>CAJGYO010000008.1:39452028-40151791 GCA_904845875.1 Miscanthus lutarioriparius | reverse complement strand
ATGGTTTAATATCTTACGGGATTTTGACTAAACGTTGACTCAGCTTATATGGTTGGAAATTATTCATCTTAATTGAGAAGCTGAGAAAAGGACAAAGGCGTGCACAAGTGCGCGCGTGCCGCCGCCGCCGGCGGCGCGGGCCGTGGCAGGCGGACGGCGAGCGGGCTAGCGTGGCCAGTCTTTTGCCACTTAAATCCACATAATCACGGGAGTTTTTCTTCTTGATGGTGGAGGCGAATTGATTGCGCCAGTTACCGTTCCTTCCGCTTTCCGTCTCCTACGATTCTCCGCTGCCTTTCTCCCTTCCCGTCGCAGCCATATATCCCCAACCCTCCGCTGGTCCAGATCACGTGCTTCACTCCCAAGAGAAACCACATCTTAGCAGCCCTCTGGCTTCCCCGTCCTGTACTTCTGCGCGTACGGAGTAGCGGGAGAGCAGGTGCCTCCGGAACCCTCGTCCGCCTGAGAACTCTGCACGGGGCGAGCGGCGATTAGGTTTTTGGGGAGCGATCCACGACTGCTCGTCCACGTACGTCTTCTTCCTGGTGATGATCGCTCTCGGAACCCGATTGCTTGCGGAACAGCAAGGCGTCTTCTTCCTGGCGATCCGTTCGTGGGACTGCATTGCGAACACCGTTCTGCATCGACTATGGTCCATGACTTCGAGCAACGCACTATGTCGACTAGTGCGAATGGAGCCTCCGATGCCCTCGGCATGGGACCCTCCGTTGGGTATATTCTTATCTCTGTAATTACCGTATTTTGCATTCTTACTGTATCGATCTGTATGTCATGTATGCATACTATAGTGTTCAGTAGAGATATACACATGCATATATATGCCGTCACGAGCCTGCTGATGTTATATTTCTAGATTAAATTGACCATGAAAATGCCTAAATTTCTAACAATCCAAAAACCTAATGTTAGGCATTTTTCTGTCAGTTGTTTTGCTGCTGCTTTGAAGCCAAAGTAATTTTGATGGCAAGAATTTCATGATATGGCGTGCCAAGATGGTATTGTGGTTAACTGCGATGAACTGCTATCACGCCACACAGGGGAAGCCTGAACATTTTACTCCTGGGGAGGAGCAAAAGTTCTTGGCTGCTGATAACCTGTTTCAAGGCACCGTGATTAGTGCACTTCATCCTAAGTATGAGAAAAACTACATATCTTGCACATCAGGCAAAGAGTTATGGGATGCTCTTGAGGTAAAGTTTGGAGTTTCTGATGCTGGCAGTGAGCTGTACCTTATGGAGCAGCTGTATGACTACAAAATGGTTGAAAACCGTTCTGTAGTCGAACAGGCTCATGAGATACAGGCGCTAGCAAAGGAACTAGAACATTTCCCATGTTTGTTGCCCGACAAGTTTGTGGCCGATGGAATAATCGCTAAGCTGCCACCTTCTTGGAGGGATTTTGCTACTTCTCTAAAACACAAGAGACAGGAGTTTAGCGTGGCTACACTTATTGAATCTCTTAATGTTGAGGAGAGGGCGAGAGCAAAGGACAACCGTGGAAAATGAGTTGAGTCTTCCGCTGCCAATATGGTGCAGAAGAAAAACTTATTTGCATCTCGTAATAAAAAAAAGAAGAACATGCAAGAGAACAACAATGCAAAGCCTAAGCAAACTGCACAGTTTAAGAAGAAAAACAACAAGAAAGGTGGAGGTTGCTTTCTTTGCGGGAGTGATGAGCATTGGGCAAGTGCGTGCCTAGACCGCAAATATAAGCAAGAAAAGAAATCAACAAACGTGGTGATTAGCGAGACTGGAGGAGGAACATCTGGGTATGGTAATTCTTTACCTTTTGTTCTTTTAGTTGGTCTTTCACCTGAGTGGTGGATGGACAGCGGTGCTAATATTCATGTGTGTACTGATGTTTCTTTGTTTACTTCCTATCAGGCCGGCAGGACTGGACCCTTGCTGATGGGAAACGGTTCGCATGCGCGTGTTCTTGGTGCTGGTATGGTCGTTCTGAAGTTTACTTCGGGAAAGATGGTGCTATTAAAGAACGTGCAGCATGTCTCCTCCATCAAGAAGAATCTTGTTAGCGGTTCTCAGATGTGTCGTGATGGCTTTAAAATTGTGCTTAAGTCCAATAAGTGTGTTGTGTCGAGACATGAAACATTTGTTGGAAAAGGTTATGATTGCGGAGGCTTGTTCCGTTTATCTTTGCTTGATGATGTTTGTAATAAAGTAGTGAACAATGTTAATGTTTCGGATGAGTCGAATATATGGCATTCACGACTTTGTCATATTAATTTTGGCTGTCTCACGCGGCTTGCAAATCTGAATTTAATCCTGAAATTTAACTTAGTCAAAGATTCTAAGTGCTAGGTGTGTGTGCAATCGAAGCAACCGCGCAAGCCTCACAAGGCTGCTGAGGCGAGGAACTTGGCACCATTAGAACTCGTTCATTCTGATTTATGCGAAATAAATGGCAAATTGACTAAAGGCGGTAGATGATACTTCATGACACTTATAGATGATTATACTAGATTTTGCTACGTGTATTTATTAAAAACTAAAGATGAAGCGTTGCATTATTTTAAAGTCTATAAAGCCGAGGTAGAAAATCAACTTGAGAAGAAAATCAAACGTTTGTGGTCCGATCGCGGGGGAGAATATTTCTCAAATAAATTTTCTGAGTTTTGCGCAGTGCATGAAATTATTCATGAGCGGACACCACCATACTCACCACAGTCCAATGGGATTGTAGAGAGAAAGAACCGTACTCTAACTGATTTGATTAATGCCATGTTAGAGACTGCGGGACTATCTAAGGAATGGTGGGGTGAGGCTATATTGACAGCGTGTCATGTCCTGAATAGAGTGCCCACAAAGAACAAAATAATTACACCATTCGAGGATTGGGATAAGAAGAGATTAAATCTCTCTTATCTGCGAACTTGGGGTTGTTTGGCAAAGGTGAATGTGCCAATAAACAAAAAGCGAAAGCTTGGACCAAAGACTGTTGATTATGTTTTTCTTGGTTATGCTATTCACAGCGTGGGTTATAGATTTTTAATTATAAATTCTAGTATTTCTGAGATGGTTGTTGATACAATCATGGAATCTAGAGACGCTATATTTTTTGAGAATGAGTTTCCCATGAAAAATGCACCTAGCATGACTAGTCATGAATTTATAATTCCCCATGAGCATGAAAATTTTACTCCGATAGAACAAACTGAGGAACCCTATATACAAAATCCTGAGGAGGATGACACTATAGTCACAAGGAAAAGTAAGAGACAGAGGACTGCAAAGTCTTTTGGTGATGACTATATTATGTACCTTGTGGATGACACACCAACGACCATTGAAGAGGCATATTCCTCTACTGATGCTGACTTATGGAAGGAAGCAGTATGGAGTGAGATGGATTATGTTATGTCTAATGGAACTTGGGAAATTATTGATTGACCTTATGGGTGCAAGCCTATAGGGTGCAAATGGGTGTTCAAGAAAAAGCTTAGGCCTGATGGTACTGTCGAGAGGTACAAGGCAAGGCTTGTGGCCAAGGGTTATACTCAAAAGGAATGTGAGGATTTCTTTGATACTTATTCACCGGTTGCCAGATTGACCACCATTCGAGTTTTGCTTTCCCTGGCAGCCTCTTATGGTCTTATCGTTTATCAAATGGACGTTAAGACAGCTTTCCTAAACGGAGAGTTAGAGGAGGAGATCTATATGGATCAGCCGGATGGGTTTGTAGCAAATGGTCAAGAAGGCAAGGTGTGTAAATTATTAAAGTCATTATATGGCCTAAAACAAGCTCCTAAGCAGTGGCATGAGAAGTTCGACAGAACTTTAACTTCTGTTGGCTTTGTTATGAATGAAGCTGACAAATATGTGTATTATCGATATGGTGGGGGTGAAGGAGTTATTTTGTGCTTATATGTTGATGACATACTAATCTTTGGATCCAGCCTCAAAGTGATCGAGGAGGTGAAGGAATTTTTATCTAAAAATTTTGAGATGAAAGATTTGGGAGAGGCTGATGTTATTCTAAATATCAACCTTCTGAGAGAAGGTGATGGTGGGGTAACTCTATTACAATCCCACTATGTGGAAAAGGTGCTGAGTCGCTTTGGGTTTAGTGACTGTGCACCTGCTCCTACACCTTATGACCCTAGTGTGCTATTGAGGAAAAATCAGAGAATAGCAAGGGATCAGTTGAGATATTCCTAGATCATTGGTTCGCTCATGTATCTTGCTAGTGCAACAAGGCCTGACATCTCATTTGCTGTGTGCAAGCTGAGCCGGTTTGTGTCAAACCCGGGAGATGATCACTGGCATGCTCTTGAGAGAGTGATGCGCTATCTAAAGGGCACTATGAGCTATGGTATTCATTATACCGGACACCCGAAGGTGTTGGAAGGCTATTGTGATGCCAATGGATCTCTGATGCTGATGAGCTTTATGCCACAAGTGGATATGTGTTTTCGCTTAGAGGTGGTGCTGTTTCCTGGAAGTCTTGCAAGCAGACTATCTTAACGAAGTCTACAATGGAAGTAGAACTCACAGCATTAGACACCACTGGCTCTGAGGCTGAGTGGCTTCGTGATCTTCTTATGGATTTACCGGTTGTTGAAAAACCCATACCGGCTATTTCTATGAACTATGATAACCAGACTATGATTACAAAGGTTAACAGTTCTAAGGATGACATGAAGTCCACAAGGCACGTTAAGAGACGACTAAAATCTGTTAGAAAATTGAGAAACTTCAGAGTAATAGCGTTGGACTATGTTCACACGTCTAACAATCTGGCAGATCAGTTCACTAAGGGTCTATCACGCAATGAGATAGAAAGTGCATCGAGAGAGATGGGTTTAAGACCCACTTGAAATTTACTATAGTGGTAACCTGTTCTATGTGATCAGAAATCCCGTGAAGTAGAATGGTGAAACAAGCTAGTAGTAAATTGTAAGGAAAGATCCTTAGTAAGACTCATTTCTGATGTATATCTTTCCTTTCTGTAAGGCAGGTTGGTTTTTACCTTAATGTGTTCCAAGTGGCTTACTAAAGCAAAGATGTCTTACAGAACATCTTTTGAGGAGCACACCTATATGAGTCAGACTGTTGGTCACAGTCTATGAGATTTGGGTGATCTCTAAATACTCATGAATGGCATTAGAGTATGACTTATATGCTTCAAATAGAGGGGTTGTCTTTTGTAGCCAAGTATCAGCTAAGGACTTTAGTGACATTCACCTCACACAAAACTATCAATTCAAGGCGTAGTCCATTGTTTAGTTGTGACTGAGTGAAACTATTGTTCTAGATGAATGTTCAACTTAACAGTCTCCATCGAAACACTGGTATATAAAAGAAATGTGGTTCTGAGACTACTTTGTTACAAACCCTAAAGTTTGGTGGGGATTGTTGGATATATTATGGGCTTGGCCCGTATAATATCTAATAAATCAAATAAAACTCTATGGTACGTAACATTAAGCGTTGTATGGTTTAATACCATACTGGATTTTGACTGAACGTTGACTCAACTTATATGGCTGGAAATTCTTCATCTTAATTGAGAAGCTGAGAAAAGGACAAAGGCATGCCACACGCGTGCGCGCGTCGCCGCCGCCGCCGTCGGCCGGGCCATGGGCACGGGCGCAGGCCGTGGCCGTGGCCGTGTGAAAGGTCCTAATGGCTAGAGGGGGTGAATAGCCTAATAAAATTTCTATAACAACACTTAACAAAAGGATTAGACAATTATGAGGCGAAGTGAGTTTTGCGCTAGCCTACCAAAATGCAAGCCACCTACCACAATTCTAGTTTAGATGGAGTATATCCACATAATAGCTATATCACTGCACTAAGTTAGTGTGCTCTCAAAATCTAACTAAAGAGCCACAGTAACCAAACTAACAAGCTCTCACAACTAGTTACACTAAAGAGCTTGACAACTAGTTTGCGGTAATGTAAAGAGTAGGCAAGAAGATTATACCTCCATGTAGATGTATGAACCAATCAATCACAAGTGTGGATAACAATGAAGACCAATCACCTCGAAATCAATGATGAACACAATGATTTTTTACTGAGGTTCACTTGCTTGCCGGCAAGCTAGTCCTCGTTGTGGCGATTCACTCACTTGGAGGTTCACGCGCTAATTGGCCTCACACGCCAAACCCTCAATAGGGTGCCGCACAACCAACACAAGATGAGGATCACACAAGCCACGAGCAATCCACTATAGTATCTTTTGGCGCTCCGCCGGGGAAAGGTCGACAACCCCTCACAATCGCCACAGTCGCAGCCGGAGACAATCACCACCCTCCGCTCGATGATCCTCGCTGCTCCAAGCCGTCTAGGTGGCGGCAACCACCAGTATAGATGATCGCTAGACTTTCTTGCTACTTTCTTAACATATAGTTGTACTTGGAAACACTTTTGTAGTATAGGTTTGCCATGGTTCCTGGAGCCCCTTAAAGCAATACACATTTTTTAATCGTGCTGAAGCCTGTGTACGAAAATCATACTAAAATTGGTGGTCAGATGATCATACTAAAATCAAAGAAGTAAGTTTTCTTTTCTTCTCCATGCACTGAATAACGAAGCTGAAAATATAGGCAAAGTTTTGACTGGCCAACTGATCATCCACTAATTAAATTGGTGGTCTCAATGTCAGGGAGTCATGGTTTAATTTGAACACGACTAAAAGTTACCGTAGCGTTAGCACGGGGTATACTACTAGTTTAACAATTAATAAGTAGCTAATGGAGGGAATGCTTCATTCGGTAGCATAGAAATGTTGGGAGGTGTTTGGCTGGCTCAAGGCCCCTTCCCTCCGCCATTGCTTGCATCGCTGTGTTTCACCACGAGTTTTTCTAAAAGATATATACCTAGGAAACTCGTTGGTCTGGCATAGTTGGTACTCCCTCTATTTTAAATTATAGTTAATATTTTAAAAGCCATATAAATATACTATTTATATATAATAAAACTAATTTGATATTCTAGGTGTTAATATATTTTTCTATAAACTTCGTTAAAGTTTTATAAACTTGACTTACGATAAATTAAGTGAAGTATTTATTAGAACTGATGGACTACTTGGTAGTGCCGCAGTGGACGTCTTGGAGCGTTTCTTTCCCTTCATGGACTCTAATTCGTGCTTATTCTTCTTGAGTAAAGTTCCTAGATAGCTAGCTTATAATTTGATAAAGAAAGCAGCCCTCTAGTTGTTATTAGGGGCCTGCCCTTCAAAAAGAAACTTCTCATGGGTCTTGATCTTTGCTCTAGAAATACTGAAATAGGTATATTCTTTGATTTTAGATGGTACAAAGAGGACCGCTAACTTTTGCATAATAGGCATTTGTGGCTTTGCACATCACACTACTTGTCAATCAAGATTTATTCCAATCTGACCGAAAGATCTCCTAAAGCAAATAGTACCACATATACACTAGCTGATTTGCAGCTACAAAATGTGTGTACCAGGCCACTGGAATGTGCATGCAAGGTATCGTTCACAGCTGTCAATTTTTCATAGACCACGCATCGTCAGCGGGCACCTGAACACCACACATATAGATATTGCCCGGCCATCAGCAGGGACTAAAACAAGCTGACCAACACCCTGTTCGTCAGCAGGCACCTGAACATCTTCGGCTCCGATAGATACCTATTTCTACAGTATTTTTTTACTGTAATGGCAAGACTGGTGGCTGCTGCGGCCACAACTGAGCACAACGGATTCTGCGGTAGCACCTCAGCTTTGCAGTGATTCAACTCTTGTCAAAAAGGTGACACAGACCCTTAGAATTGAAGGGGTCATTATCGCTAGAAAAGCAAACAAAATGCTCGGTCCAGGAATAGTTCTTCCTATTAGAAATTAGCCCCACAACGACAAACTCTCCACTAATCCCCGCACGCTACTGGATGAAAATATAATAATATTTATTGATGAGGTTCAACCAAATCTTATATATCTAGAGCATGGCTATGGGTGTTGTCCCAATACCGCAACACTGGTCGCTTGAGAGTCCAGGCAGGCGGCAAGGCACCGCCTTCGTCCCGTGAACCTATCGCTATGTTGCCATAATTACAATAGCAGTCCTCCTTTTCATATTTATGAGATCGGGTTTTAAAAGTCCGACTCCAACTCTATCCTGTATTGTCAAATAGAACTCAAAGTCCTAATATAATCAAACTCGTATAAAATATTTGACACATATCTAAGAAACTCTACCTCGATGAATATTCCACCACCTATAGAAATCATCATGTTTGAAACTCCATGTTTACACTGGACTTCGAGCTTTTGCCTTCGCCGCTCAACGATAGCTAGACTCCATCTGCAATTGAGCACCCTTCTCTTTTACCATCACAGTCTCTATCAAAGCAAAATTAGATTCTTCTCTAGCCTTGAAACATGCCTGACTCGTTGAAGCTTTAGCTCCTTGTTTGGCATCATGAGCTAACTGAAACCAATAACGCACTTGAATTGACTACATACATGATACTAAGAACCTCACAACCGCTATCTAAGCCATATATAGAATTTTTCCCCATTACGCATTGCTCTTCGATTTCGATTCACATGCTACATCTGATGTCTTACTCTGTAGTCTCCTACAGCCCTAACCAACCAAATTACTTTATTTGCAAGTACAGACATCCGCAGATTACTCAAGCCCCATTGAATTTTGGTTATGCTTAAATATCATCAAAGAAATATCACCAAATGAGTTGTGTAGTTAAGCAAATCTATGACAATAGTTATTTTTATCATGATGATATTCACACCTAACATATTTTGAGATATCTTTCTAGCCTTTCAATACTCGAGTCAAGCAAAGTTCGTAGAGGAATAGTGGGATGGAGACATGCCATTCGAGAAGCTTGAGGAGAGAACCTTTGAGGCCCTAAAAACCTTGGATCGTATATGGGATGAGCCACAGAGTCAGCATCGAGTATAGTTCTCATGGGTAAAGTTCGTTCATTTCAAACTCTCAAACTATCTGAAGAGCCTAATTTTCAACCTCCAACTCCAAAACCAGGCACTCAACACCCCCCTAATGCTTGACCTAGACCACTACAACAAATACCCTTATACATGATGGTTCACATGTGACCTTTTAAGAAATCGTTATAGAATTCTGTCATCTGTGACGGTTCATTTCTGAAGTGATACATCTATGACGACTGGTTAAGTTGTCGTCATGGTTGGACGTCGCAGATCATTTTGGCACCTCTGTGGTAAATCTTAACTGTAAACTAATGTTTAAAATCAAATTAATTATAACACCCTAGGTGTTAGGCAGTCATTAACACTAATCATTGATGCATCAACGCAATTAATAAGAATTGTTGAAAGATATTAGGTGAGACTCCGGAAAAGCCAAGGAATTAAAACAATTACATGAATGAAAACAAGAAACATAATTGCATAGAAAGAGAAATAAAAATTAAGAAAAGAAGAAAAGAACACACCCGTTTACACGCACATCTCCTCTCCATGACTTATATAATATCTAAGATACCAAAAAAAGAGCAATTCAAAAAGAAAGAAAAAACAGAAAAGAAATAAGAACTAAAAAAACAAAGAGAGAGAGGAGGATACATCATACATGTCGACACCCAAATTCCCCATCCCCACCAAAGCCCACGAGCTCTCCCTCACGCCTGACTCCCTCTCTCCGTCGGTCTCCCTCACAGTGCCGCCGCTCCTTGCTCCTCCCCCAAATGCCGACGCCTCCACCTCCAGCCAACACCTCCACCTTCAGCCGTCGCCCCTCCTTGCTCCTCCCCCACACGGCGTTGCCTCCGCCTCCGGCCACCGTCGGCGCCCTCCCTGTCGGTCGGCGCCTAGATCCAGATCTAGATCTGCCTGAGGTGATAGGGTTGCGGTGGCGGCCGAGAACGAGCACGCAACCCCGGGCGATCGGGGCATGGTGGTGGCCGAGAACGAGCCTGCAACCCGGTGGCGGCCGAGAACGAGCATGCAAATGGAGGTGCATGCAATGACAAAGCGACATCTTCATGATCGTGACCTAGGGCGGCAAACTACGAAAAGGTGACTTTGCTACTAGCTACCGATACCATTAGGTCAAATTATGTTAGCATCATTGTTTTAGTATCGTTAACATGAAACTTTGTATTTTCCTGGTATAAATTATTATCTTTACAAGGCAAACTAGTTTTCTTAAGGAACAACGCTAGCCTAGTTTCCTGTAATTGAGTTGCACGTGACTTTGCTTGATGAGTGGTTGCTTGAACTTGGACATGACTATGCATTTTTGCGTATAACATGTCATGTCCCTTTGAGGGTGTGAATTTGGAAATCTAGTTTTTCTTGTTCAACATAGATTACAAGTTGTTTTGCCCCGCCATAACTTCATTATGCACAAGTGACACTGAGACCTACAATGTAAGATCCATACAAGAAATCAATTTGGATAGGAGGTCTTGTTTAGTGGTCTACTTTTGCTTGTTCAAAGTGCCTTCTTGTCGGGGACCAATACTAGGGTACCCAAAGAGGAGCTAATGGTCGTCAACATTGATTCATCCGAGCAGTCAAGAGCGCGACTACAGCTCCAACCAACCCCCAGATGCGCGGGCTCCGCCTTGCCCGACCTCTAGGGGCGGGGTCCGCCTCGCCCGACCTCTGGGGGCAGGCTCCACCTCGCCTGACCCTAAGGTCGCGGGCTCCGCCTCGCCCGACCCCGAGTCCGCGTGCTCCACCTCGCCCGACCCTTGGGTTTGTGCTCACTTCGCCTGACCCCAAGGTCATGGGTTACGCCGCCCGATCCCAAGGTGGGCTCGCACTCCACCCGACCCGTTGGGTGCGAGCTTCGTCTCATCCGACGGGGACCCATACCGCCACCGATCACTCCAGGTCCAAGCGTATGGGCCTGGGTCAAAACACTGACACCAAGGAAGGGACCGACATGCCCTGATGTAACCCGTGGCCATGACAGGCCATACCTGAGGATTCACATCAAGAACGATTAGTCGGGTGTGCTTGGTCTTGATCGCTTAACTCTTGTACTGAACGCCGACAAAGGCTAGCGTCGATTCACTACGATGCCCGCCGGGATGGAATGGGACGCCATGACCGGCAGATGACGCCTACGCATGGTGTGAGTGATGAACAGGGCTGCGACGTGGAGCCATCCCTGTTGATGTCTATAGGATCGGCAAGACCCGCATGAAATAGAAGGACCCAGCGGTCCTAGCAGCCTTCCTCTCTCTCTCTCTTGTTGTTTTCTGTTCCTCCGCTGTGACCCGCGCTTTCCCTTAGACTATAAAAGGGAAAGTAGGGCGCCCCATGAAGGAGATCGACCCATCGAGACCCGATCGGATCTAGATCCACACAAGAGCACGACACGAACAGACGGCTGAGCAGCGATTGAGCTCTCAACCCCTATTCACCCCTTCCACTAGAGACTTGGGATCATTTCCCTCTCTCGCCTGTTTGTAACCCCTACTACAAACTTTCAGTGCTAGTAACACGAGCAGCAGCAACGAACTAGACGTATAGACTTTCTGCCCGAAATAGTATAAACCTCGTGTCCTCTAAAGCACACCATCCGATGCAGACGTGAAATACTAGAAATTTACTCATTGGTGGTAACTCAAAACACCGATAGTTGGCGTGCCAGGTAGGGGTCTTTTGTGCATCTCGACGTCCACGCCAGATCTCGGATGGCTAGTCATAGTGTCAGCTGGGTTCTGGGCGCGCACGTGCGCTTCGAGAACCTGGACTTTATCATCACAATGGAGGGAGAGTTGGCACAGGCTCCTGCCACCGCCCAACCTCTCCACTCCGCTGACCTCGACACGATCGCCAAGGCGCTTGAGGAGCTATAGCTGCACACACCGGAGGCCCACACCTCGGGGAATGACCAGCTCCTTGGCTTCAACTATGGGAGGTTACAGCGTCAGCTTGGTGCCTTCCTGGGACCCCGACCGTCCTGGGAGGACCTAGGCCGCCTCACCTTCTCATTCACCAACGTCATGACATAGCTTGCCGGAGAAGAGCCACTCTCCCTGGAATACCTCATCCGGAGCACCCCGACAGCGCTCCCGTTCAGTCTACGCAACACCACAGAAACTGCTGGCCACCATGTGGCGCAGTGCACGCCCCTATCCCTTACGGATGGCGAGTTTGTGGGGATGACCAAATATATCACAGAATCTTTCCACGACCTCCTTGCAGGAGAATCAGAGTCGCCCTCTAGCTCTGACTCCAGTAGGAGGAGCCATCACCCCTCTCGTGAATGTTTCATGGTAGGTACCCCTGAGGGACACGTCGAAAGCATCCATGCGGGAGAGGCTACCCCAATGAATGACTTAGACAACAAGGTCGAGAGGGATGCAAGGGCCCCACCTCGCCTGCGGGTAGAGCAGCTGAAGGCCCAACACCAAGAGCTCAAGGAAGCACAACCCCAGCTCAAAAAAGAACGCGTGGAGCTCGAGCGAGAGATCGAGCACCACAGAGACAATGGGCGTGCGTGCGCCGTGGCCCACGACGTGAACTAGAGGATCATCGAGGACGATGAAGCCCTCCCACACTTCACCCGGGCAAGTCAGAACATCGCTGCTACGGTGGCCTTGCTCTAGGGGCTTCCGGGGCCCGCGATGCCCAAGGATCGTCGGCCCATCGCGAGATTCGCATGCTACTCGAGCGTGCGGCGGCGCAGCAGGCCGAAAGCTCGTTGTCCCAATGACGTGAGCTCGACGCCAGCTAGCGCATGCCGTTAGAGCAACCCAACAAGGACGTGTCAGTCCACCAGGCATAGCAAGGCGACAGGCCGTGCACCGTGGTCCCGGTGCATGAGCATCTCGGCCTCCACCAAGATGCACACGACACCCTCGACACCCGCAGGCATACACTAGGCGATGCGAGGGAGGGGGCTAGCTGTGGCTACCACCCACGTGCCAACAGCGGCGAGGGCCAAAGCTCGAGCCCCGACTTGCCAGGACCTTAGGCCTTTGGACGACACATCCTCAACGCCGTCTTCCCACCATGGTACCGACCACCGACCAACATCCTAAAATACTCTAGGGAAACGAACCTCGAACTGCGGCTCGAGGATTATAGGCTTGCTTGCTAAGCCGGTGGAGTGGATAATGATGATTTCATTATCTGCAACCTTCCATTGTTCCTGGCCGATTCGGCGCGAATGTGGTTGGAACACCTTCTGCCCAACCGATGGGATCTCAAAGAGATCTTCGTGGAAAACTTCCAGGGCATATACGCACGTCCTAGGAACCCATGGGATGTCAAAATCTGCTGATAGAAGGCTGATGAAACTCTTCGTGGGTACATCCGATGCTTCTCCCAGCAGTGCAATGAGCTGCCCAACGTCGCCGACACCAACATCATAGGAGCCTTCCTGTCCGGGACCACCTATGAGTCCCTAGTTCATAAGCTAGGACATAAGGGCCCATGAACCACCAAGGACCTCCTCGACATCACCACCAGCCATGCCTTAAGCGAGGAGGCGGTCGGGGCGATTTTCGACCGCATCAAAGGCAAGGCGAAGCGGGACGAGGACGCCGGCAAAGGCGCCTCCAACCGTCCTAGCAAGAAGAAGAACAAGCAGCAGCGTGAGAGCTTGCTCATGGCCACCGCCAACCGCAAGGGGGGTTGGAAGCCCATCGAGGGCACCCCAAACCACTTCAAGAAGTTGCTTGAAGGGCCTAGCCCAAACCATGCTTTCCCCATCAAACACCTATACAAGGACTGTGTCCTCATGAAGCGGTTCTTGTCTAGATGCTCCAATAAGGGGGAGCATAGGGGGGACCCCAAGCGAGCCGCAGACGCCACCAAGGGGAAGGAACGTGGATTTCCGACGCTGGATGGCTGCCTCATGATCTTCGAAGGGTCGACGGCCTATGACTCCAAGCGCCACCAGAAACTTACACGTCGCAAGGTCTATATGACTGAGCCGGCCGCACCTTCCTTCCTTCGATGGTCGGAGTCCGCCATAACCTTTGATCGGACCGACCGCCCAAAAAGCGTCCCATAGCTGAGAAGATATCCGCTCGTGGTCGACTCGATCATCGACATGAAGCAGCTCACCAAGGTACTGATGGATGGAGGCAGCGGCCTCAACGTCATGTATGCTAAAACGCTCGATGCCATGGGCATCGACCGAGCGCGCATCCGGTCGACCGAGGCGCCTTTCCACGGCATCATGCCTGGAAAGCAGGCCGTGCCACTCGGGCCGATCGATATGCCCGTCACCTTCGGGGATCTGGCCAATTATAGGATGGAGACCCTTAACTTCGAGGTGGTCGGGTTCCATGGAGCCTACCACGCCATCCTGGGACGTCCATGCTACGTGAAGTTCATGGCCATCCCCAACTACACCTACCAGAAGTTGAAGATGCTAGGTCCATGCAGGGTCATCACCAACGGAACCTCCTTCCAGCGTGCCTATGAGTGCGAGGTCAAATGCTGTGAACACGCCGCGGCAATTGTCACCTCCAAGGAGCTTATGGCCATCAGGAAGGAGGTCATCGATGAAGCACCTGACCCCAAGCGACCGGCCAGGTCTTTCGAGCCTATAGAAGGCGCCAAAGAGGTCCTCATAGACCCCAGCGACTCCGAGGGCAAAGTGGTGCGCATTGGCACCACGCTTTCCTCTGAATAGGAAAGCACGCTCATTGACTTCCTCTGCGCCAACAAAGGCATCTTTACGTGGAGACTCTTAGACATGCCAAGCCTTCTAAGAGAAGTCGCCAAGCATGCCTTGAAGATTAGGCCAGGCTCCAAGCCGATGAAGCAGTGCCTGTGTCGCTTCGATGAGGAGAAACGTAGGGCCATCGGTGAGGAGATTGCGAAGCTTTAGGCGGCTGGGTTCATCAAGGAAATATACCACGCCAAGTGGTTAGCCAATCTCGTTCTTGTACGAAAGAAGAGTGGGAAATGAAAAGTGTGTGTTGACTACACGTGTCTCAACAAAGCGTGTCCAAATGATCCATTTCCTTTGCCATGCATAGACCAAGTAGTCGACTCGACCTTAGGGTGCAAATCCCTTTGCATCCTTGATGCGTACTCCAGGTACCATCAAATCATGATGAAAGAGTCCGACCAGCCTATGACATCTTTCATCACCCTATTCGGATCGTTCTGCTACGTCACAATGTCGTTCGGTCTGAAAAACATGGGGCTACATACCAGCGTTGTATGCTCAAGTGTTTCGAGGACCTCATCAGGTGAACCATTGAGGCCTACGTGGATGACATCGTGGTCAAGTCTAAACAGGCTGACTAGGTCATAGCCGACCTAGAGCAGACCTTCACGAAACTCTAAGCAAACGACATTAAACTCAACACTGAGAAGTGCGTTTTCGAGGTCCCAAGGGGTATGTTGCTGGGTTTTATCATATCCGAGCGTGGCATCGAAGCCAACCCAGAGAAGATCTCGGCCATCCCGAGGATAGGCCTGATTCAGAACATAAAGGGGATACAACAAGTTACAGGGTTGTAACACCCTAAAACTAGCTACTTTCTAAAAAGAGTAAAATTATTTTTGTTAATTGTTTTGTGGTCATAAAAACATAGGTAAAAGAAAATTAAAATCCAACATAAGGGTAGCAATATGTTTGCGCATACATGCCGATGCATTGATACTTTTGTGATGAGTGGTTTAGAAAATAAATTCAAATATCAATCTTTAAAATATTGCTTTCAAGTAGTGGTTTGAAAAGAATTTGAAAACTTGTAAAAATAAAAGTTAGATAAGATGTTTTGTTTTCAAAATTCACAGGCTTGGAAAAGGTTTTAAGTCGCGTTAGAACAATGCCTCTCTTTCCGGGTATCTTTCCGACCTTTTTTGGGATTAAATTCCTATTTCTTGGAGCTTTGTCTTTTTCCTCGATTAATGCAAAAGTCTTTTTCGGGAGCTAAACCACTTTGGTTGTGTTCCTTATCCTTTCATATATCCTTAGGAATTTTTCTGGAATTTTTTGAAGCTCAGATATATTTTTCGTAGCCTAAATAGTAATTCCTGATTTTCTGTAATTATTTTAATTTCGAAAATCAATAATTAATAAATATCTTCACTTTCCAAAATCTCCAAACCCTAAGTATATATATATGCCGGCGTAGCTCTCAATACGAGGAATCCAGAAGTACGATTCGTTTTCCCAGCCGCCACTCGTATCGTCCCAGATCTAAAGCCGAAGTTGTACATCTCGTTTCCGACGAACTTTTCCGGCGAACCTTCGGCGAGCGTTTCCGGACATCTATGGCGTCCTATGCGGAAAACGTCACCACCACAAGGTTCGTCTCGTCCTTCTCTACACCGTTACGCAATTCGTTTCATGAATCCGTCACATATGACCGCCGTCCCCTTCATTTTCCTCTGTTTTCCGGTGAGCTCTCCATGGATGGCCGGCGTCCTTCGCTTCCTCGTCTCTGGCTGCTGTCACCTCTCCACAGGCCTGCTCCGCCGCCCCTGGCCCCGCCCCGCGCCCCTCGCACCCCGCCCCGCAGCCACGCGGTAGGGGTCAGCGCGACCGCCGCCAGCAGCTCGGGCTCCACCCGTACGGGTCGCCCCAGCTCGCGTGCCGCGTGCGGGCCCAGCGCCGCGCCGCGCGCCATTGCCGACTGGCCGGACGCTCAGGCGCCCACGGCCAAGGCTGAGCCCCCTCCCCGCCCAGCGCATGAGCAGCAGCAGGCCATCTTCATGGCCAGAACCACGTTCGTGAAGAAGAATGAACCAAGGTAGAAGATGAACTATTTACGATTTTGCCATCCTGCTGTTAATCCTGCCGTTTAATCGTTTTAGCTCCGTTTTAGTTCGTTCTAGTTGCGTTAGTTTTGTGTCGTGGAGATCTACGCAGTAGAGTTATTAGTTTTCATATCACATGTTTATGGATTTATTTTATTAAAATGTTAATTGTGTCTATAATTAATTAATCGCTGATTAATTAAAGTCGATTTAGGTTTTTAATTTCGATTCGATTGCACGAGTTTCATCGCAATGGGTGATACGTGTTCATGATGATGTGTTCCATGTTACCTTATTACGCTTTTATAATTAAATATTAAAATGATTAAGTATGCATGCAAATAGTTTTATAATTAAGTAATATATGTTTCATATCTCGGCAATTCATGTATAATATTAATATGATTAATTGTTGATATTAATAATCTTTTCAATTATAAGTTTGGTTAGTTTAAACCCGTTGTATATATGATAAACTTGTATAGATGCTCTCACATGTATTTTACAGTTGCAAAGTTTAAGTTTAACTTGCTTAATCTACCTGGCAACATTTATAAATAAAACATGATTACTCTAACTCAGTTTCTAAATTAAAATATAACTAGAAAAAACCCGCGGCAACGCCGCGGCACAGGACATATGGACCAGTTCATTTAGATGTAGCACAAATATATAGTTGAGAACTGAACAAAGAAAAAGATGTTTATGATCTGAATCTTCCGAAGAGCACCGGCAGCCTGATGAATACTAAAAAAATGTCGTGCTGTGCTTGGATAGGTCATAGGCCCTTGATAGAAATCACAAGTTACCTGGTTAACAAAATAATAACAATATCTGAGAAGTGGATCTGAATCTCCATGATGAAAATAGTAATATGACATACTAATACGGCCCACATATCATGAAAATTAATCTCATAAGTGTAACTTAAACCTTAGCCCCCTTACTATCAAACTGAGTCCAAATTTGTATGTATAGCAGATTTCTTTAGAAACGCAGCAATAACCAAAAGACGATCCCAGCAGCGGCAGACATGCCTTCTGAAATCCTGGACAGGAAGCTCAGAGCAGTGGGCAAAGACACCAATCCGTCCTTGCAGTGTCCTTCACTAATGAGAAATGACCTAAGAGAGCAGGAAATCAAAACAAAAACTAATCAGTAGGTACATATAGGTAAAAATCATAGATCCACTCACAAACTCACTATGTAGTGACCCGTTTGCAGCCTCTCAGTCATGTGGAGTACGATCATTCAGAGTAGGCATACTCTTGAATGGAGATGGATTGATGGAGGCACAGATCACGCACCAGATAAGAGATGGCTTTGGTGGAGAGGTTGTGGAGCCGGACAATGGAGGCAGCGGGAGGTGTAGAGGAGCGGAAGTAGAAGTGGTCCAGTGCGGTGCAGTCAGGCTTCTACTGTGTGCTACTCGCCAGCACAGGCGCGCCTCGCTCCTGACCTCACCGTAGCTCTCCGCCGCCATGGCACCGCTCCTCATCCTCAGGCATGGATCTGGTGGTGCTCGTCGTGGATCTAACAGCCGTCGCCGAGATCCACGCGGAGGACCTCCCTCTACATGGCACACCAAACTTGAGGGAAGGAGAAGGGAAAGAAGCTAAGTCTAATAAGGTACAGAAGAAGCTTCCCGGTCGTACCCTCGGTTCATATCGGCGCCTCCGGTTTGCTGCTCCGAGCACGCGAGCACCGCCGCGTCAACCGCCATGTCTCCATGGCCACACGCCCTCGCCGTCGCTTCCGCAGATCTGGGCGCACTCCTCCGTGTACGGGACCTGCGGTCCTCCGCGCTTTCTCTTTCCCTGCGCTCCAGCAACGGCGTCGAGATGGTAGGGACCTCGCGCTCCAGCGACGGTGGCGAGCAGGGAGGCGCGCGCAGCGAGCACTGCGGTGCGGCGGCAGCCGGGAAAGAGAAAGAGGAGAGAGATGAGACGGGGAATTGCGCTAGGCTCGGAGACTTGGGGTACACCTCTGCGGGAGGGCTTTTTTGCAAAAAAAAACCCTGAGAGGAGGCCTGGACTGGGGTTGATTCGACTAAAGTTCGAGGGTTTTTTTTGAAAAATAACCGTGGATCGCCCGATTTGGGCCGTCCGCGCGCCCAATCGAACGGCCGGGAACGGCTGGCGACGTGGCACGCTGGCTGGCCGCGGTTTGGGCGCAGGTTTCATATATAAAGATTTGACTAATGCTACGTGTTAGCAGTGATGTTTAACATGTCTCATATCTCAAAATTTTATAAGTTAAATGTTAATTTGTTTAATGGTTATGCAACTGGGTTTATAATTAAAAGCAACTTAGGTGAATACATCAGTCTTTCATAAATCACTATCATTATGATTAATATCGACATTAATACATTTTTAATTTATATCATGCTTAGTTCAACTTCAACACATGATGCTTTCATATGGCTTTTGTCACATGTCCTTTAATCTTTCCAGTTAAATGTTTAAATGACTTAAATGATATGAGATATTTTTATAAATAAAATATAATTAGCTTTAACTCAACTTTTCAAATTGAATACGTTCTGAGTAACCTGAGTGGGTACTACTCACATAGTTTTTCTTAATTAACATGAATCAAGCTCGTAAATGTTTCTTTTGTAATATATATAAAACTGTTCGGTAGTTGTTTCTTCTTAACGATAGTTTCGTTATCGGCGTGTTCTACGCAGTGGCGTTAGTGGTTCTCATATTACTCAAATGTGTTTTGGCAGTTAAAAAGTTAATTGTATTAATACTATCGCTTGCATCGTTTTTGGAATATAAAGTCAATATAGGTTTTATACTATGCTCTTTCTTAAGCAATGAATCAAGTTGATTAATGAAAATATTTACATGTGTTTCTACAGTTAAAATAAGTTAAATGGATAGGTTTTATTTTCCGTTGCACCGAAAATCCTTCGATAGTCGCTTTTTCGTTGAATCGCATATAGCGTGTCTTTTGCGTTTGTGTGTTCGTAGCGATATGCCGTTTTGCTTATTTTATTGGTTGGTGTATTGTTCTCATATATTCTTGTTTGTATGCCATGTATTAATGCTTGTGTGGTGATATATGGTTCAGTCAATCGGTGAGGTTTACGTGGTGATTAAGAAGCTGTTCTCTGAAGACTAGAAGTTGAGAATTGGAAGCAGAAGATTGAAAGTTAAATACTAAAGGCTTTTGAGCGTATTGCTTTGGGGGAAAAGTAAGTTAAGGCAAGTGTACCAAAGGTCCCTTGTACCTATGAACAATTGCTATTCATATTCATGCATGTGTTTAATTTGATATACCCTTAAGGACTTTACCTAGATGAATTCTTGTACTACATATCCTTGTCACCTATGGTTTGGGTATGCATTTTGGTTAGATGCTGCAGCGCTTAACATAAAATAATTGTTAAACATGACTAAAGGCTATATGCAATGTGATAAAATGAAGCTTTATAGTAACAGATAGGGGGCTAGAGTACAGGATTGAGTACTCTAGTGCCTCTCCATAAGGACTTAATCCTGAAGCGGCAACACAGGAGGTTCCGTACAACCCCGAGTGTCATATGGCTCTGACTTTAACCTGTTAACTAAATTGTACTAGCTCGTCTGTAGCTCCAGTAAGGGTAAGAGGGTATCTTTCCTTTTTCTGCTAGGGTGTGTACCGTGCTATGATGCCCATGTGTGCCACTCCTTTGTAGCTACGACTTGTTAGTGCAACTAGCTAAGGGTTTCATAGTGATACCCTGCCACACTTCCTAGAAAGAGGTGTAGTGGGCCTTGCAAACCCCGGCATTGGGAATCACGACTCGATGGGTAAAGATGTACAATTTCTACAGAAATATTTGACCTATTATAACAACCGTGCTCACGGATATGAGCGGTCTGGATCCTTCAAGATTAGTGGTTACTGTGGATGGTGGATGGTTGGGAATTGAGATAAACTTGACTATACTTTAATATCACTTGGGAATTGGGATTGTTCACTAAAGTAGTGATACAAGATGCTAAAACTTGATCAACTAAAATTGCGAACCGCAGTCAAACAGTGTCAAACCTTTTGAGCCTCATAGATCCCTTTGATATACTTGCTAAGCATGGTGAGCTTACACTTGCTTTACATCCAATGAAAATCCCAGATGGGTACCAGATTGCCAGTCTGAAGGAGTTAGGCTTGTGGTCAACCAGTCAGTCATCCCTGTGGATTTAGAGTCTTCGCCTGAAGATCAGAGTCGACTATCTGTTGTCTATACTCTGAGGTTATATCCTTTATACTAATACGTTATGTATTTAAGCATTGTCTATTGATATTACCCTTATTTGTGGCTATATGTGAGATTTGACTTCCTGGGCTCACATATAGTGTGTATCTGGTTTTGTCTTTAAAACCGGGTGCTACAAGGGTGCCTCACCACGCTTAGTCGCTTTATCTCACACCTCGGTGAACGAGGTCTCCCCCTCTATCGGCACCTGAAGAAGGCTAACCATTTTGAATGGACGCCCAAGGCCCAGGAGGCACTTGACATGGTCAAGTAGCTTCTGACAAAGGCCCCAATCCTAGTCCCTTTGACCAACGGGGAACCGCTTCTGCTCTACATCATGGCCACCACGCAAGTGGCCAGCACCGCTGAAAGCTCTAGTTTGATTTTGGATAATTGATGAAACCCTAAGTTGTAACCTAGTTTTATCAAAGTGATTGTGAGATAGGTAGCACTACTCCAAGTGATGAAGCAATGGCGAAGATCATGATGATGGTGATGATCAAATGCTTAAACTTGGAAAAGAAGAAAGAGAAAAACAAAAGGCTCAAGGCAAAGGTATAAATTGTAGGAGCCATTTTGTTTTAGTGATCAAGACACTTAGCGAGTGCGATCATATTTAGGTTAGATAGCCGTACTATTAAGAGGGGTGAAACTCATATTGAAATGCGGTTATCAAAGTGTCACTAGATGCTCTAACTCATTACATATGCATTTAGGATCTAGTGGAGTGCTAACACCCTTGAAAACATTTGTGAAAATATGCTAACACATGTGCACAAGGTGATACACTTGGTGGTTAGCACATTTGAGCAAGGGTAGGAAACTTCACCGGTGCCCTATACAGAAAAGATAGGGGTTCACAGAGTGACCGGACGCTGGTGGTGCAGTGACTGGACGCTGGGTTCAGAGTCCGGTCAGTAATAGCAGAAAGCATACTGTCTCGATCTTGCGATCGGACGCTGGAGTGTAAACTGACCGGACGCTCATGGTCTGAGTCCGGTCAGTGCTGATGTACGCTGACGTGAGGCGCACAGAGGAAACTTTGAGTGACCAGACGCAGGGTGTGTCCGATCGAGCATGACCGGATGCGTCCGATCGTGAAATGTCGTGTTTGGAACCTTACTGGAAACGACCGGACGCTGGAGTCCAGCGTCCGGTCACTTTCTAACTGACGCATCCGGTCATCACTTGACCGTTGAAATTGGGCGATCGGCGTTTGAAGCAGGGGACACGTGGCGAAGATCTGAGGACCGGACGCTAGGGTCCTCTGTCCGATCAATATGACCGGCGCGTCCGGTCACCCTGTGTTGTGCCCAGTGAAGCAGTACAATGGCTCCATTTTGTGGGGGCTTCTATCTAAGCCCCATGGCCGGCTCAAGCTCACTCTCTTGACCATTTGCACTGACTTAGCAACCTTGTGAACTTAGCCAAAGTCCTCCCACTCATCTCCATCATTGATTCATCATCTTTGTGAGATTGGGAGAGAATCCAAGTGCATTGCTTGAGTGATTGCATCTAGAGGCACTTGGTATTCGTGTTTTGCTACGGATTTCGCTTGTTGCTCTTAGTGGTTGCCACCACCTAGATGGCTTGGTGCAGCAGTGGAGGATTGGCACGAGTTGGTGATTGTTCGTGGCCATCTCCGGTGATTGTGAGGGGATTTGTTCCTTCCCCGGCGGAGCACTGAAAGGTAACTCTAGTGGATTGCTCGTGTCATTGAGTTACCTCACTTGTGGGTAGGTTCTTGCGGTGTCAAATCGTGTGGACGAGGTTTGTGCAACACCTCTTAGCCGCCGAACCACCAAGTGTTGGTCAACACAACGGGGACGTAGCGTGTTGGCAAGCACGTGAACCTTGGGAGAAAATTGGTTGTCTCTTGCCATTTGGCATTCTCTCGGTGATTGATTTCATATTCATCTTGTGATTGGTTCATCCCTCTACATGGCGGTATAATCACCCTACTCAGTCTTTTATATTCTTGCAAACTAGTTGTGGCAAGCTCTTTAGTGTAATTAGAATTGAGAGCTTGATTTGTTATTTAAGTTCATCTAGTGGAGCTCTTTAGTGTAGCAAGATTGAGAGCTCTTAGTGAGTAGTATCATAGCAAGTTGTGTGTCTAGTAATTATTGCAACTAGAATTGTTGGATAGGTGGCTTGCAACCCTCGTAGAGCTAGAGCAAGTTTACATTTCGCTATTTGTCTTACTAATCAAATTGCTCTAGTTGATTTGTAGAATTTTAAATAGGCTATTCACCCCCCCCCTCTAGCCATATTAGGACCTTTCAAGTGGTATCAGAGCTGTGGTCACCATTTGATTAAAGGCTTAACAACCTCGGTGTCAAATTATGGCTCAAGTTGTGTTCAACCATGTGGGGGGCAAACCACCATTCTTTGATGGCACATGCTATGATTATTGGAAGAGAAAGATGAGGATGTATCTTGGTTCAATCAATGATCAAGTATGGGAAGTGACCGAGAATGACTATGCTATCATTGATCCTGATGATCCCACCAACCAAGATAAGATCAACAAGCAATGCAATACAATGGCTCTCAACACCATATACAATGCCATTGATTCTAAGGTGTTTGAGCAAATCAAGGATTGTGAAAGAGAAAATGAGGTGTGGAAGAGATTGGAGGAAACATATGAGGGCACACCGGCGGTGAAGAGTGCCAAGTTGTATATCCTCAAGGATAAATTGACAAGCTTCAAGATGAAGGAAGATGAGAGCATTCCAAAGATGTTCCATCGTTTGCAAGTGATTTTCAATGATTTGAAGGCATTGGGAGAGAAGATCAAGGATGATGATGTCTCTCATCGGTTCTTGATGTGCCTACCTTCACGATTTGAGATGTTGAGATTGCTCATCATAAGAGGAGGATTAAAGGAGATTACCCCCAACTAAGTACTAGGTGATGTCATGACCTAAGAGACATACCGTGTGGAAAGGGAGGAGGATGACAAGGATAACAAGAAAGAAGAAGAAGACAAGAAGAAGAAGAGTATAGCATTCAAGGCTAGCTCATCATCATCCAAGAACAAGGGCAAGTCCAAGAAAGAATCAAGTGATGATGATGATCTTAGTGATATTGATGATGAAGCTATGGCCCTCTTTGTCCACAAGATGGGAAAATTCATGAAGAAGAAGGGCTATGGTGCAAGAAAGAGAAGAGATCACACCAAAAGCAAAGAATATATGAGAAGATGCTACAATTGCAAGAGCCCCGATCACGTTGTAACAAGGGAAGCGGTTGATGAGTGATATCCATGGTGGGGTCTGCGGTCACCATGTCGTGCCTAGAACCCTGGTCAGAAATGCATTCCGACAAGGCTTCTACTGGCTGACCACGATAGCCGATATTGAACATATCGTGTGCACCTACGAAGGGTGTCAATACTATGCTCGACAGACCCACCTACCAGCCCAAGCGCTCCAAACGATCCCCATCACATGGCCGTTCATGGTCTGGGGGCTTGATCTGGTCGGACCTCTCAAGAGGGCGCCCGGGGGCTATACGCGCTTGCTTGTCACCGTAGACAAGTTTACAAAGTGGATAGAGGCTCGACCGATCTCCGTGATCAAGTTCGAGCAAGCCGTGCTGTTCTTCCTTGACATCATCTATCGCTTTAGGGTCCTGAACTCCATCATCACGGACAACGGCACGTAGTTCACCAGAAAGAAGTACCTCCGATTCTACGATGAATACCACATCCATGTCAATTAGGCCACCGTGGCACACCCCCACACGAATGGGAAGGTCGAGCGCATAAACGAGATGGTCCTACAAGGCCTCAAGCCTAGGATCTTCAACCGGTTGAACAAGTTTGGTGAACGATGGGTCGCAGAGCTTCTCGTGGTGCTCTAGAGCCTGAGGATGACTCCAGCCGGGCCAATGGCTACATACCATTCTTTATGGTCTATGGTTTCGAGGCTATCCTCCTGATCGACCTCGATTATGGAGCATCGAGGGTTAGGGTGTACAACAAACAGGGAGCCAAGGCATCCCTCGAAGATGCCATGGACCAGCTAGATGAAGCACGCGACGTCTCCCTCCTTCGCTCAGCCAAATACCAGCAAGCATTACGTCGGTACCACATCCATCAAGTGCGGGGAAGGGCCTTCAACGTCAGAGATCTGGTGCTTCGCCTTGTCCAGAGCAACAAGAACCGCCACAAACTCTCTCCACCGTGGGAGGGACCGTACGTCGTCACAGAGATACTCTGACCAGGCACCTATAAGCTCAAGACCATCGACGGCAAAGTCTTCATCAATGCCTGGAACATCGAATAGCTATGCCATTTTTACCCTTCATTTACGTACACTTTCTCTTATCAGTTTCGCTATCAACTCCTTGATCTTTAAGTGACACCCGACCCTAGCAACTGCAGGGGATCGGGCCTCACTCGAGGGATGATAAGAGCATATGTATCCGGTAGATATTCTCTACGCCCAACCCTTTCTCACATTAAGACCTAGAAGCGAGGGTTGCAAAAACAGACGCTGAGTAAAACTAGTCGGATTGCAAGAAACTTACGCCCCAGTGCCTATGGTGTTTTTGCTTACCAGCGCGATCAGAGTTTGTTGCCCGTGCCCCCGAGCTTTAGCCTCCGCCTTCCTAGGAAGGGTTTGCAGGGGCCCACCGGTGGAAACTCCATCGAGGAGAGGCCAGCTGGTCACCCAAGTCGATCGGACGGCTCGAGCCACTACCGAGAGACAGGTAAGGAGTAGTAGGATGCCCCATGCGGGTTATGCTGACTCCGTCATGAATGATGGACCCGGATTCCACTCATCCGATAAGAGCTCCCCGAACCCATCACTTGAGCCATCGATGTAACCTTACCAACCCCCACTTTACTTTTCTAAGTGCATGAGCGTTCTTTCGTCCATTCTCATACATCCAAGCATCGCATATGCAATTATTGCATCACAACGCTTCGCGTCATGTCATGAAGTGGTAGTCGTCTCAATCAACATGAGCGGCAACCGACCGAGGTTCGAAGGCCAGCCCACGGAGGGCTCGAGTGCACCACGTGTCAAATAGTGCTAGGGGAGAAAACGCAGATGAGCTCTAGCGGCCTTCGTCTGACCCGCTTAGAAGTGGACAGGGTCATCTCAACCTTCTCACTCGATCCTAACCTCGAGCCAAGCCCACAAAATCTCCATCGAGGGGAGGCCAGTGGGCCACCTAAGTCGGTCTCTGGAACGACTCAGGCATCTACTAGGAGGCGGGTTAAGGAGTAGTGGAATACCACATGAGGTCTATGCCAACCCCGTCACTAACGACAGACCCGGATACCACTTGGACATGCCTGTTAGCAAGCTCGCCGAGCGTGACACTCGAGCCATCGAGGCAAGTGTCATTAGCTCAACCCCTCCGGTTATGGAAACCACAGACATGGTGACGCATAAAACTTGGCTGACCCTACTAAGCCCAATGGGGCTTGGAGGCTTGAGCCTCCCGACCCTGACTTGGGAATCCGACCGACTGAGGTTTGAAGGCTAGCCTGTGAAGGGCTCGAGGCCGCCTCGCGTCGAACAGAGCTAGGTGAGAAAACACAGATGAGCCCCAGCGGCCTTTGCCCGACCCGCTCAGAAGCGGACAGGGTCATCTTGACCTTCTTGTTTGATCCTAACCTAGAGCCAAGCCCACAGAATCTCCATCGAGGAGAGGCCAGCGGGCCACCTGAATCGGTCTCTGGAACAACTCGGGTATCTACCGGGAGGCGGGTTAAGGAGCAGTGGAATGCCACATGAGGGCTATGCTGACCCTGTTACGAACGACGGACCCAGATTGCACTCGAGCATGCCCATTAACAAGCTCATTGAGCATGTCACTCGAGCCATCGAGGCAAGTGACGTTAGCTCAACCCCTCCGGTTGCGGAAACCGTGGACGGGGTGACGATCACAAAGACGAGTCGACCCTCGACCGGACCCCGCTACGCGCGGGGGCTTGAGGAAAGTTGGAATCATAAGGAGACCGAATGCGCGGTCACAGAATTATGGCTTGGATCCTAGAGAGGGGATACGTACGAAAACTAAGAATAATGTTTCTAAAACAAGAGATGCTTTCTCCTACTAGTTTCGTTATTGTCTCCTCGATCTTTAGTGAAACCTGACCCCAGCAATGGCAAGGGGTCGGGTCTCACTCGGGGGCTGATAAGGGTATATATATACCCTTTTTTGAAACAGTCACCGTGCCCGACCCTTTCTCATGATTAAAACCTAGAGGCAAGGTTTGCAGAAATGAACACCAAGTAAAGTTGGTCGGACTGCAAGAAACCTACGCCCCGACGGCTATGGCAATCTTGCTTACCAACGTGACCAGAGTTTCCCACCCACACCTTGAGCTCTATGGTCTTAACAAACAGGAAGGGTCAGAACGCATTAACCCCTTTTTACCCATAAAAAGGAAGAAGAGCAGACTTGGTCAAACGAAACAAAAGAACAGAATTGTTCAAACGAAACAAAAAGGGTCGGAACTTGTCCGCTTATTACAAAAACGACCACTCAACCTATTTAACTAACTAGCCCCTCTGGGGGAGAACTATGCCTTCTATCCTATCCACCAGGTCCTGCAAAAGGGAATCCACCGTCGTTTCCATCTCCTCCAGCTTGTGGACTTCATGACCAGGCGCATATCCGTGGCTCATCGCCTCTAGATCGATGTTATCCCATAATGAGAAGCAATCACGAAGGACTAATTGACCCCGGCATGAAGGGCATTCCTCTCGAGCTGGCGCACCCGAGCCATGATCTCGATGGCACAAGCTGCGAGCGAGCTGGTCCCCTCCAATCGCACTACCTCAAGGTCATCGCCGACCACTCCAAGGGCGGCGCTCAGGATACCAAGCTCGTCACTCTCCGCCTAAAGATTTCTCCTCAGCTCGATGAGATCCACAGCCAGCCCGGTAGAAATGCTCTCGACCTCTAGCTTCTGGGTCATCTCCCTTTTGAGCTCGGCCTAGAGGGAGCCGACCTTCTGTTGTGCATCATCACGCTCTTGGCAGGCCTGGTCACGCTCTCGAAAAGCCTGGTCGTGCTCCTCACAAGCCACGCCGCATTCCGAGTAGAGCCTCTCTGTTGTTTGGATCAGCTCATCTCACTCCTTGCGCAGCCGAGCGACCGCCGCGGCATATAGGCTCGCCCTTTTCTCTAGGGCTGCGAGCTTCTCCTCGGCCCCCAGCTTCAGATCCCTTTCTTTCTCAACCTCACCCAGAAGGTCAAGGATCCGCTAGCGGGTTTCTACGTACTTTTGGATCAACTCATCCCGCTCCTTCCTGACCCTGGCAGCTTCTTCGTCATCCTTCCATGACCTCACCGATAGGGCCTCGAATGCCTTCTCGGCCTCGTCAGCATCCCGACAGGCCCTGGCCACCCACGACCGAAGATTGGCCGCCTCCTCGACGAGGGGAGTCAGCTCGACCACCCTCTGTTGGGTGGCAATGAGGTGAGCTGTCACCTCCCCACATAGCCACGCCTCCTCGACAAGGCAGTCCCAGGCTTCCTTCTATTGACGAAGAAACTGAGATTTCCCCCGACTGCGAGCTACAAGGGACTGCAGGGAGATGATTGTCAAGATACAAAAAGTATATAGAGGAAGAAAAGGACAAGAAGCAGGACCAAACAATACCCGACTGGAGGGAACAACAACGTCACGCAATGCGCCCGTGGCGTGGTCTAGGGCCTCGAGCGCAGACGCAATCCCTACGTTGAGGCTTTCCCGCTCCATGCTCTCTACGGCGACGTCATGGGTAAAAAGCATTGACACCGGATCCTATGGATCCACCCACTGGAGCAGGGCTCGCCCTACACAAGTGAGCTACTGCCAACCGATGTCAGGGTCAAGGACGACTCCCCACCGCCCCAAGCTCCACTGACCCCTCTCGCCGTGACGTCCCTGCCGGGACGCCCCCTTTAGCGATGGAAGGGGTCAGTGGTGTGGACACGAACCTCTCTCCTAGCACCATGACTCTAGGGGACCCCTCGGTCGCGTCCCCCTCCATCCAGCCCATGCCATGCGCCGTCGCTTGGGCCGCTGATGGCACGGGTCGTGCCAATGCCTCAGGCAACGTTGTGGTTACGCTCGGCTATGACCCATCTATCACGGCCGTCGCCACCTCCACCTGCGTCGGCGGGGTCACGATCGGCTGCATCGCGCCAACCACGGTCGGCGCCACGAGTGCGGTCGGCAGCCCCTTCTGCCCTGCCGTCGGCAGCGGTTCGCGGCCATTACCGGCTGCTCCGTGACCTCCAAAGATGCCCCTTGAACGCCCGTATTCGCCCATCCCGCCAAGGGCACAGACGGCACCGTGCGCCATGCCAGACCGACCAACGATGCTGTCACACTGGCGCCGCTCCCACCTGAAATGGGCGCGACACTAGCCGACGGCCGCTGCCCTGATTGAAGGGCGATGCTCTACTTCGGCGCCAGCGCAAAAGGATTCCGATGCGTGCCAACGCTGCAAGGGACAAAAAACATAAGTCACGATGAAATCCGACTAAAACAGGAAAAAACAGAGGAATTGATAACTCACCTCAGCACCATTGGGTGACAGATGCGTTTGGGGGATGAACCCCCCGACCCTTGCTCCGCCTCATTGGAACGAGGCCGTTTCGAGCCCGCCCCCTGCTCTAGGGCAGAGGGGCTCGCCCCTGGCAGCTCCTAGAGCACATTGGTGGGACACCACGCTCCCCTTGGCACTTGGGGTGTGACGATAGAGCCACCTACCTCCACTGGCACCTTGGGCATGACGACAGAGCCGCCCGCCTTTGTTGGCTCCTAGGGCAGGCCGATAGTACGTCCCACCTCCGTCGGTTCCTATGGGGCATCGTTAGAATGGCCTGCCTCTACTGGCTCCCTAGACGTGCCCTCCCCTCCATGAAATAGGAAATGTCCTGACGCCTCCAAGGATGAACCAACGCCTGTCAGTGCATCCTCATTCTCCAGGTTGTCCCACTCAATATCGTCGACTACCATTTCTTCTTTCTCCATCACCTCGCTGTTGTCACCATCGTCATCATCATCGTTGTCGTCAGTGTCCTCCCCTCATTCCCGTGTCCATAGCTTTTGCTGCTTCTTCCTCTTCTTGTCCTCCTTCGCCTTCCTCAGACACTCGCCCTTAGCGCGATTCGCCACCCTCACGGCCGAATCCCTCAGCATCAACGCTGGGTGATCCATGAGGATGAGGTCCCTTGGCTGGTCCCGCCCCTCTCAAAGTTAGTCTCACGGGGTCAGGAAATCAATTGAAGAGAAGGCAAGAGAAAGGGAAACTTATGAAGACAATGTAGCCTATTTCTAGATGCATCGGAGGATGCCCTAGCACTGGGTAGATGAAGTCAAGGGTGACACCCACGTCATCCCGTAAAGGCTCCATCGCCTCCTTGATGCGTTGCGCGATCTTGGAGTTGGGGAGCGTTCCCTCGGCGAGCGTCGTTCTGTCGAACGATGCCTCAGGCGCCATCGTGTATAGCGGGAGTGCGCACATCATCAACAGCACCACCCTCCTCGCATGGTAAGCCCTGATGACGCTTGACCCTTTTAGTCCATTCTCCTTTAGGATGTGGATGGTGGCGATGTGGTTTCGGATCTTCTTCTTGTCCTTCTCCGGGATGCCCCACTTCCTCCACTGCTCTGAGGCCTCTTCGATCAAGCGCCCGGTGAACTCTGGCAGAGGGGCAACGACGTCATTCTTGAGGTAGAACAACTACGAGTGCCACCCCTTGTTGGACATCGAGAGCCACATGGACAGGTACTCGTCGACCCAATTGTTCCAAAGTTGGATGCCGATGCACCCCATCGGCATGTGCAACTCCTGCCTGCTGCCCTTCTCCCCCTTCTTCTAGAGGTTGACGTCGAACCTCCACAAGTCAAAGTGGAGGCTGATCCCCAGCAATCCTTCGCACAGCATGATGAACGCTGCCATGTGCTGGATCCCGTTGGGATTGAGATGCTGCAGCTCAATCTTGTAGAAGTGCAGCAGCCCCCGGAGAAATTTGTGGGCGGGGGTCGCGAGCCCACGCTTGTGGAAGTGGGTGAATGACACCACGTAGTCATCGGGGGGCGATGGTGAATCCTCATCGCTGGGCAGCAACCACTCTAAAAGCATCTAGGCCCCTAAGTGGATTTCGATGATTAATGTCAATACAAGATTACTATGACTAACGTGTGTTTTTGCAGAGGCAATTAAGTTAGGTCATGGTAATGGAGATCGATTGGGCAATTGAGGTTGTCATGCCCCTACGATGGAAATCGTTTCAGTTTTAAAAGGATGGACGACAAGGTTAAGGATAACTAGTTCTAAGTGTCAATTGAAGTTGGAGAGACACTTAGAGTAGTTTAGGACTTTGTTTTTTTTCCTTTGGCCGTACTATGAAGGGGGGTATGAACGGGTAGCTTGACCAAGTTGAGTCTAGTGAGTTAGGTGTGGTGCACACTTGTTAAAACTAGCTCTAGGTAGCTCCTATGAATGCCTAAGATCCTTTGGAGCAAACTTCATTCACATATGATCGAGAGTTGGAAGTGAATGGAGGGTCAAATACTGACCGGACGCTGGCTCCGGTGCGACCGGACGCTGGCCGCAGGGTCCGGTCAGTCCATTTGACTGAGGAGAACAAGTCTGGAGTGACCGGACGCTGGAAGGTCGTGTGACCAGACGCTGGGGGCCAGCGTCCGGTCCACTCCAGTAAGGGTCCAGACTTGAGAAAGTGTGACCGGACGCGTCCGGTCAGTGGTGACCGGACCCTGAATATCCAGCGTCCGGTCAATTACAGTAAGCATCCAAGATCGACCGGACGCGTCCGGTCAGTGCTGACCAGACCCTGTCAGCGTCCGGTCATCACTTGGAAACTGTTGCGCGGGTTGAACTGACCGGAGCGTCCGGTAAATATGATCGGAGCGTCCGGTCATCCCGTAGAAGCTTATAACGGTTCGTTTTTCAGGCTGCCTTATAAATAGAAGCTCCACTTGAGTGTGGAGGTACTTTTGCTCATTTCAACAGCTGAGAAACACGTTTGTGAGTGCCAAGAAGAGCAAGGTCCTAGTGAGGTGTTTGTGATTTGAGAATCCAAGAGTGAAACCTCATTAGTGAATCAAGAGTAGACAAGTGTGCATCCATCTTCTCATTAGGCTTCGCGTGGTCAAGTGAGAGTTCATGCTTGTTACTCTTGGTGATCGCCATCACCTAGATGGCTTGGTGGTGATTGGGAGCTTGGTGATCACCCGGTGGAGCTTGTGGGTGACCCAACTCAAGTTGTGAGTGGTTTTGGGTGATTTGCCGCGACAGAGTGTCGAAGAATCAACCCGTAGAGAGCACTTGATCCTTGCGCGGATCAAGGGGGAGCTACACCCTTGTGCGGGTGCTCCAACGAGGACTAGTGGGGAGTGGCGACTCTCCGATACCTCGGCAAAACATCGCCGCGTTCCTTTCTCTCTCTATTTACTTTGAGCACTTACTTTGAGTATTTACTTTGAGCAATTCAATACTTGTTTCTCATTCATAGAATTGCTTGCTAGAGTAAGTTTGGAACATAGATTGCGAGGTTGTTGTGCATTAGTTTGATATATACACTTTTCTAGGCACAAGGGGTTAATTGGGCTATCCGTAGGATTTGATTATTGCAAGAAAATTTAGAATTAGCCTAATTCACCCCCCCCCCTCTTGGGCATCTTGATCCTTTCAATTGGTATCAAAGCCTCGTGCTCACGTTCTTAAGCCTAACCGCTTAGAGCAAGATGTCTCACGGGGATGGACCTCCTCCCATCTTCGAGGGGGGTGATTTTCCTTATTGGAAAATTCGCATGGAGGCTTACCTAGAAGCTCTAGATATTGGAATTCTTAGAGCCGCCTCTCAAGGGTTCCCAACACCTAAGAATGCCGCACAACTCCAAGGCGATGAAGTAAACTATGAAAAATGGAATGCAAAGGCTCGCAACACCATCTTTAGAGGCCTTTGCAAAGATGTGTTCAATCGTGTAAGGAACCACAAAGACGCCCATGCTCTATGGTCGGATGTTTGTGCGCTCCATGAGGGAACCAAGAGTGAGCGTGAGGAATGCTATCATCTTGTGATTAAAAAGCTAAATTCTTTTGAGATGCTTCCCAAAGAAAGTGCTAATGAAATGTATTCTCATTTAAATGTTCTTGTAGAGGAAGTCAATGGGCTTGGACTCACTCAAATGTCACCATCCGACGTTGTGAGAAAGATCTTGAGTGTCCTTCCCAATGACAAATATGGGCACATTGTGACCGTGCTACATCAAGGTGATCTTTCCGCCGCTACACCGACACAAATCTTGGGAAAGATAAATGCTCATGAGATGTACATGCACATCACGCCACAAGATGGCTCATCCTCTACAAAGAAGAAAGAGAAGGACTTAGCATTCAAAGCTAGCTAAGATAAGGGCAAGGCAAGACTTGAGTATGAGAGCTCAAGTGATGAAGATGATGAAGAAAGTCTTGCTCTCATGGTGAAGAAGACCGCCAAGATGCTAAAAAAGCTAAACAAGAGTGGCATCAAGTTTGACGGCAAGAAGAAGAAGTTCTTCACTAGCTAAAGAAAAAAGCCAATCTCCGAGATGGATTGCTACAATTGTGGCGAACTTGGCCACCTAGCTCATCAATGCACAAAGCCCAAGAAAGACAAGTTCAAGAACAAGGGCAAGAACGATGATTCAAGTGATGAAGATGAAAAGAAAAAGAACAAGCCATACAAAAAAAGAGATGGCAAAAAGAGAGACTTCTACAAGAAGAAGAAGAGTGGCAAGGCCTATATTGTCGGTGATTGGCTCACGGACATTGATTCATCAAGTGGATCATCCGATGATGAGAGTGACAATGAGAAGGTGGCCGCCATTGCTATTGATCTTGCATCCTCACCGCCACCATCACTATCATCATCTACACACCTATGCCTTATGGCCAAGGGTGAACGCAAGGTAACTAAAAGTGATGATAGTAGTGATGATGAGCAAGCTAGTAATGATGACAGCGATAGCGATGATGATTCACCCACATATGATGATCTTGTCAAAATATTAAGAAAATACACTAAGATCATTAGAAAGAGTAAAGCTACAAATGAAAACTTGATGCTAAAAATGATTCACTCTTAGCTAAGTGTGATACATTAGAAAAGACTAATGATGAGCTCAAAGAAACAAATGATTCTATATCATCCAAACTCAAGGAGCTCAAATCTTCTAAGAAAGAGCTTAAAGATAAACATGATAAACTTGAGTGGGTGCACAATGAGCTTATCACTAGTCACAACAAGCTAAAAGATGAATATACAACTCTAAAGATCAATTATGATACCCTTGTTATTGCACAAGAATTCTTACCAAATGAGCCACATGTTGCTACTAACCATGTTGTTAAGATTGATATAGCTACCTCATGTGATGATTTAATTGATGAGAGCATTGAGCATGGATCTAGTAGCAAAGGCAAGCTAGTGGTTGAGTGCAATGACTATGATGAGTATGTCAAGCTCAAGAGTGACAATGAGAAGCTCATGAAAGATCTTGAAGAGATGAAAAGTCACAACACCATTGTGATAGAAACTCTTGATCATGACAAAGATTTGATCCTTGAGAATGAGAAGCTAAAAAAGGAAAACAAGAAACTCAAGGAAGAGAAGAACAATGATATTCTCAAGGAAGAGAACAAGAAGCTCAAAATGGAGAAAGAGCATCTCAAGGTGGGATTGAGCAAGTTTGCTAGAGGCAAGCATCTCCAAAGTGAGCTACTCATGAATACCGTCATGAAGATGGATAGAAGTGGCATTGGATATATGGCAATTGTAGAGAAGAAGAAGGCTCAAGCTCAACACCAACAATCAAAGCCAAAGCTAAAGCCAAAGAGATGTTTTGAGTGTGGACAAGAAGGCCACTTTGCTCATGAGTGTCAAACTCCACCACCACAACCCTTGCCCAAGCATGCTAGACCCTTTGCTTTCAATGCTCACTACATGCTTAGAAAAGATTCTAGTAGAAAGATGAAAGTCATGTTCTTAGGACCCCCCAACAAGAGTAGGCCTAAGAAGATTTGGGTGGCTAAGTCACTTGTTGAGAAGGTGAAGGGCCCTCAACAAGTTTGGATCCCTAAAGCTTGAATCTCTTGTGTGTAGGTGAACTACAAGACCGGTGGAAGTCATTGGGTTATTGATAGTGGTTGTACTCAACATATGACCGGTGATCCTCGTATGTTCACCTCACTAGATGAAGAGGTAGATGGACAATAGAAAATAACATTTGGAGATAATTCAAAGGGCAAGGTTAAAGGATTGGGCAAAGTGGCAATATCAAATGATCATTCCATCTCCAATGTACTCTATGTTGCCTCATTGAGTTTCAACTTGCTATCCGTTGGGCAATTGTGTGATCTTGGCTTCCAATGCTTATTCACCGAGAAGGAAGTTGTTGTATCCAAAGTAGATGACAAACAAGTGATATTCAATGGATTTAGATACAACAATTTATATCTAGTTGACTTCACCTCCGAAGATGCAAACTTGAAGACTTGCCTATTCACCAAAACAACACTTGGGTGGCTATGGCATAGAAGACTTGCTCATGTTGGGATGAGCTCTCTCAAGAAGCTTATGAAGAATGATTTGGTGAGAGGGTTGAAGGATGTGAAGTTTGAGAAGGACAAGCTTTGTAGTGCATGTCAAGCCGGCAAGCAAGTTGCAAACACTCATCCAACCAAAGCTTTCATGTCAACCACAAGAGTGCTAGAACTCCTTCACATGGATTTATTTGGACCAACAACATACAAGAGTTTGGGAGGAAATCTCTATTGTCTTGTGATTGTGGATGACTACTCAAGGTATACATGGGTGTTCTTCCTTCATGACAAATCCGAAGTTGCATCTTGTTTCAAGAAGTTTGCCAAGAGAGCTCAAAATGAATTTGAAGTGAAGCTCAAGAAGATAAGAAGTGACAATGGCAAAGAATTTGACAACACAAACATAGAAGCTTATTGTGATGAAGTTGGAATCAAACATGAAGTCTCCGCAACCTATACTCCTCAACAAAATGGTGTAGTTGAGAGGAAGAACCGGACTTTGATCACTCTTGCAAGGACAGTGCTAGATGAGTACAACACCCCCGAAGCTTTATGGGTGGAAGCAATCAACACCGCATGTTATGCATCCAACCGCCTATTTCTTCAAAAATTCCTTGTCAAGACACTGTATGAGTTGCTCAATGGGAAGAAGCCGGACGTCTCCTTCTTTAGGGTGTTTGGTTGCAAGTGCTACATCTACAAGAAGCGGCAACACCTAGGGAAGTTTCAAAGACGTTGTGATATAGGTTTTCTTGTTGGTTACTCCTTGAAGTCCAAAGCATATAGAGTATTTAATCATGCCACCGGCTTGGTTGAAGAAACATATGATGTGGAATTTGATGAATCTAACGGCTCCCAAGGAGCACATGAGAATCTTGATGATGTAGGTGATGAACCATTGAGGGAGGCTATGAAGAACATTCCGGTGGGAGACATCAAGCCAAAAGATGATGAAGATGATGTACAAGTCATTAACCAACCTTCTTCATCAAATGTACCACAAGATGGCGAAAAAGATGGGAGTAGAAAATGAAGATACTCATATCTCTCATGAGCAAATGGTGGTACAAGCACAAGATGTTGATGCTCCACAACCTCCTCCTCAAGTGGTCAATAGAAGAAACACACCTCTCCTACAAGATCATCCACAAGATCTCATCATAGGGAGTCCATCAAAGGGTGTAATGACTCGATCTCAAAAACTTACTTCATTTATTGCTCATCACTCTTTTGTCTCTTGCTATGAGCCTACCAAGGTAGAAGAAGCTCTTAAAGATCCAGATTGGATCAATGCCATGCATGAAGAGTTGAACAACTTCACTCGCAATGAAGTTTAGAATCTTGAAGAGCGACCAAAAGGTGCAAGAGTCATTGGAACGAAGTGGGTGTTCCGCAACAAGCAAGATGATCAAGGTGTTGTTGTGAGGAACAAGGCAAGACTAGTTGCAAAGGGGTTCTCTCAAGTTGAAGGTTTAGATTTTGGAGAGACCTTTGCACCGGTTGCAAGATTAGAAGCCATCCGTATCCTTCTTGCATATGCATCACATCATGAAATGAAACTATATCAAATGGATGTGAAAAGTGCATTTTTAAATGGCTTTATAAATGAACTAGTCTATGTTGATCAACCTCCCGGGTTTGAAGACCCTAGATATCCTAATCATGTTTATAGGTTGTCCAAGGCATTATATGGGCTTAAGCAAGCCCCAAGAGCTTGGTATGAGCGCCTTCGGGATTTCCTCATTGAGAAGGGCTTCACCATTGGGAAGGTTGACACCACACTATTCACCAAGAAGCTTGATGGGCATATCTTCATTTGTCAAGTATATGTTGACGATATCATCTTTGGATCATCAAATGAAGACTCATGCAAAGAATTTGGTGAATTGATGTCGAAGGAGTTCGAGATGTCAATGATTAGTGAGCTTACATTCTTTCTTGGTTTTCAAGTCAAGCAAATGAAAGAAGGCATCTTCATCTCTCAAGAGAAATACACAAAAGATCTTCTCAAGAGATTCAAGATGGATGAATGTAAGCTAATCAAGACACCAATGCCTACAAATGGACATCTCGACTTAGATGAGGGAGGTAACCCGGTTGATCAAACTCTCTACCGTTCTATGATTGGTAGCTTGTTATATTTAACCGCATCTAGGCCCGACATCATGTTTAGTGTGTGTATGTGTGCTAGATTTCAAGCTAGTCCTAAGGAAACACATTTAATTGCCGTAAAAAGAATCCTTAGGTATCTTAAGCACACACCAAGCATTGGTCTTTGGTATCCCAAAGGAGCTTTATTTGAATTAATTGGCTATTCCGATTCGGATTACGCCGGATGCAAAGTTGATAGAAAGAGCACATCCGGAGGGTGCCATTTGCTTGGAAGATCTCTTGTGTCTTGGTCCTCCAAGAAACAAAATAGTGTGGCTTTGTCCACCGCCGAAGCGGAATACATTGCTGCGGGTGCTTGTTGTGCACAAATATTATACATGAAACAAACTTTGCTAGACTATGGAGTAGTTCTAGAGAAAGTACCTCTTTTGTGCGACAATGAAAGTGCGGTAAAACTTGCAAATAATCCGGTTCAACACTCTCGCACCAAGCATATAGATATCCGCCATCACTTTCTAAGAGATCATGTGGCTAAAAATGATATATCACTAGAAGGTGTAAGATCCGAAGATCAATTAGCGGATATCTTCACAAAACCGCTAGATGAGGCTACATTTTGTAGATTGCGGAATGAGCTAAATGTACTTGATTTTAGTAACTTCACTAAAAATTGAGCTTGTGTTGTCCCTTGCATTCATTGTAATATACAACATGTTTAATTTGTGGCAATGCACATAGGGCTTGCCTAACATGGTTAAGATAACCGCCGAAAAGCGTGTGAAGAAGCTTAACCTTGGATCAAACTTGACAAGCAACTAGAATTACTTACAAGTATTGCATATGCATGAATGTTGTTTTGTCGTTTTGTTCCATTTACCCTCTTGTTGCCTATTTTCTTAAAAAGAATTATAGCCTAAGGCAAAATATTTTGAAAAAAAAATGAGGGTTTGAGAGAGGTCACTCACATCAATCCCAATTGGTGTTTATTTGGATCTTTTTCAAGTTGGGACTTGATTGGGAACAGGCAGCGCGAAGGAAGATTGGAGGTTTGCTGGAAAAGGTGCACCGGACGCTGCTGTCCAGCGTCCGGTCAGTTCACAGGAGGTGAACTGCCGCCGAAGGAGTGACCGGACGCTGCGTCTGTGCGTCCGGTCAGGAAGGATTCTGCGTCCGGTCGATCGAAGAGTGCACAAGTTGTACTGACCGGACCCTGCCTGCGTCCGGTCATGGACCACCGGACGCGTCCGGTCCCGATTCCAGAGGATTTGGACCTCTCTGGAATCGACCGGACGCTGGGTGGTAGCGTCCGGTCGCTACCACCGGAGTGTCCGGTCAGTGGATCTCGCGCGTCTTCAGGACTCTTTTTGGTTTCCTTTTCTGTCGCGTTTTGGGGGATTACTTAACCGTAGCCGTACCCTGTTCGTCCTCATCTTGCCGTCTGCCCTAGCCCGAGCCGCCGCCTCCACCGCTCGCCGCCGCAGCACCACCGTAGCCCTGCCCGCGTCTCCCGTGCCAGTGCTCGCCAGCCACATCGCGCGCCACCTCGACCCTGCTCCGGCCACCTCGCGCCCGCGCCGCTGTGCCATTGCAGCATCACGCCGGCCACCTCGCGCGCCACCGCGCCATTGCCGCCGTAGCTCGCCAGAGTCGCCCTATCCACGTCTCTGCTCTGCCTCTTGCCGTGTGCCCTAGCCTCATCTCCTCTCGGTAAGGCTAGCCCCTTGTTTCAATTTCAAATTGAGTAGATCAATTTGCAATACAATGCACTGATTTTTAAAATACTAGGGCCACCAGTTCATCATTGCTCTGTGTAACCCTAGCCTACTCCGTGGTTCCCCCGCGTGACATCTCATCTTTTCACGGATCGCTAATCGTCAGGTAGAAAGCCATTCGATTCAATTTCGCATCTACATTGCTTTCTCTATTAGGGTTCCGCATCTATTAGGCATATGGTATTTATTTGTATATCCATCTATTCTATCGTGCAGCGAGTCGGTTCCGTTGTGGTTCTTGTGGCAGTTGGCAGTCATCTCGGAGCCAAGCTCACGAGTAAGGATCGAGGCCAAGCCTCGAGAGGTTCAGTTTGTCCGTTGATCCTCATCAGCGTTAGTTCACCATCTTGTCAGTTCAGATGGCCCGCACCAAGAATGTTGGTGGTGGCCCAGGTGATGATGATTGGAGGCCCCCGCCTCGCCAGCCAGCCGTATCGAAGGGCAAGTCAACCAAGCAGGTGACATCCAAGAAACGGAAGTACCCCGACGCAGAGACAGCGAGAGCAGCAGCTGTTGTAGAGGCCGCAGAGCGTGCCGAGAGAGGTGGTGCCCGCAGCGGAGTTGTCATTGCAGATCAGCCAGTTTCACCAGCATTCAGAGCTGCGATTGAGGAGGTTGAGCGTCGTCACGGTAGTCCAGCTGGGACTGTCACGTTTGTAGGACGACGGGTTGTCATTGAGGAGGGTCCGTCAGCACAGCAGCAGCCCCCACAAGCAGAGCCTCAGCAGACCCAGGAGGCCAAGGAGACAGAGCCGGCACCCCAGCTTCGCCGCTCTAGATGGACTCGTGTACCAGTCTCACCGAGGCCGCCGACATAGCGGAGGGGATCACGTCCTCCACCTAGACCACAGGGTCCACCTCCAGTGGATCACCTCGACTTAAGGGCCGCCACTGCCAAAGTGTGTTCAAGAATTGCGTTTTGTTGAGTTTGAGGTTTGGTTTCCTCCAAGGAGGGATGAGAGAGCAGCTGAGGGTTTCTACACGCCACTGTAGGAGGATTTCTACAATGCTTATCTCAACAGTGGGGCAGTGTTAAGATCTCAGAGAGTTTGTCAGATAGAGTCCATTGTGGCAGCAGCCGGAGAGAGCATTCGGCCATACTTGTCATATTTGCCTCCACATCACATGTTTATTCACTTTGCTTTTAGAGGCAAAGACTACAGAGTGACGAGTGGCAGGGTCAGAGAGATACTAAGGCTACAGGAGCAGCCTGTCAGGATACATGAGATCTATTATGGACAGCAGGAGCCTCCCAGGCGTCCACATGGAGGGTTGGTGCCTCCTACAGATTTAGTGCGACATTGCTTCAAGGAGCCTTTTGGAGAGGGGTCGAGGGAACCCCAAAGTGACTTGACTCCTACAAAGAGAGTGCTAGAGGCCATTATCGGGAGGACACCGCTTCCCGTGTTGGGATATAGAGAGGGTCGACTCGCCACAGCCTCTGGCTTCTTAATGCTATGATGCAAAGTGAGGCAAGATTTGATATCCGGGACCTCCTTCTTTCGAGAGATGGAGGATACTATAGCCGAGGGATTCAAGGGTCGCAGCAGCTTCCCTATGCTCACTGGATCACGTTCCTTATCCGCAGAAATAGTGCTTGATAAGCCCCTGGTATGATGGATGAGTATACAGTGCCACCACAGAGTTCCCGACTTACAACCTCACGAGAGGATCGACATACCATGCCTCGTGCACCCGTGACAGCCTAGCCATCGTCCCGGCGTGCGAGTCCGCAGCTCGGCGGATGATGAGATCATCGAGGGATTGCGGCCACCGAGGAGGAGGAGCTAGAGGCACAGCAGAGGTGGCGAGCGAGTACAGTGACAGCTCTGACGATGACTATCTGCCTATTCCTCAGATGCCTCCACGCAGACATGATGCAGAGGCCGGTAGCTCCAGTTCTGCTCCACCACCGCTCCACGCATGCATCCCGCTCTCATTGCTATTCTTGAGAGGATGCAGCAGACCACAGATAGACAGCACAGAGACACTGCTACTTTTGCCCAGCCTGCACTCGGCGGGACAGATTTAGTTCTAGAGGCAAGAAGAAGCCATGCAAAGCGGCAGCAGCAGATGCATCAATAGCAGATACTCTTGCAGCAGCAGCTTATGGGTTTCATGCAGCACGTAGTGACAGCTCTTGGGGCCCCACAACCATAGACTTCGCCTCAGCTTGCTCAGCCTGCTTCCACCACGACGACTCCAGCTATTCAGCCCAGCGGGCTTCAGGGTCAGGGACAGCCTCCAGCTCAATTTGCTTCACCTCCTGTACAGGTGTCCTAGTGGTTGGCCTCACCCGTGGTAGCCCTGCAGTTCACTCCACTTCAGATGGGCTTCACACCAGAGCAGTCCTCCTCGCTATTTGTGCCTGACACGTCAGTCTCCAGGAGTCTTGGAGCATCCTTCAGCGAGTTGACCGGCATGCCTACTCCGCCTCATATGCATTCTGCCGGTCCGTCTACAGTAGACCCAGTCGTCGTGACTACTCAGAGGCTCCCCTCGTCTGTCGCCTCATCAGATCCTACGACAGACTTACTAGCAACTTCACAGGCAGCACCAGCTCCAGCTCAGACCCAGACCGCTTTAGCGACACTTCCTGCCACAGAGGGTCAGTCAGTTCAGAGCTTAGGGTCAGATGATGATGGTGCCCGATTCCAGCTTGCCCCTCGTTCTTCAGCGCCCAGCTCGTCCGCTGCAGCTTCGCCGTCCGACCCCTAGGTTTTGGTGTTTGACGCCAAAGGGGGAGAGGGTGTTCGAGTATGTAGTCTCAGGGGGAGCTAGTTATCTAGTATTAGCCTATTATATACATTTGGAGTTCTATTTGTGTGATACACTATTACTTATGCATTCGTGTGTTTACTTTCATGCATACTATTATATATATGTGATAGTGCTATCTACGTGATTGTGATATTTGACATGTGTGATTTCTACTTTGCATTATCTATATGTCATATCACTTGTGTTATGCTCATTTGCTTTTGCTTCCACGTTTATACTTCGAAGCAAATGAGCTTAGTTACGTGTACTCATGCTTAATTCATATCCTTTGAGTACATTGTGTTGGCTTGGGTCATATAAGCTTGCCTAACTCTTTTGTTCTTAACGACAAAAGCTTATATGAACCAAGCCCGTCAAAAACCTCATTCCATAACATACTTGAGGTGGTATTGTCATCAATCACCAAAAAGGGGGAGATTAAAAGCATCTAGGCCCCTAAGTGGATTTCGGTGATTAATGTCAATACAAGATTACTATGACTAACATGTGTTTTTGCAGAGGCAATTAAGTTAGGTCATGGTAATGGAGATCGATTGGGCAATTGAGGTTGTCATGCCCCTACGATGGAAATCGTTTCGATTTTAAAAGGATGGACGACAAGGTTAAGAATAACTAGTTCTAAGTGTCAATTGAAGTTGGAGAGACACTTAGAGTAGTTTAGGACTTTGTTTTTTTCCTTTGGCCATACTATGAAGGGGGGTATGAACGGGTAGCTTGACCAAGTTGAGTCTAGTGAGTTAGGTGTGGTGCACACTTGTTAAAACTAGCTCTAGGTAGCTCCTATGAATACCTAAGATCCTTTGGAGCAAACTTCATTCACATATGATCGAGAGTTGGAAGTGAATGGAGGGTCAAATACTGACCGGACGCTGGCTCCGGTGCGACCGGACGCTGGCCGTAGGGTCCGGTCAGTCCATTTGACTGAGGAGAACAAGTCTGGAGTGACCGGACGCTGGAAGGTCGTGTGACCGGATGCTGGGGGCCAGCGTCCGGTCGACTCCAGTAAGGGTCTAGACTTGAGAAAGTGTGACCGGACGCATCCGGTCAGTGGTGACCGGACCCTGAATATCCAGCGTCCGGTCGATTACAGTAAGCATCCAAGATCGACCGGACACATCCGGTCAGTGCTGACCGGACCCTGTCAGCGTCCGGTCATCACTTGGAAACTGTTGCGCGGGTTGAACTGACCGGAGCGTCCGGTCAATATGATCGGAGCATCCGGTCATCCCGCAGAAGCTTATAACGGTTCGTTTTTCAGGCTGCCTTATAAATAGAAGCTCCACTCGAGTGTGGAGGTACTTTTGCTCATTTCAACAGCTGAGAAACACGTTTGTGAGTGCCAAGAAGAGCAAGGTCTTAGTGAGGTGTTTGTGATTTGAGAATCCAAGAGTGAAACCTCATTAGTGAATCAAGAGTAGACAAGTGTGCATCCATCTTCTCATTAGGCTTCGCGTGGTCAAGTGAGAGTTCGTGCTTGTTACTCTTGGTGATCGCCATCACCTAGACGGCTTGGTGGTGATTGGGAGCTTGGTGATCACCCGGCGGAGCTTGTGGGTGACCCAACTCAAGTTGTGAGCGGTTTTGGGTGATTCGCCGCGACGGAGTGTCGAAGAATCAACCCGTAGAGAGCACTTGATCCTTGCATGGATCAAGGGGGAGCTACACCCTTGCGCGGGTGCTCCAACGAGGACTAGTGGGGAGTGGCGACTCTCCGATACCTCGGCAAAACATCGCCGCGTTCCTTTCTCTATTTACTTTGAGCACTTACTTTGAGTATTTACTTTGAGCAATTCAATACTTGTTTCTCATTCATAGAATTGCTTGCTAGAGTAAGTTTGGAACATAGATTGCGAGGTTGTTGTGCATTAGTTTGATATATACACTTTTCTAGGCACAAGGGGTTAATTGGGCTATCCGTAGGATTTGATTATTGCAAGAAAATTTAGAATTAGCCCAATTCACCCCCCCTCTTCGGCATCTTGATCCTTTCGCACTCCTCGGCCGATGTCCGCACGTGGAGAAGACAGCGATGGATGAGGCCCTCCATGCACTGGAAGGTGATGTCGGAACGACACCACGGATAAATTGGAGGTGGGGTGGATGGATGCGAGCTCAACGGCGGTGAAGATGCAAAGCCAGGAAACCTAAGCATTGGCGGCGGCGGCGTGGCTACGGAGGCAAGGGTGCAGGTGTGCGTATGAAACACGGAGGGCTAACCCTTTGGTTTTATAGGGGCGACGGGTGCGAGGAAACCAACCGTCCGCCTAGATCTCCGCGCCTACCATGACCTATCACCACATCTCGTCGTGGGGCGTGTGCACGCAAACTATGGCCGTCCCCTCGGAAAATGCGTTGGACGTTTCGCCTCCCTGAATGGGCCACGACCCGTCACAGGTAAGAGGGATATGAAACTGAAGGTTAGCCCACCGATGGGTTTGACAACCGCTCCGAGCACCTTTAGAGTGAGGGGTGGAAAGGGATGGGCCCGCTAGCGACCAGTACCTGGGTGCATGGCCCTCAGAGTCCTCCTATTTGGAAAGTCTCCGAAGGAGTATTCTACTCCTCCGTAGGCTTAGGGGCTACTATCGGGGACCAATACTAGGGTACCCAAAGAGGAGGAGCTAATGGCCGTCAACATTGATTCATCCAAACAGTCAAGAGCGCGACTACAGCTCCAACCAACCCCTAGATGCGCGGGCTCCGCCTCGCCCAACCCCAAGGCCACGGGCTCCGCCTCACCTGACTCTTGGGTTTGTGCTCCACCTTGCTCGACCCCAAGGCCAGAGGCTCTGCCTCGCCCAAACCCTTGCGTGCGGGCTCCGTCTCACCCGACGGGGATGCATACTGCCACCGACCACTCCAGGTCCAAGCGTATGGGCCTGGGTCAAAACTCTGACACCGAGGAAGAGACCGGCATGCCCAGATGTAACCCGTAGCCATGATGGGCCATACCTAAGGATTCACATCAAGAATAGCGTCGGGCGTACCGGTGCTGTTCTGCCTAACCCTCGTACGAACGCTAATAGGCGCGTCAATTCACCACGATGCTCGCCGAGATGGATTGGGACGCCATGACCGGCAGACGACGCCTGCACATGGCGTTAGTGACGAACAGGGCCGTGACGTGGAGCCATCCCTGTTGACGTCTATAGGATCAACAGGACCCGCATGAAGGAGAAGAAGGACCCAGCGGTCCTGGCAACCTTACTCTCTCTCATTCTTCTCCTTTTCCTCCACTGTAACCCACGCTTTCCCTTGGCCTATAAAAGGGAAAGCTGGGTGCCCCATGAAGGAGATCGACCCATTGAGACCCGATCGGATCTAGATCTGCACAAGAGCACGACATGAACAGACGGCTGAGCAGCGATCGAGCTCTCAGCACCCGTTCACCCCTTCCACCAGAGACTTGGGGTCATTTCCCTCTCTCGCCCGTTTGTAACCGCTACTACAAACTTTCAGTGCTAGTTACACGAGCAGCAGCGATGAACTGGGCATAGGACTTTCTGCCTGAACCAGTATAAACCTCGTGTCCTCTAAAGCACACCATCTGAGCCAGATGCGCAATACTAGAAATTTACTCGTCGATTATAACTCGAAACACCGACACTTCTCGCTATCTAGTGGTTCACATTTATAGATATATATAAGCTATCTCAATGCTCCCTGCTTCCATTCAGTCAGTTAATATTGACAGGGTGCTTTGATTTTAAGATCTAGTTCTATGCTTTACAAGTTCACTTTGTAGTAATATAAATGAGGTATCTCACTGACAAACAGTTCCTCAGTTACTTTGCTTACTGAAAGTATATCCCAAAAGTTTTAGTTCAGTGCAGAGTGCAGACAACATTAAGCCCTTGGTTCATACCTGCATGACAACTCTATCCTCAAAGATGTAAGTCATAACAAATCTTCTGTTTAATCAGTCAGCCTTTGTGATGAAGATTTTTACATTTCATTTATATCCTTTAGTAATTCCTACATCTATGGTTAATAAGTTTAGCTTTTTAGAGGAGCAACGAGAAATTTTCTTTTCTCCATGAGTGGCTACTGAACTTGGACATGACTATGCATTTTTGCAGATAACATGTGGTGTCCCTTTGCTACAAGTAGTGCAACTACTGCAGCTGAAATTTTCTTTTCTCCATGAGTGGCTACTAAACTTGGACATGACTATGCATTTTTGCATATAACATGTGGTGTCCCTTTGCTACAAGTAGTGCAACTACTGTAGCTGCCCTTAAGCAAGTATGTCATGTGAGCTTTGCTGAATTATTACTGATTGTGCTTCACTATGTGAAGTTTAATGAGAATTTGAGAGTAGGTATGAAACTAAATTAATGATTCCTAATACCATCTAATCTACTCTTGCTGTGATGAATATGAACTTAGTTTCCTTTGACACCAAATGCTAACCGCTACTTAGTTGTTATGAGCTTGGTTGTGAATTGATATTTAGATTCTCATGCTCTACTTGTTGGGCTCTCAAAAATATATGCATTGAACTATAGTAGTTAACTAGTCTCAAAACTTCCCAATAAATAGATGCATTTCTTTCTAGAATCTATAGCTGAAAGCTGACTTATCTTCTATTCATTTTGATTTTCAGGTAGCACATCTTATGGGTAGCAAACCAATTAAAGTGCTCGTGGATACTAATGTTTAGTTATTTTAGACTTCCTAGAGATTGAATCTTTAAGTTCAAACTTAATTGTTCAAACTATATGGTTTTGAGACAGACCAATTTGTATTTGATAAAATGTGACAACAGTGGGCTTGCTAATACATGAATGATCAATGTTTGTTTATGTGATTGGTGCATCTTATGAGCTATGATGTATGTTAATGTAGTGATGATTTAGCACCAGTTTGTGATGTTCTTTTTCGTCACTATGGTTTGGATTTGGGTTGGTTATAAGATGCAGACAACTATTCTATAACGAACACAAATTCCAATCTGTGACGGCTCAATTTGGGCCAACAAATGTATAACGTGGGATATATGACGTTTTTTCGATAGTCACAGCGAGTTAACTAAGACGCATTTTTGCTTGTCTGTGACCAAAGTAAACCGTCATGTATAAGGGTATTTTCTGTAGTGGACAAAGTCCCCTTAACCAAATCCCCCATGGTGTTTTTATATTGGGGGATATGATCCTAATTTTGTACATAGCAAAACTTATATATAAACATAATTATATCATAGGGCCCAACTATCAACTTCTTAGGTCATCTTCTTTCTTGCAGCTTGTCTCTCTTCCTTGCCACCTCCTCCTCTACAAGCTACAACTTGGAGATGGCAAACCAAACTCAAGAAAAATCCTTCTGATTGGTTTGTTACTGTTGTGATGCCCTCTAAGCCCATGATAGCCTTCCTAGTAATACTTACATATAATGTTCTTCTTTTGTCATTTGGTATACCCTATATAAGAATATCCATTAGCTACCATGAAGTCCTTATCACTGACTAGCTATCGGAGATCACTACCCTTGTGAAGACCCTCATCTATTTTTTCATTCAATGTTTGATCGCCGTCCACATAGCCAAACATGTGGAGGATTAATTGGGATATGGGTGGGTGGGTTAGGGGGCATAGAGCACTAGTGGTAGTTGTAGATGAAACAAAGGACTAAGAAAAGCCAAGGCAAGGTGTGCATGGAGGTGTTTGTTTAGGGGAAGGTGGCGCCATTCAAGATTGAAGATGAGATGGAGGGGTAAAAGAGGTTGTGATAGAGAAAAGGGAATGCTTGTTTGATACGTGCTAACTACTTGCAAATTTGTGTGTTAGTAGCATGGTTAGAAATACAAACTAGTTGTGATGGTATCATTCCAATTTTATAAAATGAAGTGGTAGATTTTAAAACCATGAAATTCTTAATGGTATGAATCCAATTAACCCAATAAAAAAACTTGGATGGATCAGGGTAGGGAGTAGTTTGTCTGAATTTAGTGCATGGATGTTGTGGGGTGTCTAATTGTATAGTTGGATATTATGAACCAAACTTTTGCCATGGTTAGAGGCTAGCTCAAGACTTTATACAGTATCAATAACATTCATTAGCTAGGGGAAGGATGGGGCATTCAAGTTTTTTTTACAACAGACAGGGCATTCAAGGTTGAAGATGAGTTGGAGGGGTAAAAGAGGCATCGATGGAGAAAAGGGAATGCTTGTTTGATGTGTGCTAATTAGTACATGCAATACGTGTGTTAGTAGATAGCATGGTTAGAAATACAAACTAGTTGTGATGTTATGGTTCTAATTTTACAAAATGTAGAGGTAGATTTCAAAACCATGAAATTTATAATGGTACGAATCCAATTAAGCTAATGAAAAACTTGGATGGATCGATCAGGACCCGAGCAAGGAGCATTTTGTCCGAATTTAGTGCACACACTACCAAAAATAGTGAGTTTGTCGTGTGCCACAGGCATTCGGCAAAGACCAAAAAACACTCGGCAAAAGATTTGTGGAGTGTAACACTCGGCAAACAGCACACGGCATCTACAGTGTCGGCAAACGACTCTTTTGTCAAGTGTTTTCTATCGGACACTCGGCAAACACTTTGCCCAGAGCTGAAACCAACGCTCGGCGGAAAAAAGTAACGCGACGGCGCGGAGACGGTCACGACGCCTTTGCCGAGTGTCAACTCCCAGACACTCAACAAACCTGCATCCTTTGCCGAGTGCCAAATCCTAGATACTCGGCAAAGCTTCCTCATTTTGCCGTGTGTCAAATTCGAGGCACTCAGCAAAGCTGCCTCCTTTGACGAGTGTCAACTCCTGGACACTCGGCAAAGATTCCTCCTTTTGTCATGTGTCAAACTCCCCGGCACTTGGCAAAGTTTCCTTCTTTGCTGAGTGTCAACTCTGAGACACTCGGCAAAGGCTGGACCAGAACGTACTAATGTTGGCTTCTTTGTCAAGTATCACAGCGCAGGCACTCGGCAAAGAAGCCATTTTAGTCCTAGAAAGCACAGATTTTTGCCACGTGTCCCTCTTTGTCGAGTGTATTTTCATGACACTCAGCAAATAGGGCTTTTGCCGAGTGTAACACTCGGCAAAGCTACCACAAATAATCAGTTTATTTATTTCGGTCACAGCCACGTACCACATTCAAATAAACATCACATCCATCACAGATAGTTCACAATAGGCATCACAGATAGTTCATATAGATATATTGACAACACATTAATGCAAATAAACTTCAGAATCACTAGTATGTTCATTCACAACCACAAATAATCATAGGTAATCCACAAATACAAATGCAAATAAAATCATAAGTAGTCACTTAGGCAACGAGTTCCACTGCGACCACGCTAGGTCATGAGGCTCATTCGATGCCGCCGATTGATGCTGCACAAAGGAGAAGAGATTGCATGTGTGAGTCAAGATTATACAAAGAAGAAGAGATTGCCGCACAACTAGTTAGTAACAAACATATAGCATTAGTCATTAAGTTTCTAGTGTCTGGGTATCTTTGTAAGATTGATTCTGCCTAAACTAGAAATGGTGATTATAAGGTTGTAAAGCGACTCACAGTGCCTGAAACAGTGTTTGATGCATGTTGAGGAGGAGGGACTGGCATTGGTGGTGGAGGTTGACCGATTGCAGCATAAACACCCCTCATATATTCAAACATCTGCATTTCCATCCTCTGTTGCTCTGCCTCCATCCGCTGCAGCTCTGCCTCCATTTTTGCCTCGTTTCTTGTTCCAGCTGAGCCTACAATATTTCATCCTAATGTTACAATGCAATGCAAAAGTATGTAAAAATCAATGAACGATGAATAAAACAGAAATAACCTAGAGTGCGTTCATCTAGAACCATGTAAAGTCTGGCCGTGGGTGTATCGTCGAACTGGAACCCGTGCTCCGTGCTCGAATCTAGGAGAGAGTGGGAGTACTGGCTGTGTCGATTGTGCCGTCGCCAATCCAGAGCTGGCCAGGCTTCTTGCCTCCTCCTGCCCTCATGACCACTTCTCCATCAAGGTCATGGGTGCTTGGATCGTACTCTGGGCCATGGACCACCCTTGCCATCGATGTGTATCCATTGAGGCAGCTGTGGATGGACTCGTTGCTGTACACCGAGGGCGGGTCCTCCGGGTTGTAGGCGACGTTGGATGTCGCCTTCCCCTTGTGGGCCATAGCATATGCCATGAACTAGGAGCAAGGCTCGCCACCATGTGCCGTCGACTACAAAAAAACAATATGATTAGAAACTATGCAAAGTTGAGCATTAGAATAAAGAAATGAATTCGCATACCCATCTAGCCGCGTATTCTGAGAGGTTGAGGTTGCCTTGATGGTGTGGTGCACTCGGCATCAGCAAACGCCGCTCCCGGCAAGTGTTGTGATTCTCCTCCCACGCGGGGTCACACCACCTATCCACCATCCGGGCCCAGCACTACAGATCGTAGGCGCACCACCATGGAGGCACCTATGTCATCAAGTATATAACATATAAGAAGATGAAATTAAGCGTAATTAATCTCAGAAAAAAATAAGTATTAATGCTCTATATTTACCTTCAGGTATTGTTCCGAGGTTAGGCTCATGGTTCTTGCCGCCCTTTTAGGGATCCTCTCTCTAAGAATTTCCGCGTGGTATTGGATCACGGCCTAGATGCGCGCCTCGTAGTGCATGTCCTTGATGAGTTTCTTGGCGGCTTTGTCAACCACAGCATCCGCCTTGGCCTCGTATCCCTCCTCGCATCTAAAGAAAACTTGCATATAAATAGACGTGATGTATCTAGTCATTATTTCAAGAATGTCCAATCAATGCGATGTATTGAGCAATGTAGTGCAAGAAAGACTTACCCAAAGCTCGGCCTTGACACGCTACGCCTTGTCGATGAATACCCTGCCATCCCAATCAGGGGTGTCGAGGACGGTGGCATAGTGGGCCCACGTGTAGGCCGGCTCGATAGTTCCGCTGAACTGCACCAGGCCAGGGAACTTTTCCTTGATCAAAAGACCAAGGATGCCGTTCACATGGCGTGTGTGATCACCCCCACCGACCTTCCTCCAACCCTACCCAAGTGATTAGATAAATTATTAGTTTCTATTGTAATTTTGAACATATCAAACGAAAAATTAGTGATAACATATAAAGTTACTTACTTGTCTCCATCGGGTCGAATAAGCGGGTGTCTCTCAAGAGGTATCGGTCGCCTCAGGAGGGTCGAGGGACCTTGCAACCACACACGCGATGAATTTGAGGAAGAGGTACCCCCTGTCTCCTCCTCCTCCTCCACCCCTGCCTCCTCCTCCTCCACCTGTACCTCCTCCTCCTCAGAGGATGAGTGAGCGGAAGGTAACTCAGACGGCGATGAAGGTACAGGCAACGGTGTCCTCGTCTAGCCTCCACCCTTCCCTCGACCCCTGGGTCTACCCTGAGGTCTCTTCTTGGATCCCTCAGCTGCATCGGACCCTTTACGCGTCGTTGTCGCTTTTGAGTAAAGCGACGCTATCCTCTTTGTACCGCCCACCATTGTTCAATCACCTACAATTAAAAAGAGTAAACCAATTAGCACAGATAATACATTAAAATATATGCAAAATAAATAAAACATACTTAGAAAATAACATGGTATGACAAATAATAAATCAATTAGCATGGATCATACATGTATTAGAAATAATCATCATGATTGGGATTAGCTGGATCATAAGTCTCATCATCACTATCATGCATGTTGATATAATCATCCCCGTGCTCCGAAGGAGGAATGTCGTCATCACCGTCATTGCTTAGATGTAATCGCTGAAGTAATTCTAAGTCCTTCACATTCTGAACCTCATCTCCGGCGTCCTCGTCAGCACCACTTTCATTGTCTACTTACATACCCTGAGCTTCGGTTAAGTCTATCTCAAAACTCCCTTCGAGCCCATCTTTTTGAAAGAACTCTCTATCATATGTGTTGGGTCTATGTTGTAATCTTGATTGTTTGGGACAGGTAGTTTACCGTGTGGCGATACCTTGTACACAACATTCCAACCCTTAAGATGATCTATAGTTTGGCACGGGTATGAGAGATAATAAACTTACGTGGCCTGTTGAGCCATGATATAGACATCGTCTTCTGGTAAGACGGATGATTGTCGAATTTTAACTAGCCAAAGAATAGGGGTCCGCCTCACTACTTCAGGATCAAACCAATGGCATTTTAATATAACGGGATTAAGAGGTTTGCAACCATGAAACATGAGTTCGTATATTTCTTCAATTCTTCCGTAATACTCAACCCCATCTAAGCCTTGCGTCAAAACTTTGGTATTTGTGGTTCTTCGATTGGGTCGACTCTGCTCGTGGCTTGTAGTGTGAAAGCGATATCTATTCACGTCATAACCGGTAAATGACCTGACCCTATAGGCACAACCATCGGCAACCTGTCTCGACTCGGCACTCATAGATGCATCTGTTTATCCCTACAAGTTCAAGCAGGGTACTTCGTTATATTAGTCGCACGTACGAGCAACTTGTAATGCCAAACTAAGTACGAGCCAAATTGGATAGTACCTTCTGTTTGAATCAAGAAATAAAATCGGGCATTCTATTTCCTGCACCCTCTCTAAGAAGGGTTGAAGTTTCCTGCGGGGTAGGTTCCCTTAATTCACGCCAGAATCCTCTTCTGAGATACTTTGGTTTGTAAACATCGTACGCGACAGATTATCGGAAACCTTCTCAATTTTTTACCACGGCCTCGCACGTATGATATCACGAGAACTCGACAAATCTCATGATTTTCAGACTTCGTTTGCTTTTTTTAGAATTTAAAAACCATTCGGCCACACGTTCGTGGTCGTGTTTACTGAATAAGATGTTCGAAATTTCTTTTCATGTCCTGGGTAAGGCCTCACACCGGATTCAATAACATGAATATCATTTTTCTACTCATTTTATTCTATTATTTGAATCACTTCAGTTCAAATTTGACTTATACAAAAAAAATTCCTTGAAAAGCAATAAATTAATTGAATATAGCAAACGGATCCAGAAATATACCAAATGTTAACATGGAGTACCACATGTTGTATGTAGAGAGTAGAAAAAGTTTCAAGGCCAGAAGTGAAAAAAACTTATTATTTCATGCAGTTGTAGCTCAAATTCAATGTATATCAATTAAAATTCTATAATTGCACTTAATAAATTAAAATTATCAAACGGATCCAAAAATTTACCAAAATTACACATGAATCAATCTATGTTCTCTATTGCCTATATAAAAAGCTTTGAAGTCAAACCCTAATTCGACCGTCACTTTGACTCCAAATCTTACCGAATCCTTCTCAACGCTACGATTGTTTTTCTGAGATACTTCGGTTTGAAAACATCGTACGTGACAGATTATCCGAAATCTTCTTAATTTTTTACCACGGTCTCCACGTATGATATCATGAGATCTTGACAAATCTCATGATTTTCAGACTTCGTTTGCTTTTTTTAGAATTTAAAAATCATTCGGCCACACGTTCATGGTCGTGTTTTCTGAATAAGATGCTCGAAATTTCTTTTCATGTCCTGGGTAAGGCCTCACACCGGACTCAATAACATGAATATCATTTTTCTACTCATTTTATTCTATTATTTGAATCACTTGCAGTTCAAATTTGACTTATACCAAAAAGTTCTTTGAAAAGCAATAAATTAATTGAATATAGCAAACGGATCCAGAAATATACCAAATCTTAATATGGAGTAACACATGTTGTATGTAGAGAGTAGAAAAAGTTTCAAGGCCAGAAGTGAAAAAAACTTATTATTTCATGCAGTTGTAACTCAAATTCAATGTATATCAATTAAAATTCTATAATTGCACTTAATAAATTAAAATTATCAAACGGATCTAAAAATTTACCAAAATTACATATGAATCAATCTATGTTCTCTATTGCCTATATAAAAAGCTTTGAAGTCAAACCCCAATTCGACCGTCACTTTGACTCCAAATCTTAGTGAATCCTTCTCAACGCTACGATTATTCTTCTGAGATACTTTGGTTTGAAAACATTGTACGTGATAGATTATCCGAAACCTTCTTAATTTTTACCACGGTCTCCACGTATGATATCACGAGATCTTGACAAATCTCATGATTTTCAGACTTCGTTTGCTTTTTTTAGAATTTAAAATTCATTCGGCCACACGTTCGTGGTCGTGTTTCCTGAACAAGATGTTCGAAATTTCTTTTCATGTCCTGGGTAAGGCCTCACACCGGACTCAATAACATGAATATCATTTTTCTACTCATTTTATTCTATTATTTGAATCCTTGTAGTTCAAATTTGACTTATACCAAAAAGTTCTTTGAAAAGCAATAAATTAATTGAATATAGCAAACGGATCCAGAAATATACCAAATCTTAACATGGAGTACCACATGTTGTATGTAGAGAGTAGAAAAAGTTTCAAGGCCAGAAGTGAAAAAAAACTTTTTTAATTTGCCGAGTGCCAAAATAAAACACTAGGCAAACGAAACGATTTGCCGAGTGCCGAGTGTCACTAATGGACACTCGGCAAAGTTCTAACCGCCGGCACCCTGGTTGACGGCCGTCACACGTGGCGGTCTTTTGCCGAGTGTCTATTCTTTGCCGAGTGTCTTGTTGTTGTTTGCCGATTGTTTTATTTCCTGCACTCGGCAAATAAGTTTTTTTACCATGTGCAATTATTTTGCCGAGTGTTTATCTGTAGGCACTCGGTAAATATATTGTTTGCTGAGTGCTCGAAGGAATGCACTCGGTAAACCACCAGTCACTCGGTATATCTACTGTTTCCGATAGTGACATGTGTTGTAGAGTGTCTAATTAATTGTAGAGTTGGATGTTAAGGATCCCAAACTTTTGCCGTGGCTAGAGGTTAGCTCATGACTTTTTGTTCTTTTAAAAGAAAACATAAAGCACGACAATGTATGTACTCCGCGAAATGTTCTAGTAGTTTCGATGCAAGTAGCATCCTTTGATGGCGGACTTGTCAAAGAGGACCAATGCTGCCGTACTATACCGACGCGGCCCTGATGGTTTGTGAGCTTTGAGCGCCAAGGCGATGGGGGGTGTGTGGGGTGTGTGTGTGTGTTAGCAGTAGCAGTGAGAACCTGTTCTGCAAAGACTATTTCAACAAGATGATCTTTTCAAAGAAACGAATAATATTTTTTTACAACAAATCAATATAAATATCAACATAAGCCAAATTTCAGCGAAACGAACCGGGCCAATCTGAACAGCAAGGGGCAGGCGTCTGAGAGCGGCCGGTGTACGCAAGTGGCCCCTCCAAAAAAAAAAATCCGCCCCACTCTCGCATCAACCCACTGGCCCTTCTGCGGCCAGCCAGGCCCTGAGGCCCCTCAGCTCGCTGGGGCGATCCAGCATCACAAGTGAAGCCCACACGTTGACACGCACGACGCGCCCCGGCCAATGAAAGCAGCGCGACGCGCAGCCATGCATATTCACACCTGAGCCCCCTCCCGCCCGCCCCACCGCGCGCGCACCACGTAGCCGAGGCAAGCGCAGCCACACACCGCCCCGCGAGGACACGCTCTCCTCCCGCGCACCATAACATCGCGACCCCCCGCGCGAGCGTTCCCCGCCCGCTCGCCCAGCTTCTTTAATGTCTAGCAGACAGCGCACCCCGCCCATCTACCTCCGATCCCTCGCCAAGTCTCCCACCCACTACCGATCCCCCCAGCTGATCTCTTCCTCTCTTCTCGCCTAGCCTGCCGCCAGTTGCACCACAGCGTCTGTATCGGAGGGCCCGATTGCATGGCCATGCCGCCGCCCAACGACTCGGAGGCGCCATGCACGCAGCGGCTGCCCGCGGAGGACGAGCTGCAGCCGCCGCCGGCTGCATGCTGCGACGCCGCCGCTTCGGACGACGATCGGGCGCCGGCGGCAGGGACGTCGTCTTCCGAGCCCGACCACCAGGCGGCGGCGCCAGCGGTGGTTCCCGCTGAGGCGGGGGCGGAGAAGAAGAGCAGCGTGGCGGCGGAGGAAGTAGCAGCGGCGGCGGGAAGCGGCGGCGGCGGCGGGGAGCTGGTGGCGCGGCGGCCGGCGGCGGCGGCGGCGGGGGCGGAGGAGAGCGCGCGGGAGCGGCTGAAGCGGCACCGCACCGAAATGGCGGGGCGGGTGCGGATCCCGGAGATGTGGGGCCAGGAGCGGCTGCTCAAGGACTGGGTCGACTGCGCCGTCTTCGACCGCCCGCTCGCCGCCACCACGGGCCTGCTCACCGCCCGCGACGCGCTCGTCGCCGAGTGCGCCACCGCGCGCCGGCCGGGGACGGCGGTCTCGCACGGTTCCACGGGGCGCCCGCTCCGAGTGCACAACGGCTGCTCGTGATCGTACTTCGTCGTCGGTTACGTACTATAAATCGCCGCAGCTGAGAGTGCTTTTGTTTTTATTTGCTACTCCGATCCCATGATTACCGGCGTACATACATGCATGATTTCAAACTCAAGCTATTTGAATCTTTACTGCGTGCTCGATCGGACTATGAATTTGATCGATGGTGATGGTGATACGCACCACGAAGTAATACTCATCATGCTTCTTTAGTACTGGTGGCTGTAATTAATGTAGTTGATCACCATTTTAAGCATGCCCCAATCTGCTTGTTTATTTGCAGCTGATGAGCTAGAGTTCTTGCTGTGTCATCGTAGTTTCGATCTTCCGAATTCATTTTTTGGCTTCTTCGTTCCATCAAAGCACCTATATCACCAAAATCCATCTACTAGAACACAATCTTGAAGTTTTTGAGCTCTTAAACCTGAACACGGAGTGCTATTGCATGCACTCATGGGTTTTCCTAATCATGAATTCATGCATGCCTGCTGCTTAATAATTACAAAGATTGAATTAAAACTTTTTGCTACCGAGAAATGTGACAGATAGACAAACAATATCTGTAGCTAGCGAGCTGGGGCTTGAACTAACCAGCAGGAGCGCAGCTTTAGATCTCCATGATGAATCCGGCCGATCCTCACCAGTCACCAGATTCTGCATCAACGTCGTCTTACCGACGTGGCCTCCTGCCCTTCTTTCATTTGATTGTCTTTCCGTTTGTGGAACAGATTCTTCCCTCCTCAATTTTACTCTACATGCTGTAGACTAGTCAATTATATATAGCTAGCTAGTCCTCATCAGTCATTAAAAATAAGTACTGTTGCGCTGACTGTACATACCAAATATTAGCACCGTACGCATGTATATGTACAGTAGCCACTTGAAATGTAGATCACACACCATCGTCTGACCATCGAGGATAATTGTGAGCACAGTACATATGCATCTGACTATGACTATTGGAGAAAAGGATGACGAGGTGAAGTCGATATAGGAGATTTTTTTTTTTTTTTTTTGCAAATTGCTGATATAGGAGCATATAGCTAGCCGAAACAAATATGATAAGCGACACAAAGTAATTACCAACTACTGTGGTATATATAGCAACTAGTGGCTGTAAACTACTCCAGCAAATTAATCTGCTGCAGATTGCTCGGATTTGTTCTTTTTTTTTCCTTTTAGCAATATCATCCATATTCCGATCCCATAGTAAAACAGTGCTACATTACAACAAAAATTCCTTTTCCTCATCAGAGGGAGAATGTAACGTCCCGCAAGAAAAAACAAACTAGGAGAATGCTATCCACTAGACAATTCTAAGGTTATTCCCAGTGCATCATAAAACCACGGCTACGGAACCGATTTCTAGAGACGGAAACAATTTATAGATGTGTATGAGGTATAAAATTAGTGGAATAGTTAATTATATTGTTGAGCCTCATGGGATGATTATATAAAAAGTACATTGCTTCTGGGGAAATAAACCCTCCTACAGAGATAAGGCAAGTTGGGAGTACACAATCCTAATCTACCATATATGGAGATATCCCAATATACCTAACATCCCCTTGTAGTTGGAGCAGCGCAGACGGTGAGACTAGAGATGTTAAAGCTTGTAAGCTAATGAGTTGACGATCTCCCCGCAATCATAAGGGCCGATGGCTGACAGATGTTGTGGCTAGAATGGAACCCGATGAGGTTGCTCGAGCAAGGCAATAGTCCTTTTTGCACCGATGTTGACGTAGCCGAGAGCGAGGGCAGGTAGCCAAGGTTGAGAATGTAGTGCTAAAGATAGTCGTGGTTGGGTCTCTGAGGTCAATGCGGTCGTACATGAATTCATGGGCGCAAAAGAGGCGCCATGGTGATAGAGACGCGTAGAGGCAGTTGTCATGGAAAAGGGCAATGCCGAGGTCAACATGGCCAGGGCCATTGCGAACAGAGATGAAAATGACGATGCAATTGAGCCAGGAACATGAGTGTTGATGATTAAGTCGATGTTGTCAAGCCACCAGGACGAAGGCATGCACCAATATTGCAAATGTTGGATGTACCAGGTGTGTAAGGGACCAGCAGAGAGGGACTCGACGATGGCTGAGGCGTTGCGTAGAATGGCGGGGCTAGAAAGTGCCAATGCATCCCTTGTTTGTAGGAGTAGACAGAATAGATAGGGAAGATATGGCGATGTTGGTGACGAGGTTGTGCTAGACGAAGTAGAAGGAGTGTGGGTGCGAACGCTCCAACCCAAAGGCGAGCAATCTGGGCACACATTCCAGCCCAAAGGCAAGTGGTTTGGACGCAAGGTATGTCGGTGGCGATAGCGCTTGATGTCGACAATGAAGAACTCAAATAAATTAATGAAGATTGAGGGCAAATAGATAGAGAATAAGAGGTTGTGCAGCATGGTCGTCGATGCGTAGGGGACAGTGGTGAAGATGCAACAACGAGGGGACATACTGGTGATGGTGTTACGGGCCAAGGAGATGTGGCATGGCAACAACCCTATTATTGCTTCAAGAACTTGCATGTAGTACTCAATGATGTTCTTCATGAGATCCAATGGAGGTGCTGAAGGGTCCTAAATGGCTAGAGGGGGGTGAATTGCCTAATAAAACAAAACACTAGAGCGCAATGTTAGACAAATAAATGGCATAAATGCTTTTTGCTCTAGCTCTAGTCAAAAGGCAAGAAACCTACCAATATGCTAATGACTGTGATCTCTATATCACACACAAGAGCTATGTCACTACTAAACTTAGAGAGCTAGCTAGCACAAGGTACAACTAGAAACAACTTGCTACTCAACTAATTACTTTACTACCCAACTAACTAAGCAAGACTACAACTATCCCTACACAACTATATCAAGAATGTAACACAAGAGTGATAGAGATATAGACCGAACCAGGCAAGAGTCAAATCAATACAAGAATACCAATAGAGACACAATGATTTAACCCGAGGTTTGGCTGCTTGCCGGCAACTTACGTCCTCGTTGTGACAATGCACTCACTTGGTAGTTCACGCGCTAAAAGGCATACACAAGCCTAGCCTTACACAAAGGTGCCGTAAGAAACCAACACAAGATGAGGGTACACAAGTTATGAGCAATTTACTAGAATTGCCTTTGGCACTCCGCCAGGGAATAGGCACAAGAACCCCTCACAATAATGCCGTGTGTGGCCACGAAAAATCACTAACTCGTGCCAACACTCCTCCGCTGCTCCAAGCCATCTAGGTGGTGGCAACCACCAAGGGTAACAAGAAAACCACAGCAACAACGATCCCCAGGTGCCACTAGATGCAATCACTCAAGTAAATACACTTGGAATCACTCAATCTCACTTTGGATGCACAATTGAGCAAGGAGATGAGTGGAAGAGGTTTGTTCAGCTCAAGAGGGATGTATCATATGTAAAAAAAATGTCCAAGAGAGTGAGCCATGGCCGACCAAAGCACTTAAATAGAGCCCCCAAGACTACACTAGCCGTTGGCCTCGAACTGGCCACCAGACCGAGCTCTGGACCCAGAGTTACGGGGGTCCGGACCAAGACCCCTCGGTCCGATGCTCCCCTGCGCCCAGTGATGAGCCACCACATGTCCCCATTAAAAAATTCAACCGTTGTCGCGCTCCAACGGTCACTGATCGCGCTCGTCGGACCCAGCATCAGACCCGCACAGCGCCTTGGCGGGACCAACACGCACCACGGTCCAGAGCTTTCTAGTAAGCTTCCCGAGAGGGAAAATGTGTCGGACTGAGTCCAGCCAAACTAGCCGGACCAAAGTGCCCTGATCCGACGCCTTGTGAAATCCACATCGAGAGCTCCAAAACTGCTCAAAAATCGCTAGACTCACGTGTAGAGCAGTTGGCCGGACTATGCCCCAGAGTCCGGAGCTCTTGAGCCTTCACTGCTGAGCACCCACCGGACCTACAGCCGAGAGGCTGACGCCTGAGTCCGGAGCTGACTTAGGAATAGTGCACAGCTAGGGTTAGCCGTTGAACCGATGCCTTGCTAGCCTGTGTCCGACGCCCCTACAACACCTCATTTCTTCTCTTTTCTTCCACCCTTGCTTCCACATGCTAACATCAAAGTGTCCCAACACTTGTGCATGTGTGTTAGCGTTTTTCCAAAGCATTTTTCCTAGGTCAAGTTAGCACACTAGGTCCTAATGCATATGCATGAATCTTATTTCACCTAGTGGTACTTGATTACCATAATTTTCTCCTCTTCGTAGTACGGCTATCTATCCTAAACCCAACTACACTCACTATAATGTCTTGACCGGCAAAACAAAAATGGTCCTATGCTTTATACCTTTGCCTTGAGCCCATTTTGTTTTTTCTTTCTTCTTTTCCAAGTTGGAGCACTTGATTCACCATCTTTTGACCATCTCCATCACTTGAGTGCCATCTAGCTCCATTACTTGGACTTGGACCAACCTATCTCAATTACACATTTAGAGCATAGGGTTAGTCTAATAGGTTTCATCAATTAGCCAAAACCAAACTAGGGCTTTCAGATGCACACAAATGGTTTATCAGACCGTTCACATGGCGAGGCAAAGTAGGCTATGCACTTTCAGCTGATGCGAGGTCAAACATGTACAAGCGATATAGCTTCGTGGAGAGATAGAGAGAGAATGATATATCTTCATATAGATATAGCTCAGTCTTGATATCCTAGAGATCAAGATTAGAAAACCATGTACAAGCTTTAGATACATTATCATAAATACAACATATGCAATGAACTGACTTGTCATTCATAGCAAAATAATGTTAAAATACAAATACACTACATAACTTATTATTTCATACTTATATTTATACAACATTAGTGCTTTAGAAAAAGTGATATGATGTTCATTGGGAGTACAACTTGGTTGATATAGTCTGTAAGGGTGTGATTGGTTGCTTGTTGCATTATGCAACATAAACCAACAAATGTGCGTGTGTGTTTTGTTGTCCTATACACATGCAAGTAGTGTTTAGTAAGATTGTGTTTGATTACTTAATTGTATTGCATGTGTTCATCTCTATGTCCTGTTATAGCCTTATAGGTTTGGGGCGAAAGTGGTGTTGGAAAATCTCGTACTTAGCAATATCATTTTTGGTATTGTGATATAATTTTTGTTTTTATCTAAACATGAAAGCTATTATTTTATTACTTTAGAAAAAACATCTTTTACCTTTTTCATTAGTTATTTTTGATAAAAGGGGAAAATCTCATACTAACTGTTTTCGATTCAGTACTAGTGTTTCCAAGTGTATTCATCCCTAAGGTTAGGAAAGTGGGAAGATTCCAATTTTATGGACCCTATTAACTTGTGCAAGCCTACATTGCTTAATACGCCAAACTTGCCATACTAGCTAATGCAACTTTTGAATTGTTTGAACCGGAAGCTAGGCCCTGTTCGCTTCTCTTATAATCCGTCTTTTTCGGCTTGTTTTTTTCAGCCGGAACAATGTTTTTCTCTCACAACAAATCAGCCGGAACAGTGTTTCGGTTTGTTTTTTCAGCAAAGCGAACGGGGCCACAAAGTAATGCACTGCACAAACTAGATTCAGACTAATACATGCAATTAAATCTTGATTTTGCAAACGGAGTCAACAACTTGTGAGTAATTAAGTAGGTGCAAATACACATGTCATGAGCGGTAAGTAAGACAGAGAATCTAACCAATGTAAAATTGTAACCAACTTGTGAATATGTGAAGTCAACCAGAAAAGTTATCATAATTATACTAAATGGAGAGGCATTGCAAACTAAGTTTAGCTCAGTTGATTAGCTGAATAGGTTTATTGTGGTGGAATTTGTCCATTTAGATTATATTGAAGTTCTTGACTTGGTATATATGAGCGTTGATATTTTTCAAGAATTATTTTATGATTAGGGGCGCTATTTTTTCGGTAGCCGATAACGAGATGACTATAATAACGTTATCAGCCTCGAGATCTGTGAGCGCCTGTGCATCAAACTCATTGATCGTTCATGGGCCATAATATTGGTCCACGTGCGAACATTTTGCTCCACTGAAAAACTGCTACGATCGGTCGGTGCATGCAGGCCCAGTACTGTCTGATGACGGCTCTGTCCACCGGTCCAATCAACAGAGCCCACTCATTTTGCTTAGGCCTTGTTTAGATTACTCCAAAATTCCAAGTTTTTTCACTCTCTCTCCATCACATCAATTTTTAGCCGCTTGCATGGAGCATTAAATGTAGGTAAAAAAAATAACTAATTGCACAGTTTAGTTGGAAATCACGAGATGAATCTTTTGAACTTAGTTGGTCTACGATTGGACAATATTTACCAAATAAGACGAAAGTGCTACTATTCATCGGGTTGAAATTTTCTTCAATCTAAACAAGGCCTTAAATTACATAAACAGATCAATTTACACGTTTTAATTCACTCTGGTTGTAAAGATAGTGTTTTACTTTTGTGCGGTCTTGAGATGCATATCTTTGCCTAACTTTTTCTACAATATTACCTCCGGTCATAAAATATTTAAAACTATAATTGTCAACAACTTCTAAATTGTTTAGTTTGAAAAACGTATATGTAGAATTATTAAAAATAGCATAGACAAAGGCAGGATGAAAAGATGTGCCACACTTGTCACCTCTACCAAGTTGCTCCCTTTTTATTCACCACTCCAGATGAGTTTTCTCCCGTCGGCTGGGAGCACTCCCTACGGCTGCGCATCCTCCGTCAGAAGCGCAGAAGAATCCCCCGCGTTGCCGCTGAACCGTGCAGAAAAGTCTCTCCCGTCGGTGCCTTCCGTCACGAGACATTTTCGGGCCATTCGCGCGCACGAACCAGACTCTCGCGCGCTCGGCGTTGCTTTTGGCGCGCAGAAACGAAGCTCGCGCGCGCTTTGGCCCGCCCAAAAGAGGTGCGCGGGGGAGTCCCCAGCGAATTATTTCGGCGCCGCGCACTTGACCCAGTCGATTTTTTTAACACTTTTTTTAAACTATTTTCAAATCTAACATCATTTATTTTTTTCTTCCAAAACTAACACTTTTGGCCGCGTCTATTCACATAGTGAAGGTGCGGCAAGAGCAGTCAACGGCTGCGGTGACCGTTAACGTGGCAGGTCTGACGCGCCACTCGTCACGGTGCGGCGGGCCTACCGCGCCACGCATCACGGCGCGGCAGACCTACTACTCCTACTCGCCTTGTACTTCTGCTGTTGTACCTGCACACAAAGCCTGTATGGCCCTATGGACTGGCTATGGTAGAGCAAGCTAGGAGGATGTGTGCATACAGAGACATGTGAGTGATGTGACACGACGGTAACGCAGGCTTCGTCATTGTGACCTAACACAGTGACACATCTCCCTCGGTCTTTGACTTGCTTTATGACTGTGCACTTGATGCAGCGCCATTGTGACATGCACAGTGCTTGAGAGCAGCTCACGGGCTACCAACATCTGACTGTGTGCAGCTCACGGGTACAGGAGAAAAAGAATCGAGTCACTTATTAATTTGCAGCAAGAACGAAATGGCCTGATTGAACCAAGAAAGACCTTGCCATACAACCAGGAATGTATGTTTCTGTTCCTCCCAGCATGCCGGAAACAACTGAAGAAGAGAATGCTGATCACAGCAAAGACAGCGTTACTTCAACCTCAGAAACAGAGCAACAAGGCCTGGCGAACAATGCCAGTAACAATAAGTCCAAGAATTCAGGCCATCGAAGGAGAAACAGAGTTAATGCATTGAGAAGACAGCCTCACGGCCAGCCACCTAGGCAGCAGTGGCAGAGGAAAGAAGCAGACACTTCACACCAATAACATTGAAGCAATGAGGAGGATGTGAGTTGTGAGTTGTTTTTATCGGTTATGTATGTTAATGTCGTGCCCTGCATTTGTTTCATAATTGTGAGGCTGGTACACAGTTAGATGCTGATAGCCCGTGATCTGCTCTCAAGCATCGTGTATGTCACAATGGCGCTACATCAAGTGCACAGTCAAAAAGCAAGTCAGAGACCGAGGGAGAGATGTCACTGTGTCAAGTCACAATGGCGAAGCCTACGCTACCGTGGTGTCACATCACTCACATGTCTTTGTATGCACGCCTCCTCCTAGCTTGCTCTACCATAGCCAGCCCGTAGGGCCATACAGGCTTTGTGTGCGCAAAAAGCAGCCAGGTACAAAGGTGAGTAGGAGTAGCGTGTCTGCTGCCGCGCGCGCCGCGTGCGCATGCGCCGCGGCAGCGCAGCCCCACACCGTGATGCGTGGCGTGGCGAGTCCGCGCATCGTTGTGACGGTGTGGCGCGCGCAGACGCCACGCCACGTCGTCGTCATCCGCAGCTTGCTGATCGCCTCGTCGCGCCTCCATGCATGACGCGGCAAAGTGATTTTGCCATGTCATACGAATAGGCGCGGCAAAAAGTGTTAGTTTAAAAAATTAAACAGTGTCTGATTTGAAAATAGTTTAAAAAAAGTGTTAAAAATAAAATAAAAATTCCCCCACCCCGCCTCCAGCTCCAGTCCAACGTCGCGCAAGCTAGGGGCCACGCGCATCCACCAACAAAGGTTGTTACGCCATGAATAGCGCCCCTAGCTTTAGCCATTGCACCGCCCACCCGCCTCCACGACTCCCTCTGCCATTGCGACGCGGCCGACGCCCGACGCGACGCCGCTGACAGTCACCGCTGCCGCCCACCGCGGTTCCGCCAGCCACCACCGCCACCAACCACCAGAGCGGCGCCGCCAACCACTAGAGCGCCGCCGGCTGCCGTACCTACATGCAGCCACCACCAGCCCCTCCCGTCGCCCCGAGCCACCACGGTGTCTTCCCAATCGACTACGACGCTGTCGGCCATCCCTCAACAACAGCCAACAGCGCTGCCGCACGCCGACTTGAAGGGCAGCAGCCCCCTCCACCTCCATACGGTGCTCCATCTTTTCTTTTCCTGTTACAATTTAGATTTTTTCCCCATCTTCAGATCCTCAATCAATTTTGCATCTTGTATTTTCTTCTTGCCCTTGTTGATTGATGCGCTCATCTGACTTGATTTTGCCTGCTGTGGCATTTGAATGTCATGGGGGGCTTCTTTGTTGTTGTAGCACCCTTTTGAAGCCGAGCCGAGCAACTCTAGCTTCAACCACCAACTCGGCGTAACAATTTGGCTCTCACGACGACAGCAAGGTCAGACCACAGCCACCATGTAGCATATATGTTCTTGATCTGTGCTAGACTAGCTGTGGTGAATTAACTGCTATCTGCTTGCTAGCTGTTGTGATCCCTGCACCAATATTGCACTATCAAAACTTGGTTGTAGTAGCGACCTGAAGATTTTGCTTCCAATTCTTTCAAAGCTTGCATCTAGATGTGCTTTTGATTGATGTCCAGTGACTATTTTTGCTGCTCTATATATACAGATTAATTCACCTGTCAATGAATTTTGCTGCTCTATTTTGCACAAATTTAGACATAACACAAATTTCCAGTGACTAATTTTGCTATAGCTGCTCTATTTTGCATTGTGATTCACTGGTTATGGTGTGCTAGCTGTATAGGAAATTTGTTGTTATGTCTTTTAATGTTCTATTACTAGCTGTATAGGAATTTTGATTTTGTTTGACTGAAGCAATTTGTGTAATGTCTAAATTTGTAACAGGTTTCTCACTGTGATCTAGTTGGTTGTTGCTGCTTTATTTGGTTCTCTCTGTGGTTTGTGAACTGACCTCGAAGTCTTGGACAACTACTGTGACTCGGATAGCCACTGGTTAGTTCTCATCTTCTTGTACAAGTTGTCAGATAAGATATGGCAGATCGTGAGTGGATGTTAGTGGTTGGAAGCATGGTAGGCTATCAAATGAATGGGTTGATAAAACAAAAGAGTTTTTGGATCATGCATTCTCAATCCCTGAATTAGTTGAGTCTAATACAATTAGGTGCCCTTGTTCCTTATGCCGGAATTATTTCAGGCATAAAAGGCCAAGGATAGAGCTACATTTGTGCCCCAATGGGTTCAAGAAAAATTACCAAACTTGGACAACACATGGTGAGAGGCTGGGAAATCACAACCTTGAGATTGGTTCTGGGGTAGAACATGAGGGATTTGGTGAGACAGATCGGATGGATGCTATGCTAGTTGACTTAGCTGGTGAGAACCCACCATTAGTTGATGAAACGACAACTGGTTTTGTCGAAGCCTTCTATAGAATGGTTGTTAGTGCAGATGAGCAAGTACATGAGCAAACCTTGCACTCTAGTCTCTTTGTTGTTGCTCGTCTATTGGCCATTAAATCACGGTACAATCTTTCAGTGGCATGTTATGATGATTTTGTGGAACTCATGCATGAACTCCTCCCTCCTAATTCTAAGATTCCTAAGAACTTCTACCGTTCTAAAAAATTGCTAGAGGGACTTGGTATGCCATACCATAAAATTGATGTTTGTGATAAAATTGCATGTTCTACTACAAAGATAACAAGGATAAGGATAAATATGACATATGCGAAACCTCCCGCTATAAGGATGGATCAAATAAGGTTCCTCGTAAAGTGTTGCGCTACTTGCCCATTACAGAGAGGTTACAAAGATTATGCACATGAGGGCACAGCAAAACTCAAGCGTTCACACAAAAAACTCCTCTAGCAAGGTCTAGTAAAATGTTGCATCCATGTCATGGAGAGGCATGGAAGCAATTTGATGCCGATTACCTAGACTTTGAACAAGATGCTAGAAATGTAAGACTAGGTTTTGCAACTGATGGATTTACACCATATAAATTGAATGCAGCCTCTTACTCTTGTTGGCCAGTATTTTGGGTTCCCTATAATCTTCCACCTGGTGTTTGTATGAAGCCTGAGTATATATTCCTTGCTATGGTCACCCCTGGACCAGAACACCCTGGAAAAAACCAAAGTATTTTGCTTCAACCTTTGGTAGATGAATTGTTACAGTTGTGGGCTGGGGTACAGATATGGGATGCTTCAGTGAAGCAAAATTTACAATGAGAGCAGCATACTTATGGTCTATACATGATTTTCCTACATATGGCATGTTTGCTGGATGGAGCACCCATGGGATTTTTGCATGTCCACAATGCATGTGCGATTCTAATGCATATCGATTACGTAAAGGCCATAAGGCTACCTGGTTTGACTGCCATAGGCGGTTTCTTCCTGTAGACCATCCCTTTCGGAACCAAGTAAATGCCTTTCGCAAGGGCAAGGTAGTGCGAGAAGGCCCCCCTAGGCAATTGACTGGAGAGGAGGTTAAGGCTCAGCTATACAGACTGGTTGATAACAAAGAAAAATATGGTAAAGGACACAACTGGACATATATAAGTGGCTTTTGGCAGCTTCCTTACTTCACTAAATTACTACTTCGTCACAACATAGATGTGATGTATAATGAAAAAAATGTGGCTGAAGCTATTTGGAACACATGTTTTGATATTTTAGATAAGACTAAAGATAATGTGAAAGCTAGACAAGACCTGGAACTGCTTTGCAACCGCCCTTCTTTTCATTTATACCTAAAGAATGGCAAGTGGCAGAGACCAAGGGCACCATATTGCATAGATAAGGATGACAAACCCAAAATTCTAAATTGGTTCCAAGAGCTTAAGTTTCCAGATGGGTATGCGGCTAATATTAGGCGTGGGGTTAATCTACTACAAAAGAAGATTTTTGGTTTGAAAAGTCATGACTTTCATATCTTTATTGAGTGCCTACTTCCTGTTGCATTCCAGGGGTTTCTACATGATGATATTTGGACCTGTTTGGCTAAGTTGAGTTATTTTTATAGACAGTCGTGTGCTAAACAAATCAGCAGAGAATTTATATTAGCATTGCAAGAGAACATAGCAATCCTTATCTACAAACTAGAAAAGATATTCCCCAGGGCTTCTTCAATCCAATGCAACATCTAATAATTCATCTTTCTAATGAGGCATTATTAGGAGGCCCTGTCCAGTATCGATGGATGTATCCATTTGAGAGGTGAACCCAAAACTCTATTGTTCATCTATTTAATAAGTACTTGCTGGATTTACTAAATGGAATTTAACATGTAGGTATATTCTGGGCATTAAAAAGAAAGTCCGAAATAAGGCTCGAGTTGAGGGATCCATTGTTGAGGCTTACCTTGTAGAAGAGGCTACAAACTTCCTTTCGTTGTATTTTAGATCTAAAGTACATTCTATACGAAATAAAACACACAGATATGATGATGGTGGCTCAACTTCTGTCAGAGGTTGTGGCATTGAATTGTTTGAGCAAACTGGTAGATGCTTCATCTCACAAGGCTTTCATGGCCTCATAACACAACAATGCAAGGCAGCAGCCCTCTATATATTAACTAACATCCCAGAGATGGATGATTTCTTCAAGTATGCCTTCTTTTTATCTGGTTCAAAGTTATTTTCTGATTTGTAGTTGCACTATAACAATGTCAAATATGCCCTTGTAGAGAATTTGACAATGAACAATGGAAGGGTCGCACATGAAAGGATCAAGATGCCCAAGAGGGGGGTGAATTGGGCTAATTCTAAATTTCTTTCAATAAACAAGTCCTATGGTTAGCCCAATTAACCCCTTGTGCCTAGAGAAGTGTTTCTATTGATCTAACGCACAAAAGTTTAGCAACCTAGTTCCAATCCTACTCTAGCATGGCAATTCTAGGAATGTAAATGACAAGAATTGAAATGCTCAAAGTAAAGAGAGGAGAGGAAACGCAGGTGATGTTTTGCCGAGGTATCGGAGAGTCGCCACTCCCCACTAGTCCTCGTTGGAGCACCCGCGCAAGGGTGTAGCTCCCCCTTGATCCACGCAAGGATCAAGTGCTCTCTACAGGTTGATTCTTGGACACTCTGTAGAGGTGAATTACCCACAACCGCTCACAACTTGAGTTGAGTCATCCACAAGCTCTTCGGATGATCACCAAGCTCTCCAATCACCACCAAGCCGTCTAGGTGATGGCGATCACCAAGAGTAACAAGCACGAACTCTCACTTGACCACGACAAGCCTAGGGAGAAGGGTGGATGCACACTTTGCTACTCTTGATCTCACTAATGAGGGCTCTCTTTGGGATTCTCAAATCTCAATCACCTCACTAGGACCTTGCTCTTCTTGGCACTCTCTAAGGTGTGTTTCAGCTGTTGAAATGAGCAAAAGTCACTCCACACACGAGTGGAGCTTCTATTTATAAGACAGCCTGAAAAACGAACCGTTATGAGCCTCTGCGGGCTGACCGGATGCTCCGGTCATGTTGACCAGACGCTCCAATCAGTTCAACCCGCACACCAGTGTTTAAGTGTTGATCGGACACTGGCAGGGTCCGGTCACCACTGACCGGACGTGTCCGGTCCTATTTTCCCTCACTGGATGCTTACTGTACTCGACCGGACACTGGATCCTCAGGGTCCGGTCAGAATTGACCGGACGCGTCCGGTCACAAATTCACTCTTCTGGAACCTTACAGGAGTCGACCAGACGCTGGTCCCCAGCGTCCGGTCACTCGACCACTCAGCGTCCGGTCGCACCAGACGCAATCTCCTTGGTCAAATGAACTGACCGGACCCTATGGCCAGCGTCCGGTCAGTATTTGATCCTCCATTCACTTCCAACTTTCGATCATACGTGAATGAAGTTTGCTCCAAAGGATCTAAGGGCTTTGTTGGAGCTACCTAGTGCTAGACTTAGCAAGTGTGCACCACACCTAGCTCACTAGACTCACCTAGGTCAAGCTACCCATCCATACCCCCCTTAATAGTACGGCCAAAGAAAAAACAAAGTCCTAAACTACTCTAAGTGTCTCTCCAACTCCAATCGACACTTAGAACTAGTCATCCTTAACCTTGTCGTCCATCCTTTGAAAACCGAAACGATTTCCATCGTAGGGGCATGACATCCATGATTGCCCAATCGATCTCCATTACCATGACCTAACTTAATTGCCTCTGCAAAACACACGTTAGTCATAGTAATCTTGAATTGTCATTAATCACCGAAACCCAACAAGGAGCCTAGATGCTTTCAATCTTCCCCTTTTTGGTGATTGATGACAATACCACCTCGAGTATGTGAAAGAGTTGAGGTTTTTATCATGCTTGGATCATATAAGCTTTTGTCAATAAGAACAAAAGAGTTAGGCAAGCTTGTATGATCCAAGCCAACATAATGTACTCAAATGATATGAAATAAGCATGAGTACAATAAGAAGGGCTCATTTGCATCGGAGTAAAAACGCAGAAGCAAAGACAAATGAGCATAGCACAAGTGACATGACATATAAATAATTCAAAGTAGAGAGCACACATGTCATATATCACGATCACGTAGATATCACTATCACATATATATATAGTTCGATGCATGAAAACAAAACACACGATGAATGCATAATAGTGTATCACACATAAAAACTCCAAATGTAGTATATAAGCTAATTATATAACTAAGCTCCCCCTAAATGCGTCACTCCCCCTGAGTCTACATACTCGAACCCTCTCCCCCTTTGGCATCAAACACCAAAACCTAAGGGTTGGTCGGCGGGGCTGCAACGGACGAGTCGGGTGCTGAAGTACGAGGAGCAAGCTAGAACTGGGCGGCATCATCATCTGACCCTGAGCTCTGTGCTGACTAACCCGCTGTGGCTGGGAGCGTCGCTGAAGCGGTCTAGGTCTGAGCTAGGGCAGGTGCTGCCTGTGATGCTGCTGGTATGTCTGTTGTAGGATCTGAAGATGCGACAGAAGAAGGAAGCCTCTGAGTAGTCACGGCGATGGGAGCTGCTGTAGCAAGGATGACTGATCCAATGTGAAGCCCGTCTAAAATGGTGTGAACTATGGGGCTACCACTAGTGAGGATAACCACTGGGACACCTGTCTTGGGGGAAAGCAAACTGAGCTGGAGGCTGTCCCTGACTCTGAAGCCCACTGGGCTATCTTCTTTGGAGTCGCCATAGTGGTGGCAGTGAGCAAGTCGGGTGAAGGCTGTTACTGTGAAGCCCCAAGTGCTTTACTACATGCCTTGCATAAATCCCATAAGCCGTTCTTTGCATGAGTAATCGCCGCCGATGCATCTATCTGCTGCCTAGAGGATCTGCTTTGCTATCGCTGCTGGAACTCGCCCTAACGAGCTTGAAATCGCAAAAAGTTGGTAGCGGTCTCTCGAGCTCGCCTAGCTCGATCCTGCAGCATCTGCTCAAGGATAGCAATCAAAGCGGGGTCCGTCTGCGGTGCAGGTGGAGCGGAGCTAGAACTGCCGGCCTCTGCATCATGTCGGCATGGAGGCATCTGAGGAATAGGCTGGTAGTCATCGTCTAAGCTATCACTAAGCTCGCTCACCTCCTACGTTGTGCCTCAAGCTGCTCCTCCTCAGTAGCGGCTATGCCTCTGATAATCTCATCCTGTTGAGCTACGGACTCTGGTACATCTGGACAATGGCGAGGCTGAGTGGGTGCCTGTGGGGTGCTATGCCTGATCCTCTATGACATGTTATAAGCTAGAAACTCTGTGGTGGCATCTCTGTACTCTGCAACCATCTCTGGTGTCCTAACGTGCACAGCCTTGAGCATAAGGAATGTGATCCAATGTGCATAAGGAAGCTACCTGCGACCCTTGAAGCCCTCAGCTATCGTGTCTTCCATCTCAGACAGAATAAGATCCCAAACATCAAACACTATCTGCTGCATCAGGGCGTTGAGAAGCCATAGCTGGATACATGTCAGGCCCTCCCTGTATCCTAACTTGGGAAGCAGTGTCCTCCTCATAATAGCCTCTAGAACTTGAGCAGTCAGAGTAAGATCACTGGGGTTCCTACGAGAGCCCTCGCTAAAAGGCTCCTTGAAGCAGTGTCTCACAAGATCTGTAGGGGGACCAAACCACCATGAGGACGCTTGGGAGGCTCTGTCTGTCCATAACATACCTCATGTAACTTGACAGGCTGCTCCTATAGCCTCAGTATCTCCCTAGCCCTCTGACTCATCATCCTGTAGTCTCTGCCTCTGAATGCAAAGTGTATAAAGTTATGATGCGGGTCAATAAAGAGGGAAGCATAGAACTGACGAACCCACGAAGGAACATCTAGTCCTGTCCGTCCAATCAAATCTGTCAGCCCTGGCAGATATGTAAGGCAGGGGTGAATATGCTCTCTAGCTGCTGCTACTATAGCCTCAATGCTATAGACTCTCTGAGACCTGAAGACTGCCCCACTGTTCAGATATGCATTGTAGAAATCTTCCTGGAGCGGTGTGTAGAATCCCTCAGATGCTCTCTCATCCCTCCTCGGATGAAACCACACCTCAAACTCTACAAACCTCAGCTGCCGAACCTGCTTGGCCATGGCGGCCCTCAAGTCAAGATGGGTCACTAGAGGTGGACCCTATGGTCTAGGTGGTGGACGTGATCCCCTCCGCTATGTCGGTGGCCTCGGTGAGACTAGAACACGGGTACGACCAGAGCGGCGTAGCTAGGGCTATGGTGCCTGCTCTGTCTCCTCGGCCTCCTCGGCCTGCTCACCCTCTTGAGTCTACTCTGCTGTCTGGGGCTGCTGTTGTGAAGCCCCCTAAGGCTGACCCTCATCAATAGTATAATGTTGTCCTACAACAGTGATAGTCCTAGGTGGACTACCAAGAAGGCGCTCAACTCGCTCTATCCTAGCCCTCGATGAAGGCGGCGGATCTGCAATCACAACCCCACTACGAGCACCTCCTCTCTCAGCACGCTCTGCGGCCTCTACAATTGCTGCTGCTCGAGCTGTCTCTGCATCTGGGTACTTCCTCTTCTTGGATGCAATCTTCTTTGTTACCTTACCTTTTGGATTTGCAGGCAGGCGAGGCGGGGGCCTCCGATCATCATCTCCAGGACCACCTCCTACATTCTTGGTGCGAGCCATCTGATCTGACAAGAGAAATTGCCACTGACAAGATCAACTGTCCACTGACACTTTTGAGGCTTGGCCTCGATCCGTACTCGCGAGCTTGGCCCCAAGTTGACTGACAACTGCCACACGATCTCAACGGCACCGACTCGCTGCACGATGGAATAGATAGGATATACAAATAAATACAATATATCTAATAGATGCGAAACCCTAGGAAGCATGCAATTTTAGATGCGGAATTGAAGCGACTGGCATTCTACCTGATGAACCGGTGATCCGATGAAAAGAAAAGTGACACGCGGGGAACCATCGGAAGACCTAGGGTTAGGGTTCGTGATGAGCGGTGAATCGACAGCCCTGGATGCAATTGAAGTCAATGCTGTGACGCCGAGCTAGGTCACGGATGGAATTGTAATGGACGCTAGGGCATGAATTAGGGCCTTACCGGCGCTGGACGTGGACTGCACTGCCATTGAGGAGGCACGGCGGCGAGGCAAGGAGCGTCTCTAGCAAGGCTTGCACGGACAGATGCCTTGGGAGCACGGGGAGACACGGCGCGGATCGGGGAGGTGCTGGCGGCGCGGGACAGCAGTGGCGAGCGGCTGTGGTGGTGCGCGGTCGTGGTGGCACGCGGCTGCAGTGGCGCGCGGTCGCGGTGGCGCGCGGCGTGGAGCTGGGGCGAGCACGGGCTGCACTCCGGCGACAAGGGCGTGTGGCGGCGTGGAACGAGGAATGCTCGGCTATTGGAGCATGGCGGCGTAGGGTTAGGTCAACGGCACAGGGTAAATCAGGTTATATGAGGGCCCCCTCGTGTCAAAAATAGAAACAGAGATAAGAAACCTGATGCCGCATGAGATCTACTAACCGGACGCTCCGGTGGTAGCGATCGGACGCTACCACCCAGCGTCCAGTTGATTCCAGTAAGGTCCAAAACCTCTAGAATCGTGACCGGACGCGTTCGGTGGACACCGACCGGACGTAGCCAGAGTCCGGTCAACACAACCTGATTCTTCTCCAAACGACCGGACACTGAGATGACTTCTGACCGGCCACAGAAAGGCAGTGTCCGGTCACTCCTTTGCAGCAAATTCACCTCCTGTGATCTGACCGGACGCTGGACATCAGAGTCCGGTGCAGCGTCCGGTCACTCTTTTGTAGCAAATCTTCAAAGATCCTTCGCGCTGCCTGTTCCCAATCAAGTCTCAACTTGAGTAAGATCCAAATAAACACTTATTGGGACTGATGTGAGTGACCTCTCTCAAACCCTCAGGTTTTTCAAAATATATTGCCTTAGGCTATAATTCTTTTTATGAAAATAGGCAATAAAAGGGCAAATGGAACAAAACGACAAAACAACATTCATGCATATGCAATACTTGTAAGTAAATCTAGTTGCTTATCAAGTTTGATCCAAGGTTAAGCTTCTTCACACGCTTTTCGGCGGTTATCTTAACCTTGTTAGACAAGCCCTATATGCATTACAAAAAATTAAACATGTTGTATATTACAATAAATGCAAGGAACAACACAAGCTCATCTTTTAGTGAAGTTACTAAAATTAAGTACATTGAGCTCATTTCGCAATCTACAAAATATAGCCTCATCTAGCGGTTTTGTAAAGATATCCACCAATTGATCCTCGGTTCTTACACCTTCTAGTGATATATCATTTTTAGCAACATGACCTCTAAGAAAGTGATGACGGATATCTATGTGCTTGGTGCGAGAGTGTTGAACCGGATTATTTGCAAGTTTTACCGCACTTTCATTGTCGAACAAAAGAAGTACTTTTTCTAGAACTACACCATAGTCTAGCAAAGTTTGTTTCATGTAAAGTATTTGTGCACAACAAGCACCCACGGCAATGTATTCCGCTTCGGCGGTAGACAAAGCCACACTATTTTGTTTCTTGGAGGACCAAGACACAAGTGATCTACCAAGCAAATGGCACCCTCCAGATGTGCTTTTTCTATCAACTTTGCATCCGGCATAATCCGAATCGGAATAGCCAATTAATTCAAATATAGCTCCTTTGGGATACCAAAGGCCAATGCTTGGTGTGTGCTTAAGATACCTAAGGATTCTTTTTACTGCAATTAAATGTGTTTCCTTAGGATTAGCTTGAAATCTAGCACACATACACACACTAAACATGATGTCGGGCCTAGATGCGGTCAAATATAACAAGCTACTAATCATAGAATGGTAGAGAGTTTGATCAACCGTGTTACCTCCCCCATCTAGGTCGAGATGTCCATTGGTTGGCATTGGTGTCTTGATTGGCTTATATTCATCCATCTTGAATCTCTTGAGAAGATCTTTTGTACATTTCTCTTGAGAGATGAAGATCCCTTCTTTCATTTGCTTGATTTGAAAACCAAGAAAGAATGTAAGCTCACCAATCATGGACATCTCGAACTCCTTCGACATCAATTCACCAAATTCTTTGCAAGAGTCTTCATCTGATGATCCAAAGATGATATCATCAACATATACTTGACAAATGAAGATATGCCCATCAAGCTTCTTGGTGAATAGTGTGGTGTCGACCTTCCCAATGGTGAAGCCCTTCTCAATGAGGAAGTCCCGAAGGCGCTCATACCAAGCTCTTGGGGCTTGCTTAAGCCCATATAATGCCTTGGACAACCTATAAACATGATTAGGATATCTAGGGTCTTCAAACCCGGGAGGTTAATCAACATAGACTAGTTCATTAATAAAGCCATTTAAGAATGCACTTTTCACATCCATTTGATAAAGTTTCATTTCATGATGTGATGCATATGCAAGGAGGATACGAATGGCTTCTAGCCTTGCAACCGGTGCAAAGGTCTCTCCAAAATCTAAACCTTCAACTTGAGAGAACCTCTTTGCAACTAGTCTTGCCTTGTTCCTCACAACACCTTGATCATCTTGTTTGTTTTGGAACACCCACTTTGTTCCAATGACTCTTGCACTTTTTGGTCACTCTTCAAGAGTCCAAACTTCATTGTGGGTGAAGTTGTTCAACTCTTCATGCATGGCATTGATCCAATCCGGATCTTGAAGAGCTTCATCTACCTTGGTAGGCTCAAAGCAAGAGACAAAAGAGTGATGAGCAATAAATGAGACAAGTTTTTGTGAGCGTGTCATCACTCCCTTTGATGGACTCCCTATAATGAGATCTTGTGGATGATCTTGTAGTAGAGGTGTGTTTCTTCTATTGACCACTTGAGGAGGAGGTTGTGGAGCATCAATATCTTGTGCTTGTACCACCATTTGCTCATGGGATACATGAGTATCTTCATTTTCTACTCTCCCGTCTTTTTCACCATCTTGTGGCACACTTGATGAAGAGGGTGGATCAATCACTTGTACATCATCTTCATCATCTTTAGGCTTGATGTCTCCAACCGAAATGTTCTTCATAGCCTCTCTCAATGGTTCATCACATACATCATCAAGATTCTCATGTGCTCCTTGGGAGCCGTTAGATTCATCAAATTTCACATCATATGTTTCTTCAACCAAGCCGGTGGCATGATTAAATACTCTATATGCTTTGGACTTTGATGAGTAACCAATAAGAAAACTAATATCACAACGTCTTTGAAACTTCCCTAGGTGTTGCCGCTTCTTGTAGATGTAGCATTTGCAACCAAACACCCTAAAGAAGGAGACGTCCGGCTTCTTCCCATTGAGCAACTCATAAGGTGTCTTGCCAAGGAACTTTTGAAGAAATAGGCGGTTGGATACATAGCATGCGGTGTTGATTGCTTCCACCCATAGAGCTTCGAGGGTGTTGTACTCATCAAGCATGGTTCTTGCTAGAGTGATCAATATCCGGTTCTTCCTCTCAACTACACCATTTTGTTGAGGAGTATAGGTTGCGGAGACCTCATGTTTGATTCCAACTTCATCACAATATGCCTCTATGTTTGTGTTGTCAAACTCTTTCCCATTGTCACTTCTTATCTTCTTGAGCTTCACTTCAAATTTATTTTGTGCTCTCTTGGCAAACTTTTTGAAGCAAGATGCAACTTCAGATTTGTCATGAAGGAAAAACACCCATGTATACCTTGAATAATCATCAACTATCACAAGACAATAAAGATTTCCTCCCAAACTCTTGTATGTTGTTGGTCCAAATAAATCTATGTATAGGAGTTCTAGCACTCTTGTGGTTGACATGAAAGCTTTTGTTGGATGAGTATTTGCAACTTGCTTGCCGGCTTGACATGCACTACAAAGCTTGTCCTTCTCAAACTTCACATCCTTCAACCCTATCACCAAATCATTCTTCATTAGCTTCTTGAGTGAACTCATACCAACATGAGCAAGTCTTCTATGCCATAGCCACCCAAGCGTTGTTTTGGTGAATAGGCATGTCTTCAAGTTTGCATCTTTGGAGGTGAAGTCCACTAGATATAAGTTATTGTATCTAAATCCTTTGAATATCACTTGATCTTCATCCTTCTTGGATACAACAACTTTTTTTTCGGTAAACAAGTATTGGAAGCCAAGATCACACAATTGCCCAACGGATAGCAAGTTGAACTCAATGAAGCAACATATAGCACATTGGAGATTGAATGATCATTTGATATAGCCACTTTGCCCAATCCTTTAACTTTGCCCTTTGAGTTATCTCCAAATGTGATTCTTTTTAGTCCATCTACTTCTTCATCTAGTGAGGTGAACATACGAGGGTCACCGGTCATATGTTGTGTGCAACCACTATCAATCACCCAATGACTTCCACCGGTCTTGTAGTTCACATACACACAAGAGATCAAGCTTTAGGAACCCAAACTTGTTGAGGGCCCTTCACCTTCTCAACAAGTGACTTTGCAACCCAAATTTTCTTAGGCCTATTCTTGTTTGGAGGTCCTAAGAACATCACTTTCATCTTTCCACTAGTATCCTTTCTAAGCATGTAGTGAGCATTGAAGGCAAAGGGTCTAGCATGCTTGGGCAAGGGTTGTGGTGGTGGAGTTTGACACTCATGAGCAAAATGGCCTTCTTGTCCACACTCAAAACATCTCTTTGGCTTTAGCTTTGATTGTTGTTGTTGAACTTGAGCCTTCTTCTTCTCTACATGTGCCACATATCCAATGCCACTTCTATCTATCTTCATGACGGTGTTCATAAGTAGCTCACTTTGAAGATATTTGCCTCTTGTAAACTTGCTCAATCCAACATTGAGATGCTCTTTCTCCAACTTAAGCTTCTTGTTCTCTTCCTTAAGAGCATCATTATTCTTCTCTTCCTTGAGCTTCTTGTTTTCCTCTTTAAGCTTCTCATTCTCAAGGATCAAGTCACCATCATGATCAAGGGTTTCTAGCACAATGGTGTTGTGACTTTTGATTTCTTCAAGATCTTTCTTGAGCTTTGTATTGTCATTCTTTAGCTTGACAAACTCATCATAATCATCGGCCTCAACCACTTGCTTGACCTTGCTACTAGAACCTTGCTCAATGCTCTCAATGATAAAGTCATCACATGATGTAGCTATATCAATCTTAACAACATGGTTAGTAGCATCATGTGGCTCATTGGATAGAAATTCTTGAGCAATAACAAGATTATTATGATTAATCTTAAGAGTGGTATATTCTTCCTTTAGCTTGTTGTGGCTAGTGATGAGCTCTTTGTGCACCCACTCAAGTTTATCATGTTTATCTTTAAGCTCTTTCTTAGAAGATTTGAGCTCCTTGAGTTTGGATGACATAGCTTCATTTGCTTCTCTAAGCTCAACACTAGATTTTTCGGCTATGTCACATTTAGCTAAGAGAGAATCATTCTTAATCTCAAGCTTTTTATTTTTAGCTCTAGTCTTTATAATGATCTTAGTGTATTTCTTTAACAACTTAGCAAGATCATCATAAGTAGATGATTCATATTCATCATCATCGCTATCACTATCACTATCATCCTTATGAGCATGATCATCACCACTACTATCATCATCATGTGATACCTTTCATTCACCTTTGGCCATAAGGCATAGGTGTGTAGAGGATGACGGCGGTGGTGGCGGTGAAGATGATGAGGAATCAATAACAATGGCGGCCACCTTCTCGTTGTCACTATCATCATCGGATGATCCACTAGATGAATCAATGTCCGTGAGCCAATCACCGACGATGTAAGCCTTTCCACTCTTCTTCTTCTTGTGGAAGTCCCTCTTCTTGCCATCGCTCTTCTTGTATGGCTTGTTCTTTTTCTTCTCATCTTCAACTTTGTTGCTTGAGTCATCTTTCTTGCCCTTGTTCTTGTTCTTGAACTTGTCTTTCTTGGGCTTTGTGTATTGGTGAGCTAGATGACCAAGTTCACCACAATTATAGCAATCCATCTCGGAGATTGGCTTTCTTCTTGAGCTTGTGAAGAACTTCTTCTTCTTGCCATCAAACTTGATGCCACTCTTGTTTAGCTTCTTTAGCATCTTGGCGGTTTTCTTCACCATGAGAGCATGGCTTTCATCATCAACTTCATCATCACTTGAGCTCTCATACTCAAGCCTTGCTTTGCCCTTCTCTTGGCTAGCTTTGAATGCTAAGTCTTTTTCTTTCTTCTTTATAGAGGATAAGCCATCTTGAGGTGTGATGTGCATGTACATCTCATGAGCATTGATCTTCCCCAAGATTTGTGTTGGTGTAGCGGTGGAAAGATCACCTTGATGTAGCATGGTCACAATATGCCCATATTTGTCAATGGGAAGGACACTCAAGATCTTTCTCACAACGCTCGGATGGTGACATTTGAGTAAGTCCAAGCCCATTGACTTCCGCTATAAGAACATTCAAACGTGAATATATTTCATTAGCACATTCTTTAGGAAGCATTTCAAAAGAGTTGAGTTTTTTCATGACAAGATGATAGCGTTCCTCATGCTCACTCTTTGTTCCCTCATCGAGCGCACAAACGTCCGACCATAGTGCATGGGCGTCTTTGTGGTTCCTTACATGGTTGAACACATCTTTGCAAAGGCCTCTAAAGATGGTGTTGCGAGCCTTTGCATTCCATTTTTCATAGTTCACTTCATCGCCTTGAAGTTGTGTGGGATTCCTAGGTCTTGGGAACCCATGTGAGGCGGCTCTAAGTATTCCAACGTCTAGAGCTTCTAGATACGCCTCCATGCGAATTTTCCAATATGGAAAATCATCCCCCTCAAAGATAGGAGGAGGTCCATCCTCTGAGACATCTTGCTCTAAGCGGTTAAGCTTAAAAATATGAGCACGAGGCTCTGATACCAATTGAAAGGATCAAGATGCCCAAGAGGGGGGTGAATTAGGCTAATTCTAAATTTCTTTCAATAAACAAGTCCTATGGTTAGCCCAATTAACCCCTTGTGTCTAGAGAAGTGTTTCTATTGATCTAACGCACAAAAGTTTAGCAACCTAGTTCCAATCATACTCTAGCATGGTAATTCTAGGAATGTAAATGACAAGAATTGAAATGCTCAAAGTAAAGAGAGGAGAGGAAACGTGGTGATATTTTGCCGAGGTATCAGAGAGTCGCCACTCCCCACTAGTCCTTGTTGGAGCACCCGCGCAAGGGTGTAGCTCCCCCTTGATCCACGTAAGGATCAAGTGCTCTCTACGGGTTGATTCTTCAACACTCCGTCGCGGTGAATCACCCACAACCGCTCACAACTTGAGTTGGGTCATCCACAAGCTCTCCGGATGATCACCAAGCTCTCCAATCATCACCAAGCCGTCTAGGTGATGGCGATCACCAAGAGTAACAAGCACGAACTCTCACTTGACCATGACAAGCCTAAGGAGAAGGGTGGATGCACACTTTGCTACTCTTGATCTCACTAATGAGGGCTCTCTTTAGGATTCTCAAATCTCAATCACCTCACTAGGACCTTGCTCTTCTTGGCACTCTCTAAGGTGTGTTTCAGCTGTTGAAATGAGCAAAAGTCACTCCACACACGAGTGAAGCTTCTATTTATAAGACAGCCTAAAAAACAAACCGTTATGAGCCTCTGTGGGCTGACCGGACGCTCCGGTCAGTTCAACCCGCACGCTAGTATTTAAGTGTTGACCAGACGCTGGCAGGGTCCGGTCACCACTGACCGGACGCGTCCGGTCCCATTTTTCCCTCACTAGATGCTTACTGTACTCGACCGGACGCTGGATCCTCAGGGTTCGGTCAGAATTGACCGGACGCGTCCAGTCGCAGATTCACTCTTCTGGAACCTTACTGGAGTCGACCAGACGTTGGTCCCCAGCGTCCGGTCACTCGACCACTCAGTGTCCGGTCGCACCAGACGCAATCTCCTTGGTCAAATGAACTGACCGGACCCTGCGGCCAACGTCCGGTCGCACCGGAGCCAGCGTCCGGTCTGTATTTGACCCTCCATTCACTTCCAACTTTCGATCATACGTGAATGAAGTTTGCTCCAAAGGATCTAAGGACTTTGTTGGAGCTACCTAGTGCTAGACTTAGCAAGTGTGCACCACACCTAACTCACTAGACTCACCTAGGTTAAGCTACCCGTCCATACCCCCCTTAATAGTACGGGCAAAGGAAAAACATAGTCCTAAACTACTCTAAGTGTCTCTCCAACTCCAATCGACACTTAGAACTAGTCATCCTTAACTTTGTCGTCCATCCTTTGAAAACCGAAATGATTTCCATCGTAGGGGCATGACATCCATGATTGCCCAATTGATCTTCATTACCATGACCTAACTTAATTGCCTCTGCAAAACACACGTTAGTCATAGTAATCTTGTATTGTCATTAATCACCGAAACCCAACAAGGGGCCTAGATGCTTTCAGCTCACAGCCAACTAACCAACAAATCAATAACTTAAGATTAGATGGTTGGAAAGGCACACGTGGTAGCAATAGAGGCCCCAATTTCTTTGATTGGTTCAAAAACATAGTAATGCCTCAACTCAATTGGAGCAAGTTTTCTTTCTTCTTTGTTTTAAATCACAAGCACTAATAAATGTAATGCAACTCTTTGTAGTGTACAATCAGATCAAGTGTTCACAATGTGTTGCGTCAAATTTCATATGGGTTTCGCAAAAGAGTGTCCACCTATGGTTGCTATGATGTGAATGGATATAGATTTTGGTCGGAGAAGTATGAGAATAACAGGATAGGATTAGCTACAACCAATAGTGGTGTTTGTGTGACGTGTACTAATGGCAATGGCAATGTTCTTGAGTACTAGTTTTATTTTATTGTCATTGGTTTGATCCAACCTCTAGGGGTGTTAGGCGAACTGAAAATCTTGGTTTGGTGGAAGTGAAGTATAGCTCAAGGCTTCGAAACATTGAACCATTTGTGTTGGCGAGTCAAGTTACACAGGTGTATTATCTGTCATATGCTTGTGATAAACCTAATTTGAGGGATTGGTGGGTAGTGTACCATGTAGTACCACGAGATCGTTTGCCTCCAATTGACATCAACAATGATTCCATTGAAACCGAAGAACCATCACATGACATCTCATTTTTTCAAGAGGATGGACTGGAGGGCACATTTGTGATCGATCTAGGTGACATTGAAATAGTTGCCTCATCAGTAGATGAAATAACTGATCCAAAATAATTGGAAGAGCTGGAGAAGCAAACTGATGCTCCACAGCAGGAAGAGATATTAGAAACTGATGAAGAAGGCGACGAAGATGATGTTGAATCCTATGATGAAGACTATTATGAAGACGAGGATTTCTAAAAAATGTTTACTGTTTTTTCTAAAAATTATTGTACTAATGTTTAAGTCTTAGTTCTATCCTAATCTGTACTCACTGCTATGTATCTTTTGTGTGCTGCTATGTATCCTAATCTGGACTCAGTGCTATGTATCTTTTGTGTGTTGCTATGCATCCTAATCTAGACTCAGTTTTATGTATGCAGTCTTTTTTTTCTACTGCTGTATTGTTATATTTAACTTTTGTATGCAGTCTTTTTTCTCTTGCTTGTACTGTTGCGTTCAAAAGTATGCTACTAACATTATGTTGCAACATGTTATGTGGCAGGAGATGCAGTCCTTCAATCATCGGACGGATAGGCGACCAAGATCAAGTGATGCCTCACATGACGTTGAGAGTCAGCCCCCTGTAGGAAAGAGGATAAGGGGCTGCAATAAACCGCATAAGCCTTGCAGTGGTCAGATAGCCATAATACCTGAGGGTGACAAGTATGTGTGTGCTGATTTTTTCTCTTAGTGTGGACAATGCTAGTGTTAGAACTTGCTAATCCTTTTATGGTGTACTTCATTTTTCTTACTGAGCAGCCAATTCCGCTATGCTAATTACTCAATTGATGATAAAATGAAGAAAGGCCCCATCCTTGGAGTGCTTTTAAAGCAAGAATATCCTCCGATCATTGAAGGGACAACTAGAGATGGTCGTCCATTCAAATATCATGCAAGCAAGTGGGAACACTACTCGCACATTCTAAGGGATGATGCACAGACCCCAGATGATCGTGTGAAACAAGAGTTCTGGGTGAGCATATAGGATCTGTCATTGTATTTCTTTCAACTGTAGGCATGTATGAGCAGTTGTCAAGTGGTGTTCAGCACTATTTACAATAATGCTTGATTATTGTTTCTTTTCTAGAGCATATATTCAGTTCCTAAAGAATTTGAAGATGAAGCAGACCATGTATTTGAGAAATATGCACGCACCCAATGCAAGAATATGATGTACCAAGCTCGTCCAGATGCTAGCGAGCACTATTATCACGAAATCATAAAGAGCCCAAAGTCTGATACATTTGCCTATGCCAAACTACTTACTTTTGAAGAGTACATGCAATGCAAGCCTGAATGGTTCACTGATGAAGCCTGGGAGTCCCTTTGTAAGTATTGGTGCTCTGCTGAATACTTGAAGAAAAGGAGGCTTGGGCAAGAATCTTGAAAAAAAATCCTGATGGCGCTCAAAACATGGGTGGTTCTAGGCCACTAGTTGAGACTCAACAATATCTGGTAATCTCCTTTATCACCATCCATTTCTGAATAACTTTGAAATTTTCATATGCATTAACATTGGTCACTTCTTTTATGCCTTGAAGGAAGCTAAGCATGGACCTGGGAAGGGCACTATAATGAATGCTTTTTCCTGCATGAAAGCTGGCCTTAAGAATTGTGATACCAATGGGAATGCTGGCCCAATTCCAGAACGGGCAAAGAAACTTGTTGTATGTAGAAGAACTTTCTATCTAGTTTTAGCTTTTCCATTTGTAGTTTCTGACTAATAATTTCTATTATTTTTAGGATGACTACAATGAAGCATTGCAAGAAAAGTATCCAGAGAACTGGCAAGAGCAACCTTTTGATAATTGCATATAATATTGGTGGTGGCTTGCCGCATGGTCGTCTTGCAATAGGAAATGGTGCTGTCAACAAGGCTACAATAATTGATGCTGCCAAGGCAAGTGGAACAAGACCAACAACCTCAAGGGCTTTTCAAAATCTGTTGGCAATATATGAGGAATCACTTGCCAACGTTGGTCGCTTAACTGAACAGAATAATGCCTTGGTTCAACAGAATGCTGCATTGACTCGAGATGTGAAGCGTAATGGTCGTGTACTTGAGGTACAATTCTGTTTTTGTGCACTGTCTGTCTACAACTCAAGGTTCATAAACATTGATTATGTATCTTCACCTGCAGCTCACTATTAACAAAGTACAAATAGAGATACCACCAGACCTGCTTCAGGAAGAAGAAAATGACATGGTAAGATTAACATTATCTTCACCTGCAGCTGCTTGTGTACCAATATCTTCACCTACAGCGAGCAGCTTGTGCTCAAAATTGTCTTGCTGTACCAATATTTGTCTTGCTTGTGCTTGTGCTCAAAATAGAGATACCACTAGCCCTCATTATCTTCACCTGCAGCTGCTTGTGTACCAATATGGGTGTGCAACTTTATTATGTCTGCATGTGCTGTCTTGCTGTTAGGATTGGTGTTAGCATCTGCATGTAAAAAGTTGTTGTTAGAACAAGTGGCTATTTTTGCTTGTTGGTTGCTAGCATAAGAAATTTATTATTTCTGTTCTATAATCAACACGTGTTTATATACAGAGGGCATGTGTGTGTTGCTGCTAGTAAGTCCTAGGTTTTTTGTGCTAAGGATCAATGGAGAAGCATAAGCTATGTTGCTTTGCATCGTTTCAGATTCGCCAAAGGAGCATCATATATCGTGTCCAGTGAATAAAACTGTGCAGCTGCCGCCTCCTATTTTATTTATTCAAAGTGATTCAGTGGTTGTAAATAGATGCATGCTTGCCTCCTGTTAGGATTGGTGTCAGCAGTAGGCTGTTTTATTTATTTATGCTTGCCTCCTGGAATGGTCCTATTTATTTTTTTGGTTGTAGGGAGGGACTATAGATGGATCATCTCATGCTTCAGACAACATGGACAGGGACAACAGCGATGGCCATTGAGTTGTGCGGTAGCAGGAAGTATTTTGTGAAGTCGTAGCCTTTTGTTTATCTACTACGGCTGATGGCAACAACCAGCAAGTTCGAAGGCTATGCATGTGTCATGCTGGGTATTTTGTGCAAAGGAGGTATTTTGGTTGTGCATGAGCTGCTGCATATTTAGGTTGTGAAGCAACATATGCAGATTCCATCGCGCTTCAAGGCATGCGTGCTAGTTGTGGAGTAGCAGTTACATATTGTCTATTCACTGCACGCGTGCTTGTGCAGAAGTGGGTGCATACTGCCATTAAACAGCAGCTTGCTACTTGTAGACTTCCTGGGTCAAGGAATGACGATGTTTTGGCTATCTTGTGCAGAAGTGGCTGCATACTGCCATAGGATAGTAGCTAGCTACCTGTAGTTGTGTTGGGAGATAGATAGCACCTAGTTGTGAGTTAGCACTTTTAACTTGTTCTGCCTGTTAGGTACCTACCTAGAAGGCTAACTAGGAGGCACTAATTATTATATAGCTTTGTATTTATGAACAACTTGAATGATGTTCTAAGATTATTGAATGTAATATTTATTACTTCAGTGTGGATGAATGGTTACATCAGTTGTTGTAATATTGTATTTAATGGCTAATTACTTGCTGTGAACAGTGGTCTTATAATAGCTAAATAATCAGTGATTTTTTTGAAACAATAGTAATCAGTGATTTTGGACAGCAAATTGACTGGAAATATTTTCCCTGATGGAGGTGAACCGTCAGGAATTATTTCATGCCTGACGGTTGGGCCACCGACGGGAAAGTTGAACATGTCCCTGACTGTTCAGGAGCCGCCGTGAAAGTTTGAAATTTTACTGACAGTTCCATATCCGACGGGAAAAGTTGAAAGTATCCCTGACGGTTCATAACCGTCAGGGAAAACTTTCCTGACGGAAAGCTTGACAACCGACGCAGTAGATTTTCCCTGACGGTAACCATCACGGATGACCTTCCCTGACGGTTTCTACACTTTCCCTGACGGAACAGGCCATCACGAAAAAACTTGGCTGGGTGGTGATTGTAAGTATCAGCTTCTCGTCCCATCGTCTAAAACCTATGGCTCGTGCTCTCTCTGTTCCAAAATAAATGTCGTTTTGGATTTTGCTTTGTCAAACTTTCTTAAGTTTGTCTAGATTTATTAATATTAGCAATATTTTTGTCTTCTAATAAGTTTATTATGAAAATATATTTAATAATTAATCTAATAATACTTATTATGCATCATAAATATCAATGATTTTTTGTACACATTTGGTCAGTGTTGAAAAGGTTTAACTTCTCAAGAAATGATAATGACACTTATTTTAGGACGAAAGGAGTACGTTGTCCTTGTCCATATCGTCGATAGTAGGATTTCACCTCATACATTAAATAGAAAAGGCCCATCCTCGGCCTTCGTCTCACTTTATTCTATTGGTTTGGCGTCACAGGTAGGAGCTAAAAGCAACTTAAAGAGACTCTTTATATCCTCTTTGTACTGACAGGAAAATACATTTTGAGTGAAAAAAGTCATCTAACAGCTTTTTTAATATTAGATCTCTAAATATTGTGATCCTCTATTCCAGGTTTTTTTAGGCAAAGATATAGAGAGTGAGGTTGACTCTTCAAAGGGCGTGCATAAAGCTATTGGAGGATGGAAATATATAAAGAATAATTTTTATTTAAATGGTTCTTCAAATGATGATTTAGAGAATGAGTTTAAAAAAACCGTTGAAGACGTGCGAAGGGACTGTTCGGTTCAGAGCTAAAGAATTTTTGTCTCAGGTAACATTTTGAGGCGTTGCATTTTGATGGCCTATGACTAAAATGGATGGTTGGCTAGGCTAGCACCTGAGCTCCAAATAAACATCCCCAAGTTTTTTTTGTTTTGCCTGCACACGAGAGAAACATGGTGGAGAATTCGTAACGACCGGAGAAATGGAGGGATGCTATTCCCCACAAGAAATGGTTTAAGTATAGGAAAAGTATATTTTTTTACTTCTGAGTTGCATGTTTAATCTGATTTTCAATCTTGAATTGCATGACCAAGATAATGGACATCCTCCAACTATCAAAATAGAATAAATTTGGTCTTTTGACTTGTTTCATAGGTGGGTTTCTATTTTGTAAAAATATTAAAAATAAGCTTTGATCTCTAAAATGTCATAATAATTTTTTTAAAATCAAAAAATATGACACTGGTACCATTTTAAAAAAATGTTATCTAAATGTGTATGATCTATATATACTTATTTGAAAATGGTTTATATTATGTTCCTATTACTTTATTGCTTGTCGTTGCTCATTATGTATTTAAAACACAGATAGATAACTTTTTTTTGAAGAAAATTGAGACTAGCTAGTTTCATATTTTTCTGATTCAAAAATTAATTATGAATTTTTGGAGACCAAACTATTTTTTATTAGAAAAAGAAACCCACCTTTTAAACCTGTCACAGGGTTAATTTTGTCCGGTTTAGCAGTTAGAGGATGTTCATTATCCATTTTCATAATTTAGGGTTAAAAAATGGACTGAAGTGCAACTTGAAGTTAAAAATATACTTTACTCTTTGGTTATCTAAATAAATTGGTAATAAAATTTATCTTTTATACAAGCCCTTTTATTATGCAAGTGCAAAAGCAAACGCTCACGTACATACGCATACTCATTCCTATATGAACGCATACATGCATGTACCTCTATGAAGCATGAACACCTCCGAAGAACTGAGGTAGACTGACAAATCTTCGGTGCTAATTTACTATGATTGTCATTAATCCTGTTTAACCATCATATATTGCGCATGCTCTAAACAACGGGAAATACATCGCCCATGGGCCATGGTCGAGGGTTTTCCCGTTTTCCGGTTAGCGCCTCTGCCAGATTGCGGCGTGGCCGACGAGCCATGGCTGTAGGCTGTTGCCACACAGCAGCTTCCGATCGGCGTGCGCACTCACGCGGGATGCGTGCCTGCATTGGACGCGAGTCCCACCTACCCGAAGCCGGAGCGACGAGGGATGACTGGATCCTCGTCACGCGCTCCATCAGACGCAGAGCGCACCGACGGCTCCCGGAAGGCCGGAACGCCCGCGTGGCCACACCGTCCGTGACGACGCGGCGAGCGCGACTGCTCTAGTGCTGTTGGTTGACTCCGAGCGCGTGACGCCGTGACTGACCTCACCTCACGTCACAGACGAGAGAACCGAAGCTGCGGCACCGGCACGCGGCACCAACCACAAGGGAAGCCACGGGGCCGGTGCATCGGATTTGAAAAAAGTAAGTTTATTTGAGCAGCTGCAAAGCGTTTTACGAGTGACTTGCAAGTCTCTCTTTGCCCGTTTCCGGTCATCATTTCGGTCGTCGGAGAATGCATTGCAGGCTTTCGTCGTCTCTTCTTTGCAGGAAGGCATGTGTGTTTAGCTACCAGTGTTTTCCATTCCATTAGGGTTTGTGAAATAGATCCGACATTGGAGGCCCATAGTCCATCATCTTTTCACTCAGTTTTTTTTTCTTTTGGGGTTGTGACATGGAAGAGATTGTTTATTGTTATCTTGTTGCTTATAAGCTAATAATTAGTAGAAGCACGATATATAAATAAATCATTTCACCAATGTTTGATGAGATGAGAAAAGTTATGATGCACCACCACATTTAATTGTGACAATTTGTTGTACGACACTCTTCAATATTGGTACACTACTCAATGTTGTTTTTGCTAGAAGATACTCTTCAATTGTGACAATTGGCTCCTAGGCACTTTGGCTATTAAAATAATATATTTTTTCTAGGACTAGATTGGAGATAAATTAAAAGTCAGCATTATGCCCTTGACTATTATACTGCAATCCTTAATATTTATCTAAAAAATCATAACTTGCATATGAAGTTTTAAAATGACGAACTTTATATCAAAATTATGGTTCTCAATGAGATTTACAACTTCGTAGTTGCCAAATTTTTATTTAAAACTATTTAGAGTGTCAAAACTTCTTTTAAATTCTCAGATGTAGTGGTTCATCAAACTAAACACCCTACAAGAGAGAGAAATCACCGCTGCTTTTTGGCCTGATGTTAAAAGAAAGATTGTGAGCCATTTGATGGACAACAATAGGAGGGAGAGAGAGGAGGGAGGGAGGGAGAGAGAACAAGCGGTTGAAAAATAGAAAAACAATGATAGTCAAGGTTTTCTACTAAAACATTCCGGCCTTGTTTAGATGCAAAGTCTTTTTTTTGTTGTTTTAGAAAAATATCATAGTTTTATGGAATACTTTGGTTTTGAAAACCTAACAGTGTTTGGATGTAAAGAACTTTGTAGTTTTGAAAACCATGGTATTGCTAAAACTCTAGTCTTTTTGGAGTTTTAGAAAGTCCACTCTAGACTTCATTTTTCTAAATTATGATTTTACACATCTCTTGTTCTAGAGCTGAAGTTTTCTTAATGCTACAGTTCTTAAACCACAACATCCAAACAGGCCTGAATGTTTGTGGCATGAGGGATTGCAGGCATCCTATTTTTGTCCTCCTGTTTACCTAAACGGCCATATATTTAATTTAAATGGTAAATGGAAGCCAAATGTGTCATTTATACCCTAAATAATCCATTAAATGGATTGACCATTTAAACGGTCGAAACAGCCTAATAAATGGAACAAAGGTCAAACGTTTAGTCGGTAGTAGGATCGGAGTTCATAAAAAGAACCCAACTGTGATTGGCATCTCTATAAAAAACGTTTAGCTCTGTTTAAATACAGTGTAAACCTATAAAACATAGAAAATGATACGGGCCTGCTGTGGAGCGGTCGGAGAGAGGCAGCCGAAGGAAGGTGGCAGGTGCCATTCTGCTGGAAGTGCCAAAGTGTGGTGGTACATGAGCTAAGGACGCCCGACCCGGGCCCCTCCTCATCCGGCTGGTCGTTCGTCTCTTTCCTCGCATTCTCGCCACTGCCGGTGCCACGGATCAAGCCAGACACAGAGCCACATATCTAGGCGAGAGCCTATTTATTATGATATACACACTCTCTCTGACATTGCAGGCTTGCGGCATCCAACTGCGTATAATATAGCTAGCAGCCTCCAAGGCCATTCCCCTGCGTGCGTCCGCCGTGCGCCTTCCCTACCGATCGAGTAAACCCCACGCAAGCACACAGCCTTGCCTCTGTGCGTCTGATTGGAGTTGCTTGGTCGCTCCTCCTCTGCGGCCCTCCGCGTGTTCGTCCCTCTGTCTTGGGAGCGGCGGAATCCAGTGGATCGAAGGTGCGTGGATGGCAACAGCCGGGAGGCCGTCAAGAACTGCGCTGTCGCTGCCAGCTCCGTCCTGCAACCTCGCCGCCGCCTGCTGCTTCGTCCTGCTTGTCGTCCCCATCCTCCTCACGGGTGAGTTTACTAGCATCGGTTAATCAATCTCCACCCAACCTCTAGAATAATCAGCTCGCCAAATACCCAATGATTGTGATAAGGTATGGATATGGTGGTTGATGTTCTTGACTAGCCTGCAGGTATATACAGTGTGTGATGTTCTTGCCAATTGCCTAATCTTTAGCTTAGCTACGTTTTTGTGCTGCCTTGCCAGTCTTGGAGCTCGCATATGGTTACAAGGACCCTTTGCTAAGATTCTACTGTGGCTAGAGTAGAAGGCACGTTTGTTAAGATCATGTCGTACATTACCATGTGCTGTTGCCAAAACCAATTGAGCTTATCACTTCACCATTTAATTCAGAGGCGAAATGGAGTCACAATGGAATGTTCGCTATAGTCTAGCTTGCCAATGCCAGGTGCGCCGTGGCGTAAGGCGCCGCCCACTATGGCGGCATATCTCAACTCCGAATCGCCATTTCAGCTTTTCACGGCGCCTTTCCGAAGCGCAAAATGCCCACTGGCAAGCAGCCAGCTTAATTTACTCGCTCCTGAATTATCTGCCACTGATGACGATGAGCATGAGCTGTTGGCTGCTGCTACTTTCTCCACACCACAAAGTTGCGGTCGCCAGTTACCAATCTGGTGTGCCCGGCGATATGTGCAATTGGCAGTCCACGTGGTTTTTCGAATAAGCAGGTGGGCCGATTTAATAGCAGTTTTTTTCGGTTATTGGTAGCTCTCAGTGACAGTGACAGTGGTGGCAGAGCCACATGCCCATGTGGTCCACTGAGATCTTGCTTCCATCGGATCACGTGCTCCGTAGACCGTAGCATTATACTAGGTATTTGTATAGTTGTATTATACTCCTATATTCCATACTCTTACGTACGTACCCGGCGCTGTGTTACCATGGTCAAATTATCACATGCATCAAATTAATTAAGCTGTGTTTCTTCGATCTCCTTGTTTCAATGGCCACAGATCGGATCACCACTCACTGTCACTAAAACTTCACCGGAATGGATGTGTGAACCACAATCTAGCCTAGATCGGATGAGTTTGTACTCGTCCTCGATGCTGATATATAACAAAAAAATTAAGACAATCAATATAATTAATTGCAGATCAGCAAGTGGCGGTGGCCGAGTCCCTGTCAATCGGCGTCAACTACGGGCAGATCGCCAGCAACCTGCCGTCGCCGGAGCAGGTGTCGTGGCTGCTCCGGTCGATGCGGATCAGCAAGGTGAAGCTGTACGACGCGGACCCCAACGTGCTGCGCGCGTTCCTGGGCACGGGCGTGGAGTTCGTGGTGGGCATCGGCAACGAGTACGTCCCGGCGATGGTGAGCCCCGCGGCGGCGCAGGCGTGGCTGCAGCAGCACGTGGTGCCGTACCTCCGCGCGGGGGCGCGCATCACCTGCGTCACCGTGGGCAACGAGGTGTTCAAGCAGGGCGGCAGCAACGACACGGTCCTCCAGGCGGCGGTGCTCCCCGCCATGCAGTCCGTGCACAGGGCGCTGGGCGCGCTGGGGCTCCAGGGCCGCGTCAACGTCACCACGGCGCACTCGCTGGACATCATGGGCGTCTCCTTCCCTCCTTCCGCCGGCGCGTTCCACCCGGCCGCGCTGGCGCACCTGCAGCCGTTCCTGGGCTTCCTGTCCGCGACGCGGGCGCCGTTCCTCATCAACTGCTACCCGTACTTCGCGTACAAGGACGACCCGGCGCGGGTGCCGCTGGACTACGTGCTCTTCCGGCCCAACGCCGCCGGCGTCGTCGACGCCCGCACGGGGCTCCGCTACGACAACATGCTGTACGCGCAGGTGGACGCCGTCTACGCGGCCATCCAGGGGCTCGGGTACACGGACGTCGAGGTCAAGGTGTCCGAGACCGGGTGGCCGTCGCGGGGCGACGCCGACGAGCCAGGCGCCACGCCCGAGTACGCGGGGACCTACATCCGCAACCTGCTGCAGCGGATCGAGATGAAGCAGGGCACGCCGCTGCGCCCGGCCACGCCCGTCGACGTCTACGTGTTCGCGCTCTTCAACGAGAACCTCAAGCCCGGACCGGCGTCGGAGAGGAACTACGGCCTCTTCTACCCCAACGGCACGCCGGTGTACAACGTCGGCCTGCACGGCTACCTCCCGCCGATGCTGGTGTCGTCGTCGACGGCAGCACGACAGGTACATACGGTTTATTCTTGATTGATTGATCAGTCTTCAGGACAGGTTACCTGATTGTTCCAGTCTTGTCACGTTTTAGTGGAGCACTGGGGCTGGCAGACACTGAGTGAGATGCCGAGTGGCATGGCCAGGTTAGGCATGGTCGCAAGGAATAGGTTCTCCACCACGGAAAAGGGAGGATGCCGCAATCAGTAGTTGCATTTAGCACAAAATTCACACACAAACAAATGACATTGCATCTGCTGTCGTCTGAAATGTGCAAATGCGTCATGCCAGTATATATATATAATTAAAACTCAAATATCCCCTTGTGCAATTTATGGTTGGCAGGTGATTCGTTTGTTTGCACCAGTCGCCATCGCGTCCGTCGCATTCGTCTTATCCTGACAGCCTAAGCTACCGACAGAGCAAGAGCACTAACAGCTGCAGCCAGGAAATGTTAGCTAAGCATCTCATGCTGACAGGGTTTCCTGTCGCAACTCAAGGTAAATCAGTTTGACATTACCACTGTACAGCATTTTTTTTTCTGTATGTCAGATAAATAACAAACTGGCATATCCGGCAGGAACTTCTGAGTAATTTGGCCACCTCAACTTGGGTGCGTATGCTGGATTTCTGATAGCGACCAGAAACTCTTGTTGTACTCACACTGACAATAGGTTAGAACTGACTGAAGCATATGCATCGTCGATTCATCAGAGTTTACCTTTTCACCCAAAAAAAGAAAGGCACAAACAGTAGGAATAGCTGCATTGACTGCAACTATTTACTGGTGGGATAATTGGTATCAATACTATGTAATTCTGTCCTTTTGACCTCTGGTAGATTTCCCTCGTTTAATTCTCCGTGTATGGAGTAAAGAAACTGGACATGTTGAGGCGGACGTCTCTCATTCGCAATGACAATTCACAAACGCAGACAGGTGATACTTTTTTTTTTTTTTGAAACTTACACATTTTCAGGTTAATGCAAGGAACTGTTACGTTCCCATCATGAATTGATTCACCTGGCTGAAAGTTATAACAGTATGTCTATTCCTAGACAGGACAGAGTTCCTACGAAAGCCAAGTCTGAGTCCCTTTTTTACAGACTGATCTTTTTACATGTTCTGATGGGACTCCATTCAAACTGAGTAACATCATATCCGTATTCCCTGTTTTTCGTGTCGAATTCTGAATTTGATCTCCAATCCCGTGAATTGAACTATACAAATATGCAGATCAATGCCACATATATGTACATCAGCTTGCAAACAATGGTCGATTTCAATTAAACCAACAGCTTCCACAAAACTTTCATAGCAAAGTGGTCAGTGGTGGGCTGGTGGTGATATGACTGTTAGTGAGGTCCACTACCATCCAATTTCACTTGGTTGAGTGGTTCAGTCAGATCTATCTTCCAATCCACTGGATGCAGATAAAAATTACCACCAAGTCTGATGTGAGGACCATGTAGAGCTACTACGAATGTCAAGTATATATCGGTCATGTCCATCACTCTGATTCAAGCTCTTTAAATCTCCTCTCCCACTCCTTGACTTCATAATCCTGCTCCAATAGATCCTTTTCAGTAGTATAGACGATCTCCTCCGGTGTAATTACTTTCCGTTCAGCCATATCACGTGCACTAAGCAGCTGAAAATATAGGAAAACACAAGCCAAATTTATGCTACTTCAAAAGTTCAAAAAAGACCAACTTAGTGAAGATCATGAAGCCAAGTATCAATTACTTCCTCTAATTGGAAATATAAGCCCATTCAGACATCGACAACTAGTAATATTAATAAAAATACATTATCTGAAGTGGAAATAATTATATATTAGGAAAATATTCACAATGAATCTAGTAATCCCAATCTTGTATTGTCAATCTATATAAAATTTTGGATATCGCTAGTCAAAGGTGAAAAGATCTTTCGGACAAACCTAGATAGATTGGATGTAGTATCTAAAATGTGTATGGCATGAAGTTGATGAGAAGGCACCAAAATAAATTGAGTAATATTAAAGAATGCAATAAAGAATGCACACCGCACAATCTAAAAATGTCATGATAAGCATATATTTCCATTCAAATAGCCAGTTTTGTTGTAGCTGTTGAGAACAAAAGGTCCAGGCTGCATAACAGATTATTGACACACAATTTGATCTTATGCTTTAAGCCCCTCTACAGTGGCTTCACTATGGATCTGAGTTATTATGCAGGGAGGTGGTGGCTGCCATGGAGATGGAGGCACAGGGAGAGAAGAGGCATGGCAGAGAGTGGCGGCAGCTAGGGGAAGGAGAAAAGGATTGAAAGCTGTTTAAGAGAGTTAGCGCAAAGGCTGAAAGCAGTTTAAGAGACTCAGCAAAAGGCAGAGAGATGACCCTAAACTAAGCTTAATCCAGTGGGTACTGTTCACGCGTGGCCGTACCACAGGATGACAGGGAGCCCTCGTCAGCCACTGTTAGACCTGCTAGTTCAGTCATAGACATTAAGCCCACAGCAGGTTTCTTTTTAGAAGTTTCTAATGTCAGGAATAAATAAGTTGCTACCAGTCACAATAAGTCTAGTCTATAAGGTTTCTGTGAATGCTACAAATCCATCCTGATTTTCTCCAAACAGATCCACACATGGGTAATGGAAAAATAATTACATAGAGTTGTGTGGAACTTCAATTGTTATTACCTTTCTTCTTAGAGAAGAATCTGGTGACACGAGTTCCTGAGCTCGCTGTTCTCTGGCCTTATTCCTCTTTCTAATGTCATTATTGGTCTTGCGTAGCAGAAACCATCTAAATAAAGGTATTGTAAAAAAGGAGCCAGCGTATATCTAGAAATGATCACATTGTATCAGTACATATCATTAATTTATAGGTAATTCAATAATCATCAATTTTGCAACATTCACAACATTTGGAAACTCCCTTAAAAAGAGAAGGGCTAGTGATTTCTGTCAGGCCAAATATGCATAAATGGAGTGACTAGAGTAATGACCACGATATGTACTAAACCGGCATATCAAGCCCAGCCATACCTGAAGCAAAGGATATAACTGTGCCGCAAATGAGATTAGTCCACTAGGTGTCACTGTCATTTGCCTTCATGATAAATTTTAATACATATTGTTAGCATTACATATCAATGATATGTGGGACCAGAATTATTATAATTCTTACTTCAACAAGTTTCCAAGAATGATGACACCAAAGAGATTGAGTCCTCCCAAACCAGCAACCATTGCCTTCTCTGATGCATTCGCTTTACTGCAAAATCAACAGGTAGGTGTATGGAAGGGCATAGAATAGATTAAAATAGCAAATTTAGAGCGGATGAAAAAATACCACTTAATGAATCAACCTATATAACATAACGCCTAATCTCTAGATCCTCATGCATTACACTCCTGATGTAACGTATTTACAATATAATATTTAAAATCCACATACACTAATTGTATTAGAAATCTAAAAAAATTATCATGGGAGTTTCACACTTCTTTATTTGGTAAAATTGCAGCCTGGGTTAGTTCAACTTCACTAAGGATGACAATGATATATACTGACCTGAATTTCCACGGTTTCTCCTCTAAGTACTTTTCAATTCCACTGAACATTGCTGACCATTTGGTACCCACATATTCCCTGCTCCTACCACTTTTTGATGAAGCAGTACGTTGCAGCGATGGGAATCGATACAGGATATTGCCCTATAAGAAAAACAAAACCATTAAGTTACTCAGAAAAATGCCATCTTTAGTATGTAGCTGTCACAGGCAGAGCAATCTGTCAGCTACTGATGTGTGATGGTTGCACCCCATATGCTTGTATTCCCCTTCTTCTTCCTCAACCTCAAATGAAGGAACTAGTGCATGTAATGTAAGGGTGTTTTTGCTTTGGCTGATGCCTCCATGGCATCTGAAACCACCACTGCACCCTTCATCATCCAGGACATGGCATTTCCCAGAACCTTTTTTCTTACATCTACTCACACATTGCATGTTCCTTTATCATTTTTCTTCGTTGGAAACTTGCAATAAATCTCAAGGATTAGATACTTAGGCATGCAAGTCAATTGAGATTTTCTAGTATTTTATAGTAGAGAACCTGACATGATTGGGGTTGTTTGTTCATTCCAATTTTTTGATGCCAGCATTAGCTGGGTGGGTTGAAAGTGTAGGCCATATTTGACAATGGTAGTCCTCAGGTACAGGTCTGAACTGCTAGAAGAGAAGAAGGTTGGACCTGATCATCAATTTCTGGATGTCCCTGGAATCGTAAAAGAACTGGAAGAACAAATGATTCATCGTCCTGCAGTTCAAGAAATGATATGAAAATATGAATACGATAAGCCTCCCCTCAGTTTATTATTCAAAGGAAGAGTAAATTGCTTTCCCAGGTGCAGGGAGTAGAGAACTTAATCTCTTAACAAAACAAGCAATACTTGGGGAAAGAGTCCCCATGCCTTGGACTCTTCTGATGGAGGTGGCACATCAAGAAACGGTGCCAGTTCTTCAGCTGTAACAACTCCACCATTTGATGAAATGTACTGCCCAATCTGTGAATTCAAATAGGAATTAGAAATCTGTAATAGCAAAAATGAATATATAATAAATGATCATGAAGCTAAATTTTCTCAAAAGAAAAAGAAAATACCATCTTCCACCGCTTCTCTTCAAGCCCATCGTTTGGGTCACCATCCCCAAACACAAACGAAAATACCTATGGCATTTATTTAATAAACATTACACACAGTTTCAAACTACCTACACATTCCATCAAAACATAGTGAGAATGAACAATCAAATCAAACCCTTTTAGATTACAGATTCAATAAAGTTCATCCCATTTTCATTTTCTACTCGACGCCTTCTGTAATAATCGGCATCCAAGTACCTGCAGGCACATGAACAGTGTGAATAATAAGAACGCACATGATACTTTCTGTTCAAAACTTGGGATACAACGTTGCAATTTCAAAATGATATGTGTATGTCCCATTTCATTATAGTCATCTTAACATGAAGTGGTGAGAACAATAAAGCTGGAACTTTCTAGCAACACAATACAGAATCTTTTCACAATTGAATAGTCGGATGGCTTAGAATCATTGTTCCTGTAGTTAAATTTCATGAACCTCTCATCAGGAATATTATCATGCCCAAATCATTAGATGATTTGCATGACAGGCGTAATGGATGCATTCCTGGAAAAAACGTATATACCTTCAACCCATGTACTTTCTTCTATTGGTTTGCCAACAAGCAACATTTCGAATTGAACTTTGTTTTGGGTTCTTTTCCCTTTTCCCCTAGGATGGTTTATTTAACACGAAATTCCAAAACACTAAGCATGCAAAGTACAGGCAACATCCAACTTGAAATGTACAGTAATAAATGATGTGGACATGTGGTTGACAGATTGAGTAGGTCTACGAGTCCAAGAGCAAGGGGAATTGCCTTTTTGTTCTTTTAAGTCAAATAACATAATAGCGTGATCCAGCACTTTCAGAACACCTCACAAAATGTATATGAAACTTACCAAAACATATCTGTCGGAATGATGACAGTAGAACCATAAGATCTCCGCCGCCTACCACGACTATCTTCATCACTGCTAGTAGAAGAGGAAGTGCTACCAATCAAAGGGGTGTTGAGTTAAATGACAAAAGCTACAACTAAAGTTCCAAAAAAAGCAACTCATGAAATCTAAGTGTGCTTCATTTTTATAACACTTCACGAATCAAATTACAGAGAGAGCACCTCTTAAGATAAAATTCACAGAATGCCCGTTTCAGGGAACTGAAACATATGACAAAGATGAAGATATTGTTCCAGAACAGCCCTTTAGGCAGTGAACATACAATAATTAGCACACAAACTCTTTCCTGCTATACTAAAACATACCTTGAGCTTGAGAGAATGGCAATGATTGTAGTGTACACCAGCACAATTGAGGCAATGAGCGCAGTGCCAAATGAAACACGTACCAGATAAGCACCCACTTGCTACAAAAGAGCAGCAGCACAAATCAATATCAGAAGAGCTCATAGTAACCTAGTGCATTATTACACCTTCCTTGCTGGAAATACCTTGGCTTTGTCAACAAGAGGCTCGACACGCATCCTAAACGATTTGCCAGCCAGCTTGGCCCTGTAGTCCTTTGGGAAGACGTATAGCACCTCACCGTCCTCCGATACCTACACAATCAGCGATGATTATCAGAGAAGGCCGGAAGGTTACCAGCGGAGGAGGAAAGGATGGAGTAACTGGCAGATACAGCGGCGCACCTCCAGGAAGCCTTCAGTGTCGGCGGCGAGTGCTTGGAGCGCGCGCTCTGCCTGCGCGAGCTGCAGCCCAGCGCGAGAGGCGACGTCGCCTATGGTGACGCGACCGCCGAAGTGGTCCACCGCCTCCATGGCGCGGTCCCGCACGTCGGAGGGGAGGCGGTCCGTCTCCACGGCGCCGCCCGGCCGCGCAAGCGCAGGCGGCGCCCCGATGGTGCCTCCAGCGCGCGCCCGCACGTCGGGGCGCCAAGGGGACGGTGAGGGGCGGCCGGGAGCGACGCGGAGGCGGCAGGGGGCAGGAAGGGAAGGGGAGAGCAAGGAGAAGGGGGCGTGGCGCGGGGGGTTGCGTGGAGGAGGGAGGGGCGGGCGGAAACGAAGGTGGAGGGATAGAGAGATGGAGGCGGCGGCGGCCATGGGGGAGGACGGGTCGACGGCGGAGGCTTGGGGCCTTGGGGCACTGGGCATTCTGTGAGAAGCGGCTAAGGGGAGGAAGAGGTGGACGTCAGTCGTCAGGAGGTGTGTGCTGGCCGTGGCCACGAGATCGGATTTGATCCAAGCAGCCACTTCACCTTTCCTCTCTCAAGTGATCGATCATGTCAGAGGTAACTGCTCCGGCCATGCCTATCAAAAAAAAAAACCCTGCTCCGGCCATCTAATTTTTCTACCAAACAAAATATATATACTATTAAGAGTCAAGAGGTTACACAATTCACATGAAGAAAATGTTAGTCTCAAAAGACACAAGATATAGGATATGATCCCTCTCAATATGTTCATCAAGTACTTGTATTACTTGTGAAATACACTTGATCCAATTAAGAGTCTAGAGGAGTTCATCATATATCTTGGTCGAGGCATAATAAATTTACAACAATTGAAATTATGCCAAAGAATACATACCACCACTAAGGGAGATATATCACCACACAAATTTCCACTGACTTAAACAATCACGAGTGAAACTTTATTGATTTGAATGGCTACAGTTCTTACTGAATGAAATATGGTGAATTAGAACTCTTGTGCTCATCCAAGATCTATATCATGCCCCTAGTCATTTCTTTACATAGAGACCAAAAGGTAAAATTCATAAAATTTTTGAATTACAAACTAGGAGGTACCATTCTTTGTTGACATGATCTTGGATGATCAATGGGATGAAGCCATGTACATTTGATGAGCTTTAGAGTGGAGAAATAATCATGAAGTCTATTCTTCAAATCATTTCTCCATCTCATTAAGTTCAATTCCACTCAAGGATTGGGCATCTAACATTAATCCAGAGTGCTCGGTTTATAAAGACTTAGACCTCTTAGAGTATATTGGTCTTCAAATCATTTTTTCTACCAAACCCCATTGTGACTAACGTATATTTTGCAGAGGCAATTTAAGTTAGTCACAATGATGGTTGATGATAATCTCAAAAAATGATGGTTGATGATTGGGCAATCGATGTTTTTTCATGTCCCTATTGATGGAATTCGTTTCGGTTTTCAAAAAATATACGTCAAGGTTAAAGACGGACTAGTTCTAAGTGTCATGTGGAGTTGGAAGACACCTATAGTAGTTTAGAACTTTATTTTTCCAATGCCATACTATAAAGGGGGTATGAACTAGTAGCTTGACCTAGGTAAGTCTAGTGAGTTAGTGTGGTGCACACTTATGAAACTTAGCACTAGGTAGCTCATAGGAAGTCCGAGAAACAATTAGAAGTAAGTCATTCATATAGATGTTTGAATTGAAAGTGAATGGAGGTGTTTTTATACCACTGGATTAACCCGGTGGTATGGCCTCGAGAGCATTGAATTATGCGCTACAGCACCATGCTAAAGTTTGTTGTACAAAGAGAAGCAGTGAACACCGGATTGATCGATTCCGTGCTAGGCAACGGATCACCCGTGTTATCTAGACAGCTAGCAGAGAGGAATATTGGCCACCAGATTATTCGCGCCGGACTATGCGTTACTAGGTCACTTCACCGTACATAGCAACGAATAGTTAGATACTAGCTGTTGGACACGCACAGATTAGTCCGGTGCTCAGTTCAAAGGATCAATGGAACATCCGGTGGTGCTGAATTCTGTGTAGTGGAGTTGTAACGGCTCACCCATTGGATGCCGGTCCAAACCGACAACTCTTGACGATCAGAGCGTCAGGATAGCACAACCGGATGGCACCCAAGGCTCCTCTGACTCCACGACAACGCCGAGGTCCATCTACGCCGCAACAGCACCCTCCTGGACTCCGGCGCAGTAGACCATAGACTCAACCCTCGAACCGCTTTATACCCGACCTACCTCGGTTTATAATGGGAGGTCGGATACTACAGAGGGTGGAGGTCGAAACCAAACAGAATAGAACTCGCCATACTTCACCGAGCTCAGCATCGAAAGCAGAGCAACCCAGAGAGGAGCGATCGAGCGCTTCTCCCCTCATCTGTCTTCTCCATCGCCGGGGAAGCAACCTCACCGCTGACAAGCCATAGGATCGCACCGAGCGATCCTTTCAAATCTCTTACATCTCGTTGTAACCCCCGATTTGGGTGTTCTCGAATACAAAGAACCACCACCACTGGATGTAGGACCCCGATAGCCCGAACCAGGATACATCGCTATGTCTCGTCTTGTGTTCTTAAGTCTATCCAAGCCACCATAGACCCATACTCAGTGACACCCGATGAAAAACGATACTTTCCACGGTTTCTACCCTGCAACACCAGCACTCGCAGCCACAACACCGTATGGATCCATGCATCCATGTGTTCCTCTGTCATCCAGGTACTTTCCTATATAGTTACAGAAATTGAAGTTCAGTTATGAGACTCGTGACTTACCAAATGAAGTGTATGTGCCAGTCAAATATGTTGCCATGCTTTGTGACCAATCAGATTTGGAGAGAAGCTAGCTATATGTGAAGGGTGGGATTTTTTATTTTTAATCTTTTTTTATTCAATATTTCAATAATAAACGCTCCTAAAATATTTTTGCACATATGACCCTTTTGGTCGTGCCAGTGCCGTTGACACGATCAAATAACGTTGTCGCGCCACATGCATTGGTGTGGCAACATCTACCACGTTATACGACATTTCCGATGTGAAAAATATTGTCACACCACTCCCGTTGGCGTGACAGTATTGTTCTGTTGCGCCACCGGGGTGGCGTGACAAGACCAAAACTTTGAAAAATCATAACTCTTTGATACAACATCACATGAAGATGAAATTTATATGAAAATTGTAGCTTTCGATGAGATCTACAACTTTCTAGTTTTGAGTTTTTTTATCTAAGAACGTTAAGGTGCTTAAAACAATAATATAAAATTTCGAAGCATAATAATAACGTACTAGTGCTTGTCGCATTAGACAAATAATATCTTTTCTATATGATGTCAAATGAAAATACTTTTTACACTAAAGTTGGAGCTGTCAATGAGATCTACAACTTTATAGTTTTGAGTTTTTCGATGTCGATAACTCCGTCTAACGTGGCAGATGTTGCCGCTCCAATGCATGTAGCGATAATGTTATTTGGTTGTGCCAGCGGCACTGGCGCGAAAAAAGGGTTAGATGCACAAAAAAATTTTAGGAGCATTTATTATTGAAATATTGAATAAAAAGGATTAAAAAAATAAAAATTCTCCACTTTCATGTGGTGTTTTGTGACTGGGCAGATGTGGAGATGAGCTACTTGGTCTCTTTGGGATGCAAATGAGAAGGCTGTATTTGTATGCTACTGCATGTGTTTTAACTCCATGTAACAGCTAGTTGTCTAAATTGAATGCAACAGCTAGCAAAGATCTTCTCATACGTGTACATAAATCCTATGTTTTATTGTGGTGCTGCCAAAGGGATGCTGATGTACTTTTCTGTGTATTTTAACCATATAGGATTGGAGAAACATAGCACATCAATTTTGATGTTTTTCCTATCCCTATATGTTTTATGTCCTGTGATCCAAAGAGGACCTAAAATGGTTGAGAGATCATAATGTCTGATTTTAAAAGTTAAGAGAGTATATTATCCAATTTTATGGTTTACACAAATGCTTCCTACACGGCATCAGTAGGCTGGGCGCTGTCTTCCTGGGCATGTGCAGCGTACCGGCCCAACAGACAACCATCCTGTTGTCGACGAAATCTAGTCTCCAGTCTATCGAGAGATATACCCATGGTAATAGATGAATTGGTGTAGGTGCGCGAGATACGAATTAGATGGTGACATAGAACTCAGAGGCTGCAATTTAGGTAGGTTCAAGCCGTCAGTTGACGTAATACCCTACGTCATGTGTCTTTGGTGGATTGTATTATGAGATGAGGCAAAAATGAGTGGGTCCCTACCCGTCTTATATAGCTCAGGGGTAGGGTTACATGTCGGTTATATCTATCCTGATCGGTTACATGATATGTGTTTATAAGGAATACGATATCTAGCATATTTGATTAGATTCTCCTTCGTCATCAAGGATGCTTCACACAAGCTTGCGCCGCACACCGACCCGTGCCGTGCCCCGCGCGGCTTGGTTTCATGGGCTGGGCCTCCCTTGGGAGCGTGGCCATGTACAACCCTGTGGGTATACAGGTTATACCCCCACAGAAATGGGGAGAGCGTCTCGGAGCCGTGGCAGATTTATAACGGTTCGACCCCAACTCTTTAACTTCCAGAGTTTTTGGGAAACCGCGCTCGCCGCGCCACGTTTACTCCCAAAATCTCCACGCGCTTTCCTAGGCCGCTAACTAGGCCTAGTGGATCTACAATTGAAGCCGTGTCACACGCATGCCGCCAACTGGAGTTAAGTGCAAAGCACTGTTTCGTAGATATATTTGATAATTTCAAGCAAGATTTTTTCTTTGAGACTGCTACAAGATTTCTTCTTAATCTTCTAGCAGTCTCGGGGACTACGTGTGTACACGTCATCTGGCGATGACTGTACTATTTTTCTCAGCTAAGCTGGGGACTGGTTTTCTGCTAAGTTGGGGACTGGTTTGGCATATGAAGTCTACAAATATTGACCCTGGCACCACATGAATACTTCACCTACTGTCAGACTCGGGGACTAAGTGGGCACACTTCAGCTAGCAGTGAATGTGCTTATTTCTAGGACCCTATTTTCTTCGAAGCGACTAAGTCACATATTGCAATCATTCAAGCTCCTTGTTTTGCTCTAAGAGTCAATTCTACCTAAGGCATGGATGCTAAGCATCTCTCTTTTCGCTCTTGAGTGGCTAAGTTCCTCTGTGCTGACTAAGTCAGGGACGCTAAGCGTCTAACTTTGCTGCCCGGAACCTAAGTGGACACTTCACCTAAGGTGAAGGCTTCAAAATTTTTTTACATGAGATCCATACATCCTTCTAGCAAACCTCAGCTGTGAGTGAGTCCGAGCTCAGCTTCCAGTTAAACTGGTCGGATGCATAGTTTCGTTGTTCGTACGCCAGTTCAAACTAGTTGGACACTTGACTCAACTGCTTAGCTCCCAGTTAAATTGGTCAGATGCTTGCTCCTGTTGATCGGCTACATGATGAACTGCTCGGACAAGCTCAAGATGGCGTTGCTCATAGGATGCAAGGTGCTCGGGAGACTAGCTGTGGGGGTATAACCCCATATACCCACAGGGCTAGACATGGGCCACGCTCCCAGGGGAGGCCTAGTTCATGAAACCAAGCCGCACGGGGCACGGCATGGGTCGGCGTGCGCCACAAGCCTGCATGAAGCATCCTTGATGACGAAGGAGAACCTGATCGGATATGCTCGATATCGTATTCCTTGTAAACACATATCATGTAACCGATCATGATAGATACAACTGACCTATAACCCCACCCCTCAAGCTATATAAGGCGGATAGGGACCCCCTCATTTTCACCTCATCTCATAATACAATCCACCAAAGACACATGATGTAGGGTATTACATCAAGCTGACAGCATGAATCTACCTAAATCGTTGTCTCCACGTTCTGTGTCACCATCTAGTTCATATCTCGCGCACCTCCACCGATTCATCTACTACAGTGGGCATACCCCTCAGTAGACTACCGACTAGATTTTGTTGACACCTGCTCCCCTACATACTCCCTCATCTATGTGATCGATAACTCCCCCAGTCCGCCCATTGTTGTGTTCACCGTGTCGTCTGCCCCTCCGCCTCCCGTCACGACGTCCACTCATGCCCGTGCTGGGTGGCGCGAAATCTAGGTCGCTATAGATCCCTCCCATCCAAGCTTCTTGCTCTAGCCCCCACCCACCCTCTGCATCATCATCGCTGCCATGCCCTACTCCATCCATCGAAGCGACCCGCCGTAGCCTTCTTCAGCGCGCGCCCCACTCCACCCGCGACCTTCTCTAGCGCGCGGTCCGCCTTCTCCACCGAAGCGACCCATTGTTGGTGGTAGATAAAAAATATTATAAACCGTCAATATAACATGTATAAGGATATGAAAGTAATCATCAACAAAGGTTTAGGGGTTTAAACTAACAAATTCCATGAGTTTTGGTGAATCTGTGTTTTCTGCAGGGTTTATCTAGGAAACTGTCAAGGTGGACCTAGATGTTAGATATAATCACGCTTAATTGCAGCATAAACAACTCTAGAAGGTTCCAGAGGACACCACACCACGATGGAGGGCGAGAGGCCGCCAGGTGGGACTAGCCGATCCCACCTATAGACCAGCCAGCCCATGGGGCCACCTATCAGCCTCCGCCTTGCTACGTTGGTTTTCTACCTCCTCTTAGGTTGCATCTACGCCATCCATTCAAGTCAGTTTGATCCGAGGGCTCAAAATTGATGCTCCGACCTTATATATCAGCCCCTGCCACCCCCCTAAGGCATCAAACCCTGATCAAGTCATTTGAGAAGATAGAAACCCTACTCATCCTCAGAGCTCCACCATATTTTAGGGCATAGCTAGCTAGGTTAGGTCTAGAGGGAGGCAAGCTTCGCTTGGATTCCTAATCTTGTCAAGAGCGTGGCTTGGTATAGCTTTTGTACCCCATCTTTTTAGTATCTCTCATTACTTTTATATGTTTGCTATAATTGTTATGACATTGTTTCTCATATTAATCATATTCCTAGTTATCATGTTCATCGTCTACTTTGATTATATGCTTAGTATAGTTAGATTAGTGTTATGTTTAAGCCTAAGTTGATATAGCGCTCGCTCCAAATTACAAGGGGTGAGTGGTCGACATTGTGTAAGCGTGGTGCTTATACGTTGTTTACCTGCGGATGCACCCTATAAGTTAGATTAGTGTTATGTTATGCTTAATTACGTTGTCTACACATAAGAGATATTACTAAGTAAGATTAAGAACAGAGCCTGTGTAGAGATGAAGTTGATCTTAACCATGATTACTAAGTGTATTACACTAATCAACATATGCTTTGACTTGTAATTAAGAATGACTTAGAAATTATTCCTCTAATATTCTACTTAGCCATGCTAATGCCATAGAAAGGAGTACTCTTAGTGATTACTTATCATTTATCATTACTTGTCATATACATTTATCTCTTAACTTACCCCTGTTGTGAGTAGAAGTTGGTTATGGTTAATCTCTCCATCTTGCATATAAGTTATCAATATATTCCAACTGCCCGTCCTTTCCTGTGGTAAAAATATAAATAATGATACCTGAAATACTCCCGGGTGAAATGCTACAATGGTATATTATCTGTGCGCTTGCGGATCCTTTTTATTCATACAATTATTCTTTCAACTCACAAGTAAATACCAATAAGCATTTTTGACGTCATTGCTAGAGATTAAATTCAAAACTTTATTCTTAGTAGCGACGTTAAGAAATGTCAACAAGCATTTCTAGCGCCATTGCCAGGGAAGGTAGCTAGGCAAGAAGGAATATTGATAAACTTTTACTTATTGATGTGATCGAGGAAACCACTTACCCCTGCTTAAGCAGGATTACCCTTGTTCTATCTACTTTTATATCTTTTGCAGGGTAATGTATGACCGGTTTTGACCTTCCGACAAACTACATTGAAGATCCAGAAGCATTAATCAGGAGAACTAGAGCTAAACTCAAGAAAGTCTCAACTTTAGAATCAGAAGACAACCAGACAAGGCGGAGCTTAACACTAGTTTTTGAAGCCATGGCTGACAAGACCTCTGTGAATTCTCTGCTCCAACTACAACCAACATTTGTACTAGACTAGCGATCAACATTGGAGATAATGCTTTTGAGCTCAAGCCAGCTCTCATCAACATGGTGCAAGCTAGCCAGTTTTGTGGAAAGGCACATGAAGATGAAAGTACTCATCTCCAATACTTCCTGAAGATCTGCAACGCTTTCACCATCAAGGGAGTTTCTAGAGATGCCATATTACTTCGTCTCTTCCCATTCTCACTCCTGGGGAAGGCCAAGCAATGGTTCTACACCAATAAAGATAGAAACACTACATGGGATAACTGCTCCATTATCTTTCTAGCAAAGTTCTTTCCCACAGGTAAAACCAATGCTCTGCGTGGGAGAATCTCAAGTTTTTAGCAGCAACACGATGAATCTATCCCTGAGGCATGGGAATGCTTTCAAGATTACATATCAGAATGTCCTCATCATGAGATGGAGAATTGGCTACTCATGCAGACTTTCTACCATGGGTTGACCAACAGTACTCGTGAGAACATGGATGCTGCTGCTAGAGGTGCTTTCTTATCACTCACAATTCTAGGTACAACAGCTTGCATGGAGAGGATGGCCTCCAACCAAGGCTAGAATAAAGAATGTCTTCAAACCCATAAGAGAGGTGGAGGAATGCATCAACTCAAGGAGGTAGACATGTTGTCTGCCAAGATAGATCTGCTCATGAAGAAGCTCGAAGACCGAGCCAATGGGAAGCAAGAAGTCATGCACATTCATGATTCTCGCATGACGTGTGAAGAGTGTGGAAACACTAGGCTTTCAGGGAACAACTGCCCTGAAATTCATGAGGATGTGAACTTCGTCAACAACAACTACTTTCATCCTCAACAGAATCAAGGATGGAATCAACAACAAAGCCCAAACTACCAAGGTAATTACCAAGGTAACTATCAATGTAATAAAAATTTCAATAATAAACCACCCTTGAGAGAGTTAATTTTCGGTCAAGCTAAAATAATGGAGGGCTTCTCTAGAAAATTAGCTTCCAATGATAAAATCTTAGAAAACATAAACAATAGAATGGATAGCTTCTCCTCAGCCATTAAAAACTAGCATAGCTTTAATAAAATGATAGAATCACAAATAGCTTAGCTAGCAGCTGCTATTCCTCCGATCGATAAAGGTAAGATTCTAAGGCAACCAAAAGATCTAGAAACTATAAATCTTGTCGATATTCACAATGCTGCAGGATGCTACATAGAACAATTGACAGGAAGGTGGATAGATTATTCCTTACCTAACAAGAAAGGTGATCTAGGGAGACTTGTCATCCCTATCACCATTGGACTTCATATTTTCTAAGAAGCTGTCTGTGATTTTAGAGCAAGTGTCAATATCATGCCAAAGGTAATCTGTGATAAAATTAATGGAGATACTCTATTATACACAAACATGCATTTGCAGCTTGCAGATAAGTCACTCTGCTACCCCAAGGGAATTCTTGAAGAAGATATTGTTCGAGTGGGACAACCATACGTACCCGTAGACTTTGTAGTTTTGGAAACAGGTGGAGATGTAGGGGCACCCATTATCTTGGGCCGACTGTTGACGGTAGTTAACATTCGTCACAAATCATCAATATAACTTGCATAAATGGCTAAAATGGATCACCAACATAGACTTAGGGGTTTAAACTAACAAATTACATGAGTTTTGGTGAATCTATGTTTCCAGTAGGATTTAATCAGAAAATCGCCAAGCAGGACATATTCGTTAAAGGAAATCATGGAATTCCGCCACGTAATCAACGCGGGAAGACTCTAGAAGACTCTAGGAGGCTCTCCACCGAAGCGAGACACATATCACTAACATGTGGGGCCGGCCAGCCCCACATGCAGGCCACTCGACCCCTTTGGGTCCCACCTATCAGCCCCGTTGCTACGTCGGTTCTCCACCGCCTCCTAGGATGCATCTACACCGTTTATTCAAGTCGGTTTGATTCGAGGATCTAGGATGATTCAATGGGGCTATATATACCTGCCAGCACCCCCCTCTAGGGCATGCCTCATTTGATCCTAGGAGCTGAGAAGTCAGAAACCCTAATTCATATGTCCACCAGAATCATACCTAGCAATCAAGAGAAGATTAGTCCTTGATAAGGTCTAGTCTTATATTAGAGATAGAGAGATAGAGTGAGAGGGTAGAGTTTTGGAGAAGTTTCGGCCTATCGGTTCTCTCTCTATGGCTTGTACCCTGGCGGAATCAAGTTCTTCTTGAGCTTGCTTCTGAAATTTCTTTGGTAATCAACTTCTAATTCAAGTAAGCATCTTATTCATATTGTTCTTCAGGTTTGCGACTCTCTTTTGAGTACTTTAATTCTTGAAGCTCCTGGGTTAAAGTAGTATTCGTAGTGTAAGCATGGTGCTTAGACTCGGTTACTTGTGGATGTACCCTATTTTCCAGATCGATGGTAGCTCAAGAGGGTGACTCTTATAGCCTCGTTGAATCCTTTATAGTCCACCTCCTGTTAGTTGGCCTAGCAGGACATTGTTACTATAGGAAACATACTCTGCCTATGTTTTCTCTAGTAATAACCCTAGAATTGAACAATAGAAGACAAAGCTTATCGAAGTTAGAACTAGAAGACCTTAGCAGTTTCCTCTATGCTCCTATTATCTAGCCTTGATTGTGAAGTTGGGTTAAGTTAGATTTGGTTATTCTCACACACGTTTCCTCAAGTTCGATATACAACTAGGTACTCCTGGTGAAGTGCTACATCGGTATAATATCTGTGTGCTTACGGACTATTCTGTGCGCATTAATTTATACCAACAAGCATTTCTGGCGCCGTTGCTAGAGAAATAGTTGCTGAGTTAACTTCGAATCTAGCTTATCCTTGTATCATTATTCTTTTATCTTTTTTTTTCCTTTTTACCATGGATCTAGAATCCACCCCTATCTAACAATATGGTTTACCCACGAGCACACGCATATAGCCAAAAGAGTCTTAAAAGCCTAACCTAACACCTGACTATGAGCTACGCCCGTGTTTAATTAACATGGTTCAGTATCAACTCTTTTCGGGCGAAGATGATGAAAACCCCTACTCCCACCTAAATGAGTTTGAGCAGACCTGTGCATGCTTGCGCATTGCGGGCATGTTAGACAAAACCTTACGATGAAAGCTTTATCCTTTCTCTTAGACGGGAAAAGCTAAATGTTGGTATAATCTCACCATAGGGAGTAGACAAGGAAATTGGAAAGCCCTGTGTTCTAGCTTTTGCTTGCAATTCTTTCCCATCTCTAGGGTAGTCAACCTTCATTTAGAGGTTCTATCTTTTAAACAAAAGAAAAAAGAATCTCTAGGCATGGCTTGGGAACACTTTAATACTCTCATTAATACTGGCCCTGACCTTGCCATTCAACACCCTATTTTTCTTCAATACTTCTATATGGGTCTTAATAGGAAAACCTCGAAGCGTGTTAATACGGCTATGGGAGGTTCATTCTTGCATGTCTCCGCTAATTTGGGGAGATGCATTCTTATGAAAATCTTAAAGAATAACCCTAAAGAAGTAGAAGAGAAGCCATTAGAGGAAGAATCCCAGATAGCTGAACCTGAATCTTTGCCAGACCCATCACCAACTTCAGCTATCCCAAATCCTGAACCACCGAAAAATGAGGAAACTCCAATTTCAGATTTTATGCTTGAATTCGAGGATGGACTTTTTGATGAATATGGAAACACCTCAAATTACCATACCATGAGGAGACCTCAGAAGTCTAGGAAATAATCTTATAAAGAACCTTTAGACCCTTCTGAGGAAGCTTTCCTTAAAAAGACTACGAAAGAGCTAGTATCTATTATAAGCAATGAATGGTTAGAAGAATCGGATCTTTCCTCTGATGTGATTCGCTTAGATTCGCCTTCTATTTCCATTCGTTGCTAAATTAATAAAGCTCCTTTCGATGCTCTTTACAATCTAGTTGTGGGTGTCAATATCATGTCTGTATTTTTTGCTCATGATTTATTGAAACACATGCCATTGACCCCAACAACAAAGTTATTAAAAAGTCTTTCAGGACACATTCTCCCAAGTTTGGGAATTCTATATGTCCTCCTTATCCAGGTAAAAGGAACTAAGGTTCATCTGAGCTTCTATATCTTTGATATTATGGAGGCCGACCTATTGATAGGACAACCAATTGAAAGACTTATCCAAAAAGGACAGATAAGGAAGTTAAATATAAGACTTGGGAAAATTTTTAAGCTTTCTATACCCATTACTCACTCTCTAAATGCTAAGACTGAGCCAATTCCTAAGAAAGAACCAATGGAAGAGGTTAAGGTTGTATCTCTTGATGACTTGATTAAACCCAACCTTCAAGATGATGCCTAGTTCTTCATCGAGGAGGAAGATGAAAATCCCATAGAGCCTGAACCTCTAGATGAATTGCTAGAACCACCTAAGCCCACCATTGAGCTTAAACCCCTACCTTCTGATCTTAAATATGTTTTTCTCAATAATGATCAGGATTCTCCTATGATCATAAGTGATAAACTCTCTTAGGAAGAATCTCTACGCTTAATAACTATCTTAGAAAAGTATTGTTCTACCTTTGGCTATTCACTCAAAGACCTTAAGGGTATCAGCCCTGCTCTTTGCACCCATCGCATCCCTACAGATCCTGACTCTATACCTTCTAGGGAGCCACAACATAGGCTTAATAATGCGATGAGAGAGGTAGTTAAGAAAGAGGTTTTGAAACTCTTGCATGCCGGGATCATCTATCTTGTGCCGCATAATGAGTGGGTTAGCCCTATTCAAGTTGTGTCTAAAAAGGGAGGCATGACTGTTGTTAAAAATAAAAAGATTGAATTAATCCCCAAAGAACCATCACCGGGTGGTGGATGTGTATTGATTACCAAAAACTTAACAAGGCAACAAAGAAAGATCACTTTATGTTGCCCTTCATTGATGAAATGTTGGAGCGACTGGTGAATCACTCTTTCTTCTATTTTCTTGATGTGTATTTAGGTTATCACCAGATTCCAATCCATCCAGATGATCAAAGCAAAAACCACCTTTACATGTCCATATAGAACTTATGCTTATTGTAGAATATCTTTTGGACTATGTAATGCTCTAGCTTCTTTCCAAAGATGTATGATGTCTATATTTTTTGATATGATTGAAGAAATCATGGAAGTTTTCATGGATGATTTTTCTGTTTATGGAAAAACTTTTGATGATTGTCTTAAAAATTTAGACAAGGTTTTGCAAAGATGTGAAGAAAAACACTTAATCCCTAATTAGGAAAAATGTCATTTCATGGTTAGAGAAGGCATGGTGCTTGGACACTTGGTGTCCAAACGAGAGATAGAGGTAGATAGAGCTAAAATTGAAGTAATTGAACAGTTACCTCCTCCCGTAAATATCAGAGGGATTCGTAGTTTTCTTGGTCATGCTAGTTTTTACCGCCGCTTTATAAAAGATTTTTCACATATTGCTAGACCACTTACAAATCTTTTGGGTAAGAATGTTTCCTTTGAATTTGATGATGCATGCTTAAAATCTTTTAACATTCTTAAGAAAGCACTCATCTTTGCACCAATCATTCAACCCCTTGATTGGTCATTGCCTTTTGAAATTATGTGTGATGCTAGTGATTATGATGTGGGGCAGTTTTGGGACAAACAAAAGATAAGAGGCATCATGCAATTGCTTATGCTAGCAAAACTTTGACAGGACCTCAACTTAATTATGCAACAACTGAAAAAAGAACTCCTGACTGTTGTTTTTGCTATTGATAAGTTTGTCTTAATTAGTAGGAGCTAAGGTGATTGTTTACACTAATCATCATGCTGCTTTAAAGTACCTACTCACTAAGAAAGATGCTAAACCTAGACTTATAAGATGGATTTTGCTACTCTAAGAATTTGATTTAGAAAAAATATTAAAAGGGAGTAGAAAATTCTATTGCCGATCACTTGTCCATAATGTAGTTTGAGAATTCACAGGAACTGCCCATCAATGATTCGCTGCAAGATGACATGCTCTTCAAGATCATAAAATCTGACCCCTGGTACGCAAATATTGTTAATTTTATGGTTGTAGGTTATGTACCACCAGGGGAGAACAAAAGGAAGCTCATTTATAAAAGTCGTCTCCACATATGAGATGAACCATACCTCTTCAGAGTCTGCTCTGATGGCCTGCTCAGAAGATGTGTACTGGTGGAAGAAGGCATCAAGATCATCGAACGATGCCACTCATCACCATATGGAGGATATTATGGTGCATTCCGCACTCATTCGAAGATCTGGCATAGTGGTTTCTTTTGGCCAGCCATGTATGAAGACATGAAAGACTTCATCAGGAGGTGTGGAGCATGTCAGAGGCACGTGAATATCAATTCAAGAGATTCCATGCCACTCACCAACAACCTCTAGATTGAGCTCTTCGATGTTTGGGGAATTGATTACATGGGACCATTTTCAAAATCGAAGAACTATGAATACATCTTGGTGGTAGTTGACTATGTCTCCAAGTGGGTTGAAGCCATGCCATGCAAAGCTGCTAATGCAAAGAACTCCAAGAAAGGCATGGGGATATCACTTCAAGAGATGCCATGCCACTGACCAACAACCTCTAGATTGAGCTCTTCGATGTTTGGGGAATTGATTACATGGGACCATTTCCAAAATCAAAAAACTATGAATACATCTTGGTGGCAGTTGACTATGTCTCCAAGTGAGTTAAAGCCATGCCATGCAAAGCTACTGATGCAAAGAACTCCAAGAAGATGTTTGAAGAAACAATATTTCCAAGATTCTGAGTTCTAAGGATGGTGATTAATGATGGAGGCACTCACTTCACTAACAAGAATTTTCACAATTACTTGTTAAAGCATGGAATCCATCACAATATCTCTACTCCATACCACCCTTAGACAAGTGGCCAAGCAGAAACATTAAATAAACAAATCAAGAATATTCTACAAAAGATGGTCGATGAGATGGGGACTACAAGTAAGGATAGACCACCCGATGCACTATGGGCTTACAAAATGGCCTATAAAACATTGTTGGGCATGTCACCATATCAACTGGTCTATGGGAAGACCTGCCATCTACCTATTGAGCTAGAATTCAAGGTTCACTGGGCCATCAAGCGATGGAACATGGACTTTGAAGCCGTAGGAACTAAGAGGAAGATGCAACTCTCTGAGCTTGATGAATGGCGTGAAAAAACATATCACAATGCCAAGATATACAAGGAGAGGACAAAAAGATGGCATGACAAGAGGATCAAGAAGGAGTTCGCCCCTGGAGATAAGGTATTACTTTTTAATTCTAGGGTTAAATTGTTCGGGCATGGAAAACTTCGGAGCAAATGGAAAGGACCATTCAAGGTGATAAGCACTTTGTCGCATGGAGCGGTAACACTTCAAAACGATGAAGGTACATTATTCAAGGTAAATGACCACTGTATCAAGATCTTTCTAGAAGCTAAAAACCACACGAGGATTTTGGATGAGGTAGATTTCCTGATTTATCATAGATTTACACCACTACCATCCTCCTTACGATTCGTAGCGAATAAATATACTTTTTGAGATTAGATAGAGTTTACAAACCGACGTGAGAAAAATCACCTTGAGAGGATGACATGTGGGGCCATCCGCCCCACCTAGAGGCCGCCCGGCCCACTGTCAGCCCCTCTTGTGCCCAGTCAACTCTCTCGTGTCTTCTAGATCCTTCCTTGTTATAATCTTGTAGTTTTTCACCGCATTCGCATATTCTTTCGTTACAAGACCCTTAGAGATAGATCTTGACCTCCGCTGCAAGTTGTTCCTCCCTATATAAATGAGCTCCTACCTGCCTCCATAGCCATCCCATTAAAGCCTCCTCTCTCCAACAACAACAAAGCTCTCCTCCTCTCTAGTCCCCATGGCCAACAAAGAGATCGTCCCCTATAGTTTTGATCTTAGCAAGAAGCCCGACACACTTGCGCTGACCATCGTTCCTCCAGAAGTTACCCCATTCACTCAAGCCAATCTTACTTTGCCCAAGCCATCTGTCATCCAATGATCGCTTCTCTACCGCCATGTCCACTTCTTGAATACAAGCCACACCAACAAGAGCCTCGTTTAGATGTCTAGAAGCTGATCAAGGTGACAAAGGAGATCAACCTCCTTCCTCTGAAGGGACATGAGGTGCTGATCGGAGTGAAGACCAATAAGTTTGGAGATGTCACATGTGTGAAATATAAATCGGTCACCCCTCATACCACCATTGATGGAGTCCGGCTATGCGGATCAGATCAAGGTTGTTCCCCAAAGGAGAGGAAAAGGAAGGCGCCATCACCACCTATCCTAGAGGTTGAGAAGCATCCAAGGATGACTATTGCCGTCTTAGAGAAGAAGATTGAAGACCTCTCTGATGTTATCTATACCTTAGAGCAAAGGATCGATGAAGAACATGTCTACTGCAAGAGCCTACAACACGATCTTAACACTTTAAATCATTTTGTTGCTAAGATGAGGAAGTGAGAATTAGATAGTTGATAATAAGGCACGAGTGGTTAGGTCAAGTATTTAAAGATAGTATGTTTAGGTTACTCGCTTAGCTCAGATTGTTAGAGTGATTAAAGTTTGTGTTTAGGTTGGTTTGTGTAATAAAGTGCCCAATGATATTAATGGAGTCTTATTATTATTGTCTGCTCTCTATTTCTTTTGGATATGTGTTTTGTCTCCACATGTTGTGCATAAAGGTATACAAGAAAACAAGTGTGGGGGAGACACACCACGATGATAGAACGGAATTCGATCACGAAAATCATGAAATTCAAGAAATAATGATCCAAGGACCACGTCCAACGAAACAGGCCTCGAGCAGCCCCTGGAGCAGGGCTCCTAGCCTCCTACATGGGCCGGCCAGCCCATCATAGCGTCGCCTCACCTCGCGCTTTGTCCATGGTCAGGTTTGCGATCCATACACTTTATTTTCACCTATTATGCTTTTCGGTTTCAAACCGAATTAAAAATCCTTTGATAAAACAACTTTAAAACCTGAGAAAAGATTATTTCAGTCATGACTTAAGGAAGTCTTGCTACTGTTGGAAAGTTATTATTAGTGACCCCATGTTACTTAAATTGTTGTGGAATGAGATATAGTAGAATAATGAGAACTTGATTCTTGATGTCTTGATATTGGAGAATTTTATTTCAAAAAGTAAAATGAATAGCTACACCTCTCCTTTGTAGTAAGCAATATCACACCAGAGCCAAATATAGACTAGAGAAACCTTCTATATATACTACTTGTTATTGTGTTGAGTTTGGTCAAACCTTGTGACGCTTGTTGAGAAACTTATCATGCTCTCAAGATCAAGATCACGTACACTCCACATATATCTACTGCTCCTACACTAGGAGTACGCAACAACATGTTTTCCATCCACCCAAAAATGTTCTACTCCTATATTGGGAATAGATATAAAAATATGATTGTTAGGATAAATGCTCCAAGTTCTTGTAAACGTCTCTTGAAAAGTTTCAATTGTAGAAGAAGAGGTATGGGCTATGCAAAAGTTATTCATGAAAGAAAAGAAAGAAAAAGTATTGGAAAAAATGGGCAAGTGTCCGAGATATCTAAAACAATGGGTACTTAAATGTCCGCCTAAAAAAAGAGAGAAAGAGATGAATAAGATAGCCCATGTTTTCTTGCAAAAGTTTTCAAGTTTCAAACAAGATAGACATGTTTAAAGGAGCATAGTAGAATTATGTTAGCCACCATATACATATCCACAGTTCCACACACATGCACATCTTGATCTAAGAGTGATGTTTTTTTCCTCGGATCCTCATTTTGACTTTACAATATATGCAATGCAAGTATGTTCTCATATTCATCCCTACCTAAGCTCCACATAAGCTTTTAGAAGTAGGTAAAAAGAAGGCATAGTCATCAATGCCTTGGTGAGGATCCAAAAATACCACATATATAGAGTGATTTGAGAGTATCACAAAAAAGAGAAGGTAAGCTATGTTTTTGTTTTCAAAAATTTTAAATGTTTCTCTAATTGACTTGACTGAAGGAACATGGTGATTTGTTTCAAGCTGTTCCATTCTTCAATCGCTCAAAGTTTCATGGTAGACACTTCGAATCCTGCAGTGCATGCATGACTGGGAATGGTCTTATGTTGATGCCTTGTCCCAAGGTTATGTCTTGAGTAATCCATCCCTTTATCGAGGACGAGTAAAAGCCTAAGTGTGGCGGAGCTTGTTGATGGTAGTTAACATTCATCATAAACCATTAATATAACTAGCATAAATGGCTAAAATGGATCACCAACATAAACTTAGGGGTTTAAACTAACAAATTTCATGAGTTTTAGTGAATCTATGTTTCCATTAGGATTAATCGAAAAACGCCAAGGAGGACCTATTCGTCAAAGGAAATCACGGAATTCCATCCGTAATCAACGTGGGAAGACTCTAGAAGACTCTCGGAGGCTCTCCACCAAAGTGGGACACATGTCACTAACATGTGGGCCCCACATGCATGCCACCCGACCCCTGTGGGTCCCACCTGTCAGCCCCGTTGCTATGTCGGTTCTCCACCGTTTCCTAGGATGCTTCTACACCATTTATTCAAGTCGGTTTGATCCGAGAGTCTAGGATGATTCAATGGGGCTATATATACCTGCCTGCACCCCCCTCCAGGGCATGCCTCATTTGATCCTAGGAGCTAAGAAGCCCGAAACCCTAATTCATATGTCCACCAGGATCATACCTAGCCATCAAGAAAGATTAGTCCTTGATAGGGTCTAGTCTTATATTAGAGATAGAGAGATAGTGTGAGAGGGAAGAGTTTGGAGAAGTTCCAGCTGTGTCGGTGCTCTCTTTATGGCTTGTACCCTGGCGGAATCAAGTTCTTGAGCTTGCTTCTGAATTTTTTTTGTTAATCGACTTCTAATTCAAATAAGCATCTTGTTCATATTATTCTTAAGGTTTGCGACTCTCTTTTGAGTACTTTAATCCTTGTAGCTCCTAGGTTAAAGTAGTATTCGTAGTGTAAGCGTGGTGCTTAGACTCGGTTACTCATGGATGTACCCTATTTTTTGGATCGGTGGTAGCTCACGAGGGTGACTCTTATAGCCTCGTTGAATCCTTTGTAGTCCACCTCCCGTTAGTAGCCCTAGCAGGACATTGTTACTATAGGAAATATACTCTACCTATGTTTTCTCTAGTAATAACCCCAGAATTGAACAATAGAAGACAAAGCTTATCGAAGTTAGAACTAGAAGACCTTAGTAGTTCCCTCTAGGCTCCTATTATCTAGCCTTGATTGTGAAGTTGGGTTAAGTTAGATTTGGTTATTCTCACACATGTTTCCTCGAGTTCAATATAAAACTGGATACTCCCGGTGAAGTGCTACATCGGTATAATATCCATGCGCTTGCAGATTATTCTATGTGCATTAATTTATACCAACACCAACCTTTCTTGAGCACCGCAAAAGCCATCATCTACGCGAATAGCACGAAGATCTACTTCACAATAAAGGATAGAAAGGAGAAGTTCACTTTCAAGAATCGTATCTTGTAGTCTCCTGGTCATCCACAATCTTCGTACTTGCCCGAAGAGACAACAGTAAACAAGAAGAACATCCAAAAAGAAGGAAGAATAAGGCCAGGCAGCCACAAGAAGAAACAGTCAACATGATCAACACAATCTGATTAGAGTATGACCACCTACTTACTTCACCATACCTTACCAAGAAGGACGATCCTAGTGTACCAACAATCGAGTGTACCATAGGACAAAGAATTTTCCACAAGACCTTTTGCGATATTGGGTCACGTGTTAACATAATGTCAAATGTAACGTATGAATACTTAATCGGTGATGAACCTTTGTTCCATACATATATGCAATTGCAGATGGCAGACCAATCAATCTGATTTCTAGAGGGAATAACAAAATACATCATGGTCAAAATACAAGATCACTATGTCCATGCCGACTTCATGATTCTTGACATGGGAGAAGAAGAAGATGTACCTATCATCATTGGAAGACCGTTCCTCAACACCACAAATGCGATCATCTACATTGGATCAAGGTAAATCCACTTCCAATTTCCTGGAAAAAGGTACGTTGCTATTTCAATATTTATACAACTTATGAACAGCCAAAAGAAGATCTGCTCCAAGAGGAGACGTCGAGCATCCCAACCCCGGTGGGATCCACTCCCCAAGAATGATGAAGATGTAGAAGCTATGAAAGATGAATCTACTATGCCAAAATCAAGTCCACAAACCAAGCAGGTGTGGAAGAAAAAAGTGACATCATCATCAAAGTCACCATCACAAGAGGTGCAACCATCAAGGTCTCCATCTCTAGGGACCGATAGATGCACCAGAAGAATGAACAAGACTAGAGAAAAGTCCTGTCCGGAGGACTTAAAAATCTGAACCCTCGCCAGGAGGTAAAATTGATAGTTATCCATATTTACCCTTTCGCATTGCATAAATTATTTTCACTTTAGCATATTTACTTTTTTGCATTTACATTGCATTGAGAAAATAAAATAAAAATCTTATCATTACATTATAAAACCTTAAGCCCCATGTGAATATCTTTACGGTGTGTAAAAACCCATAAGAAAATTCACCATGGTGGCATAAAAATAAATAAAAATACCATGCATACAATTATATAAGAAAATCTAAAATATATTAGACAGACATCCTGCTAAAAGTCTGCCAATTCAAAAAAATTTCTAAACCTCAAGAATGACTAATCTCCGAATGGCTGAGCGCTAACCCTTTACCCTAATCTATTCCATGAGTTTTGGTGTTCTTCTTGGTATTTTACAGGATAATGCACAAAGATAAAGAGCAAGTTCATCCGGTCGACTTCATCTCGCTCCACTCCTAGACGAGAAATGACATCCGCTGGCAAATCTGCTTTGGGAAGGATCACTTAACTTCAACATTCGACCACGACAACATCCAGCTTGGGGGAGGAGCATCCCCTTGTATCTAGCTAAGTATTTCTTTCCTTTTGTTATTCTTAAGTTTGCTTTACATTTGCTAGTTTAAAAAACATGTATAACTAAAAATAAAATAAAAATTTATCTTTGTGTTAGATATGTTAGTAATGTATGATCTAAAAATAAAAACAAAATAAAAAGTGTGTGTTTCCTTTAAGTTTGATTTTTAAGAGCTAAATAAATAAATGGACTCTTAAGGTAATCTCTTGAATGGAAATGATGAATAGTTGCTCTGTTGTAATTCCTTTTAAGTACTTAGTTTTTAGCCTTAAATTCTCCCGAGTTTTGGATAAGACTATTTTGATATAAGAATTTACTCTGAACTTGAAACATGTGGGTAGCATATGCTTGATCTAAGTCTAGGTAATTGACGGATATGATATGAGAAGGTCTGAGCTGTTGTTTATCTTGTTCCAAGTGATACTAAAGTTCTAGAGATTTATCTTTTGAAAAACATAGAAATGCTACATGATGAGTGTGGGGGTATGGCCCCCGGTATCCATAAGACAAGACATGGGCCGCACCATCAGAGGTGGCCCGCCCACAAGATCAAGTCATGCACGGCGCTGCTCGGCGTGCACCACAAGCTATTGTATAGTACTAAATAGGATATTTTCCTTGTAACCATACCCCTCTAGAGTATATAAGGAGAGGCAGGGGTCTCCTAGTGGACAGATCGATACATCTCATATTAAATACAATACACCAAAGACATAGGACATAGGGTATTATGTCGATCAGACGGCCCGAACCTGTCTAAATCGCTGTCTCTGCACCTTGTGTCACCATCCGGTTCCTATCACATGCACCTCCACCGATCAATCTATCTTCGTGGGATACCCTTTGAAGGACTACCGAGCATCTTTTGTCGACAGTTGGCACGCTAGGTAGGGGCTATGCGTGCTGATGCATGGCGAACCAGATGGGATCTCAAGACTTACGTCCTGGCGAGATTGACTTTCATCTTGCCTAGCGACGTCTACACGGAGATTTGCTGTCGATCTCAAGTCGTCGTGCGAAGACCAATAGCCTAGATCGAAAAATCACCGCATGCCGTGTGCTCGCCATCAACGCCGACCAGATAATGTCATACGCCGCCGACCAGACATTCTATCTAAAGCTAAGTCATGCTTTAATATTTTTCTAAATATTCTCCAATCTTCGTATATCGCCATAATATTTCTCCGAGCTATTTTCTCCATATTTGCTCTCCAAATGATTTTCCGAACCCCCGAATAGTCATGTTGATGCTCGGACGCCTCCAGAGATGGCCATGTCTCTGGCTCCTCCCTACATGTGCTATGGGCTCCGCGCTCTGCGTTATGGGTGGTCGGCTACGGTTCCTTGTTCACGCCTATTCCTCCTACATGTGCACGGGCTCCGCGCTCGACGTTATGGTTAATAGGCTAGCTAGGGCTGGAGACTCAGCTACACACTAACTGGTCGGGCGGTTTATATTAAATATAATTATATCTTCACACCAACTGATCACCGAGCTACATATGCTATTTCATCACCATGGCTGATTTTTCTCCAGAGTTCATATATTTTTACATCATGTACTACTCGTTCTACATATTTGTATTACAGGATCATTGTCTAGGTGATCGGATCACCTGGTGCTCAGACTTCTCACCGATCAACTAGTTGGACCTCTAGGTTCATTGACTTCATCGCCGACCAGTTGATCGGTCTATTCACCGGTCACTTCTACTCAATGCTCACTTCACCACCGACCAGTTGACCAGACTGTTCGTTGCTCATACTTCATCGCTAGCTACACCAGGGGCACCTTAGTGCTTGGACATCACTAGATACGTCGGGGACTCCTCGGTGCTTGGATATTGCCAGCTATGTCGGTTACTCCTTGGTGCTCGGATTCTTCGTGCTCGGGGACTAAGTGGGCACACTTCACCCCACTTCACCTTGCGAACAATGCTAGATACGCCGGGGACTCCTCGGTGGTGCTCGGACATCGCCAGCTACTCGGACATCACCAGCTACGCCAGGGACTCCTCGGTGCTCGAACATCGCCACCACGCGGGGGGACTCCTTGGTGCTCGGACATCACTAGCTATGCCGGGATTCCTCGGTGCTCGAAGTCACCAACTATGCCAGGGACTCTCTCGGTGCTCGAGACATCGCCAGCTATGTTTGGGGACTACTCGGTGCGATGACATCGCCAACTTTCGGGACTCCGCCGGACGTCGCCCACGCCGGGGACTCCTCGGTGCTCGGACATCGCCAGCTACGTCGGGGACTCCTCGGTGCTCAAAAGTCACCAACTACGTCGGGGACTCCTCGGTGCTCAGACATCATTAGCTACGCCGGGGACTCCTCGGTGCTCGAACATCGCTAGCTACGCCGGGGACTCCTCGATGCACGGAGCTGTGCTGGGGACTCCTCGATGCTCGGATGTCGCCAACAAGCGTCGAGACTCCTCGGTGCTCGGACGTCGCCAGCTACGCTGGGACTCCTGCGTTGCTGGACATCGCCAACTATGCTATGACTCATTAGTGTGCTATCGCCACTATGCTGGGACTCCCTTGGTGGTCGGATCTTGCTACGTCTCATCGGTGTGCTATCAAGTTGCTCCATGCTGTTCGGATCAGGGTGCTAATCTTGGGCAGCACATCTGGGGTCTTGATACACGCATATCAGATGATGTCGGCAAGCTTTCAGACTTCTTTTTCTTTGACCCTGCTATAAGATTCATTCTTCATCTTCCAGCAGGCTTGGAGACTAAGTGGGTACACTTCACCTTGCAGTGAATGTGCGCTTTTCAATTCAGGACTCCACCCGTGGACTGGTTGCCTGCTCGTCCAGTCTTCTGCCTTTCTTCTACTTTCTAACCCTAGCACCACGTGACTATGTCACCTACTGTCGGGCTCGGGGACTAGCTGTGGGGGTATGGCCCCGGTATCCACAAGACAAGACATGGGCCACACCATCAGAGGTGGCCCATCCCACAAGATCAAGGCATGCATGACGCTTGCTCGGCGTGCACCGCAAGCGATTGTATAGTACCAAATAAAATACTTTCCTTGTAACCCTACCCCTCCAGAGTATATAAGGAGCGGCAGGGGTCCCCTAGTGGATAGATCGATACATTTCATATTCAATACAATACACCAAAAATACAGGACGTAGGGTATTACGTCGATCAGATGGCTCGAACCTGTCTAAATCGATGTCTCTGCGCCTTGTGTCACCATCCGATTCCTATCACACACACCTGCACCGATCAATCTACCTTCGTGGGATACCCCTCGGAGGACAACCGAGCATCTTTTTGTCGACAATGAATTTCTATATGACAAAGCTTGAATTCCTACCAAGACTAAACATTTTAGACTAGGAAAACTTCGACTCATTTATGCTGCTTATTTGCATTGAGTTCAGTCAAGCTTTGTTGACCCTTATGAGAGGTTTGTCATGCTCTTAAAATCAGGATCATGTACACACCACCCACATATACACTACTCCTACACTAGGGGTAGGCGCAAAAACATGACATTCCATTTAGATCCACCCAAAAATATTTTACTCCTACACTGGGAGTGGACACCAAAAATATGCTTGATAGGATTTTCCACCAAATAAATGCTCTAAGTTCTTGTTGTTATCTCTCAAAAGTTTGTTGCAGAAAAGAAACATGGGCTATGCAAAAGTTACTCATGAAAAAAAGAAAAAAAAAGTTGAGGAAAAATGGACAAGTGTCCAAGATATCTAAAACAATGGGTACTTAGATGCCCGTCTGAAAAAAAGAAGAGAGATGAATAAGATAACCAATGTTCTCTTGCAAAGTTGTTTCGAGATTTAAAAGAGAGATATGTTTCCAAGGAGTATAGTAGAATTAGGTTTGCCACCATATATATCCACCATATATCCACACACATACACATCTTGATTTGATTGTATGAGTCAACTCTCTTTGGATCTGAGGTTTGACTTTGCAATATATGTCTTTCAAGTATGCTCTTTCATGTTATTTCCACTCCTATGAGCTCCACATAAGCCTTAGTTGTAGGAAGAGAAAGGCATAACATCACTATTGCTTTGGTGAGGATCCATAAATACCACATATATTGAGAGACTTGAGAGTGTCATATAAAGGAAGCTCTGAGTTTTATTTTGAAAACTTATAAAAAATTTGGAAAAATAGTTGAACAAAGAACTTGAGACATAGTGCTTGACTTAATCGTTCTGTCTTTCAATTACTCAAGACCCAAGTGAAGGCTAAGAAACCCCATGGCTAAAAGTAATATGGGTAAGGTTGAAAGTCAGATCAGTTTATTCTAATCCAAAGGATAATTCTTGTTTGAACGCATGTATACTTTTGAGGAGTGAAAGCATCGATGCAACTCCTAATCCATTTGTTGAGTTTAGCTTTACTCAGGGACAAGCAAAGGTTAAGCTTGGGGAGTTTGTTGGTGGTAGATAACAAACATTATAAACCATCAATATAACATGCATAAGGGTATGAAAGTAATCACCAACAAAGGTTTAGGGGTTTAAACTAACAAATTCTATGAGTTTTGGTGAATCTATGTTTCCTGCAGGGTTTATCCAGGAAATCATCAAGGTGGACCTAGATGTTAGATATAATCATGCTTAATTGCGGCATAAACAACTCTAGAACGTTCCAGAGGACACCACACCACGGCGGAGGGCGAGAGACCGCCAGGTGGAACCGACCGGTCCCACCTACAGACCGGCCAGCCTGTGGGGCCACCTGTTAGCCTCTGCCTTGCTACGTCGGTTTTCTACCTCCTCTTAGGTTTCATCTACACCATCCATTCAAGTCGATTTGATCCAAGGGCTCAGAATTGATGCTCCGGCCTATATATATACCAGCCCCTGTCACCCCCTAAGGCATCAAACCCTGATCAAGTCATTTGAGAAGATAGAAACCCTAATCATCCTCAGAGCTCCACCATATTTTAGGGCATAGCTAGCTAGGTTTGGTCTAGAGGGAGGCAAGCTTCGCTTGGATTCCTGATCTTGTCAAGAGCGTGGCTTGGTATAGCTTTTGTACCCCATCTTTTTAGTATCTCTCATTACTTTTATATGTTTGCTACAATTGTTATGACATTGTTTCTCATATTAATCATATTCCTAGTTATCATGTTCATCATCTACTTTGATTATATGCTTAGTATAGTTAGATTAGTGTTATGTTTAAGCCTAAGTTGATATAGCGCTCGCTCCAAATTACAAGGGGTGAGTGGTCGACATTGTGTAAGTGTGGTGCTTATATGTTGTTTACCTGCGGATGCACCCTATATTCTGGGCCATGTGGTAGATCACGGATGTGACACTCCCGTTGAGTCCTTTGTAGTCCACTCCCCGAATATAGGACAAGTAGGATCCAGTTACGAAGGAAGACAAGCTCTGTTCTTAAGCTTCCTTAGTAATATCCCTTATGTGTAGAGATGAAGTTGGTCTTAAACATGATTACTAAGTGTAATTACACTAATCAATGTATGCTTTGACTTGTAATTAAGAATGACTTAGGAATTATTCCTCTAATATTCTACTTAGCCATGCTAATGCCATAGAAAGGAGTACTCTGAGTGATTACTTATCATTTATCATTACTTATCATATACATTTATCTCTTAACTTACCCCTGCTGTGAGTAGAAGTTGGTTATGGTTAATCTCTCCATCTTGCATATAAGTTATCAATGTATTCCAACTATCCATCCTTCCCTATGGTAAAAATATAAATAACAATACCTGGTGATGAGATTCTAACATACAATTATGTTAAGCCTCGGGTCCAATGATTCCCGAACAAAGAAGACCCCCCGACCGACCCCTCTAGGATCACTCGGGGGCTCGAGGGCTATGCCCATCAGGCACACTCACGCACACCCTTTGGCAAAGAGACCCGCCGAGCCTGACTCGGTCGTAGCTTCCGCCTGAGCTTGGGGGCTTCCCCTAGCCTTGGGCTCCTAATCTATGATGCGACCATGCTCGGCCTTGGCTTCTGTCCAGCTAATGATGCTAGCCAAGGCCCGGGCATAAGAAGACAAACCCTAGGCTAACGATGCCTAGGGGCTCCCTAGCATCGCTCCCTAGGCATGCCCCTGCCAACTGCTCCTCTAACAGGGTCATGTCCAGGGCGTGACACAAGAAGACAAAGCTTCCCATGGCCTCCGAGGGCTCAGGGGCTTCTAGGCCCATGCGACAACCACCAGAGCCGACCTCCTTCACCACCAAGAAGACTCTAGAAGGTATCACCCTCAGGAGGCTGGTCCAAGCAGACACCCTCTGACACACAGAGTGTCAAACACAGAGCAGCCAAACAACGCCCAAGATTCTTTGGCTCCAAGACACCTCGACGGTCCATGACACACCGCTGCCAGCCCCTCCTAGACTTTGACACACATCGACCATAGACTAGAACCCTCAAACTGCCTTGCACCTGACCTATCTTCATATATAAGGGATATGGTTGGACCAAGAGGGGAGAGGATCCCAGTTTGAATCACTAGACACTCCATTCCATTCTATCTGGTTCCGCTTTGCACCGAGAGTAGGGCAACCTAGAGAGCGGAACCGAGAGCCCCTCCTCTACCACATCCCACTATCTCCTTCCTCTTTGATGAGGGGGAGACTTCACCGGTGATGAGGCAACCTTAGTATTAGCACCGAGCTAACCCCCCTACCAAATCTTCTTCCTTTACATTCTGTTGTAACCCCCTAGATTTTGGGTGCTCTTGAGTATAAGGATCATCAACTGCTTGATGTAGGGACCGAATTGGCCCGAACTAGGATAAACCATTGCGTCTTCTCTGCGTGATTCTTGTGTTCCTGAGTCCACCTGAGCCACCGGAGACCCTGTACTATGACACCAACTCGAACAACATGCTTGCTGTAGTTTTGACCTGTGACAGCGGTGCGCGCCCAGGTGGGGGCAGCGTCAAGTGTGATTCTAGCTCTATAGTGGCTGGAGCCACCAGCTCAATGTTGAAGCAAGCGACATTGCCCCAGATGGTGGTGTCTGCTTCCCTAGTGAGTTCTCTGTCACGTTCGATGCCTTCGCTACGAGCTAGGTCCTCAACTTTAGGAACCTAGCCTACATCGCCGACTGCTACGCCAAGCTCCGTCTACTCCATGGGGCTACGCTGGTGGGCAACGAGCCCCCAACATCACCCCCTCCGGTAGGGCCCTCATGAGTGGATCTCGAGGTCCCGACCCAACAGATCCGATGCAGCTTGGGCCCGGATCTCGCTGTGTTGGACCACCGCCGGATGTTCTACATGCTGACTAACGTCCATCCTCAGGTCACTACAGGCTGAGGCGCTCCTGTCGCCTAATCACTTCTGGAACAACCTCTCAGATCTGCCCTCAGGGTCCAGAGCATGGCGGAACCCTTCCAGATGGAGTTAGAGCACCTCATTGTCCACGAGGCTCCCTAGAGTCCCATCCTCTCTAGCATGGTAGGGGCCGATGCACCCTCATTGTGCACCTTCTTTGCGACCCTCCAAGGAAGCAATCTGAGCACCACTCCGGTGATGCCAAGTGCGATGTGACGCCTCACTAATGATGTCACATCAATGATAAGGCTCCTGCTAAGGGAGCACATGGGTTCGCATCATTAGAACAAAGCCCCAACTACCACATGAACCGTCCTAGGGAGGGGGTGGCCAAATAGCAAGTAGGGTGGGCATACCTAGAAGCCCCCTCGATGGAGCACAAGCTTCGAAAGTGCAACCTTGCACAGCAACACCATGTGTGGCCCCCCATGGGTAGCGACGATGACTAGGCCAAGGCCCCCATCGGCCCGAGTCAACGGGCGGAGAAGAAAAGGCGACGTCGACACCTGGTTCGTCCAGCTCCCGAAGCACGCTTGATGCACCCGGCGGCGGCGGTGGCTTGGTAGGATCCTCCACCTAGGCACCTATTCCCTAAGAGGGGTGAGCCCGGTTGAGGGGAGTGCTGGCCCTTCCCCATTATGGAAGACCCTCGCCAAGCTGATCCCCTAGGAGGCCCCTGCCTCTACCTCCCGTCAAGCATCCAGGAGAAGGGCAGGAAGCTATGTAACTCTTCCTCTTTATTTCCTAGGCTAAATATTGAGCTCGCTTCCTGTCCGCCGCTAATCCCTCTTCTTCTGGTAAGCATGAAGTGCCATCCATGCACCGCTCGCCAAGCCAACTCGGCCTCCTCCTCCTGGTCTATTTATGTCTCTTGGCTCCCTGACCTACCGCCCACACCTGTGCGCCATCGAAAGGGGTCAAGAACCCTAGCCATCCATGGCACAACCAAGGATCTTGAGGGAAATGAGGCCCCAAATACCGACCAAAAGGGGTGAGCACCGAAGACACCCGAGAAGCTAAAAAACAGGGGCGGCAAAGAAATGGCAAACAAACAAACTTAATATTTAAAAAAACATTATATTGTTTTGGGGACTCCATCCCATTGTTCAGCCATTAGAGCACATGCTAGTTGATCTTTCTTCATTCACAGGCATGGGCGGGGAGGCACAACGTGTGCGACCATCACCCTTCACAGTCTGATGAGGGACCACAGAGGACCACGTCCAGCAGAGCAATCCTCAAGATGGTGTCGGTGGCTTCCTTCAGCTGGGGCATAAGGTGCGCCATGTTGGTGTTGTTCGTGTTCCTAGGGAGCCCCTCTGCCACCTCATGAATGTCCACCAGGTCAAAGAAGCGAAGTGTACCACAGCCAATGTGGAGGCCGCCTCTACCGGACACCATCCTCCATAGCCTCGCGGAAGCACACCAGCGTGGCACGAAGGTGCTTGTTCACCTCCCTAGTGTTGTCGCACACACCCTACGGGAAGAGGGTGTGGCAAGATCCCATGGCTATGACATGAAGCTCCCTCAACTCTGTGCCCTAGGCTCGAGGTGGGCTCGTAGCCTACCCTCCTCCTCCTGGGACCTATGAAGCTACTCTGTATCAAGCAGCGGACCTCCTCCCTCTCCCCAGCACCAACAAAGACGAGAGGCATCAAGGCTAAACGTCATAAGCGTGGCTCACAAACTGGGACCAGCAGAAAGCAAGAAGGGATGGGAACCATCCACACCTTCAAGCTCCTCCCTCAAACGGGAAGCCTCCGCCTACGCCGTGTCGTGGACGTTCTCCACCATCGTCCCCACCAGCCGCTCCTCCTCGACCTCCCTCCGAGTGTCCTCGGTGACCCCGAGGGCATCCTCCCATTCCTTCTACAGCGCCTCAACCACCGTTGCCAGGAGAGTGATCCTAGGCATCGTGGGAGAGCGCCCCCAGTGATGGAGCGCGCCAGCCCAATTTTGCCACCGATGGAGAAGGTGGTAGTAGGCGAGCCCGATGATGGGGAGGCTCAACGCCACTCGAAGAACCAACCTCGACAAACATCCTCCCGAGGAAGCCCCTACACGCGACGAAGATAATAACATCAGAAGCAGCAACAAGGACAAAGAAATGTAGAGACAACTCATACCTATCCCTTCGAGGAGGTGATCGGTGGGGCGGGATCACCATCGGAGCCAAAACCGCCGTCGAGCCAGGGCCACCGCTAGAGCCAGAACCACCGCTAGGGGTGAACCAAAGACAAGCATGGGTGGCGCCAGCATCCCTAACGGGGGTACCACCATCCACGTCCACTCCACCTTAGAAGGAGGGGCTAGGGGCTCTAACATCCTCCCAACAAATGGATGGCCAGCCAGAGGAGGAAGATCGGTGAAGAGGGGAGGGCCAACACCTGCCCCGGGTAGTTCATGCACCCGAAGTAGTGTCTCTGAGATGGGGTAAGGGAACTCCATCATTGGGTCGGTGATCCCCTAGTGTAGCCACAGCGGAATGTGCCTGCTCCCTCAGTGGGAGGATCTAGCGATGGATGAACGTGTGCACCACCACCGACTCAGGTCAGCCCCGACACTCTCAGGGCCTCGATAGCCCCTATGAGAGTAGGGACATCCACGACCTCCTCCACCAGGGGTATAGCCACCATGACTCTAGAGCGACGCCTCCCGACCTCACCGCCATGAAGGAAGGTAGCACCAGGACCATGATGGGGAGGTAGAACGAGTTCTCCTGCCAGTTCGCTTGACCGTCTAGTCCTAGCGGGCGAGCAAGGGCGAGGTACCAGCCAATAGCATGCAGACGCACCTAGATTTGGACACCTCCCAATGCCTCTAGAGCATGAAATGGGTAGCAATCCCTAGGAATGCCTTGCACAGCGTGATGAAGGTCGTGATGTGGAGGATCCCCTCCGACGTCAGGTCATGAAGCCGGAGGCCATAGAAGAGCAGGAGACCCCGCATGAAGGGGTGCCAAGGAAGGCCGATCCCTAGGTGGTGGAAGGAAGTGAAGGAGATGATCTCCCCATCCTTCGGCGTGGGCGCTAGCGCGGTGACGCCAGGGGTGCCAGCCAACCGCTAGAACCTCTTCTAGCGCTAACACGTTCTCCTCCATCCTCCTGATCTCCACCTCAGTGACCCTAGATGGCCCCCATTCTGCCATGGGGACGAAGGCAGGGGTAAGGGGTAGCGAGTGAATGCGTAGGAGCAGAGGTCGCAGGAAGAGGAAAGGTTTCACTGAAAGCAGAAGGTAACTCCCCCTCTCCATCTTGCCATCTCCGCTTTTGTACTCTGAGAGCAGCGACAACCGTGCCCCTAAGATCCCATGCACGATTGTGCGGCGTGATGGCGGTTGCCAGACCCAAGGCAGAGGCAAACCACCGCCTCCCTGTCGGCCTGACCTTGTTGGGCCGAGCCACGCACGCCACCCACTCTGCGCGTGCCACTTCATGGGACTTGGGAGATCCGCCTCCTCCCGGTCCCACTAGCTATCATGAATGGCACGGATCCACGCGCACCAAGTACCACGGCTCCTCCTCCATTAGATCTAGTCCACATGGCTCCAATGTCCCATCCCCCAGACGAGATGGGATGGCGCGGGGGCACACGCGTGCCATAACTCTTCCACTAGGCATGATGGCCCTGACGCCATCAACCACCTGCGTAGGGCATCAGCAAACAGGATGCGCCTAGAGGCCACCCCCTTTGCTGGCAACAAGGCCCCATAATGGCCTCAGGGGCTGCGTCGACTCCTTAGATAGAGCAGCCCGACCTCTTGATCAATGGGTGCTCGAGTGGTGCATCCCCCGAAAACCATCCAACTCCATGGAGTTGGGTCGAGAGCCGCTGAGCAGTAGGCCAACCAAGGGCCTCCATTCGAGCCTCGACACCTTGCCACTTCCCCAATCTATGGCTACAGAGGGTCGGCCCCAAAAGGCCGACTTGAGAGGATCAAAACCAATTATCGCAGTCCTCAGAAGGGCGTGGAGCTCCAGATGATCATATGGCCTCGAGCTAGAGCCCAGTGCTCTTGAACACTTGGCCCACGGTAGGCTCCGATCAGAAAGGATGGTGCCCCTGGGCCTATAGTCAGCGACTCCCATATGAGTCTGCCAAGCTCTCCCTCAAGTTAAAGACCCATGCGATGTGGACTCGCGAAGGGACCAGTATCATCTTCGCTCAGCCTCGACAGCCGAGCACCATCCATCGCACTAGAGAAGAAGGCCCCAAGCAGGGCACAACACTCTCACCAGCAGAAGTCGTCCCCACCAAGGAGGATTTGGCCACCAGAAGATTGAATTTAGCCCTTCATCACCATCACTCCAGGTGAGGCCACGAATGGATCAGGGGCTCCTAATGAGATTCTAACATACAGGTATGTTAAGCCTTGGGTCTAATAGTTCTCGAATGAAGAAGACCCACGGACCGACCCCTTTAGGATCGCCCAAGGGCTTGGGGGTTATGCCCATCGGCCACGCTCACACGCACCATCTAGCAAAGAGACTTGGTCGAGCCTGTCTCAACCGTAGCTTCCGCCTGGGGCTCAGGGGCTTCCTGGAGCCTTGGGCTCCCAATCTACGATACGACTGTAACACCCTCGGTGTTACACTGTATAATCTTTTGCTAAAGCACTACATGAGCATCATACTTATGTGTAAATGTGTGTAATATAGGGTGTAAAGCAATACACGTAACTTGAAACGTTCATCGGAAACGCGAAATGAATGTTATATTTCATGTCATGTTTTATCACTTAAGGTTCTAAACTAATTTTTATTGAGCAAGAATACTATAGAACACGCATGCGGGACTTTAATAAAGTTTGTAGTACAAACTTCATAGGTGACGATGAAATAGCTATGGTCAAGAACGGGATTTGCTAGCTAGCTTACTTAATAGCTTAGAAATCGTATTCGACGTGAAACCGATCAAGACGTGGTTAAGTTTCTTAAGTTAGAAAGCGGGTTGACGAGGCTACGTTTGGGAATTTTTATAGGAGAATCAATTTATGTAGTAGCATGGTTTTAGGGTTTGTTTTAGTAGCTTGACATCCCATCTCGAGCATTAAATAGTTGGTTTAGCAATTGATCATTGTGTTGGATTTTTAGCATCTTTAAAAATCGTGCATGGCATGTTCTGGCCGATGTCAGTGTCTGGACGCAGTCCCTATCTCGGTTTGGCTTAGCACCGTGGCTCTGGCTTGCCAAGGCGTGTACTCGCCCCACCATTGCCATGCCTTGGCACGCACACCCGCACCACCACTGCCACACTCATGCACGTGCTCACGCACGCATGCGCACGCCACGCCTAACGGCCTGGCCGCTCGGCCACCACCACCATCATTGTGGGCCCACTGCCCTAGCTTGGCCACTACTGCCGCTTTGCCATGTCACTGAGCCCATGTGTTGCATCACTATGCTGCTGCTAGTCGTGGCCGCTTGTGCAAAGTCGCCCTCATGCGCTCTACCACCGCCATCGCGTCCGCCTAGCCGCTCTACCGCCTCGCGCTCGCCTTGCCATGCGTGGGCCTGCCCCGCCTGCCTTGCTTGTCTTCCCCTATTCCTCTATCTCCTTAGACTAGCGCCATCCGCTATGGCACATAGGGCCGAGCCGCCACCGTCCTGAGCACATTGGTATTTCCCCATCGCTCTATAGCCATACGCATTTGTGCACCGATTAACAACCACATCCTACCACAGCAGCAACGAGCCAAGCCTTGCTTGTCTTCCCCTATTCCTCTATCGCCGTGGTCGCCGGACCCGCTCCTCCCAATTCGGGTCAATGGAGGCACCTCAGTCCAATTAATTTTGCCCATGGCTCCGTCATGTAGCTAGCCAACCCCCCGACCCCAGCTTGTAGTGAGCCTCGCCGTGCCACACTCCAATTTAGAGTTTTCTCTCGCTGGGTTGTTAAGACCGTCGTGGCACGCATCGAAGGCAAAGTCCCCTCTCCAGAGCTGCTCACATCCAATTCGTTGTACCGCCATCTTCGCCTCCACCTGCTCATCATCCTGCGCACCTTTAACTAATCGCTACCACCACCTAGCCACCCCTGACGTAGCCTTGCCACCATCGTGCACCACCACACCGTCCGTGCGCACAATGTTAGCTTGGCTTGGGCCACCTCCGATCGAACCGCCACCTCTTCTGGGTCCGTGGTGAGTGCCTGGAGCTCACTCGCTGTCCTATTTGCCTCGACGTTGTTGTAGCTCGCCGGAACGTCACCGTTTTCAGTGCAGGAGCTCCGCCACTATGGTCCGTCCTTGCTGCGGCATCCTAGCTTGCGCTTCCTTTGCCTAGTGCTTCGCATTCACGCCTAGGCAGGTATCGGCTCCATAGATAGGGTGGGGAAGGGCTGGCCTGGCCGGCGTAACCACCCGGTGCCAGCGCCGCCGTGCCGGTGCGCGCGCGAGGGGCCCGAGTGTATGGCCCTAATAAAGATGGAAAATGGGAGGGGCATAGTTGTAAGATAGCAGACTAGCAGAATAGTGCTCTTAGTGCTCGCATGATTACCGGGTAGGCCGAGGGCGTTTTCGCAAGGTGACCAGCGCGCGCGGTTCCTCCCCGTCGTGGGCCGTCGTCGTGTGGACTGGGCCACGCCCCCACGTGGGCCACGCCGGTGCGTCGCTGACGCGCGTGCCGAGCGGATGTGGGTTGCGCTGTGCTAGAGTGGGCCATTCCGCTCGCTCGCGGGCCGAGCGGTGGAAATTGATTTTTCATTTTCCAATAAATTAGTAAAGGCTTATTCAATTTAGTTTTGAGCTGAACTTTGATAATTTGTAGTAAATCTTATAGATGTCCAAAAATAGTGAAACAAAATTTGTTAGGTTCACAAAAATGCTGTCTATCTGTTGGTGTAGTTAGTTCACAGTTAGCTATGATAATGATAGGTTCATAAATTCAAATTAGAAAGCTTAGTATTATGTAGCTTAATATTTGTAAGAATTTTTGTGGCAAATTGATGATAGCTTTAGCCATGAAATTTTTACAGTAGGTTCATTAGATTATTATGTACTCACTGTAATTTTTGTAGCCCTAGAGTAGATTGATAAATAGAGTAGCTATTACTCCCTGTTTTATCATATATAGAGTAAATCGGTATTAAGAGAAAGAATGCCGTTAGTTGCCAAGATAATATGTGTCATGTTTCATACTTGTTAGTGGTAACAATAGGTAACTTAGCATCTTAGTCGGTAGAACTAGCTTAGTAGCTTGATAGATGTATTTTTATTTTAAGAGTTATTGTTGCCGTATTACTAAATGTTGCATCATCATTTCATGCATGTAGATCATGAGTTGGTAGAGTTCGTGCCTATGGACGAACAACGAGGAGGTCATTGAGGAGTATGAGGAGGAGATTCTCGTACAGGAGGGAGCCTAGGAGCCGTTCGGTGCTGACTTTGTTGACCCACCGCCTGCCCAAGGCAATCCCCGGTGCATAACCCCTATTTTTGAATGATTACTGAATATATATATATATATGATGTGCATTTACGTTACAGGCATTTTATGGAAACTACATGCATAAATATATCTACCTATGAGTCCTACTAGTATAGATCGAGTAGCTGCTATGCTCAGGGTATCGGTAGCGTGAGTAACCTGCCATTACTCACAATAGGTGATAATTATGATCACTCATGATAAAGTGGTGGAAAGGAAAAATGGTGACCGAGCAGGGATATGGTCTGGGTACTGGTAGGTGAAGAGGTTGTGTCATGTGGCTAATAGGGCATAGCTTGGTTATACTTTTTCCCTATCTGTGTCGGTTAAGGACAGGCCGTTTCATAAGTCTCGAGGCAAGTCATAGATTTATTATTCCGAGCACATACTTGGGTATGGGCATAGGGAAGACTTGTTGCTCTCTTGTCATTGGTTCCGGCTCTTTCCAGACTAACTGATTGGAGGCGAGGATGGTGGAGGTCCTTGCACCACACTAAGTCCGGGACTTAGGAGAGGGGGCTTGGAGTCCATGTTTGGACGGGGACCTAGACCCTATGACAGGAGGGTGATGGGTTGGTCCTGCTTGTGCCTTGGGTACAAGCGGGGCATGTGTTTTTGGGGTACCCAGCTAGGGGCATTGATTCACGGATCACCGGGCAATCCAGTACGGCTTGTTTTGGGTCTAGCACCGTAGTAAGAACTGAAAGATGGAAGGTGATGAAATGGAACTGATTGCTCAACTCTTTCTTAAAAGTAGAACAGATGCTTACATAGAATGGCTAGAGAATAAATTAATCATGGCTGCTAATAATAACATAAATAAGGACTCACTATTAGTATTGCTTTCTGCAAAAAGGAAACCAGCAAACCATAAAGCTTATCATAATCCTTGGAGTCGGGAAATTATTCCCACTAGTCGGATAAGTCTTTTGAGTACATTGTGTACTTAGGGTTTATTTACCCCTGTTGTAGGTAATGCTTGAGGAGTATCATTGTATGAAGGATTCTTCTGTTGGGCACAGATGGATCCTTGTTCTTTGTCGATAGATGTTTATTTTTAATTCCGCTGTTTAATATTCCGCACTCTGACTTTGGAAATGTAATAATATAATTTTTATGAACTCTGGATGTATGAAATGGATTAAGTATTGTAACTTGTTTTCATTATTGGATCCTTGGGGAAAAATGTGGATCTTTTGGGCTCTCCCATAGGGTGTGCCTGACGGAACCCGCCCGTTGTAGCTTGCTTTCGGGGTGCTTAGTGTCTGATGGAAGACGAGTGCCTCCGTAAGTATGTTATTTTGGATGGTTCTACCACAGCGACCAAGCCTGGACCTTGGCTCTTGCCCGGCTAATGATGCCAGCCAAGGCCCGAGCACAAAAGGCAAGCCCAGGCTATCGATGCTCGAGGGCTCCCTGGCATCGCTCCCTAGGCATGCCCCTGCCAACTGCTCCTCCAACATGGTGATGTCTAGGGCATGACACAAGAAGACAAAGCTTCCCATGGCCTCCTATGGCTCGAGGGATTCTAGGACTGCACGACAGCCCTCGAAGCCGACCTCCTTCGCCACCAAGAAGACCATAGAAGGTCTCACCCAAGGAGGCCGGTCCAAGCCGACACCCTCTGACACACAGAATGTTAGAACAGAGCACCCAGATGACCCTTGGGCTTCTTCGGCTCCAAGACACCTCGACAGTCCACGAGCACCACCACAAGCCCCTCCTAGACTCCGGTGCACGTAGACCATAGACTAGAACCCTCAAACCACCTTGTACTAGATCTATCTCGCTATATAAGGGATAAGGTCGGACCTAGAGGGGAGAGGATCCTAGTTCGATCACCAGACAATCCACTCCATTCCATCTGCCTTCGCTCTGCACCGAGAGTAGGGCAACCCGAGAGAGGGGGCACTGAGAGCCCCTCCTCCAACGCACCCCGCCATCTTCTTCCTCTCTAATGAAGGGGAGACTCCACCGATGGTGAGGCAACCTTAGGATTAGCATCAAGCTAACACCCTACCAAATATTCTTCCTTTACACTCTATTGTAACCCCCTAGATTTTGAGTGCTCTTGAGTATAAGGATCATCAGCTGCTGGACGTAGGGACCAAATTGGCCCAAACTAGGATAAACCGTTGTATCTTCTCTACGTGATTCTTGTGTTCCCGAGTCCACCCAAACCACCAGAGTCCCCGCACTCTAACACCAACTCAAACAACATGCTTGCCATGGTTTTGACCTCGCGACACCTAGAATACTCCTAGGTGAAATGTTATAATGGTATATTATCTATGCACTTACAGAACCTTTTTATTCATATAATTATTCTTTCCAGTCACAAGTAAATACCAATAAGCATTTCTGATGTCGTTGCTAGAGATTAAACTCAAAACCTTGTTCTTAGTAGCGACGTTAAGAAATGCCAACAACCACCGTATCCTTTCTCCATCGGAGCTTGCTAGCGTCGAGCTCTGCGTCGATGAGCCTCCATTCGTCCAAGAAGCAAGTAGATGCTATGCTAAAAGCGCATGTTGCAAGAGTATGTTTCAAGTGTTTTATATGTTTCAGAGATATGTTGTAAATGTTGTATATCGATGTTGCGGATGTTTTAGATGTTGTAATGGCTATGCACGTATGTTTCAAGTGTATGTTCCAAATGTTTCATCTATTCCAAAAGTATGTTGCAAGTGTTTTATCTAGGATGTTGCAAAAGAACATCTAGATGTTGCATATATATGGATGTTGCAAGCATATGTTTTCAAGTGTATGTTTATAAGTGTTTCAACTGAATGTTGTATATGTTTGAAATGATTTTTAAGTGTTTTCAGTGTTTTAGACACTTGTTAGTGTTTCATTTGTCTTCTTTTGTATGTTGCACCTGTTGCATTTGGATATTTCAAAAGTAGATTAGGTGTTATAGATGGGATGTGCATGGGAAGCGGCTAACGGTGTGGGCAATGTTCGAGGTAGTGTGGGCGACGTCTGAGGTGGTACGGGCGACGTCTAAGGCAACGTGGACCCTGCTGTAGAGCGCTTCGCTCCGTGAGCCCAATGTGTTAGGGCGCTAACTCGCTCGCTGTGCTGGCACTATCCCCACGCGTCCGAGTGCTATAGTTTAAGCAATAATGCTTCTATGAGGGCGCCCGTCCATGCATGTCCACACCGGACGCGTCACTATGGGCCTACACGCCGATCGGCCCAACATCAATATGCGGCCACCATTACCCAACTCGCCTCACTCGCTCACCCCCACACTGTCACACCCTAACATTTCTATTTTGGGTTGTAAATAGAAAACACTAAATAAAATGAATGATTTTAATATTTGGGTAAAATTTGCCAACAATAGTTTAGATTTCTGTATATTTTTATTAAAGAAAATAGTGTTTTTTTCAAATATTTCTGAATTAATTTGATAGGCTTTTGTTGATGTGGTGCTTGCTTGTTGCTTGAGTTTTGTGCTTTTGAGTGTGGTAAGTTTTCAAAACACGTTTAGACGCCATTCGATCCTTCCCGGGAATTTTTGGACTTTTTCGGAACTTTTCCCATTTTCCTTAGAGTAAAATCCATTTTTGGATACTCTAAAATCACTTTTCATGGGCTCCAAATACTTTATTTGGATTCATCATATCTCAATCTATCTCTAGAAGTTTTCCTTGAATTTTTGGGGTTTTAGAAATATTTTTCAGCTGATTTAAAAATATTTTAGCTTTTTCTAGAATTATTTTTGAACTAAAAATGATTTTTATAAAAATCCCGAAATTAATAAAAATAGGTTGTTTTTCTCGAACCCTAGACCTAGACCTATATATATGCCATCATAGCGCTCAACGTGCTGGTTTTAGAAGTACAACCCCTTTCGCGAGTCGCCACTCCCATCGTGCCATATCTAAACCGAATTTCAGTATCTCTGGGTTTCCGACAAACCTTCGGCCCACATTTCTGGCCATCTCTGGTGTCCCATGCGGAAACTATCACCGCTGCGAGGTTTGTCTCATCGTGCTCTACATCAGCATGCCTTTGGTTTTGTGAATCCGTGTCCGTTTGATTCTTTCCCTAACCTTTCTTCCTCTTTTCCGACGAGGTCATCAATGAACGGGTCATCTTCCTTCGTTTTCCGGCCACCGCTAACCATGGCCGTGACCCTCTCGGCTAGGCGCACCAGCGAGCCTCACCCACGCCATTTCCCCTTGGCCCATGCCACGCCCGACCCCCTCCCCTGCCCGCCTTCTCGGCCGAGCAGGCAGGGAGGCCACGCGGCCATCCCCCGCACCGTGTGGGCCAACCAGCCCCTCACGTGAGCCACTAGGCCGTGTGCCGCCGCGTCGCTGGCCTACCGTGGCCCCTCCCTTCCTTGCGCAGAGCAGCAGCAGAGGCCTTGGCTACGTTCACGAAGATGAACCAAGGTAGAAGATGATGCTAATTACGATTCTGCCATCAATCGTTTAATCTCTACCGTTTAGTCATTTTAAGTCCGTTTCGAGTAATTGTTGTTGTGTTAGTTTTGTAACATCGCACCCTAAACAGTAACATTGGTGTTCATCACATTGTTTGATTATGAATTTATTGATTGAAATACAATTTGATTAATATTTATTTAATAACTTTCTATTTAAAGGCAACCTAGGGTTATAATTCTGTTCTTGATGCGTTGCGATCGTGTCGACCAGAGCTACATGTTAGCAACAACATTTAACATGTTACATGTCTCTAAATTTTATAAGTTGAATATTAATTTGAATAATGCTTATGCAACCGAGTTTCTAATTAAAAGCAATTTAGGGTTTTACCTCAAGTACATTATAATTAAATGTTAATGTGATTATTATCAACATAAACGCCTTTTCAATTTATAACTTGCTTAGGCTACCTCGAAAATATAATAATTTGATTAGTCGCTCTCACATGTTCTATATTTCTAAACTACAAATGTTTAAATGGCTTTAATGATATATAAATGCTTATAAATAAAATATGACTAAGGTTTAACTCCAACTATTATAATTCAATATAAACTGATTAATTCAACTTTAGGACATTTCTCCAAAATATCCATCACCTTAATTTGATAAATAAAATGCATCAAGCTTATAGTCTGTCCTCTCCATTAGGTCACAAGCAACTTCGATAGACGTGTCCTCTTTAACGATAGCTCCGTTCCCAGTCGTTCTTAAGCTCTCGTGACAGTAGCATCGAGCCGTGCCGTTTAGTGCACTCTTTTCAAGCGTCTTTTTTGTTTGATCTGTTGTTCTTAGTTGTGTTTGCTGTCTATTTGTTCTACTTGGTTGTTGTGAGTAGAGGAAGCATGATCCGCTAGCGCTGAAGACCAGGAGCTGAGGACCGACAAGTGCAATAGAAGCTAGAGACTAGAAGATAGATGTTGAAGACTTCTGAGTAGCTAAACTTTGGGAACAAGGCAAGCGCAGGCACAATTTGGTCATTTTGTACCTATTCATTATGAATCACTTTACCTTCATTGCATGTGTCTAAATTATGCAAACCCTAAGGACATGACTTGCCCTTTATTACATTACTTGTATTCCTGGGGTATATGCTTTGGGTAGTGTAGTTATGCTTAGCTGCTCCACCCACAACTAGTACATGTTAATGAAAGTAATGATGATTAATGACTACTTTAATGATGATTAATGAATATTATAATGATGATTAATGGTGACTATAATGATGGTGAAGTAAAGGTGCTTTATAGCATCATGGTAAAGGTGATAAAGGGGGAACAGGTACTGGAGCTTGGCTCGATTTCGAGGGTACCCGTGTCTGCCCTCCCTAAGGACCGATTAGTGGAGCGGGAGGTGGCCTTACCATATAGCCTATATATGGCTCTAGCTTGGCGTAGTATTAGGACCTCTACTAGTAGGGTGTGACTTACCGAGTAGGCTCTACATGGGGGTTTAGGTTTTGAAGTATGGTAATTCAGGTCTCGTGGCTACGAGGATGGTTGCCATGCGTCTAAGCTCTTCCTAGCGGGTTGCACTCTATATTAGCTGGAACCTGTCAACAGTCTCATAGTGAAACCCTGCCTCCTCACCTTGGTAGTGTTTTGGGGAGTCACAACCCCAAATAAATGGGAATCATGACTTGAAGTGAAAGTGTACACCTTTGTAGAGTCAAAACTGATATATCAGTCATGCTCACGGACACGAGCGATGAAAGTGCAATCAAGCCCTAATTGTGGGTTTTGTTGATAATGACCACGCAATTAGAGAACTAATGAGATTTATCGAGATGGCAAGTAGAGAATTCATGTTTGAGGATGCTACACGAAACGGAGCCCCCCAAATACAAATGTAGATGGCTTCAAAATCAAAGTAGGTTTAAATTCTTTTATATTTTGAATTTGAGTATAGGAAAAACTGTACTATAAAGGGAGACACAATGCTTAAGCTAATATGTGCTACCAAGTGCTCAAACATACACATACACCTCAGATTCATAGTCAAGATAGTCTACACTTCACTCTTACCCTTGCTATCTTATATGGTGCGGCACTGCCACACTTGAAGAGAGGCGCACTGCCGCACTTAAGCCGTGGCACTGCCATGACTTAAGTGACTATTGGGGCTAAGGGGGTATTTATACCCATCCTCTTCCTCCCCAACGTCTCTCTTCTGGCTCCTGCTCATTCTAGCTCGTCCAAAATTGAAAAGGAGCTCTCTCTCTCTCCCTCCATTATTGGCCTCAAGCCCCCAAGCAAATCCATTGATTTTCCCATCAATCCTTGAGGGAAAAGGGTCCAAAACTCGATTAGAGAGCAGCTTCATTGATTTCCCAACTCTAAAGAGCACTTGGTTCATGTTTTGGCCGGTGGTTGTGTTTGTTACTCTTGGAGCTTGGCTCCTAACCGGCTAGAGCATCGCCTGTGGAGCTTGCCAACTCATGTGGCGGCCTCGGGAGGTTTGTAATCATCTCTTGAAGCTAGTAAACTCACCTCTCATCTCAAAAGTTAAGTCTCTTGACTTGAGAATAAGGAAGGGTTGTAAAGCCCTAAGCCTTAGTGGCTAACCTCAACAACGTGGAGGTAGACAAGCCTTAGTGGTAAGCCAAACCATGGGATAAATCATTGTGTCACTTGTGCATGATTTACATTACTTGCATGACATATTGTGGTTGAGGTGATTTCTAGGGTTTCTAATCGATCTACTTGTGTGTAGTATTCCTACTACTTCTAGCTTTTGATCTATGATTGTCATATCTGTAGTAAGCTAGGAAATTTCTCCGGTCTAAAGTTTCATTCATGGTTTTTGAACTATGACTCGAAGTTGTTTATAGGTGCGACAGTGCCGTTGTTCTAGACCAGCAGTGCCATAGTCCAGCAGTGCCGCCCTCTAGAGCGGTAGTGCCACAGGGTGAATTTGATAAAAATTTGAGTGTTTGTTTTGATAGGCCTATTCACCCCCCTCTAGGCTAACCAGAGATCCTACAAGGGGTATCAAAGCAGGTTACCTAAAATATGCTTTACCGCATGAGGTATGGAGGCCGAAGGAGGAACTAGTAGCGTGAAGCGGGTGGATGTCGTCATGGACAGCAGTGAGCTGAGCGCATCGACAGCAAGCAACACCACACTACCACATCTTGAGGCTACCGATGCCGAAAGAGCTCTCAATGATAATGAGAGAAGAAGGAAGGAGGCAAGAAAGCTAAAAAGAGAAGCAGGAGAGAAGAAGAAGGAGGAGCAGCGGTTAGAGGAGAAGAAGCAAAGGAAAGAAGAAAGAAGGCTTAAGAGAGAAGCAAGAAGAAAAAGAAGAAAAGCTAGGAAGAAGGCAGAAGAAGAGAAGGCAACAAGTGCATCATCAAGCATATCAAGTAGTTTCGAAGATGGAGATGATGATGAGTCATACCAAGTGTTGGAGGGGAACAAGAAGGAGAACAAAGGAAAGGGCAAGGCCAACAACAACAAATATGCCACCGTATCCTTTAACTACTCTTCTATTCGTATGACTAACCATGATCAGAGGTCTTTCATCAATGTGCCCGCGGGTAAGTTACCTCATTTCAATGAGACTAACTTTGCCAAGTGGAAGCACTTGATGAGAGCTTATCTTATAGGTCTTCACCCTAGCATTTGGGAGATTGTTTGCAATGGATTTGAGCCACCGGTTGATCCCAAGAACCCAACACTAGAAGAGATGAGAATCATTCACCTCAATGGTCAAGCCATAAGTGTGTTGCTTAGCGCCTTGGATGGTGATGAGTACAATAGAGTGATTGAAGTTGATGTTGCCAAGCAAATATGAGACACTTTGCACCTAGCACATGAAGGGGTTGACAAAGTGAGAAAGGCAAGAATTGACTTGTTGATGTTAAAGCTCAACCGGTTTGTAATCTTAGATGGAGAGGGGCCACAAGAGATGTTTGATAGGTTGATGATGATGGTGGGCAAGATTAGAGGCTATGGTTGTGATGAGCTAGATGATCACAAAGTTGTCAAGATTATGTTAGAAGCTTATTCTCCTAGAAATGAGACCATAGTCACTTTAATTAGAGACAAAAAGAAGTTTGAGTACTTCACACCAAATGATGTACTTGGGAGGATCTTGACTTTTGACATGCAAAGAGAAGAAGCAAATGAGAGGAAGAAACTTGGAGAATTGCAAGCAAAGTTAGATGGCATCAAGATAAAAAAATGTAGCTCTTAAGGCCAACAAATCAAGCAAGCAAGGCTCTACAAGCAAGTCCAAGATCAACCAACAAGCTTCAACTAGCAAGCCCAAAGCAAGCAAGCAAGTTCAAGAAAGAGTAGAGACCACATCATCTTCAAGTGAAAGTGAAAATGATGATGATCAATATGAGAAAATTGATGATGTTGCTCTTTTTATGAAGAGGTATCATAAGGGGCTAAAGAAGCAAGGCTATAAGGTAGTGAAGAGAAACTTTCCAAACAAGAAAAAGAGGACATGCTACAATTGTGGAAGCACCAATCATTTCATTGCCAAGTGTCCATATAAGATCAAGGACAACAAATATAAGAAGGACAAGAAAGAGGAGAAGGTCGACCATAAAAAGAGTAAGAAGTACATGGGAGGCTCTCACATTGGGCATGAATGGGACTCAACTAAAGAGAGCACAAGTGAAGAGGATGAGAAGGTTGCAACTATTGCTATTCATAAGTCATCCCCTACACCAAGGCTCTTCAATGACATGTCCGATGATGATTACTACTCCCCTCATATTTGTCTCATGGCAAAGGGTGAGAAGGTAAATTCTAAATCGAAGGCCAAATCTCCTCCACCTCCTAGTGATATCTCTAGTAGTGATATTAGTGATAGCTCTAGTGACGATGAATCTAGTGATAAAGAAATAAACATGATAACTAAAAATTTGGATGGAAAGACCAAATTATTCATCACTAAGCTAATAGAGGATTTAGAGAGTGTCCAAACCGAGCTAGAATCTAGAGAAGAGACTCTTATTCAACAAGAGGATCTCTACATTGCTAGTAAAGAAGCTCTTACATTAGAGAGAAGTGAGGTGAAATCCTTGTGCAAGGCTTTGGCCAAAGAGCAAGAGGACCATGCTATTACAAAGAAAGCAAATAAAGCTCTCAAGAAAAAGTATTGTGACTTGGATGAAAAGCACAAAGAACTTGAGATGCAATATGGTATTCTTTGGGATAGCAACTCACATCTCCCTAAGGCAAAGGAAACCTCTACTCCCTCCACTAGTCAAGGTTGTAGAAAATGTTTTAATCTTGATTTGAATGTCTATTCCACTAACCTTGCAAACATGGAGGCTATGAGAAAGGAAATTGCTAGGCTCAATGAAGTCATTGGAAAAGGGTGGATAGGTAAGACCCAATCCAATGACGAGAAGAATGATGAATCAAAAGGGCCACAATTCAAGCAAGGAAGGCATCCTTCAATCAAGCATGTGCTTGGACACACAAAAGGAGCCAAGACAAATGGAAGAAGGATAGTGAATGGCTATGAGTGTGTACAGTTTGAAAGGAAGGGCAAAATTGGTACAGATCAGCCTGCACAGACCGCGACAGTGCCACGGTGAAGGGCGGTAGTGCCGCGCCCCGCAAAAATGGAAAGGCTACCAATTCTACTCCTGATCAAACTAAGCCTAAGAAGAAGGTGTACTAAGAGAAACAGGTTTTACAAAAGCCTAAGGAATTAGTGTGGACCACCAAAAATAAGTATGCCTATCAACCGAAGACCTATGCACCTCGACAAAGCTTGACATCATGCTTTGTTTTGAGGAACAACAGTAGTGGGAAAGTGGTTGCAAAATATGTTAGAAAGGAAACCAACATATATTGGAATACTTCTATTTGGGTTCCTAAGATTTTTGTGACTAACATGCAAGGCCCCAAGTCAAATTAGGGACCTAAATCTAGCAACTAAACTTATTTTGTAGGCATACTCCTTTGGTGGATCAAGTTGGGTGCTTGATAGTGGATGTACAAATCATATGACTGGAGAAAGGAGTATGTTCTCATCATATTCCCCGATGACATACTCAAATGAAAATATTGTCTTTGGAGACAATTCAAAAGGGGATGTGATTGGTCTTGGTAAAGTTGCTATAACCCTTGAACATTCAATTACAAATGTATTACATGTTGATTCGTTGAGGTACAATTTGTTGTCCGTTTCTCAATTGTGTGAGATGGGCTACATTTGTCTCTTTTTGGATAAGGGTGTGGAAGTCTTTAGAAGAGAGGATTCCTCTATTGTCTTTACGGGTCAATTAAAGAACAAGCTTTACTTAGTTAATTTCAACAAAAGTAAAGCTAAGCTTGAGACTTGTTTAGTGGCAAAATCTAGCATGGGTTGGCTTTGGCATCGTCGACTAACCCATGTTGGGATGAGGAACTTAGCCAAACTTCTAAAAGATGAACACATTCTTGGACTAACAAATATTCACTTTGAGAAAGATAGGATTTGTAGTGCTTGTCAAGCCGAAAAGCAAGTTGGAGCACCTCACCCACCAAAGAGCATAATGACCACCAAGCAACCATTGGAACTAATACATATGGATCTCTTTGGACTGGTCGCCTACCTAAGTATCGAGGGTAACAAATATGGTCTTATTATTATTAATGACTATTCTCATTTTTACTTGGGTTTTTTCTTGCATGATAAGTGCCAAGTTCAAGAGAAGATAAAGATATTTGTTAGAAGAGCTCAAAAGGAGTTCGGTATTCCCATCAAGAAAGTGAGAAACGATAATGGGACCAAATTCAAGAATACTCTAGTTGAGGAGTTTCTTGATGAAGAGGGCATCAAGCATGAGTTTTCAACTTCATACACCCCTCAACAAAATGGTGTAGTAGAGAGGAAAAACCATACACTTATTGGCATGGCAAGGACAATGCTAGATGAGTACAAGACGCCAGACATCTTTTGGGGTGACGTCGTCAACATCGCTTGCCATGCCATCAACCGTCTCTACCTACACAAGAAGTTGAAGAAAACTTCATATGAGCTTCTAACCGGTAACAAGCATAAGGTGTCTTACTCTAGAGTGTTTGAGTGCAAGTGTTTCATATTTAACAAGAAACCCAAAATCTCTAAGTTTGCACCTAAAGTTGATGAAGGTTTTCTTCTTGGTTATGGATCAAATGAGCATGCCTACCGTGTCTTCAACAAAACCTCTGGGAGAGTTGAGATTGTGGTAGATGTGACATTTGATGTGTCTAATGGCTCTCAAGTGGAGCAAGTTGATTCAAGTATTATAGGAAAGGAGGATCCACCATGTGAAGCAATCAAGCAATTGGCTATTGGTGATATTAGACCACAAGAAGAAGAAGTCACTAAAGTGGAGGTTCCTCAAGTTGTTGCTACACCTATTTCCACTGACGTACCTGATGCTACACTGTAGCAAGCATCTGCTGCAACTCTAGAGCGTGGCAATGCCGCCGCACCTACATAGTCAGCAGCAGCTAATTCGACTCCAGCTCAAGGACAAAACCTACAACCCATATTTGAGAAAGATGATGATGAAGATCCAGAAGATAAACAAGAGGCCATTGAGCATCCAAGGCTAAGGCAAACAATTAAATGGGATCATCCCGTTGACAACATCCTTGGGAGTCTTCGAAAGGGGGTAACAACTCGTTCACATTTAGCAAACTTTTGCCAATTTTACTTGTTTGTTTCCTCTTTGGAGCCTCTTAAGGTAGAACAAGCACTTGGAGACCTAGATTGGGTGATGGCCATGCAAGAAGAGCTAAACAACTTCGAAAGAAACCAAGTGTGGACTTTGGTGGAACGACCCAATACCAATGTCATTGGCACCAAGTGGGTCTTCCGCAATAAGCAAGATAAGAATGGAGTTGTGACAAGGAACAAGGCAAGGTTGGTTGCTCAAGGTTTCACTCAAGTAGAGGGCTTGGACTTTGAAGAAACATATGCACCGGTGGCAAGACTTGAAGCAATTTGAATGCTTCTAGCCTATGCCGCTCATCACAACTTCAAGCTATATCAAATGGATGTGAAGAGTGCATTTCTCAATGGCCTATTCAATAACTTGTCTATGTTGAGCAACCATCGAGCTTTGAAGATCACAAGTTTCCCAACCATGTCTACAAACTCCAAAAGGTGATCTATGGGTTTAAGTAAGCACCAAGAGCATGGTATGAATGCCTTAAGGAATTCTTGCTTAAATAAGGCTTTGAAATAGGCAAAGCCGATCCTACCCTTTTCACTCACAAAGTTGGCAAATATATATTTGCGTGCCAAATATATGTCGATGACATAATATTTGGTAGGACTAATCATTTTTATGAGGAATTTAGTAGGATCATGACCAAGAGATTTGAAATGTCCATGATGGGTGAAATGAAGTTCTTCCTTAGATTTCAAATCAAGCAAGTGAAGGATGGAACTTTTATTAGCCAAACGAAGTACACCCATGATATGCTCAAGAAGTTTGACATGGTGAATGCCAAGCCTATCAAAACTCCCATGCCAACCAATGGACATCTAGATCTCAATGATGAAGGAAAAGCCATGTATACTAAGGTATATCACTCCATGATCGGCTCTCTACTTTATTTGTGCGCATCTAGGCCCGATATTATGCTTAGTGTGTGCATGTGTGCTAGATTTCAAGCTAACCCGAAAGAGTGTCACTTAGTGCCCGTTAAGAGAATCTTGAGATATCTAGTACACACTCCTAACCTTGGCTTATGGTATCCTAAGGGCTCTAGATTTGATCTACTTAGGTATTCGATTTCGATTATGCCCGATTGCAAAGTAGATCGAAAAAGCACTTTGGGGACATGTCAATTCCTTGGATGGTCCCTAGTGTCTTGGAGTTCTAAAAAGCAAAATTGTGTAGCCCTTTCCACCGTCGAGGCCAAGTATGTTGTAGTCGGTGCATGTTGTGCTCAACTACTTTGGATGAGGCAAACCCTTCAAGCTTTTGGATGTCACTTCACAAAAATTCCACTCTTGTGTGACAACGAAAGTGCCATAAAATTAGCCAACAATCCTATAAGCCACTCAAGAACTAAGCACATAAACATATGACATCATTTCTTGAGAGACCAGAAAGCCAAAGGAGATATCAAAATTCACCATGTGAGCACCGAAAAGCAACTAGCCAATATCTTCACTAAGCCTCTTGATGAGTTAAGGTTTTGTGCTTTGCATAGTGAGCTAAATATACTTGATTCTTGTAACGTGGTTTGATCAACTAGTATCTAGGAAAAGAGTTGTGAAATTTTATGTTGTGCTTCAAAATGGTTTAGAAAAGGCAACCTATGTATCATGATCATGGTCTGTATTGTTTATCTATTGCTAGTCATGATATATAAGTGATATGTGTCCATATCCTATATAGAGTGAGTCTCTTAGATAGTAGCTAACTCCCACTATTTTGGAGAGTGTGACAGTGCCGCGCCTTGCATGCGGCAGTGCCTCTCTGCGGCAGTGCCGCACTTTGAATCTCTATTAAGATTTGGCCCACAACGGTTTTACTGCAGGGCCCATCTACCTTATCTCTTTACCCAGGCCCACGGTAACTCCCTCTCTCCCTCACTCTCACCCAACGCCGATGCCCACACCTTCTCTTCCTCTCGTGCCCTCACGTCGTCGTTGTCGCCTGGCCACGTGCTGCCGGTCTCCGGTAGTGCCATGGTGGTTGACGACCATCTTCCAATGCCGCCGGTGACTGCTGCTGCTCTTGGCCTAAGCAGTTGATCTTCTTCCCTCTCCAATCCTCGTTTGAGAAGGTATAACCCTAATCCAACTTGATCTATGTAATGTGAGGTTATTTGTGATGGATTTAGGTTCTTAGTGGTAGTATGAATGAGTTGGAGGGAGATTTGATGGACAAATTGAATCAATATGTCGATTCATTGGTGGGGGTGCACAGCACGTGCAGCAGTGTCGCACTCAGGTGCCGCAGTGCCACACCCTGTAGCTTGAATCTGCACCTGGCTATGACTTTCCACAAGATGATTCAATGTATTGATTGGATTTGCTCACCACATGCTTTCCCCCACTCAAATTGTTGCTGCTACTCCCATTCATTACATGACCTCATGTGTTTTATCTTGAACTGTGAGCTATGAGATCATGTGGTGATGTGGGAAAACATTTGAAGAATGGATTTGGTAAGAAAGAAGGAGGTCATGAGCTCATGGAGAAGCTGAGTGCGGTAGTGCCGCTCTTAGGGTGCAGTAGTGCCGCACTGCCTGAGCAGCACTACCCAAGTGGTCTCCCAAGTTTAGGATCTAAATCCTTTTTCTTATCAAGACTGTTCTACAGGTGTTTTTTGCCTCCCATTCATACAGTTTCTTATCTAGTTTCATTACAATGCATAGATGGAGCACGAAGATGATGACCGTAGAGGAAAGAGGAAGATGGTTGAGTCAAGAGACAAGGATCCCCTCATCGTGGTCATGGAAGATTAGTAGCAGCTAGCAGTGGTGCGGCTCTGAGGGGTCATGGTGACAGGGGGAGGCATGAGCAGTACATCGAAGATGAGAAAAGGTTGGAGATGACTGGCCGCACCATGGATGCCTGTCCGAACACTCCCCTTCACTTAACCAAGTTCGACAGATCCTACATCAGAGAGGTTGATGGGGAGATGCTTATGAGAGTACCAGATGACTCTCGTCAGCATCCAGTCATCGACTATTCCAAGAGTTGGAAGTTGGTCGAAGAGGCGAGACAGATAAATCCCTATGCAGTGCGCAAGGATTTGGGCATCGACTATAGGTTTTGAAATGAGTTTCATTCCAACTTTTATGCCACTGCTATCCTTCATGCAAGGAAGACCAAGATAAGGAAGATGCATTATATTGACTGGGATGAGATACAGAAAAAGGAACTTGAGTTTGACAAGGTGATCAAGGTCTGTGACCGCTTTGAGCTCGCCGATATCATGGGTTTCCAATATAACTAGAATGAAGAGGTACTTGCACAGTTCCACACCACCTACTTCTATGATCAGTCCACTAATGAGATACATTGGATGACGGATGGTCGACACTACCATGTTGATTTTGTCACCTTTAGTCAGATTCTGGGTTTTGGGGAAGAGCATCAAACTTACACTCACATTCATGATGAGCCCAGAGCAGAGATCCGTGACATTAGATACATGTGGAGAGACAGTAGGGCTACTGATGGCAAAATGAGTGGGCTACATAGTTACTATTATATCCTAAACAACCTCATCAGGAACACTATCAATCCCAATGATGGAGCAGCCTCGGACATAAATGGATATGTGAGGAACGTGCTAGCTCGCTTTGCTCTAGGAGGGGATAAGTTCAATATCCCTCAGTTTATTTGGCATGAGCTGAGGCTTGTTATGGAGGATGGAAGGAAGGAGCTGCCCTATGCTCCTTACCTCATGTTCTTGATTGAGAGGATCACAGGGATTAGCTTTCTAAAAGACGGGATGCACACCATCTACAAGATTGAGAAGACCCAGCCTACAGTAGCTAGCCAAGCCGCGGGAGGCTCCCATGCTCATGAGGACATTCCCGAGTCCTCTCGCTCTAGGTCTCGCAAGGACAACAAGATGAAGAAATTTGGAAAGTGGCTCAAAGCAATATTTAGCAAGTGCACCTATGCAGCTGAGTGAGCCTATGAGACACAGCTAGAGCAGCGAGAGCAGCGTGGAGATCACCTTCCACCACTTCCTCCACCACCACCTCGTCCACAGTATGACCTTCCTAGTCTTTTAGACACAGACTCAGATGATGACGATGATGAGAAGGAGCAGCAGGGACGTGACGCAGGTTGGCAGGAGACCCTTGCTAAGTACTCTTAGAGACAGGGGGTGAGACATTCCAGCCACTTCACCGCCACCACTCATTGATAGGGTCGTGCCTGTATTGACTTCGACGACGAGGATGATGTTGATTGGGAGGGCATCCAAGAAGAGGAGTGAGTTTGTTGGTCTTTCTTCTTTTGTTCTCTTTTTGGTGCTTTATGCCAAAGGGGGAGAAAATTAGAGGGATTAACAACTTTTTAACGCCATGTGTTCGCAGCTGAAGCTTCATGTCATATCCGTTGAGAGTAGTCTTCGTTAGGTGGAGAGTTTGAGAGTCGCTTAAAACTCTAATTTGTGTAATAATGCTACCTATTTGACTCTATTTGTATCGGATATGGACATGTATCTTTTGTGTGCTTAGCTGTCATCATAATTGTGCTAGATTGTTTATCTTTTCAATCATAATCTGTTGTGTGGTGCTTGGTTAACTTATGCTATTGCAGTAAGTGCGGCAGTGCCGCACCTTGCTGCTGCAGCAAACTTTGCTATGCATGAAATATCATTTGCATCACGATTATATCTGTGACACAGTGTGCAGCACCCCATAGGAGGCATGGAAGTAGGGGGAGCCCCAGCACCTTAACTAAAAATGTGAATTTTGGCCTCTAAATGCCAAAATAGGAATTCAAATCCTCATTCACATATTTAGGGGGAGGCTCTACACCCATAGCTCGAAAATTTACGTATTTATTTCATATCTTTTGTAAGCTCTAATTGGGTTGTCATCAATCACCAAAAAGGGAGAGATTGAAAGTGCAATTAAGCCCTAATTATGGGTTTTGGTGATAATGACCACGCAATTAGAGAACTAATAAGATTTATCGAGATGACAAGCAGGGAATTCATGTTCGAGGATGCTACACGAAACAGAGGAGTCTCCAATTACAAATGTAGATGGCTTTAAACTCAAAGGAGGTTTAAATTCTTTTATATTTTGAATTTGAGTATAGAAAAAGCCGTACTACAAAGGAGGATACAATGCTTAAGCTAATATGTGCTACCAAGTGCTCAAACATATACATGCACCTCAGATTCACAGTCAAGACAGTCTACACTTGAAGAGAGGCACTGCCGCACTTAAAACGCGGCACTGCCGCACCTTAAGTGACCATTGGGGTTGAGGGGGTATTTATACCCATCCTCTTCCTCCCCAACATCTCTCTTCTGGCTCATGCTCATTCTAGCTCGTCCAAAACAAAAAAGGAGCTCTCTCTCTCCCTCCATTGTTGACCTCAAGCCCCCAAGCAAATCCATTGATTTTCCCATCAATCCTTGAGGGAAAAGGGTCTAAAACTCTATTAGAGAGCAGCTCCATTGATTCCCCAACTCTAAAGAGCACTTGGTTCATATTTTGGTAGATGGTTGTGTTTGTTACTCTTGGAGCTTGGCTCCTAGCCGGCTAGAGTGCCGCTCGTGGAGCTTGCCAACTTGTGTGGCAGCCTTAGGAGGTTTGTAACCATCTCTTGAAGCTAGTAAACTCATCCCTCATCTCAAGAGTTAAATCTCTTGACTTGAGAACGAGGAAGAGTTGGAAAGCCCTAAGCCTTAGTGGCTAACCTCAACAACGTGGAGGTAGGCAAGCCTTGGTGGCGAGCCGAACCACGGGATAAATTATTGTGTCACTTGTGCTTGATTTACATTACTTGCATAACATATTATAGTTGAGGTGATTTCTAGGGTTTCTAGTCGATCTACTTGTGTGTGGTATTCCTACTACTTCTAGCTCTTGATCTGTGATTGTCATACCTGCTGCAAGCTAGGAAATTTCTCCGATCTAAGTTTTCGTTCACGGTTTTTGAAGTGTAACTCGAAGTTGTCTGTAGGTGCGGCAGTGCCGTTGTTCTGGACCGACAGTGCCACCCTCTAGAGCGGTAGTGCCGCAGGGTGAATTTGATAAAAGTTTGAGTGTTTGTTTTGACAGGCCTATTCACCCCCTCTAGGGCAACCAGAGATGCTACAATCGGTTTAGATTCTCGCATGATTAAAATATGACTCATAATTGGACAGTGGAGGTGGATTTATGGATTGAGGTGGCTACCTCGTGCTTTGGCGGGATTACTATCCCGTGTTCTTAATTGGGGTTGCTACCCTGGGTTACCTTTTGAGGTTGCTACCTCGTTAATGATGATGATTAATAATATTATTAACTTTACTCTATTAATTAAGGGATGAAATATTTTACTCATAGTACTAACAGGTTGCTTTAATAAAGTTTACCAACTAAAAATGCTAATATGTAGTCAAACCGTGTCAGCCTTCCTTTTGTATAAGCCTTGCATGTCATTATACTTTCTGCCTGTACTTGTTGAGTTCGACATGGACTCACCGTTGCTATTCCCTCCACACCCTCAGTGTGTAGTAAAGTGCTGCTCAGAAGAAGGACAAAGGCGCATCGGTGTTTCCAAGGTTTTCTAGAAGTGCTTAGTGTACGGAGCCCCCAGTCAACCGTCTCTGAGAAGAATGGAGCCCGAGGAAAAGATTAGCAATCGTTCCGCGATACTCTGATAGATGTAAATATTAAATATAAGTATGTTTTTCGCTATATAACATTGTTTTTCTGATATTTCTATTTCTATTATTGCATGTGTGGACATCCTCGGCACACATATGACAAGTGCTTTGTCTTCTTTCGAAGATCCGGGCATGACACACACCCACGCACCTAGTCCATCGCTTCCTACTCCCTTCCTCAGCTTGCGCCCCGTGCGCTACCCCAACACGTGGCCATGGCCGCCTCTCTGGCCGATGGCGGTGAGCTCTCCCACCCCGAGGGCCCCTTCCCCCACCCCGGCACTCGATGTGGAAAGCGGTGGCCACACCGCATTAGCGTGCGGGTTGTCTCCATCGATCGTCGCAGCAGTCCTCGCCGCCACCACCGACAATGGCTAGGCTCTGGAGCAGCCATCGCCGACCCTCGGCGTCCGGAATCAACCAGCACAACCTTCCCTCCCCTATGTTCCCCGACTCCCGGCATCTCCTTCCCTCACCCCGGCGTACTCCTCCCCCCACACTCCGACGTCCTCCCCACCGAGAGCCTCTAATGCCCGCAGATCCGGTAGCCATGGCACTCCCCGCGCCAGGCTCTCTCTCTCCCCCTATGTTGCAATTATATATTTCAGATATATATTGTATTTGTTTTATATGGATGTTGTAAAAATAGATCGGGGATGTTGCAATTGTTTTAGAGGCATGTTACAAGAGTATGCTTTGAATGTTTCAGATGTTTTAGAGGTATGTTTTATCTGTGTTTTTCGGACGCATGTTGCAATTGTGTTTATCTGGATGTTGCATATGTTTCACATATATGTTGCATGTGTTTTATTTAGATGTTGTGTATGGTTACAATGGTTTTCAAGTGTGTTTCGGGTGTGTTTTTCAAGTGTTTTACAAGCATGTTTTAAATGTTTTAATTACCTTCAGACGTATATTACCATCGATGTATTTGGATGTTTCAAAAGTAGATCAGGTGTTGAATCTCTCTCCCTCAACCTTCTATATATCATCTCTTCCGGAGCCTTTAGGCATGCGAACGAGGATGGCGTGGACCGAGGGAGCTGCGTGCGTCTGGCGCAAGCGAGGGAGTTCCGTATGAACGGACGCTGCCTCCGGAGCTGGGTGCTAGGCGGAGGGAGCTACCTACATCATGGTTGGGAGCAGAGGCCGAGGCGCGTGGTGACGTGAGCACGACTGGCGCGCTCTCCTTTGTGCGGGTGTAGCAGATACAGCCCTTGTTTAGTTCCACCCCAACTTCCAAAAAGTTCTTCTGAGGAGTCGCATCGAATGTTTGTGGAACGGAGAAGCATTAAATGTACCTAAAGAAAAAACTAATTTTAGGATTTTGTTTAGAAATTGCGAGGAGATTAACGTTTTAGCCTAATTAGTCCATATTTAAACATTATTGTCCACCAAATATTGACTAATTAGGCTTATAGTAACGTTTCAAATCCAAATTTCTACAACAAACTAAACACATTACAGTTCTGTTTCGATCTACGTGAGGAGACGCGGCGCGGCGGGTGGGTGGAACGGGAGCCGCATCCGGAGACCTAGGCTCGCCGTAGTTTAGGATAACCGGATTTTCCTCAAAGCAAGCAAAACCAAAACCACCCAGACCGCCTCGCGCTCCCGCCCCAGATTCAGAACTCCACAGTCCAGAAGTCGGAACGTAAAAATCTGACGCAATAGAACAAACACCAGAACGCAACTGCCTTCTCCCAGGGACGAGCGCCACCGGGCGGCCAGCTCACCACGGCACCACTGCGAGGCAATCGCCAATCCACACCGCGTCGCTCGCTCCTCGCGGTCACCGCTCCGAACTGGAAATCAAATGGCGCCGTCGCCGCTGTGCTCCGCTTCCCCGCGGCCGCTTCGAGCCCCAGGCCAGCGTCCCCGAGACGTCCGCCCGCCGCGGACGGTCGTCGTGGCCGCCGGCACCCGTGTGAGCGGAGCGGAGGCTCGCGCGTCGCTGGTGCTGGCCCTGGCCTCGCAGGCGCTCTCCGCCTCGCAGCGCCGCTTCGCCGACCTCGCCGGTGAGGCCGCCAAGTACGCCTTCCCGTCCCGCCGCTTCGAGCCCCGCACCCTCGAGGAGGCCCTCATGTCCGGTCGGTAATAAATGAATAGCAACAGCTTGTGCTCCCAAAATCGTAAAATCCTCAGGATATGAGACCTCGATTTCTGTGTTATTAGATTCATGTACTTTTTGCAGTGCCTGATCTCGAGACAGTTCCGTTCCGTGTCCTGAAGCGCGAAGCAGAGTACGAGATCAGAGAAGTGGAGGTAATTGTGCTAGTATGTTTTCGCTTTTCAACCATGGGTTAAAAAAAAATTTGGATTCCAAATTTTTTTTGTGCATGTGTGAAAATGGAATCCATTGGGATATGATAATACTATGAGGTTCATTGAATGATAGTGTCTTTTGTTGTGAACTCTGATCAGTCATACTTCATTGCTGAAACAACGATGCCTGGAAGATCTGGGTTTGATTTCAACGGATCATCTCAGTCATTCAACGTGCTGGCATCTTATTTATTCGGTAAGGTATTTGCCACGTTTCTACCACGGGTCAGAAAGTCCCTTCCTTGTTTCATTGTATAGTCATAGTCTGAATTAAAGTGAAAATTACATGTTTTTTATTCACTTTATCGTTGGCATGCTTGCTTGCAGAACACAACCTCTGAGCAAATGGAAATGACAACGCCTGTTTTTACTCGGAAGGGCGAGTCAAACAGTGAAACAATGGACATGACGACCCCAGTGATAACAAAGAAGGTGGATTTTGGCTTTCACTTGTGCCATTGTTTTGAGCTGTCTTTGTTTGGCGATTCAGGCTACTTCATTATCAAGAAAGTGATGAAGTTTTACCTTTCCTTTTTATTTGTTTGTCACCTGCAGTTAGCTGGTAAAAATAAATGGAAAATGTCATTTGTGATGCCAGCGAAGTATGGTTCCAACTTGCCTCGCCCAAAAGATCCTTCTGTGACTATCAAGGAGCTGCCCAGCAAAATAGTTGCTGTTGCAGCCTTTTCAGGTCCATAATCTTGTACTTCTGCCATACCCATTTCATAACAGATGTGATTTCTGCCCTGGTTTTTAAGAAGCTATCTTATTAAATTCAGAATCAAGTACATAATTTATAGGTACCAATTTTGAAATCTTATTTTCAGTATTTGTAATGAAAAAGTAGAAATATTCTGTATCAATTTTCTGTGCCTTTCCTTCTGTTGATTACTCAAGATACCAACCGAAACATGTGCATGGAGCCTGCTGTTATTATCACTAACCACATGACTTTTGTTTTCAGTCAGGAAATAGTTTAGAATGATAGGAGTTGTCATGTTCCTTCCCAATTCAAAACCTCCAACACAATCTTTAATATGGAGTTACTTTCATGATGAACAAATTGAACCAGATTTTCTTAAGTTGTTATTATTTTGAAATGAGCTCTACCTATTTACCATTTGTCTTACAGAGTTTTCAATTTTTTGTTCAAATATAATAAAAGCACAAAAAACTCTTTTAGGCCTCAAATTTTATTGGCTACTAGAGAAAGTTTTCACAACAATAAGCATCTCCATTTGTTTTTAAAACTCTGAAGCTAAAATAGTGAGATGGTTAGCTCTCTGCTAAATGAATCATTTCCCTTCATTCCTTGTTGATATCTTGGATATGATCAGTTATGAACTCATATTGATACTTCAGTGCAATATTTGTCGACCATGCTACCATTGTCATAGTCCATACTACTTTTGTGTTCGTACAGGTTTGGTTACTGATGATGATATAAGCCAGAGGGAATCTAAATTGCGTGAATTTCTCCATAAAGATACCGAGTTTAGAGTGAAAGATGATTCAGTGGTGGAAGTCGCACAGGTAAAGCTTCTGAAATGGTTATGGTTTATGAGCTGTAGTTTTACCCAGTTTATTAGAGGAATGTTATCAGTGCCTGATTCTAGATTTTCTCAATCTGCAGTACAATCCACCTTTCACACTTCCATTCACAAGGCGAAATGAAATAGCATTGGAGGTTGAGAGGAATGATATAGCCTTATGATGTCCTAGATTAACAAATAAATTTTTAGCATTTGAGAGTGTATGCAAATGTTAGTTGTCCCTAATGTATATATGTACAATTTCTATCTGGCCTGTTCTGTATATGTGACATGTTAATTATCACATGCATATATTACTGAATTGTAGATTAAATATTAAGATCTAAGTTTATTTTATTTTCTCATTTATTTGTTATATGATAGTATTAGTGCACAGGGTTGGCCTTTCATAAGATCCATGTCATAAGCTAGGTTCTGCATCTATAACGAGGAGCCTTTTTGTGGACGTCTAGTAATAGTTTGAGCCTGTACTTTTCTTCTTCGTGCATGTGTTTTATGTTTTTGACATCTAGTAATAGTAGTGTTAATCAACCTTGTAGGACTGGTTAGGCAGCATATGTTGGCTTGTTGTGCATGTAAGGTAGTTCCCAGCCAGGCTGAGCCCTTTGCGCTCAGTGGCCGAGTTGGGGTTTGCGGACAGTGTTTGGTGGTACTTTTGAAACTAAGAACTTTGTAATTTCGTTACACTAGTAATGAAATTCGGATTGACCGTGGTGGAAAAAATGTGGGAACTTTTTCACCCAAAGAATAGCTGTTGATAAGGATTCCCATGAAGTAGTACTTACCTGTATTGAGCTCTTCAATGTATGTTTGCTTCTTCTTTGATTCAAACTCTCAGTCTTGTATAGTTGTGATCCTTGTGCAGCACCAGGGGCAAAGAGGACGTATTCTAGCAGTTTCGTGATTTAGTTTTCCACAGAGATTAGATATTGGTATCATATACATGTTAATGTTGTTAAAGATAGTGGAACAGTCTCTTATTTGTTTAATAAAGTAGTTTCATATAATAAGGAAAAGATGTTGTCCTTTTAGGGGGGAAAGATAGCATTCTTCTCTTACCAGTTTTTTTTTTTTTTTTTGAAATCTTCTCTTACCAGTTCATGGTTGTAGAATCCATTAGTTCATTGTTTCGACACATGATTAATAGTTCTATAGGATCATGCAGTTTATGTAATTGCTCTGTGGTCGAGGAGAATAACAAATGCGTTGAAGTTAAACCTTGTTATTTTTACCCTCAACTTCTACGTTTCTGTCAGTGGGAAAGAACTCTGCTTTTGAGTTTTGACACAAGGGCCTATTTTGTGAATCGTCTGACTGGGATTTGTGATAGTTTCTGTTCTTGTAAGAAGTTCTGTTGTGCCTTTTCGTTTTGGGGGAGATATTGCAGCTGTGCAAGCATCAATTGTGTGCCTTGCCTTGTACAGAACTTCCTTGCAAATATCTTGGATTGCCATTATCAATTAAGGAACTCTTCAAGGCTGATTTCTGTGCTATAATTCATAAAATTCCTGATAGATTGCCTGGGTGGAAAGCAGTCATGATGCACCCAGCTAGGAGAGCAACTGTACGAGCAGTGCTCAGACTTGGTCGCTGGTCATTTCTAGTGGTTCATTGGCGAGCCTAGATGTAATTAGCCCTGCCCCACTAGGGGTTGTATGAGTCTTCTTAGACTCTCCTGTTCTTCTTAACATAATGAAAAGCACAACTCTCCAGCACTTTCAAGAAAAAAATGTACCCAATATGTTAATCTCATGATCCCAGATCCCACAAACCATCCTTCCATAATGGTATATTCCAGTTCAATATCCTTATGATGCCATACACTAGGAAGCTTTTTCTTGGAAATACCAATCATGGGTATAATACTCTCTTAGTTTGAGTTGTGTCCGCTTCGTTTTTGTTTGTGTGTGTGAGAAAAGCATAGTGTACTATCTAGGTATGGTTGTCAACATTGTTGATATCAGTTCCAAGCGAGCAAAATATACCTACATTGTTTCCATCACTGTGTAGTGATACATTTGTAGCTACTAAGAATGATTTGTCTTATTTTTATGTGTCATGGAAAAGTTACCTTTTGATTGATCTGATATTGGACTAGACTGAGAAATTTATGTAATCATCCATGATGCTACAAGAGTAACGATCCCAATTAAATAAAGGTGACACTTTGCTGGAACCAAGACATTAAGCACTGAATCGGTCCGTATTATATCAACAGGTACAAGGAAGCTGGCTTATACAGCAATGTTATTCTTTTAGGCTTCCTATATATTTGTACGTTCTGCTTCTAACTTGAGGGCTTGTAGTTTTATGGTTCTCCACTACTCTGCATCTATTGGAAGGATACCAGAAGTTTATTTCTGAGCAGGGAAAGGGATAGATGGCAACTACCAAGAAAAGTGTGTTGTGTGTTGCACTGATGTATTCTTGCTTCCTCGTGCACCATGCATGTGACCATGGTATTTATTTCCCCCCTGCATTCTCACAAACATCATCATAACCAAAAAGTGTCATTTGCAGCAAGTTCGTTCCTGCTCTGTTGTATGGTACTTGATATCACATGGCATTGGCAAAAGTCTTATACTGCATTGTTTTTTAAGCTAGCTAGTTATTCTAGTCTTTAGCTGCCTTTACAGTATTTTTTCAATGTCGTTGATTGATCATTCTCCAGTGTTCAATGTTATCAGTTGCAACTGTCCTTACTCTTACCACTATCTATAGTTTCCTCCTGATTGTTCACAGATATAATTCTTTGACATTTCTGAAAGGGAACATGGAGTTTAAAGAACATAATTAGAAAGGTTCTTATAGTATTTAGAATGGAAAGCTAGGTGTTTGGTCTTTCTGTTTTTTGAAGATACACAATAATTTCATGATATGTTCAGAGGAAGAAGAGGGAAAAAGGAAAAGAAAATCTGAAAACTAAAATTCTTTAATTACAAAATCCTCATGAGGTGATGAGAGCCGTATTATGGTTGATGTCAGATGAGAACCTCTTTTTGACTTGATGCAGATGGTGTGAGCTTTGGTTACAGTGGAAGTACTGGCCCAAAGTATTGGGGAAGCTTAAGCCCTAATTTCACACTTTGCTCAAAAGGAATCCAGCAATCTCCAATCGACATCGTGAAGGATGAAGCGGTCTATATTCCGCAGTTGGAGCCCCTTGAAAGGGATTATACAGCCACAAATGCAACCATTGTTGACAATGTCTTCAACATCGCGGTTTGTTCCAAACCAAATAGTTACTTTTAATTGTATTACAAAGTACTTTATTTTCTATGTGATTGTGATGTTTTACATACATTAGAAATAACTTTAACTTCAGACCCAAATATGTAAAAGAAAATGATTCATTCACATTTTTTTTGCGAGTTAACAAGGTATATTTTTTTTGATATGCTACATTAGAAATAAATTTAACAACAGTAACTCGATTCATTCACATTTATACATGTTACCTCCAAATTCTGAGTTGTGGATTTTTCAATATGGATCATCATCGTCTGGTGTTATTGAATGATGCAGCTGCGTTATAATGACACCGCTGAGACCGTGAAGGTGGGTGGGATAAAGTATAAGCTAAAGCAATTGCATTGGCATTCCCCATCGGAGCACACCATCAATGGCGAAAGGTTTGCATGTACACTCTGATGAATTGTACATCATGGATTATCTGCTGTACTAATTTAATGCACCCATGCTTTATCTTGAGTCCCTGATAGGTTTGCGATGGAGCTTCACATGGTTCACGTAACTGAAGATGGAAACGTTACTGTTGTGGCCATCCTTTATCGACATGGCAAACCAGACCCTTTCCTTTTCCAGGTGGTTCTATGTAATTTTTGCACTTTGGTCATAAGAAACGAAAAGGATCCAAACTATTATGAATGTACATACTATATACATGTTTTTAGGTAACTTATGACTCGACAGTAATGATTAGATATATCAGGCTTGAACTACTCTGAATACCGATGAGACGTTGGCCAGTTCAAGAAGCCGAGAACTGAATGAAGTGTTCAAGGCTTGTATTTCTCTTGGGTTCAGAGCGTGGAAATGATTTGTCATTTGCATTTGAACTAGTAGATGCTTGAGCAATGCTGGTGCAGTTGCATGTTTAGCTTACCTTCTATCAAACCCTCGTAGTAGCCAAAATGTATCTCACTATTTTTGTTTTGTGCGTGACTTTCAGATAAAGGAACAGTTGGCTGAGTTGTATGCGGAGGGCTGCAAGGCGGAGAAAGGCGATCCTCTCCCTGTTGGAGTGGTGGACATGACAGAACTGAGGCAGGGCGCGGATAGATATTACAGATACGTTGGATCCCTCACTGCGCCTCCATGCACTGAGAATGTGGTCTGGAACATTCTTGGCGAGGTAGTCACTGTGCCCTGTTCGCTTGAACTTATTAGCCTGGCCTTTTCAGCGAAGCGAAGTTTGCTACAATCTGGAAGTTATGGATTTGCAGGTAAGAGAAATGACCAAGGAACAGGCTGCTGATCTGATGGCCCCTTTGGAGGGGAGTTACAGGCACAACTCCAGACCACTACAGCAATTGAATGGTCGCACGGTTCAGCTCTATGACAAGTCACTGAAAATCCGAAAGATGGTGTAGCCCACTTCAGTTCGATCTGTTCATGTGCTAGTTTGTTGCAAACTCCGACTACCAAATAATAGTGTAAATCGGCATGAAGATTGTAATGGTTTCGTCATGATTTGAGCTAAGAAATTGCATTCATGTTTGCGATCAGTTATTATATATTTCAGCAAATCAGTGTTGGCATTTATTCGCTGTTGGGATGCAAAACTACAAAAGTGAGTTGTCACATGAACTCAAATTATCTATCTATTTTTAGTACGTGCATTAGGGTGGAGAGTGGAAAACCATCCGCTAAACGTTCAAAACTCGAGCATCCGGTAAAAGTTAAAAACGCAAAAAAAAGTAAAAAAAAATGGCAGAAGAGCAAAGGGCCCATCCGGGTTCGAACCGGAGACCTATCGATCTGCAGTCGATTGCTCTACCACTGAGCTATGGACCCGTTTTTTCAATTTGTCTTGTGAACTTATTTAGTTTTGTTATTACTATTTAGTTTCTTTACTACGCTTTACATCCAGTGATCCAGATAGATTGGATTTCTCCTGTGACAGTTCATCGGTTCCGTTTACTGGGTGGAGAACACCATTTGTCCAAAAAGGATTGAAGGAGCACGTACTCCTATGCTACTATCAGTACCAAAACACACGATTACATGCACGAGACACCGGGCCGATTGAAAACAAAACAAATCACTCCAATCGAGCAGTGCATTCTGAGGTGGAGGAATGCATGGTCTGGACATGCAGGTGAGTGGGTATATATGTAATAAAGAGATAAAGACACCTGGTTTGGATCCAACGAGGGATATTCGGTTAACCCGAAATCCACCAGCGATCGTTCCAGGTTGATAAAAGCTTATATAAATTAGCCAAGCATTTCTAGTAGGAATTGTTCAATGTAATGGCTCCCTAGAAACCGAACGAGCCCTCAGTGGGTATGTAATACTACCTACATTTTTCTTCCTCCATCCTAAAATATAAGAGATCTAAGTTTGTCATAAGTCAAATTATGTTAACCTTGACCAAAATTATAGAAAACAAGAATAGTTACAATTTCAAATTAGCATCATCGGATATGTTATGAAATATATTTTCATAATTTACATATTTGATGTAATAGATATTAATATTATTTTCTATAAATTTAATCAAACATTGTATAGTTTGACTTAGGACATAAAAAATTACTGTTGAATTAATATAAATCTGAACTCTGAATCATAAAATTAATTTAGATCGAAACTAGTCAACGACATCCATGCAATAGAAAAATAAGTTTTACTATTAGTAGATGTAAGAGATCGAAATCTCGTTTATCTTCAGAATATACACTGTGTATTTGTTCTAGCGTCCGGACGTCCGGCCACAGGAGGCGTCCGGACGCCGCTCCTGTTCAAACGCATCTACCGCCCCCCGTCCCGTCCTTGTGTAACAGAAGCGCATCCGCCATGCTTGCCTCATCCCATCCGCAGATGCACACCGTGGAGGCGTATGCCGGCCTTAGGCGCCTACACGGTGACCCACAGCGCACCCCCCATTACCGGGGCCATTGCAACATATGCTCCCCTAGATCTACTTTTGAAACACTTGCAACATACGATTGAAAACAGATGAAACACTTGAAACATACGCTTGAAACATGCGTTTATAGCCATAACTAACTACATATGCAACATCAAGATTTACTTTTACAACATCCAGATGAAACTTGCAACATACATATGAAACATGCGCTTGAAACATGCATGTTATGCGACATCCAAATATATTTCTGCAATATCCAGATGAAACACTTGAAATATACATATGAAACAACTGAAACACTGGAAAACATATGCTTGCAACATGCGTATATTGTTATTGCAATATATGCAACATCCTAGATCTACTTTTGCAATATCTAGATGAAACGCGTGAAACATAAGTCTAAAACGCCTGAAACACTTGAAACACGGCGTCTCCGGTGATCACGGGCTACCTAGTGGGGAACTTTGGTAACCAACAAGCTCAGGTCAGGAGACGTCGAGAGCAACGATCTAGCGTACACCTAGGTGCAACCCTCTCCTTCCTGTCGACGAGCGTGGTGGATGGGGCGCAGCGCTACCTCCTCAGTGGAGAACTTTGGTAACAGACGAAAGCAGATGGATGACGGGTCGGCCGATTCGCGGTGTCGAGGCGGGCGTCTTTATCTCTCCCAAAAACGGTGGACAACGATGGGGAGAAAGGAGCAGAAGACAAACGAAGATCTGCGAAGCGCGTGCGGGAAGGCAGAGAGGAAGGGAGAGCAGATGGGTTTACGTCGGGTGGCCTTGGCGTGCAGGGATGGCATGAAGCTTGGCGCATGATGGGTTTACGCAAACCGAGGAGTTGTGCAAAAAGAAGGAGTGATCCATCATTGATCTTATTCTCAAGGAGATGGAGGAAATTAGCCTTGCCTTTCAAGAGTTTTCTTTCTCTTTTTATTAGTAGAAGTTATAATAAGGTTGACAAAGCTCGAAGAGTTCTTGCTGGTGTAGCGTTACTCCAGCATGTGTGTATGACTTGATCATGATTGAGGTTGAGGGGAAAGGCAAGCAATTCAGAGAGGAAGGGAGAGCACGGGGGCAACGGGGCCTAAATTGCGTCTGGAGTGTTCTCGAGCGGAGGGAAAGGCCCACCAGCCGACCGTGTTGTTTCGTGGGCGGGCTATTATATTTTGTGTGGTCCACGGTTGGAGGAAGCGTCCCTCCGTCGGTCCGGACGGAGCATTACTGTTAGAACAAACCTGGTACATAGTTGGTCCTTGGTCAAGACGGAAGAGGAAGGAGGGGCCACGAAGAAGCACCAGGCTTGCATGAAGGTACCCAATTCTGGAGCTAAACTCACCCGCAAGTCTCTCTTGGGCTCACCTTGATTACATTATCACCTTCCATCCACCCATGCATGATGCATGCACTATTTATAGTAAAAGGTGTTCACCGTTTAATAAAAAGCCGAGAGCCACCGTCTAGCTTGCATTGTGAACCAACTGAACTACCAACAGTTGTTAGCATACATTTATCCTAAATTTTTACCATGGCCAAGATCCTCCTACTGATCGTCCTTGTTGCTACCATCACAGCCGTGGAAGCCACTCCGCCAGTGCCGGAGCAATCGTCCGCCGAAGTTGACAAGAAGATCAACGAGGTGAATCTGACACTGAAGAAGGTTTTCGACGACGTCATCGCCTCCGCCCCACCGGCCAAGAAGAAGGAAGCCATAGACGCAACTTCTAAGCAGCTTCGCATCGCCGAGACCGCCCTCGCGAAGGCCAAGGCAGGAGGCGAGGAGAAGGTAGCAACACTTGCCTTGAAATACGAGTTAAGCGCCAAGATCGTAATGGAGGCACCGCCGGCTATGAAGCTAGAGAGGATGGAGGAATTGTTCAACGCCATGTCTGCACCAAACCACAAAGATTGCGCCACCAACGTCGACGACAAGCCCTTCTGCGAGACCGTCTCCAAGCTGCAGAAGGCCTTCAAGGAGGTCCGCGCTGCCGTCGCGCAAGGCAAGAAGGAGGAAACTATCGACGATGTGTTCCTCATCAATCAAGAATTCGCCCCCACTATCAGGGCTATCAACAAGGCGTACGCGGATGGAGATGAGAAGGAGATCGCGGCGGTTCTAGCTACCTACAACAAGTGTGCCGATGCGATCCTTGCAGCTGCGCCCGCTGAAAAGTTCAAGGTGATGCAAGAGAGCATCGCGGCCGCTTCCCGTGTATCGTCCGGAAAGGCATAGTGCCACTGCTGGCACCACAACTTTGGATCGACCACTTTGCAACGACGCCATATCCATACGCTTAGCGCCGATGATCGCCTGCCCTACAAAGCATAGTGCTGTTAAATTCTAAAATAAATTTAGAAAAATGTAAGCATCCGTGTAAGTCAACAACTTAAATCCGGGTGAGTAGATTCCACCACATAGAACCTAACCAGCTGATCTATGATCAGTTCACAGCTGATTGGTTGTTTAATGTCTTCAGAAAACATGTTTGTCTAGAATGTGCGTGGTCTCAATGTCCGCGCGCGTCGTAGTGCTGTAAGAGAGTTTGTAGTCTAGGTCTCTACGAGAGGGTGTCTGCTATGAGCTTCTTTCAGAAGAGTCACAGCTTAGTTCCGTGTAATTAGGATCAAATCTGACGAGGTGTTCTTAGTTCGGTAATCCTGCGATTACCACCCTAAGATGTGTTTGTAATTCACTCTATTTCTTCTTAGGGGCTGTTTGGATCCTTTAATTTTGAGAAATTGAAATTTACTTAATAAATTAGGCTATTTTGTTTGAAATTTGACATTCCACCACTTTTCAAAATTCACGTATAAGCCTATTTTAAATTCATAGGGTGAGAAATGAAAATTGATTCTATAGATAACCATGCTATGTTTCTACTTTGCAACTTATAACACGCTCTTCAACTCGCTGCCTTACAGTAGAAATGTAATAATATACGAATATAATATATATATACAATTATATTAACTTAATTAATACGTGTCTAAATTATAATTATTAAAATAAATTTAATTCTAAGGATCCAAATGGGGCTTTAGTGAAAAAAGGTGTCAAGGCACGATCATGAAAAATAAAGCTCTGCTCTTTTTTTTTTCTTGTGAGCAAATATATAATTTTAATATGTGATCCCATCAATCTCCGTGTATTCAATCTCTTGCAATAGGATCTTGTTGACGCAAAAACATAGATGCCAAAGCATACAGAGAGCACCAGTACTGGAGAGCACCTCGTTTGCACCCGAGGCAACTGGCACTGGCAGTAGGGGGGATATTCACCGTGCTTTTGTAGGATGGACAACTAGGGCCGGCAGGGCTCTCTCCCAGAGGAGCTAGAAAACATGGTTTTTTTGAGCTCCTAGTTCATTTCACGAGGAGAGAGAAAAACAGCTTCTTTCTACAACACCTGATTTAGAGGAGCCGGAGCCCCTGTAAGCCTTGCCCAAACAGGCTCTAGGTTCCAAGCCTTTGCATGCAGAGCAGTGACTAATTTCTAAGCAAATTAGCAAAGGCCACCAAAATACTCATTCGGAATGGACCCAGTCAGGTCATGTGCGTCGGGTACCACATGTCAAATATCCAGATCTCCTCTATTTCTGATAAAAAGGGCTCAACAATCCTTTGACCTTTAACACCCATGGTGTTAGGCACATGATAAGTAGTGGGTTAAGACTTAAAAAACATATCAAATAGTTCTTCATATGCTCTAATCTAAATTAATACATTTATTGATGAACATGTAGATTTTAAAATCTTTTAGATAAGATCAAACTATTTTTTGCCAAAAAAAGACTTAAAATTATTAAATAATAATTTATGTCACAAATGTGATAAAAATTTTAATTGCGTAAAAGAATAAGTTAAACATCATTCATGACTGAAAGAGAAATTAAAACTAAAGGATATGTTGAAAAGCTTGTTACCACCATCTACCCCAAATTATATCGTTTTGCATTTTCTAGGTACATAGCTTTTGCTATGCACCTAGATATACAATACATCTAGATACATAGTAAAAAGTACCTAGAAAAGCAAAAATAACCTATAGATTGAAACGGAGGGAGTATCACATTATTAAATGATGAAGCTTACGTAAGTTAAATAACTTTTATTAATAATAACGTCAATACTTGTGATGCCAACAAACTTTTCAATAGTGTTCAAACAACTCTAAATCAACTCATGATCAAAGTTAGTAAGGTTTTGCACATGAAAAATCACAAGAAAATGCTTAAAAGGGTAAAAGAAAACCTAAGTGTCGATTAATTGATTGATGCCTGTTTATGGATGTTTATAAAATAATATTATTAAAACACTAAAAAATATGCCAACATGAGAAAACATCTACAAGGAATGTATTTTACAGTAGAAAAAGTTATATAGTACAAAATTATGTTGAAAAGCATTTCAAATAGAACCATAAAGTTTGAATGGATTAAGGAAAATCAACCCTTTTGACTCTAAGCCTAACTCTAAAAGATTGGCTGACATTAACCTTTTGGTGAATTGCGTTCTCCCAATTTTTCTTAACAACTCACTTCAGTGCTAACATGAACTACTTAGCATATACCATAGAGAAGGACAATAGTGTAAACACTTCACCTTTAAGCGTGACTGGGTCACCAATTTCGGGCTCTAAGTAGGCTAAAAACTATAAGTTTTCAGCAGGGTTCATGTCAGCTAACAGGGCAAATTAGCTTTTATGGCTACCAATCTCTTAATCGGTTACTTTAATCACCTTGGTCATTTTACATATATTCACTATAGAAAACAGAAATTTTTTGGTGGCCTAGAATTTCCTTAAGTGACGAAATCTCTTGCCGCCAAGGAATAATCATTTCCTCGGTGGTTGTAGTAAATTGCCAAGATAATTTGTATCCTTTGCGGTTCCATTCGGCCTTCAAGGAAATATGCAAAGACGGCCATTTCCTTAAGTGCTATTGTAATCTGCCAAGAAAATCACCATTTTGAAATTAACCTCATATGTAGAAATGATTTGAACCAAAGTTGTAGTAATATGAAGAGATCTAAAAATTTTCAGTTCAAACTTTTTACATTTGAATTCGGTTAGGGTTCCCAATATGCATTACAATATTCACCCGATAAAATACAAAAGAAATATATCGGACACCTTGTCAAAAGTGACTTTGAGACATAGTGGTAAAGAAGTCCTTAAATGAGAGACTGGGTTAGGAGAAAACAAGATACTCTATCATGCAAGTCTTAGTGAGAGTTTTATGTCCCTGTTTACAAGACTCTAGATGTTCGAAACAGTGTAAACAAGTTTCATCCCTGTAAAATTTATTTCATCTTATAAAACTTTTATGATCTCTTTCTCTCTCTTCATGTAAACTATGCCATGTCAACTTATTTAATGTTCACGAAACTCCTGTTGAGGCTAGCCTCAGAGACCAAACACACGCATCTCGGGGAAAGATGGCCTCAAGACCAAACACATGCATCTCGAGGAAAACAACACTTGTCGATCCGGGCGCAATATATGGAATATAATCAATGGTAAATGCGAGACTTGCAAACGGCGCGTGACAAAAAAATAATAAAAAATATATTTCTTCGTCTTCGCAGAACTTCACGAGCTTCGAGGGCAGCATTAGAGGCGAAGGACTTCTCGTGATCTTCTTTCCGACCGAGCGATTTCTAAGCAGCAAATCTGACTTTGACTAAGTGTAACAAAATAGGAATATTCTCAGAATCTAGGGCTGTTGAGAGAGCACTTTAGTCCGTCAATTATTGTCCTGTTCGTTTAGGCTTGTTTGGCTGATAAGCCATGGCTGAAAATACTATTGACTGATTTGGTGTGAGAGAAAAATACTATTTATTGGCTGAAAAAATACGGCTTATAAGCCAAACAAGCCCAAACAAACATAACGTATAAGAAGAAGCGGCATAAATAGAGCCCCCTGTCAATAAAGAGGACGCCTTTTGCTAACAAAAATTTCAATGTAATACCTTGGATTCTCATTTCAGCATTCATTTTTCTGTAACTAACAGTCCAAGACTATGGTCGCGGACAACAAAAAGTAATTAAAAATAGAAGGAAAAACAACGAGCCCATTTGATTCATTATTGCCAAATGGATAACCATCGGTTGAGAACAACAAAACTATTTCCCATTCGAGCATCTCGGAAACTTTGGAAAAGCAAAAAGTAATTAAACGGCAAAAAGTGAGACGCTCGAAAAACACAAAGGTAATTGAAAATGAAATAAAACAGAAACAACAAAGGGCCCATCCGGGTTCGAACCGGAGACCTATCGATCTGCAGTCGATTGCTCTACCACTGAGCTATGGACCCATTTTGTTCATTATGAACTATATATTTTATTTGGAATAAGACATCAAGGGATCCAGACAGTACGATTGGATTTCGTCTCCTCTGATGAGTGGAGATCATCATTTGTGCAAGAGGAGGACGTACTCCTACTACTTCTCCTCGAGCACGAAGCACCAGACCGATTGAAAACAAAACAAATCACTCGAATCGAAACGGCGCATAGAAGCTTCTTGCTCTGCCCGGTGGCGCCAAGCACCAAGCAGTCCCTCCTTCTGCAAGCCCGGGACCCGTTCCATGCATAGACAAAGTACCAACCTGCATTGACCAAACTCCTCCTGCAGGTGCAGCAGCTGAATTAACCAAACTCGATTAGCTTATTAATCTCAGACAAGACAGGCGCAAGAGGTCTCGGGTCTCGGGAGCACAATCCAAACCAACTAAGGCATGGTTTGGTTCTAAAATTTTTTCACCCCAACTATTACATCGAATCTTGCGGCACATGCATAGAGTATTAAATATAGACAAAAAAAAACTAATTATACAGTTTGGTTAAAAATCGCGAGACGAATGTTTTAAGACTAATTAGTCCATGATTAGCTATAAGTGCTACAGTAACTAACATGCGCTAATGATGGATTAATTATGCTTAATAAATTCGTCTTATAGTTTCCAGACGAACTATGTAATTAGTTTTTTTTATTAGTATCTAAAAACCCCTTCTAACATCTCCGAAACATCTAACACCCAAATATTTTTATTTCGCGAACTAAACACAGCCTAAACCTACACCATTAGCTTCCTTCCAAAGCGACCAGCCGCCCCCACCCACCGCTGTCGTGTCCATCACCTTTTCAAATCTCCACCTCCCAAACCATTGGCGCCTCCCCTGCAGTGCAGGGCTGCAGCCTCAAGGAGTCAAAGGCACCCCTCGCCACGCTGGTCGCCGCGGCCTCGCTCTTCAAAACCAAACACGTACCAGCCGTGCTTGCCTGCGTCTCCTTTCCACTGCTTCTTCCACACACGGCGCCGCAGCCAGTCAACCACGCTGAGCTGCGCGATGCCACCGCTCGACGTCGGCTCCCTCGTCTTGCGCGACGATGGCGGCGCGGAGCTGGAGGCGACGTGCGGCTGCGAAACCGCGCCGTCATACTCCGACTGCGACCCGTACGCCCCCGCGGAGTCTCTCCGGCTGCGGATCGGCGAGGACATCGACTGGAGCGACGTCGTCGGCGCCGTGGCCGTGGCGGCGGTGCTGGAGCGGGACGACTCCACCAAGGGCGCCGCCGCCAACCCCAAGTCGTGCGCCGCGACGGCCGCGAGGAGCTCGCTGTCCGCACCGGCGGCTCCGAGGGCGGTGGCCGTGGTCACCGGTGGCCTGCCAGCCGCGCGCGACCACCGCAGGCGCCGCTCCCCGTGCCAGCTTCAGCTTGGGCTTGGCGGTGGCGCGAAGGTATTCGCGTCCGGGGAGGCCGCGGGTGGCCATCATCATCAGGCGGAGCCTGGGTCGCCCAAGGTGTCCTGCCTCGGAGGCGTCCGGTCGCAGCCGAGGACCGCGGCTGAGGGCATCACTAGTGGTCGGCGCCGGTGGTGGGCGTGGCTGGTGGGCGCCGACGTCATGTTCTGCAGCTGCTGCTGGAAGGGTCGCCGCGACAGGAGGCCGAGGGCGAGCGAAGCCGAGTAGAGTCGCCAAGGCGCCACGGGGCATGGGATCCGAACATCAGATCGGTCGATTGTGTAGGTGTGCGGTGTGCCTGGCCACGTACTGTCGGCCACATGGATCTTTTTTTTTTTCTGGTTAGATTTTGGTTTTGTCAGTTGACGCCGGTCGGATCGGAGTAGCTCGTGCCTTTCCTGTACATATGCATCTTTGCTAGGAGTTCAATTTGAATTTGAACTTTGTCATGACCCTCTGCTACTCTGCCTCCACATTATTGTCAAGTCTCTAGCTACCCTTGCTATACATTTTTCTATGGGTCCAGATTGCTGATTGATATTTGTTTTAATCTCGAACTTTTGTGCCTGAGTAGCCTGTGATTCTGGAGTTTCCTCGCAGAGTACCAAGTGGACTGCATTCGAGGATGTGTTTTTCCCCTCTGAAAGTTAAACCTCAATCGAGGAACGGATGGGAAAAATCAGTCACAAGAAATCACTACAAGAAGGAACGGACGGGGCGGGAGCTAAACAGTTCGAAGAAAAGAATGAAAACGAATAATCAACTGAACGCAACGCAAAATTCGGACTGGAGGCAACCGGGGAAGGTCAATCTTAGTGAGAGCGTCCTTTGCATTTAATACTGTGAGAGATCAGCATATTTGATAACTCGACAGAATTAATTATGAAGAGTGAGATAAAAAAAATTTATCTGGATGAAACTCGTGGTCACCGTTACCAACACAAAACCTGACGCGATATAGCCTAATAAACGTATTTGAAATATAAATGTTAATACTATTTTCTATACAATTGATCAAACTTAAAAAAAATTTGACTCGTACAAAAGCGAGATATGCACGCATATTAGGACTTCTTTTGACGAGGGGACTACATTTATTCATTGTTATTGACAAACTATGTACATAGAAGAGGCTCAAGGGCGCCTCCATTTGCACCGACAAGACAACCGTCGCTACAAACCTAGTTCAGAACAGTGACAGGGATTACACACGACGAGAAGAGTTGTAAAGAGAGCAAACGTGAAACGTTCCTCTCAATGCAGAGTACAACAGTGCAAGGAGAGGAGTCTATTTGCATGTACTTGTCATCAGCAGTATCCACACCATCACAACTCACGGGAGCATCGATCTGATTTGGCGATCAGCTCGGATGAGCCTCCTCACCCTTCTGCAAACAACCCAACAAGGAGTCAAGGACACGTACATGAATGATCAACACGAATATCAGAATCCAGCGAACATTCTAGACAGAAACCATAATCAAGTTGGCAGTAAGATAGATCCGACGTTAAGAGCATCTCCAGTGAAATGAGAAAACTCTCTTCCAAATAAAATCATTGGAGGAGTCTCAAAAGATTCTATGGAAACTTTAAGGCCTACTGCTCCGGCAGGCGGCGGAGCGAAAAAAATCCACCCAAATTGTAGGGTTTTTTTTTTCTCATCCGAGACGGAGAGACGAGAATGGAGGATACTGTCATTTACCTTCTTGTCGCCTTTGGCGGCGGCGGCGGCCCTCTTGGCCGCCTCGGCCTTGGCCTTGTCCTCCTTCCTCCTCAGCTTTTCCAGCTTCTCCCGCTCCATCTTCTGCGTACTCAGATCAATCCCCAACTCAAGTCGGTTAGCAGAATTAAATTCGAAACCATCGCACTCGATCACACCGCTGCTTAATTGATCAGTCAGTGAGTCAGTCAGCAGTAGGCAACCGATCACCACCGTACCTGTATGTAGACGTTCTCGGCGGCGCGCTCCTCCTCGCTGAGCACCCTGCCGGAGGCCTTGTCGCTGAAGTAGCGCGACACGCGGGCGCCGCCGCCGCCGCCCACGCCCTCCATCCTCCTCGCCACGGCTGCCCACGCAGGCTGAGCAGTAACCCTCACCACGGCCCTTCTTGTAGCCATCCCCGGTTTCTCACCCACGGTATCTTCTTGCTCCGCAAGCAGAGTTCGCTTCCTCCCCAGGAACACACACGACCACGGTGACACTAGTAGCGGATCTCTAATCGGATCGGTTTGCGTAGACTATTTCTAGGACACGCCGCCTCCTTATCTCTTTGTAGGAGTCGGAGGGGTCTGTCAGTGTCAGGCCGATGCTCCGAACCTGCCAGATTCTCACGTGAGTCAGGATAAGGATGAGCCGGAGAGCGAACACGGTTTTGTGAAACCGCGACTGGAGCACAGCGCTACGATCCTCTCTCCAGTAGCAGTAATCCAGTTTCTGATTCCTTCCTACGGTGGGCCTTGGGCTCATCAATGCTCCATTGGCCCAATCAAGCCCATTAAAGTTGGACCAACTTCCTTCCCCATGAGCAGATGGGAGGGACGGTGGCATGGGTCGCCTCGCCTTGCTCGCGGCCCACATGAAAGAAGAACCAAGACAAGTCAACGACGGTAGGCCCCATTCCCCAAGGCGGCGCTCCCTTTTCTCTTTATAACTGTAGATTTATTTCTCTGCTTGAAACCACAGCAGCAGCAGCAGCAGCAGCAGCGGCGGGCGGCCGCCAAAGTCCCAAGGAAGGGAGGTGTGGGGTAGGTGAAGAAGCGGGAAGGCGCGAGGAGCGGAGGGGAGGAGGATGGCTGCGGCCGCGGGGAGGAAGGTGGCTGTCGCCGCCGTGCAGTTCGCCTGCACCGACGTCGAGGCGGAGAACGTCGCCACCGCCGAGAGGTATGCTATTGCCCGCCCGCCCGCGGCGGCCCGCCTACCTCCCTAGTTAACCCCCGCCCCTGATGCCCTCCCCCAAGGAGCCAAAATCCTAGCCGTTTAGTCTAGTCGCGGTCTCGCAGACGTTGAAGTTTGCTGGAGTTGTGAACTTGTGATGTCTACCTCTTATCCTGTTCAGTAGCACGTGGTCCTGGTGTTTGCGGTTGCTGCTAACAAGGGTTTGATTCATGATGATTTATACTGAAATCTGCATTCGCTGCGCACCCCTAGTACTTGATTTTCACGCAGGAGTTTGCTTTCAGTAACGGTGCCACAAGTAGTTCCTCTCATTGACTTAGTAATCTTTATTTTACCATCAAGTATGTAACCTGATAACCAATTCCGTAGTAACCTAGTACGGTCCCTAGTAGTAGTAGTATCTTCTAAATGTAATTTGGAGTCGCTATAGAATTTTGAGTACAAAATCACCCCAAAGAAAACTATAACAATCTTATATCTTAACTGCTATGTATCTGCACATTGGATTTCTGTGCATTCTTCCTTGGATTGGACAATCCTGTCAGCTACTTTATTCTCAACTCCATTCTTTTTTTTTCTGCCAGCTACTTTATTCTTTCAGTGAATTATTGAGGCATCTGCTTTGGTGTTTGGATTCGGTTATGTACCATGAGATGTTGCGCCTTTGGTGAATGCCTGATTGATCGTTCAGTACAATCTTACATAACCATTTGTATCAGCTACTTTATCCTCATTTATGCATTTCTGATGGCTTCTTGAGGAATCCCAATAACAAGTTAAATGATATGTTTCTGTTTGTTCAGTTGTTGGGATTTGGTTACTTATGCTACAAGACCTGCTATATTCTAGTACAATAAAGTGAAAGTTCGTTTCCAAGTTTATTTCTGTATTTGTATGGTGGCCACCGCAAAAACACGCAAAATACTGCAGACTTGGTTCCTCTGTCTACATTTTGGCCAAGTTGTTTCAAGCCGCTGGCACTGTTCTAATTTCTAGCTGCTGCGTTAAAACCGAAGCACATCTTGGTAAATTAGCAACGATATGCTTAACGAGTCAGTTTTCCACCCTTTGAAGTGTTAACTCTTCTGCCACTTTTCTATGACGCTACGTTGCCAGGATTCTATTTTCCAATAGTTACAGTGCTGTTCCAAAAAAACAAAACCTGGTTGGATGCTACTGTTACATTGTGTTATACTTTGTTTTGATTATATATTATAGTGAAAAAAGAAAACTCAGAATTCCAAAATTTGTCTTGTCTTCACTTGATTTGCAATTCTCTTGCACCTCATGTTGGTACATCATAGCAACAGTATGGTTTGTCTTGCTGAATGGAATTTCTTGAACTTACTCTGTTTCACTTTCTGTTACTCTGACATGTAGCATGTTTGAAGTCATAGCTTTACTTGAGTGCATTGTTGTGTCGCAAAGCTATTCTATAGTTATGAGGTTGGTAGATGTTCTAAATTTTTATTATTTCTTTTGATCTAGTACTCACCATTAGTGTCGATGTGGCTTTCATTTACTTTCACTGCCATTCTCAGCTTGACAGTCCATCAGTCAAAACAAGTTTTAGAACTTTTTTTTGTCAGTGTGTGTTCAAAATTCACCAGTTTTAGAAATTATTTTTACAAGATTTAGAATTAGAAATATATTCTGACTACGCTAGGAAATTTAGACATCCATGGTTGGACTTATGTTACTTAAAATGACATGGAATACATGCTTTTCATTTTTAGCTATTGCTCTGTTTTTTCTTTTCTTTTTTTACTCAAACGCACTGGAGAGCTACATGTCATTGCATTAAAGAAGAAAGTATGATGTAAAACACCCAGCACACATCCACATGCACCCATATTTAACTTACATCGCTGAAAAACCATGAAAGCTTAGGGACTGATCGCTTGTTTTACAGGTTGATTAGGGAAGCACACAAGAAAGGTGCAAAGATTGTACTCATTCAGGTAAATTTATATGATAGCTATGGATCATCAAGATTTTAACTGCAATGCTTCTTTTTAAAACTGAAAGCAGAAAGGGTGTAGGAGTTTGGACATATATTCTCATTTCCATATTCCTTAAGTTTTTCATTCTCTCTCTCTCTCTCTGTTTTTTCTTAAATGTGCTAGGAATTGTTTGAGGGGCACTATTTCTGTCAAGCTCAAAGGCTGGATTTCTTTCGGCGTGCTAAGCCTTACAAAGGCAATCCAACTATTATAAGGTAGACATGCTTGTTCCTGTCAGCAGTCAATAAATGCATGTATTCTATTTCTTTGGCATTTACATGTGCAGCTTCGCCCCTCATGGTCCATAGGATGCAACAGCTTGCAAAGGAGTTGGAAGTTGTGATACCTGTCAGTTTTTTCGAAGAAGCAAACAATGCACATTATAATTCGGTGGCCATTATCGATGCTGATGGCACTGATCTTGGACTCTATCGCAAATCACACATTCCAGATGGACCAGGTAAGGTCAATAGTCTTTTGATGTTCTGCTATAGATTGGGTTATCTCATCTAGAAAGCTGCTTCTGTTTGTCAGGTTATCAAGAGAAGTTTTATTTCAACCCAGGTGACACTGGCTTTAAGGTGATTCCTGTTCTCTAACTTTATATATATTCCTAACAAAAAATATAGATGTATATGATGTAAGACATAATCTGCTGCTGATCTCTCTAATCTCTCTCGCTCTTGCTGCAGCAGAGTTGGCATTTGGTCAGCTCGGCTGTCTAGTCTCTACTGCTGTAATAGTATGGCAATAGGCCACCTCTAGTACATTAGTTGGTAACTATTACATCAACCATGTCTTAGTAGTGGGTTGATCTAAGCTTTGTACTGCTAGTACTAGGAGTAGTTGGTGTACCTTAGGAGTAGATAATTGGTGTACTCACCAACAACTATGTACCTGGTAGAGGTACTAGCACTTGTATATATATCACACCTAAGGCAATGCAAAAGAGCAGTTCAGTTTGCCACATCCAGAAGCAGAGCTTTCGGCCAGCGCTGGACTTGTGCTGTGTGTGTGTGAGCTATTCTCAATATCTTCTTCTACCTCTAGCCATAGTGAGTGGGTGTGCTGGTAAGCTTACTGCTTATCTGTGCAGGGCAGCCGAGGGACCAACAAATGGTATTGGAGCCATACAAGCGCCGTCGCCGGACTAACTGCTGGCGATGACGGACGGTTCGGAGATGGGCGACAGCAGCGGCGCTGCTGTGGCTGCCCAGCCACGACAGGAGGTCGTCGTGCGCACGGTGCGGGAGGTCAGCAGCACCAGTTGGCCGACGCTGACTCGCACCAACTATGGCGAGTGGGCGGTGACCATGAAGGTCAAGCTCAGAGCCCGACGGCTCTGGAATGCCATTGACAAGGACACCGACAACGAAGAAGACGACGTGTCAGTGTTGGAGGCTATCCTCGCTGCTGTGCCAGCGGAGTACAGGGAGCCGTTGGGGGCGAAGAACTCTGCTAAGGAGGTGTAGGAGGCCGTTGCAGCGATGCGCGTCGGCTTCGACCTCGCAAAGAAGGCGATGGCCCAGCTGCTGAAGCAGGAGTACGCCAACCTCAAGTTCAAGGATGGTGAGTCGGTGGACTTCTCCCTCCGCCTGCAGTCGCTCATCAGCAAGCTGAGGAGCCACGGCGTCACCATCGATGAAGAAGAGGCGGTCTCTAAGTACCTCCACTCCGTGCCGGTGAAGTACATCTAGATCGCTCTTACCATAGAGACGATGCTGGACTTGTCCACCCTTACCATTGAGGATGTGACAGATCGTCTGCGGGTGGTGGACGAGCGCATAGAGCAGGCCACAGCAACGACGGACAACGACAAGCTACTGCTGACAGAGGAGTGGGTTGCCTGGATGAAGGAGAAGTCGTCCGGGGAAGCCTCCTCCAGCCGCGGTGGCGATGGCAAGCACCGCGGCAAGGCATCTTCGGAGAAGAAGAAGAAGGTCGACCCCAACGCCTGCCGGCGCTGTGGGAAGATGGGTCATTGGGCAAAGGAGTGCCCAAATCGCAAGCAGGAGAAGAAGGCTGAGGCTCATTTATCGCAGGCTGATGAGGATGATGAGGCTACTCTCCTGATGGTGACGTTCTGTGCACTGCACGACGTTGAGGCCAAGGAGAAGGGAGAGGTGATGGCGGTGGAAGGGCACGGCAAGGCTCTGAAGGCTATCAACCTCGACGAACCGCGCGCCCAAGTCCACCTCGGACGTGTGGGCGGCGAACAGGAGCAGTGGTGGTACCTGGACTCCGGCGCCAGCAACCACATGACGGGCTCCAAGGAAACCTTCTCTGAGCTCGACGGCAACGTGACCAGCACGATGAAGTTCGGTGATGGCTCAAGGGTGGTGATCCGAGGGCACGGCACCATCATCTTCAGGTGCCAGAACGGTGAGCACCGTGCGCTGATGGATGTATATTACATCCCGCAGCTGCGTTCAAGCATCATCAGCATTGGCCAGCTGGATGAGCGCGGCAGCGAGGTACTGATCAAGGACGGCGTCCTCAGGATCAGGGACCGGGAGCAGCGGCTTCTTGCTAAGGTGAAGAGGTCCCGAAACCAGCTGTACCTGCTCAACTTGAAGGTGGAGCAGTCCATCTGCTTCGCTGCACGACACATGGAGGAGCCGTGGCTGTGGCATGCCCGGTATGGCCATCTCAGCTTCGACGCTCTTGGTCAGCTGGAGAAGATGGTGACTGGGCTGCCTCATATCGAGCACGTAGGCGAGCTGTGTGACAGCTGCCTGGTCGGGAAGCAAAGAAGGCTGCCGTTCCCGAAGACGGCGAAGTACTGTGCGACAGAGGCCCTCGAGCTGGTCGATGGTGACCTCTGCGGGCCGATCACGCCGGCGACGCACGGCGGGCGCAAGTACTTCATCTTGCTGGTGGATGACTGCAGCCGGTTCATGTGGCTGCAGCTTCTGACCAGCAAGACCGAGGTAGCGGAAGCGGTCAAGAAGTTCAAGGCGCGCGTGGAGGCGAAGAGCGGCAAGAAGCTGCGCGTGCTGCGGACTGATCACGGAGGCGAATTCACTTCGGTGGAGTTTACCGCGTACTGCGCGGATCAGGGTGTGGTGCGACACCACACCGCGCCGTACTCACCACAACAGAATGGGGTGGTGGAGTGGCGGAACCAGACGGTGGTCGGCATGGCTCGATTCATGATGAAGGCCAAAAGCATGCCAGCAAAGTTTTAGGGAGAGGCGGTGACCATGAAGGTGTTCATCCTCAACCGCGCGCTGACCAAGGCCCTGAAGGGCAAGACGCCGTTTGAGGGTTGGCATGGATGCAAGCCGAATGTGTCCTTCCTCAGGACATTTGGCTGCGTCGGCCATGTGAAGAACACCAAGCCTCACCTCGGCAAGCTGGAAGACAGGAGCACGCCGATGGTGCTCCGAGGCTACGAGGTGGGCACCAAAGCGTATCGGCTCTATGATCCCAAGAGAGGCAAGGTGGTGATCTCTAGGGATGTGGTGTTCGATGAGATGACGGCCTGGGACTGGGAGGGTCCGGGCACCGGGGAAGCTGGCAGCTTGAGCAGCACCTTCGTCGTCGAACACTTAGTCATCCACGGTGGTGGAGACGCTGGAGAAGAGGTGCTGACCACCCCAGGAGTGGTGCCGAGCAGTCCAGCAGCAATGCCGACCACTCCAGAGGGGGTGCCGAGCACTTCAGCAGCAGTGCCGAGCGCTCCAGCATTGGATCCGACCACTCCGGCAGTGGTGCCGAGCGGTCTAGCAGCGATGCCGACCACTCCGGCAGTGGTGCCGAGCGGTCCAGCAGCGATGCCGGCCACTCCGGCAGAACAGGGAGGCCATGGACCACCGATCGAGTTCACCTCTCAACCCACCGACATCGACGAGTACGTGGACGCTTTCCACGACGGCGTGGAGGTCCGGTTCAGGCGGGTGGACAACATCGTTGGCGAAAGGGGAGCTCCTGGGTTGGCCAGTCGTTTTCTCGACGACCTAGAGCTGCTCCTTGTTAGTGCAGAGGAGCCACCGACGTTTGCAGTGGTTAAGCATGACGACAATTGGCGCCGGACGATGTTGGAAGAGATGAAGGCCATCGAGGACAATGGGACATGGGAGCTGGTGGATCCATCGGTGGGCTGCAGGCCGATCGGGTTGAAGTGGGTCTACAAGGTGAAGCGGGACGAGCGCAGCGCCATTGTCAAGTACAAGGCTCGGCTCATCGCCCGCGGCTTCGTGCAACGTGAGGGCATCGACTTCGAGGAAGTCTTGGCTCCGGTGGCGCGAATGGAGCCCGTTCGCTTGCTGTTGGCCATGGCAGCAGCGAAGGATTGGCGCGTCTACAACCTCGACGTCAAGTCTGCGTTCCTCAACGGCGAGCTCACGGAGACGGTCTTCGTCAAGCAAGCTCCGGGCTTTGCCGTCAAGGGCGCTGAGCACAAGGTGCTCAAGCAGCACAAGGCGCTCTACGGGCTGGGCAAGCCCCTCGGGCGTGGAACGCCAAGCTCGACACCACCTTGGGCGAGCTTGGGTTCACTCGCTGCGCCACAGAGCACGCGCTGTACATGCGACGACGGGGGAAGAAGGAGCTCGTCGTTGGCGTGTATGTGGACGACTTGATCGTCAATGAAGCGCGGGAGGACATCTACGGCTTCAAGCGCGAGATGGCTGCTCGTTTCAAAATGAGCGATCTCGGCGCGCTCTCCTACTACCTCGGCATTGAGGTGAGGCAGGGGAAGGAGCACATCTCCCTGGGCCAACGCGCCTATGCGGAGAAGCTGCTGGAGCGCAGCGGCATGGTGGAGTGCAAACCGTGCGTAACTCTAATGGAGGAGCGGCTGAAGCTGTCCAAGCACACCATGGCGGTGAAGGTGGACGCAACGCGCTACCGGAGCATCGTCGGCGGGCTGCGCTACCTCACGCATTCTCGGCCGGACATCACATTCGCGGTCGGGTATGTCAGTTGCTTCATGGAGGACCCACGCGAGGATCACTGGACGGCGGTGAAGAGGTTGCTGCGCTACGTCAAGGGGACACTCGATCAAGCGATCGTCTTCCCCAAGAGTGGCGGCAAGGGTGGGCTGCGGCTCACGGTCTTTAGTGAGGCACCCCCAAGGCAAAGGAAGGTGAGCCGGAGCTCACTGTTTTCAGCGACGCAGACATGGTGGGCGACATCGACGGGCGACGGAGCACCTCCGACGTGCTCGTCTTCCTTGGAGCGGCCCCCATTGCTTGGCAGTCGCTGAAGTAAAAGATCGTGGCGCTGTTGACTTGCGAGGCGGACTACGTCGCAGTAGCCACGGCGGCGTGCCAGGTTGTCTGGCTGCGCCGGCTGCTGGGCGAGCTGACCGGCGAGGAAGCTCACTCGCCAGCTCTGATGGTGGACAACCAGCCCGCCATCGCCCTCGCCAAGAACCCTGTCCTCCACGACCAGAGCAAGCACATTGACATCAAGTTCCACTTCCTCCGGGATTGCATCGATAGAGGGCAGATCGTCATCAAGTTCGTCGAGACCAGCAGACAGGTCGTTGACATCTTCACCAAGTCACTCGGGCGCCTGCGGTTCATGGAGCTGAGGAAGATGATTGGCATGGATGAGGTCAAGGCATTGGGTTAGCTGCAGGATTAGGGGAAGAATTGTAAGACATAATCTGCTGCTGATCTCTCTCTCTCTCTCTTGCTGCAGCAGAGTTGGTATTTGGTCAGCTCGGCTGTCCAGTCTCTACTGCTGTAGCAGTATGGCAATAGGCCACCTCTAGTACATTAGTTGGTATCTATTACATCAGCCATATCTTGGTAGTGGACTGATCTAAGCTTTGTACTGCTAGTACTAGGAGTAGTTGGTGTACATTAGGAGTAGATAGTTGGTGTACTCACCAACAACTATGTACCAGGTAGAGGTACTAGCACTTGTATATATATCACATCTAAGGCAATGCAAAAGAGCAGTTCAGTTTGCCACATCCAGAAGCAGAGCTTTCGGCCAGCGCTGGGCATGTGCTGTGTGTGTGAGCTGTTTTCAATATCTTCTTCTACCTCTAGCCATAGTGAGTGAGTATGCTAGTAAGCTTACTGCTTACTTGTGCATGGCAGCCGAGGGACCAACATATGATTATAATGTGACTTTTACTGTCCTTGATATCAGCCAAAGTTCACTTAAATGCATTTACTGCTATTGATGCAGGCTTTCAAAACCAAGTATGCCACGCTTGGTGTTGGTAAGTTATTTATGTTCTACAGTGATACAGGCTCTTATTTAGTTTATAAGTACAGTAGTACTAATATTAATTAATGACATAATATCAATTATAACTAATGCCATCATTCTTGACCTTGTAGGAATCTGCTGGGATCAGTGGTTTCCAGAGTGTGCAAGAGCAATGGCTCTTCAGGGGGCTGAAATACTGTTTTATCCCACTGCAATTGGATCTGAACCCCAGGATGGTAACCTGGATTCCCGTGAACATTGGAAGCGAGTTATGCAAGGCCATGCTGGTGCCAACTTGGTACTGTTTGTTGTTTTGTATAAGTTCATGATGCACTATGACTTTCATTGAGGAACCACAAAGATGTTTGTTCCTTTGTTGTTCCTCTAAGGGATACTGGTGAAACAGCCACATCTCTGGTCACGTTATGATTACAGCTTGAATTATCCAGGTCCCTCTTGTTGCTTCCAACCGGATTGGCAGAGAAACTGTTGAGACTGAGCATGGCAAGAGCACGATAACCTTCTACGGGAATTCCTTCATTGCAGGTAATCTAGCTTGTGCATATCTTTATGCTGTGTAGATAGAAGGGTTAAAAGTCAAAAACATGACTTCAATTGAAAATATGTGTCTCCGCAGGACCAACTGGAGAAATAGTGAAGCTTGCTAACGACAAAGATGAGGAAGTGCTGGTGGCAGAGTTTGACTTGGATGAGATCAAGTTGACTAGGCATGGTTGGGGGATATTCAGGGACCGGCGCCCTGAATTATACAAAGTGCTATTGACGTTGGATGGCGAGAAATAATCATCATAAGCTCCAATCTCGTGTGTGTGGTTATCTATCCTTGAAAAGGATAGGGGCTCGGGGCTCCACAATAATGGGAAGGCACCGGCAGGCTCCACGAGTGCTGCCACCACATCAATGGTAGATTTTCTCCTTCCTTTCCCTGTCCAACGATGCTTTGCCTGCATTTGTAGAAGCCATCTGGGTGCTTTGTGATATTTCACCATGTCATTCAGCAGAATACATCTTTTTCATGCATGTGAATGTGATTCTATGGCAGAGAAAATTCAGAGCTCCAATTCATAATTGCATCAATGATTCCTTGTTATAATTTGATTTTAGCCTGGACTCCTAGTGTACAAGTTGTAGTATCTGTACTCTACACAACACACACCACCGCACACACGCATACTTCTAGAAGCTACAACCTATACACCTCAAATGTCCTTCTAGAAATCACCGAAGCCACACGAGCCTCGTAGACGACGGGCACGGCGTAGTCCCATTGTAGCGCCACGCGAGTGTCCAGGACCTGCAAGATCATTTATTGGGAATAAATCCCACGGTGGGAAATCACTGAGCCGACCAGGGCTCGAACTCAGGACCGGTGGCTTCCACACCGGGAGAGCTCACCATCCAATTTGATTTATGGTAGCATTAGTTAGTCTATCAAAGTAGAAGGGTCATACTTGGTAGAAGGTGCAGAATCAGCATATTTGATTCCAAATGCCATTCGTGATGACTTTAACTGTCAACCATCAATTAACTTTGACATGTGACATATACCTTTTCCATCAACAAACCTCAGGATTCTTGTGAACTCTGTCGTCTCATCGTCTGTGAGACCCTTAAGTGCTCTGGAGCAGAAAATGTAATGCCTGGTTTCTGGTAGGGTACAAACAAGTGCCACGCAAATAGTAGCTTAGTATTGGTTTCTGTACTTGGTTAAGGTTTCTGGACAAGTGTGTTCTTTTCCTTCCCTTTGTTGATTCCTGCCACTGAACTGCCTCACTAGCTTATTGCAAAACCCTAGCAATAGACTGGATGATTAGACATTGAAGAAGCAGTGAACATAAATTCCGCTATATTTACATCTCTCTCTGCAAGGGGGAAAAACAACTCTTCGTGTGGAATTTGTTGACGAGCGATGATTAAATCTACTATCTCGGAGCCAAAATCTAAAACCCTGATTGAACTAGTCCTTCTCGTTCCCCTGTTGCGTTTTATCTGGCGCCATTGCATCTGCTGGATCTTGGCCCTGGGCCAACTGGCATTCGTCCTTCTCGTCGTCCGGTTGGGGCTGGGCGAACTGGAGCTTGAACCGGCCGTCCTCCCGGCGCGCCTGGAGGAGCTCCCGTGACGGTATCCTCACCTCCCGCAGCACGAGACGGCCGTCTTCCCGCTGTGGCCGGAGGTAGAGCCACGGCTTCCCGCCGGCCCCGATCAGCGAGATCGGCGGCGGGAACGCTGGCCTGGCGCTCCTCGCCCTCCCCGGCTCCCCATCACCTCCTCCGTCACGATGCTGCCACTTGCACGGCAGTGCCTGCCCGACGTCAACGCAGGCGGCGTCGTGGTCGTTGTCGTTGCCGTTGACGTCGTCGGTGAGGTCGCTGAGATCGATGTCGCCGGAGCTCTCGGAGCCGAGGCCCTCGGTGCAGATGTCGAGGTGGTGCGACAGGAAGGACGACGGGGGCACCTTGGACGGTTGTGGCAGTGGGGGCGGCGGAGGCGCCGGCGCCGGCGTCTGTTCTGCCTTCTGGACGGCGCCATCGACGTCGTCGATGAACGTGTCCGGCAGCCGAACCTGCGCCGGCCCGCCCGCCTGGTAGCTGTAGGCGCACGCCGTCGCGGCCATGCACGCCTCGCGCGCGTGGTGACTGGTGAGGCGAATTCGCCCTCGTCTTTGTGGTCGGTGTGGTGGGCTTGAGACGTCCAGAGTTATAGGGGCGAGGCGATATGGGAGCCGGGAGTGGGAGGGACTCGTGGCCGCGTCTTGGGACGCCTTGAAGAGGAGCGGTGGCGAGTGGCCAGGCCCGTGGATTGGATGGCTGGGTTGGACACTTACGCTCGCAGTTAGTAGATCGGATCGGCGCGGTTTTAACGTCCCGCCCTGCTGGATTCAGGGCTGGAAAATCGCGTGCACACAATAGTCGTTGGCACGACGGATCGATCCATCCGTTTAAAGATTGAGCTGTTTCTATCTTGGGCACGGCAGCAATTTTGATTACCCTGAGATCGGCAGTATTTCGCGCAGGTCGTCTTTGACCGGCGCCGCACGCGTTCTGCTATGTTGCACCATGTCAAATTGTATAGCAAGTGATCGTGTCACAATAAATCGCGATCTGATGTAGCGCACGCGTTACATTACACAAGACAAGGAAGATAGGGTTTGGCAGCTCATCGTTCTGAGTACGGAGTACCCAAACAAACAAGGAAAGACTAGCATATCAATGGTTGCCTATTTGGGTGAGATACAAATACAATTATTTTATAGGGAAATAAATAATAGAGAAGGCAAGACGGATCCGCATTCAGCACGCCAGCCTGTTCTGTTGGCTGGTTCGTTTCGTTGCTGGTTCGTGAAGAAGTACTGCTGGTTGGTTTGTGTGAGAGAAAAATACTGTTTCGGCTGAAAATTTACGATCGTTTACGATAAGCCACAGCCAAACGAACAGGCCGATGGCGTGCAGCTGACACGAGGAAATTATTAGCAATTGATTCCCCCTGTCCCGTTACTACCTGTGGTCTGTGGAGTGTAGCTAGCTGATCGATGCGGGGGCAGCCCACACACTATCCAGACAGGTCGCGTTTGGCTTATCTTAAAATCGGTTTGTTCGACTTCTTTTTTCAGCCGGAACAGTGTTTATCTCTCACAACAATTCAGCCAGAACAGTGTTTTCAGCTAGTTTCAGCCAAGTTTCAGCAAGCCGAATGGGGCCAGTATGATGTAGTGCGGGCGAAATTTTTAAGGCATGTCTAGCGCCCGGACATCTAGATAGGGCTAGCGTTCGGACGTTCGCACCTGTTGCGCCTGCTTTACGTGGGGTCCGTGTCGCTCCGTGTCCTGTGCCCGCACCGTGTCTCGTGGCCCGCACCATGGCCCACGCACGCTTCGTGTCCCGCGCTTGCACCGTGGTGCCCTCTCCACATCTATGCACATGAAGGCAGGCCCAGCAGCTGTAAACAGGTGACGGCTACAGATGGGTGTCACACTGCAACATGTGTAACATCAGATCTACTTTTGCAACATCTAGATGAAACACTTGCAACATACGTCTGAAACACCAGGGAAACATGTGTGTAGCCATTGTAGAACATATGCAATCTGCAGATGAAACACTTGCAACATATGTGTGAAACATATGCAACATTCGGAGGAAACACTTCCGAACATATGCGTGAAACATATGCAACACCCAGATAAAACCCGTGCAACATACCTCTGAAGCATCTGAAATATTTGGATCAATACACTTGCAACATACGTGTATAGCCATGGCAACATATGCAACATCCATATGAAACACTTGCAACTTGCAACATGAAAACACTTGCTGCAACGTAAGACTAAAAACAGATGAAATATTTAGAACATACTATTGCAACATATGCAACATCCCAATCTACTTTTGCAACGTCCGTATGAAGCACTTGCAACATACATCTGAAATATCTGAAACAATCGAAAGACACGTTTGCAACATGCGCTTTCAGCGCAGCGCAACATCTACTTGCAGCTCGGGAGAATGGAAGCTCGGCAGGCCCAACGACCGAGCGCTACGCCTTAGAAACGGCTCGCTGGCCTAGCGTTGTCGCGCACGAGCGGCTGCCATAGTTTGGAATGGATGATGCTAAAGTTATTAGTGCACCAATGGGGACAAATGGAAACTTGGATAATAATGCTAGTGGCAACATGGTGGATCAAAAGATGTATCGGTCAATGATTGGAAGCCTACTCTATGTGACCGCATCATAGCCGGATGTGATGTTTAGTCTATGCATGTGTGGTAGATTTCAAGCCTCACCTAGAGAGAGTCATTTAAAGGCAACAAAGAGAGTATTAAGGTACTTAAAGCATACATAAAATGTTAGATTGTGATATCCCAAAGGAGCAAGATTTGAGTTGATTGGATATTCGGACTCCGAGTATGCGGGATCCAAAGTTGAGAGAAAGAGCACATCAGGCACATGTCAACTATTGGGAAGATCACTTGTGTCTTGGTCATCAAAGAAGTAAAATAGTGTAGCACTTTCAACCGCCGAAGCAGAGTACATTTCAGCCGGTAGTTATTGTGCTCAACTACTTTGGATGAAGGCTACTTTAAGTGATTTTGGAATCAAGTTCAAACAAGTGCCATTGCTATGTGACAATGAGAGTGCCGTGAAGCTCACCAACAACCCGGTTCAACATTCAAGAACAAAGCACATAGATGTCCGCTATCATTTCATAAGAGATCATCAACAAAAAGGGGACATTTGCACTGAGAGTGTGGGCACTGATGATCAACTTGCTGATATATTCACCAAGCCACTTAATGAAAAGAGGAGCAATAAATTGAACATACTTGACTTCTCAAATATGTGTTGATGCACCCCATTATATGACATGTCTGTCCTTCGAGCAAAGCAAGGTAAAGATGATTGACATGTCCTTCATCCATTGCTAAGGACTTGTTTAGTGTATCTAGTCATTCCTCACATGCCTTAGCCTTATTCATGAAAATCAAATGAATTTGATGCTTGTATGGTACCACTATTGTTTCTATGCTTGATATGATCTAGTGGTAGTATATGACATATTTGTGGGCTTGTGAACCTAGTGTTTAATCTAGAAAATAAGCTATAAATGTTTAACTCAACATGGTACAAGATAACCCTTATTTGGAGGTGTGAAGAAGCTTGTCCTTGGATAAAACCGAGTTAAATATCTTTTACAAGTGATCTAGATTGAATCAAATTAGAAAAATGATCCTCACTTAACATGGTTTTACCCCAACCCATCTAAAATTTGAGCTCACATTTTATGCTAATTGTTGACAAAGGGGGAGAGAAATTCATAAAGATAGTAAGATAGGGGGAGCAAACAAATGAAATGACATTGCAAGGGGATCAATTAAAATTTGAAGCACGCAAATAGGGGGAGCAAGCTCATAAACTTGTATGTTGCATTTGAATGTGCATTACATATGTTTGCTTGCATGGCACAAGTTCTAAATTCCCTATCCATCCTTGTGTGGTGTATGCTAGATTGTAGAAAATGATTGATGAAATGAAAAACTAGCATGCATAGGATGGCTAGATATTTCTTGATCGTTTACAAGTGGTACTAGAACCTTGCTTCTAATGTTGATCTCACGAGGTATCTAGTTTGTCTTTGCTTTTTAAGTGGTATCTAGCAAACCATGGTGCTAAGGATGATGTTCAAATGGTAACTCCAATTGGTATCACGCTTCAAAGGTCCATTCTTTACACCTTAGCATCATTTGGTAGCTATTACTCCCAAACTTCCAATCCATGCATATGTGCAAGCCTTCAAATCCAAACTCTAAACACATATGTTGGGGGAGCTAATACTACCAATTTGGGTTGATGTAACTTGTCCATAACCATTACACATGGTAATATGCTTGGGCAAGCAACATGAATCCAAAAAGATTTCATTGAATATCTTTGTAAATAGGTTGTCATCAATTAACAAAAAAGAGGAAATTGAAAGCCCTCGTTTCGTTTTTGGATAATTGATGAAACCTAGGGACTAATCCTTGTACTAAGTGTGTAGACATAAAAGGATGGTCCCATGCCAAGTGGTGGAGCAAGAGGATGATCATGGTGGATGGTGATGACCAAAAAGATGATCAAGTGCTTCACATTTAGAAAAGAAGAAAGAGAAAAACAAAAACTAAGGAGATCAAGGCAAAGATATAAGATAGGTTTTTGTTTTAGCACTTAAGACACCATAGAGGGTGTAAGTGCGTTTAGGATCGATAGCCGTACTATAAAGAGGGGAAATATTTGGCTAAGCGGTTATCGAGTGCCACTAGGTGATATGATTCTTGCATATGCATTTAGGAAACTAGTGTGCTAACTTTGACCCTTGTAAAATACTTTGAAAAATTCTAACACACGTGCACATAAGTTCTACACTTTGTGGTTAGGAAGTTGAAAGCAAGGGTGAAGTGGTTGTGGACTTAGAAAAAGAAAAGGAGGAGAAGTCACGCGACCGGACTCTGGCGCTGGGGTGACCGGACTCACCCCGAGCGCGTCCGGTCATTTTTAGCCAGGCTGACTGCGTTGGCTGAGGGCAAGAAGTAGTGACTGGACGCTAGATCTGACTCTAGCATCGCGTCCGGTTAGTGTTTCAAGAGGAGGAGGCGATCAACTTGACGATCGAATGCTGGAGAGGTCACGCGACCGGATGCGCAGGGCATGCGTTTGGTTGAGCGTGATGTACGCTGGTATCAGCCTCCCTGGTGCGCGCAGAAGGGCGGAGTACTGACCGGATGCACCACCGAGCGGATGCGTCAGGTCGTTGATTTCCTGCTATGGATGCTTACTAGACTTGACCGGACCCTATGTGGTGCCGCGTCAGGTCGTTTCAAGCGTCGAGTCCGGTTGTTCTTTAACTTCACAAGCTAAACATTTTGACCGCTAGGATATGACGCGTGAGGTTTGAAGTGGTGCCACGTGGACGACTGAAAGCCCTAGTTTGGTTTTGGATAATTGATGAAACCTATACACTAACATTTGTCATGATATGAGCTAGGTTGGTGCAATCCAAGTGAGGAGCATTGTGGCACTCAAATGGTGATGTTGATCACATAAAATGATGAGGATGGCCTCATGTGATGATGATCAAGTGATCAACTTGAAAAAGAAGAAAGAGAAAAACAAAACCCTATGAAGATCAAGGCAAAGGTATAAATAGGGATTTTGTTTCGGTGATCAAGACACTATAGAGAGTGTGATCACGTTTAGGGTAGATGGTCGTACTATTAAGAGGGGTTCTTAACTAGACAATTCGGTCATATAGTGCCACTAGGTGTTGGACTTCATGCATTGCATTTAGGCCTAGGGCACGTCGGAGAGCAAGCGAAAATATTTATCGAAAATGTTTTGAGAAATGCTAACTTGGCTCTAACATGTTTTGAGAAAATACCTTGAGAGTTAGCATCGCTTGCAGAAAGTTGCTCTAAGTTGTCGTGGAATGAAACACGAAAAAGTTTGCAACTTGGGGAAGGGCTTGGTGCCTGGGTGGCACCGCCACCCCTTGTCCGGTGCACCGTCGCCCCTGTGGTGGTGCCCGGCTGACTTGGTTCTGAGCACGAGCATCGTGGTGGTCATCGGACACGGTGGTGTGCACCGTCAGTGGCTATCCGGTGCCACCGCTGCTTTTTAATTAAGGCTGGGGTTTGCTGGAAGTTGGGTCGAGGGGGCACCGCCATGGGGTTGTGGTGCACCGCCCTATTTATCCAGAGAGCAGGGTTTGTGGGGGCTCAGCTGGGTTGGTCACCGCCACCCCCATGGCGGTGCCACCGTCACCCTGTCCGGTGACCAACTAGCCATTGGTCGACCGTTGGAATTCGACCGTTGGGGGCACCATCACCCCCTGTCCAGTGACCATACCGCCCTGTCCGGTGCCCTTGCAGAAAGCAGCTCCAAGGGGTAACGGCTCTATTTACTTGTGTGGCTATAAATAGAGGGTGTGGCCGGCCTTGGCCACTTTCTTGGCACCTCTTACACTTGTGCACACCCTTTGGAAGCTGAGCAACACACTCCACTCACTTGTTCACTTGATTTCTTCATCTTGAGTGAGATTGGAGAGCCTCTAGTGCATTGCATTGAGTTGCATCATCTTGTGGCACTAGTTGGGTGTTTTGGGATGGTTGTGAGCTTGTTATTCTTGGTGTTTTTTGACACCGAGACGGCCTGGTGATTGGAGGATCATTGAGCAGAGTTGGTGATTGTCTCCGGCCTTGATTGGTTGATTGTGAGGGGTCTTGTGCCTTCCTCGACGGAGCGCCAAAGGCAACTCTAGTATATTGCTCGTGTCATTGAGCTACCTCACTTGTTGGTAGGTTCTTGTAGTGTCCAATTGTGTGGATGAGGTTCGTGCAACACCTCTTAGCCACCAAACCAAGTGTTGGTCAACACAACGAGGACTAGCGTGTGGGCAAGCACGTGAACCTCGAGAGGAAAATCTTGTCTCTTGTGTGATTGGATTTCTCCCATTGATTGGTTGTCTCCACATTGTGATTGGTTCATTCCTCTATGCATCGGTATAATCACCCTACTCACTCATTTACATTCGTTGCAAACTAGTTATCAAGCTCTTTAGTGTAGTTAGTCTTTGAGAGCTTGTTAGTTTGGTTAGTGTGGCTCTTTAGTTAGTCTTTGAGAGCACACTAGCTTAGTGAGTAGTGACCTAGCTTGTTGTGTGTGCTAGTGATCATAGCGACTAGAATTATTGGAATAGGTGGTTTGCAACCCTTGTAGAGCTAGAGCAAAATTGCATTACGCCGTTTGTCATACTAATCAAATTGCTCGTGATCTTGTAGATTTTTTAAATAGGCTATTCACCCCCTCTAGCCATATTAGGACCTTTCAAGTGGTATTAGAGCCATGGTCATCGTTTGATTGAAGGCTTAACAACCTCGGTGTTAAATTATGGCTCAAGTTGTGTTCAACCATGTGGGGGGCAAACCACCATTCTTTGATGGCACATGGTATGATTATTAGAAGAGAAAGATGAAGATGTATCTTGGTTCAATCAATGATCAAGTGTGGAAAGTGACCAAAAGTGACTATGTGATTCTTTTTTTTGAAGGAAACGACAGGGAAGATCCCTACCTATTTTTTTTCTATTTTCATTAAATGAGAGAATAATTGTACAAGACAAAGGTACAAGGCTGTCAAAGCCCAAAACAAAAAGGTGTAGAAATTACAAGTGATTCTCTCTCCACACAAACAAAGGGTCAGAGATGCTCTTCTTAGCCTTGATGCAAATCTAGCCAAGTTCCTCCTTGAGAGCTGCTCTCCAATCCAGTAGAGTGGTAGCTTGGCTATCAAAGATAATACCATTTCACGCTTTCCAAATAACCCAACAAGCAGTTATAAAAAATTCTCTGAAGATGTGACTATTGAAGTTTGTTCTTGCTTGGATGATCATGTCCAGGGGCTGAAGGTTGAAATTCCAGTGGGTATTAATAAAGTTCCAGCAATCAGTGCTGAAAGGGCACTCAAAAAAGAGATGGAAGCAAGTTTCCTCAGGACCATTGTGGCATAGAACACAACAATAGTCATCAAGATACCTGTTTTTTCTTCTTAGGACGTTTCTGGTGCTGAGCCTATCCTAAATCAATAGCTAGGCAAAAAATTTGTGTTTGCCAAGGTTGCCTGATTTCCAAATCCAATTGAACAGTGGGGATTCTTCCAAGGTTCCCTGGAGTTGGGAGTATGCCTTCTTTGAGGAAAATGAGGATCCCTAGATGTAGTGCCAAGCATCCTAAGAATTTTGATCCCAAACTCCGTCGCTGATGATTTGCTAAAGCTCACTGAATTATTGGGAAGATTGGACTGATAGAGGTAGAAAGAAGATTTGATTGGTCTGATTGTTGTAGTAAAACTGAAGTGAGCAGTTTGCTTTCTTGGTGTAAGAGAAGAGATGGGGATATTTGTTTTCCAGAATCTGACCAGACTAATTGTCTTTCCAAAAGGATACAGAGTTACCAGGGTTTGGGTGGCAAACAACAAGAGCTTTGAATTTCCCAAACAGCTTGATTATGTCTTTCCACCAGAAGGATCCAGTGGGGCTTCTATCATGGGGAGGAATGTTGGTATTCTGATAAAGTTTAGACCAGGTTAACTTGACCTAGGGAATATCAGCATGATTATAAAATTTGTCAAGAAACTTCATAAGTAGGGCTGTGTTCTGGTTCTTCATGTCAATGATCCCAAGGCCCCCTTCATCTTTGGGCCTGCAGGCTAGTTCCCAAGCAGCAAGGCAGGTACCTCTTCTACTGATATCTCCTTTGCTCCACAAACAATGTTTTCTGAATCTATCTATCTGTTGGATCACTGTTGGGGGATCACAATACTGCACATGTAATAAGTGGGCAAGACAGAGAAAACCGAGTTTACTAGTATGAGTCTTCCTTGATAGGAGAGAAATTTACTCACACCTGAAAGTCTCCTTTCCATTTTTGTTAAGAGAGGACTAAATTCTTGCATAGTGGGTCTTGTAGTTCCAAGGGGTAGGCCCAGGTAGGTGAAGGGCATGGTCCCAACCTCACAGCCAAAGGTTTGTGCCAGAATTGATGTTTTTTCTACTGAAATAGGCCAATAAGCAATGCAATACAATGGCTCTCAACACCATCTACCATGCCATTGATTTCAAGGTGTTTGAGCAAATCAAGGATTGTGAGAAAGCTAGTGAAGTGTGGAAGAGATTGAAAGAAACCTATGTGGGCACACCAGCAGTAAAGAGTGCCAAGTTGTACATTCTCAAGGATAAGTTAACAAGCTTCAAGATGAAGGATGATGAGAGCATTCCAGAGATGTTCCATCGGTTACAAGTGATTGTCAATGACTTGAATGCATTGGAAGAGAAGATCAATGATGATAATGTCTCTCATGGTTTCTTGATGTGCTTACCTCCAAGATTTGAGATGTTGAGATTGCTTATCATAAGAGGAGGATTGAAGGAGATTACCCCTAACCAAGTACTAGGTGATGTCATGACACAAGAGACATACCATGTGGAAAGGGAGGGGATTGACAAGGATGACAAGAAGGAAGATGAAGACAAGAAGAAGAAGAGCATTCAAGGCTAGCTCATCATCCAAGAACAAGGACAAGTCCAAGAAAGAATCAAGTGATGATGAAGATCTTAGTGACATTGATGATGAAGCTATGGCTCTCTTTGTGCGCAAGATGGGCAAATTCATGAAGAAGAAGGGCTGTGGTGCAAGAAAGCGAAGAGATCACAACAAGGAGTATGTGAGGAGATGCTACAAGTGCAAGAGCCTGGATCACATTGTAGCAAATTGTCCCTACAATAGTCACAATGATGAGGATGAGAAGAAGAAGCATAAGGAGAAGAAAGAAAAGAAGGAGAAGAAGGAGAAGAAGATGACCTTCCAAAAGAAGAAGAAGGGTGGAGGCTATGTGGTCACTTGGGATAGTGATGGCTCTTCGGATACTGATGACTCTAGTGATGATGGCAAGAAATCTCTCAAGAAGGCACTAGCAAGCATCGCTATCAACAAGTCATCCATCTTTGACACTCCATCGACATGCCTCATGGCAAAGCCTACCAAGGTAAAATATGATGCAAGTGATGATGATGAATGTGAAAGTGATGCTTGTAGGAGTGATGATGATGATGAGGAGTACACCAAGGAGGACCTTATGGACATGTGTGAGCAAGTGTATGCTTGCTTTGAGATGAAGAGAAACGAGTGTAAAGAATTGCACAAGAAAGTCAAATTTCTTGAGCAATCCTTTGATGAGCTCAATGCCACTCAAGAGAGGCTAATGGAAGCCCATGAGAAGCTTTGTAAAGCTCACACTAAGCTTGAAAAGGCTCACTCCTCTCTCATCAAGCAAGTAAAAAAGGAGCAAGCCAAGAAGGAGCAAGTGATTATGTCTTGTGATGTGGGACTAACATGTGATATTCTTGATGAATCATTTTATAAGCCCATTGTTGTTGCTCCCACTAACCCTTGTTGTAGCACTACCACTTCTACTTCACCTTTGAGTGATAGTTTCACTTGTGATGCCTCACTAATGGTGGAAAATGAGACCCTCAAGAAGGAGGTGAATGAGTTCACTCGTGCCTTAGGCAATGCCTATGGTGGAGATGCTCGCTTGCTAAAGTGCTTGGGTAGCCAAAGATTTTCTCTCAAGAAAGAGGGATTAGGCTATACCCCCAAGAAATGCAAGGCGGCCTTTGTCACTCCCAAAGCTAGCTTTGTGAAGGGCAATGATCGGTTTTGTAATAGATGCAAGCAAGTTGGGCATATAGAGCAATATTGCAAGACTAACAAGAACAAGCAACCTAATGTATCCTCAATTAGATTTGATTCTTGTTACATGCTTGTTAAGGGTGCCAATGGTGTGAATGCTAAATTCATTGGTACCCCAATTGTGGGCTCTAAGAAGAAAGCCATTTGGGTGCCAAATAGCTTAGTAACTAACCTTCAAGGACCCAAACAAGTTTGGGTACCTAAAAAGAGTTGATCTTCTTTTGTAGGTCAATTACAAAGCCGGAGGAAGGCATTGGGTGCTTGATAGTGGGTGCACACAACACATGACCGGTGATTCAAGAATGTTTAATTCAATCAATGAAAATGAGAGCAATAGGATTGATAGTATCACATTTGGTGACAATAGCAAAGGCAAGGTCAAAGGTCTTGGTAAGATTGCAATATCCAATGACTTGAGCATTTCTAGTGTGCTACTAGTAGAGAGCTTGAACTTCAACCTATTGTCGGTAGCTTAATTGTGTGATCTTAGTTTCAAGTGCATATTTGGTGTGGATGATGTAGAGACAATAAGTGTAGATGGCTCTAACTTGATATTCAAAGGATTTAGATATAAGAATCTATACTTGGTTGATTTCAATGCTAGAGAAACTCAATTGTCAACATATTTGCTCACTAAGTCAAGCATGAGTTGGTTATAGCATAGAAGGCTTGGTCATGTTGGAATGAAACAATTGAGCAAGTTGATCAAGTATGACTTAGAGGCTTGAAGGATGTCACATTTGAGAAGGATAAGCCATGTAGTGCATGTCAAGCCGGAAAGCAAGTTGGTAACACACATCCTAAGAAGAGCATGATTAGCACATCTTAGACATTTGAGCTGTTGCACATGGACTTGTTTGGACCAACACAAACACTAGCATTGGTCAAAGCAAATATAGATTTGTGATTATGGATGATTTCACTAGATACATTTGGGTGTTCTTTCTTGTTGACAAGAGTGATGTGTTTGCAATCTTTAAGACATTCATCAAGGGAATTCACAATGAGTTTGCGATAACTATCAAGAAAGTGAGAAGTAACAATGGAAGTGAATTCAAGAATACAAGAGTTGATGATTTGTGTGATGAGTTTGGGATTAGGCATCAATTTTCGGCCAAGTACACTCGTCAATCAAATGGCCTAGTTGAGAGAAAAAATAGAACTTTGATTAACATGGTAAGATCAATGTTGAGTGAGTATAATGTGAGTCACTCATTTTGGGCCGAAGCAATCAACACGGCTTGCTACTATAGCAACCGACTCTATTGTCATCCATTGAAGGAGAAGACCACATATGAGCTCTTGAATGATAGAAATCCCAACATTACATACTTTTAGATTTTTGGTTGCAAATGCTATATATTAAAGAAAGGCACAAGATTGAGCAAGTTTGAGAAGAAATGTGATGAAGGTTTCTTGCTTGGTTACTCCACTACTAGAAAGGCTTATAGTGTTTGGAATTTGGCTAGTGGTACTTTTGAGGAGGTGCATGATGTAGAATTTGATGAAACTAATGATTCCCAAGAGGAAGATGAGAATCTATATAATGTGATAGGCACTCAATTGGTCAATGAAATGAAGAACATGAACATTGGTAACATAAGGCCTAGAGAGGTGATCAATGTTGAAGATGACAAGAATCAAGTGCTTTCTAACTCAAATGTGCAAGCTAGTGGTTCTCATGATCAAGGTCAAGCAAGTGCTAGTGATGACAAAGTACAAGATCAACAACAAGTGGCTAGTTCATCATATCAACCAAGTCATCAATCAAAAGCAAGCAATCAAGTGCAAGTGCCCTAACCAACCAATATTGCAAGAGATCATCCATTAGACTCCATAATTAGTGATATCTCAAGAGATGTGCAAACAAGATCAAGATTGGCATCATTTTGTGAATATTTCTCATTTGTGTCATCCATTGAACCAAAGAAGATAGATGAAGCTTTGAAGGATGTTGATTGATTGAATGCTATGCATAAAGAGCTAAACAACTTCACAAGAAATCAAGTATGGGAGTTAGTTGAGAGGCCTAAGGATCATAATGTGATTGGAACCAAGTGAGTCTTTCGGAACAAGCAAGATCAAGATGAGATAGTTGTACGGAACAAAGCAAGATTAGTGGCTCAAAGTTACACTCTAGTTGAAGGTCTTGATTTTGGAGAAACATATACCCCGGTTGCAAGATTGGAAGCAATTAGGATCTTGTTAGCCTATGCTTGTGCCCACAACATCAAGTTGTAACAAATGGATGTGAAGAGTGCATTTCTCAATGGGTACATCAATGAACTTGTGTATGTTGAGCAACCTTCCAGTTTTGAAGATGAGAAGAAGCCCAACCATGTCTACAAGTTGAGAAAGGCTTTGTATGAATTGAAACAAGCACCTAGAGCATGGTATGAGAGGTTGAGGGACTTCCTACTCTCTACGGAATTTAAGATGGGAAAGGTTGACACCACTCTCTTCACCAAGAAGCTAGGCAATGACTTGTTTGTGTTGTAAATCTATATTGATGATATCATATTTGGATCAACCAATCAAGATTTTTGTGAGGAGTTTGAAAAGATGACAGCAAGTGAGTTTAAGATATCCATGATTGGAGAGCTTAGTTACTTCCTTGGTCTTCAAATCAAGCAAATGAAGAATGACATATTTGTGAGTCAAGGCAAGTACATCAAAGACATGCCCAAGAAGTTTGGAATGGATAATGCTAAAGCTATTAGTACACCAATGGGGACAAATGGAAGCTTGGATAGTGATGCTAGTGGTAATATGGTGGATCAAAATTTGTATCGGTCTATGATTGGAAGCCTACTCTATGTGACCGCATCAAGGCCGGATGTGATGTTTAGTGTATGCATGTGTGCTAGATTTCGAGCCTCATCAAGAGAGTCATTTGAAGGCAACCAAGAGAATATTGAGGTACTTGAAGCATACACAAAATGTTGGATTGTGGTATCCCAAAGGTGCAAGATTTGAGTTGATTAGATTTTTGGACTCTGATTATGTGGGATGCAAAGTTGAAAGAAAGAGCATATTAGGCACATGTCCACTATTGGGAAGATCATTTGTCTCTTGGTCATCAAAGAAACAAAATAGTGTAGCACTTTCAACCATCGAAGCGGAGTATATTTCGGCCGATAGTTGTTGAGCTCAATTAGTTTGGATGAAGGCTACTTTGAGTGACTTTGGAATCAAATTCAAGCAAGTGACATTACTATGTGACAATGAGAGTGCCGTGAAGCTCACCAACAACCCGGTTCAACATTCAAGAACAAAGCACATAGATGTCCGCCATCATTTCATAAGAGATCACCAACAAAAAGGGAACATTTGCACTGAGAGTGTGGGCACCGATGATCAACTTGTCTATAACCTTTACAGTTGATAATATGCGTGGGCAAGTAACATGAATAAAAAATATTTCATTGAATATATTTGTAAAAAGGTTGTCATCAATTACCAAAATGGGGAGATTGAAAGCCCTAGTTTGGATTTGGATAATTGATGAAACCTATACACTAACCTTTGTTATGAGTCATGATATGAGCTAGGTTGGTGCAATCCAAGTGAGGAGGATTGTGGCACTCAAATGGTGATGTTGATCACATAAAATGATGAGGATGACCACATGTGATGATGATTAAGTGCTCAACTTGGAAAAGAAGAAAGAGAAAAACAAAACCTCACTTGTGGGTAGGTTCTTGAGGTGTCCAATTGTATGGATAAGGTTCGTACAACACCTCTTAGCCGCCGAACCACCAAGTGTTGGTCGACACAATGGGGACTAGCGTGCGGGCAAGCACATGAACCTCGGGAGAAAAATCTAGTGTCTCTTGTGTGATTGGATTTCTCCCGTTGATTGGTTGTCTCCACATTGTGATTGATTCATTCCTCTACACGTCGGTATAATCACCCTACTCACTCCTTTACATTTCTTGCAAACTAGTTATCAAGCTCTTTAGTGTAGTTAGTCTTTGAGAGCTTGTTAGTTTGGTTAGTATAGCTCTTTAGTTAGCCTTTGAGAGCACTCTAGCTTATTGAGTAGTGACCTAGCTTGTTGTGTGTGCTAGTGATCATAGCGACTAGAATTGTTGGAATAGGTGGCTTGCAACCCTTGTAGAGCTAGAGCAAAATTGTATTACGCCATTTGTCATACTAATCAAATTGCTCTTGTGATCTTGTAGATTTTTAAATAGGCTATTCACCCCCTCTAGCCATATTAGGACCTTTTAACGGCATCGGCTGACCAGACACCAGCGATCGGATGCAGGGCTATGTCCGGTCACCTAGTTCGGTCATGTCAGTGAGTGCCCAATGGCTACTTGAGTCCTTGGGGCTCTATAATAGAAGGGGCATGGATTGGGCTCACTCTCTTTGACATTTTCACCTGTGATACATGTTGTAGAACCAACCAATTGATAAGAGGACAAGTACAATGGCAGCCCGCAAGCGGTCGCACTATCATACTTGAGCCCATATAAACCCAGTAGTCCATCGAGTACCATGACGGGTCTCGATCAACTATCAACATACAACCCAGATCGTACATGATTCCACATACATGTCACATGTCACATAAAGTTCACAAATATAGTTCATTCATCAGAGTACAAATTAAGGTTATTACAAACCAAGTTCGGTAAATAGTAGCGGAAGCAAATGAAAGTTTGAAGCTAACTTTTTGCCATCATAGTTCAGATATAGTGCCAACTCGTGATCACACTCCCACAAAAGCACATAAGGAGGATTAATAACAGATGCCTGCCCAGGGCTCACTCCTCGTCCACGGCAGGACAGAAGCAGTTCTTGTAATAGCCGTGATAAACTGTACCATATGCAATAATGGGAATAAAACCTTGAGTACGAGAAGGTACTCAGCTAGACTTACCTGTCATAAACCAAAAATAAAGTGACTCCAAGGATTATGCAAGGCTTTATAAGTGGAGATAGCACGACAATATTTTGCATAAAAAGCGACTAATTCTGTTGCACAATTAAAATTCTATCATCAAATTAATTATAGCTATTTATCTCTAGATTAGCAACTAACCTGTGCCAAATATGTGGTATATCATTTAATAGCATACAATAGTAACCATAGCCGGTGTAGTAATTCCATGTTCATCCAAACCATCACATTCCATAACACAATTACTACGATGTTGGGGCTAGCCAAGTTTCTCACTATCTGAGAGAGACGGCGATTTGAATCGATTTCAACCAGCTAAGAATTTATTCCTAACACAAACCTAGGCAGACCAGATCAACGATCACCTTAGGACACCTTTGGTACAACTCAAGTCCACATTTTGCGGGTTCGCCTAGCGCCGCACAATCAGGGACAACCAGCTGCCAGGACGTCTAGGCCTGACCTAACCTTGGGCTCACGTCTGGCTCTCCTCACATCCTTACTACCATCCAGAGTGCACACTTTTATAGAATGGGGCCTGGCCTAAGTTGAGCTACTTGTCTTCACGGTTAGAATGAGTTATCCGGCTAGCTAAGTGATAGGCATGCGTTCAATCTTGTTAGAATGCCAACAATGGTACGGTCCTTAATTGGTACAGACAGAATCACATGAGTCAACCTACACATAGACTCCACCCAGCCTCCATTTACAGTACCCCATGGTTCTTTTCCACGATAGCAAATATAGCCAACCGTGCTTCGGTATCCACCTATATCTCGTAGGTGACAGGAAATCACCTGACTTCTATCGGTCTAAGCATGGCTAAGCACAGATTCGAGCCTAGACCTACATAGGGTTAAAGGTATATGTAACTGGACAAGGTAGTTCTATGCATCAAGTGTTTCCAATCAACTCTTATAACCTAATGCATCAAACATAAAGGACTCAAGTAATATTTTGTAAAACATGGGAGACTTAGAATGCTCTGGGGCTTGCCTTTGAGGAAAGAGGTTGGCTACTGATCCAGACACTCAAGGAGATCTTTGGGAGTCTACTCCTCTTCTCTTGGAGCTGTGGTTTGAGGCGTCTCCTGCTGATCCTCCTCCTCTTCTTTGTTGAACTCCAACAGCGTTATCTCTTCGGACGATCCTATATGGATGAGCATGAAATAAGATATCATGAATGCATATACGATGACACGTATAATATGATATGATGCGATGAATGCATCCTCATAAGTGTTTTCAACAGCATGGTATTAAAGTCATAACAAGTGCACCATATTTTACTGAGTAGGTGCCTATCTCTTCTCTAATAACTAAACAAACACTTATGTAAATCATTTTTGGACCACAATACAGCAGCCACTTGTTTTGACCATCACTGGAGTTATACACCTCAACATAATATAGTTGTGGACATTCTAGAAATCTTATGAAATTTCCTACAACTTTATTTTAATTATCTAAATGTGATTTAGTAGTTATCTATGTCAAACAATTCAATCATTTAAATCTATCCAGAGAGCAAGCATTTCTAACAGTAGACTTCTAACAGCCATAATCCTTAAACCATAAGGCCTATGACTATGAAAATTTAACACAAGGTAGATAAGTAAGTTATTTACAACTTTGTTATTAACAAGTTTTACAGAAAAGACCATTATCAACATAAAATTATCAACTCAACCAAAACTATATATGCAGTCATCTAGTTGAATTATAAAGCAATAATTAACTAGTTTTATACAACCATTTGCTTTTAAGTCTGACTAATAACCTCAATAGATCATATGCATCTCAAGCACCATAGAAAACATCATGGTCAAACATAACTAACTTATTTATATCCATTTATTATTTTCCTTAAATAATAGGGTGATTTAAAGGATAAATACTTCCTTTTCTTAATAAATTCTAATAAAATCACAGTAGCCTACAAATGACCTTAATAGTCTACTATACAAATTTCATGCCATTTAGATAAGTATAACTACCTCTACAAAAATGATAAGTTACATAGACTGATTTTTGCAAAGATTGTTTAGCACAGTGAAAAGTGTCAAACAACAGATTTAATATTTTTTAGATTCCTCCAAGCATAAGAATATTATGTAAAATTTGCATGATCATAGGATATATATTTTTTCCTCAATTAATTTCACTAGAAACTAGCAATTAATTAGGATTAAATATGAAGACCACATTAAAAGTACGTTTCATTTTAGTTTAATATTTTTCCTATCTAGAGCATGTCAACACAAGACCAGCAAAATTGGAATCACATTTTTATCACTTTCCTAGCTCAAGTTATACATTTTACAAGATTGCAAACATTTAAAAAACACTTATCTAGCTACATTTTATTCACCTAGAAAAATACTAGAAACAATGCATTTAATATTTTTTATAAAATACTACACTTCATGAAGAATCCAACAAAATTTGGTTCACCAAAATTAGACAGTCCTAACTCTAGATATGAATTTTTGAAACAAGCATTCAAATCTGTGAAAACAATTCAGAAAATCAACAAATACTCAGACTGACAGGTGGGGCATGCTGGTCAGTGGAACCCAGACGTCAGCGACGCGAGAATAGAGGAAGCGCTCCGACCAGCGATATCTCACCGGCGGCAAAATCTCTGGCGATGACAACAACACCTACGTGCTCGGCTCATCAAGCAGCGTCGATAGGTGTGCTCGGCAAGCCTGGAAGCTCACCGGAAGTAGCTCGCCGGTGGCAATGGCGGACGACGGTGGTCGCACGGCGGTACGCCGGCGTCCTCCATCCACCATATGCTCCGGTGAGGTGCTCTACAGCTACGTGGTAACCTATTGGAGCTAACCTAGGTGGCTAGGGTTCCGGTGATGTGACGGTGAGCTCTAATCATGTGCATGCCCGCACGGCGGTGCACGGAGCACGATAGTGCTCATGGCATTTCGGTGAGATGGTGGTGAGAGGCGGGTCTCCGTCATGCCATACGCTAGATCTAGACTTACTCATCCTAATGCGCGCAAAAGAAACGGAAAGCGATGGCTCAGCTCGGCGACAGCGAGCTTACCAGTCACGACGGCAATGGCGAATGCGGCGGGAGCGGCGGTGTGTTCCCACACGACCACGCAGTAGCGTCAAGCGAAACTCCTACCTACGTGTAAGGACCACAAGATGACTATGGACCAACGCATAGGAGGATAGGAGGTGCGGTGGACAGGCGCAGCCACAGTGAGCCGAGCGCACGGTGGCGCTCCGGTGAGGTCGTATGGCGGTGGAAAACGAAATGCGACTGTACCCAGGCTGTAACACCTCGGGTGTTTTAAATACTAAAACAGGACATGTCATCATATGCATTGCAAAGCATGTGGTCATATTGAGAACTTTGATATGCATTCACTAAAACAAGTTTACATTTGTGTTATAAGTGTTGCCTTGTAGTGTTTGAATCATGTTCCAAGTTTTGTTTGGATTGGAATTTTCGAAAACCCTAATTTCGGCCTTTAAGTTTTGACCTGGAAAACCCATTTCAAAATCGAAGCACATTTTGGGGTTGAGCCTTAAAGCAAAAATGTAGAGCTTGTTGAGTTGTACAAAGTTTGTTTTTGGAGTTTTCAAAGTTGTTTAGAAAAATTTGAAGTAATTTGAAAAGGCGAAATGTACTTAAAGTGTCCCCTTTTGAAATGTAGACCGAATTTGGGTATGGGTATAAAAGCAAAGTTGTAGAGATTTGAATTTTGAACAACTTTTATTTTTGGAGATTTTTGAGTTATTACATAAATTTGGGAGTAATTTGGATTTTAAACGAATGGCAATTTGGTAAATAAGTTGAACAGTACCGTCGGGCAGCTGTCACCGCCGGCGAGCTTCCTTTGGCTTCCAGTCGCGGTCGTGGCCATCTTTGGCATCGCGCTGGCACGGTGAAGACCATGGCGTGGCTTCTTGCTTCTAAGCCGCGTTATAAAGGCCGAGACGCTGTCGTCGTCGTTTTTCTTCCTCCTCTGTTTTCTCCCACCGCCATCGCCATAACTCCGTTGAGCTTCACCATCGCCGTAGCGCCTTCCCGTCTTCGGCAAAGCTTGCCACAGCTTCGCCTAGTCCTTGCGCACCTAGCCAACCAACTCTGGTCGCTTGTCTTCGCCGGGAACTCGCTGTGCGTCGTTTTCTTCCCCGCGGCTGGCAGCATCTCCGTTGAGCGAGCACCGTCGTGGCTAGCACGCTGCGGTGAGCCTCTGTCCTTGCTCGGTGTTGTTAAAGCTTCACTTGGATGCCGTGGTGCTTAATCCCTTATTGCTTGACCAATTTGTCCACCATAGCCACCAGGACTTTGCCGTCGACATTGCTCGCGCCGCCGCAGCTGCTGTGATCATCGACCCATCTCTCCGCTGCTCCTTCGACCCTGTTCTTTGCTCCAGCGTGATCCGGGTGAGCTCCTAAGTCTTCCTGTGCCGTTTGTTTAATTGCTATCGGGCTCCTGTCGCCGGCGTAGCGTCGCCGAGCCGCCGCATCCGCCATGGCCGGTGTCAAGCTCGAACCTTGTTGTATTTGCTCAAGCTAGTGACTCCAATCGATGCGTTGGGTTGTGGGGAATGTGTTGGTACCGTCGCCGTGGACGGAGGTCTCACCGGTGGCGAGTTATCGCTGGTCAGAGTCGTCGCCGCCGTGGTCAACGCGCGGAGGTCGGGGATGACAGGTGGGGTCACCTTGTTAGTGAGCGGGTGATTTGAAAAATGATTTTTCCTTTTTCAGAAATGAATGAATAGCGTCTGTTTTTGTTATTTTTGTATAGATTTATTTAGAGCTCTAAAAATTATGAAAAGTTTTGTGTGACCTCTCTGTGATGTATATTATTTAGGAAAAATATGAAATGTTGTTTTTCAGTACTTTGGAATGTGATAAAAATTGCTCAATTAATTAATAAATGAGTTTTCATGATTTTTCTAGGCTTATTTATTTATCTAAAAATTATGAAAATTGTTTTTCCACTTAGTTACCATGTGATGAACATTTACAAAAAATTTTGAGGTCAATTGGAACAAGTTGATTTATTTCATAATTCTTAATTAAATCATTAATTCATAAAAGCAAATAGTAACCTTTCATGATTTAGGTTTTGATTGAATTTTTGATTGAGTAATGTCCTTGGGTCATTAGTTGGTAATGATCCTTGGCAAGTGATGTATGTGTTACGAAAAAGGTTTAGTTAGTTTGACTTGTAACTGTACCGCAAAGGAAAGTTGTATTCAAATTATTAATTTTTGCATCCATCATCGAGCATCATGTTTTATATTTCGCATCATGTTAAACATGGCATTGTTACTACGTGTAGTGAACGAAGGTGAGCACGTGGTGGTTAATCAAGTAGTTGAGGAGGTTGATCCGTCTGTGGAGGTCGGGTTGGATATTTGTGGTGCGACTCCGGAACCAGACTTTTCCATCAACGAAGGCAAGCCCCGGATGCATTTAAACCTACCTTGTGTTTTATAAATTGATTTCACTTTTGCTTCTCTTTACTGCATTAAGTGATTAGGGGTCAAGTGAAAACCTAATTGGTGCATCACCAACCTTGTTTTTCCATATCTACCATATTACCAGTTTTAATTCGTATATGCCTAGTTATACTTAGCTATGCTTAGAACGATGAAAGTCAGGTGATTACCTGTCACCTGCAAGTTTTAAATGGAACTTTGATTATTATGTTATCATGTGATATGGGCATGTGGAGTAAGAAATCTAGACCGAGCGGACTCGGTGTGTGTGAGCCACAAGACATGGAGGTCTTGTGAGCGGGTTCTTTCCGCCTGTGTCGATTAAGGCCCGTACCGTTGTTGAACTGTGTGCGGTGAGACTTTGTAGTACTAACCACATACTTTGGTAAGCCTTAACTTGGCTATTCTATTACGAGAATGACTACTCGCGCACTGGGAGTGGAGAGATGACAGGAATAGCGTGTACCCACATGGCAATGGGCTGGATTGGTGGAGTACTATATTCTCGGGTGGCGCGGACCCATTCTTGTTTTAGAGGATCTGAGGGTAGGTTGATATATGTAAGTCAGGGACCTACATATGTCGTGTGGTATGGAATTCTCAGCTGGGTTTTTAATCGGTTCGAATCATCGTTGCTCCTCGGTTATGGAGACTCACTTCTCTGTTCATCATCGTAGTATTAATAACTAGAACTTGAGGATGGTTTGAGAAAGTGTTGGATACGAAGATTCATGATCTTTATACAGATCGTGTCAGCTTTGTATATGATCTTATGAAGTTTTAAATGTTGATGTAAAGAATTTTATTAAAAAGCTTTTACGCAAAAGAACTTTGATTATTGCTAAAGCCATGCCTTGAATCCCTGAGCCTGCATTCTTAGGTTCTATCAGTTTTTATTTTCAGTTCAGTCTTGTTGAGTACTTTTGTACTCAGGGTTCGTTGACCCTTGTTGCAGGTGAGGCTCATGCGCAGATCTATTTTGGATCGTGCTGCATGACTATTGTTCAGTGCGATGACGATAAGTAAATGTGTGGCTCTTGGGCAGGGCAACTTATTTGTGTGTTCTGTAATATGTTATAATGCCACTCCACTACTATGTTTTGTATTATTAACCGAACTTAGTTGTATGATTTGAAACAAATGATTTATAAACTATGTTATTGTAAGACTTCCGCTATGTTCTACTCTGGTGTAGATATTTGAATAAATGTTGTATTCTGTAATGACTCTGTAATGTGATCCTGCTCGGAAATCATGGATGATTCGGGGTTCCCCGAGGACACCCGACAGTCTTCTTAAGTTACCAGGAACATATGCATAGTTGTCAGAGGTCGTCGGACAGTGACAGGTCCATATAGACCCTATTATTTAGGAGGTTCTGCTACAGAATGGTATCAGAGCGATCGTTTCAAAGTCTTTGTCGAATTGGTTTACAAAAACTTCAAAATGAATTGGGATGACTAAATTTAACTTATTAATTTGGTCCAAATTGCTTCTGACTTATCTAATTTCTTTCTCACCATTCCTTATTTGATTAAAAAGGTTTTGTTTGGTGTAGTAATCTTACTATACCCTATATAAAAACAACTGTTGTTTATGTTCATTATAAGCTTTGATGATTTTTGTTCGTAAGAACGATTCATGCATCATGATTAATTCACTCGTTACTTCCTTCACCTCTAAGTCTGGGTTGGGTAGTGTGTATGGGTTGAGTTGTGTAGTCCACCCTTGCTGCTCTTGAGACTGTTTTCGGATTGTCTTACTGGGATTAATCTTGCTTCCTATAGTATGGCTCGTACCAAGAAGACTCCCCGTAAGTCCACTGGACCCAAAGGAGTTCCTCATCATCAACTTGCCCTTTGGAATGACGGTGCTAGCAATAGCAGCTCTAGGCCTGATCCCCAGGCAGAGATACAGAGGATTTCTGTAGAGTTAGCGCAAGCTACTAGAGATAGGGCCTTGGATGTCATCCAGGTAGGAGAACTACAGGGTAAATTGAGGCGTCTCACCACCGCTCACAGGAACTGCGAACGTATGTTAGTTCGTACGGTGGAAGGAAGAAATGAAGCTTGGCATAGAGAAAATGTAGCTAGAGCTAGAACTCATGAGCTAGAATTCTATGTAGAAGATTTAGAAGAACATAATACTTATCTACATGAGGAAGTTCATAGGCTAAGTAATCTCCTAGATCCAAATCATGAACCCCAAGCTGATGCAATGGACCCCGATGTCATCCTTGCCGATGATAGCGAATCGGAAGAGGAGGAAGAAGAAGATCCTGAAGAATTAGTAATGATCGATGAAAGTGATAATGAAGGCGGTAATATTTCCGGAATGGATACCGAGCCTGAAGTATGAAGTGACCATCAAGAATAAGTATCCCTTACCTCGGATAGATTTGTTTTTTGATCAACTGGCCGGTGCCAAAGTTTTCTCCAAGATAGATTTAAGGTCGGGATATCACCAAATCAAGATAAAGCCTGAAGATATTCCCAAAACGACATTTACCACAAGATATGGATTATATGAATACTTGGTAATGTCTTTTGGTTTGACAAACGCTCCAGCTCATTTCATGTATCTGATGAATTCAGTATTCATGCTTGAGCTAGACAAGTTTGTAGTGGTGTTTATTGATGACATCTTAGTGTATTCCAAGAACAAGACCGAACATGTGGAACATCTCCGAATTGTTCTGACCCGCTTGTGAGAATATCAACTATATGCCAAGTTCAGCAAATGTGATTTTTGGCTAAAGGAAGTACAATTTCTTGGACATGTCTTGTCAGCTGAAGGCGTTGCAGTTGATCCAAGCAAAGTGCAGGATGTGCTTGATTGGAAACCGCCAAGCATAGTTCATCAGGTTCGGAGTTTTCTGGGATTGGCGGGGTATTACCGTCGGTTTATTCCAGATTTCTCTAAAGTATCAAAGTCCATTACTTAGTTGTTGAAGAACCAAGTCAAGTTTGTCTGGTCTTCTGATTGTGAAGAAGCTTTCCAGACTTTGAAGAGACTGTTGACCACTGCCCCAGTATTAGCCCAACCTGATATCGAGAAGCTGTTTGATGTTTATTGTGATGCTTCGGGTATTGGTATTGGATGTGTATTGATGCAAGAAGGCAGAGTCATTGCTTATGCATCCAAGCAATTTAAGCAACATGAAGAACACTATCCCACTCATGATCTGGAATTAGCAGCTGTTGTCCATACTCTAAAGATTTGGCGGCATTACCTACTTGGTAATACATGTCATATTTATACAGACCACAAGAGTTTAAAGTATATCGTTACTCAGTCAGAATTGAACATGCGACAAAGAAGATGGTTAGAACTGATTAAAGATTATGACTTGGAAGTACATTATCACCCTGGCAAAGCAAATGTGGTTGCAGATGCCCTTAGTCGAAAAAGTTATTGCAATTGTCTGGCAGTGAGAACAATGGGATTGACTTTATGTCAAGAGATGGAGAAGTTGAATGTAGAGGTAATTCAACAAGACAGTTTGACCAACATAATGGTTGAAGCCACTATTTGAGATCAAGCTATTGCTGCCCAGAAAGAAAACAAGGGTGTAGCCTATATCAAGGAAAGAGTCAGGAATGGAAAAGCGAAATGCTTCAGCATAGATGATGAAGGTGTGTTATGGTTCAAGGATCGCCTGGTGGTACCAAAGGTTCCTGAGTTGTGGCAGTCAATTCTGGAAGAGGCACATGCTACTAGGTTATCTATCCATCCGGGAAGTATCAAGATGTACCATGACTTGAAACAAAAGTTTTGGTGGACTAAAATGAAGATTGAGATTGCTAGATATATAGCAAAGTGTGATACTTGTCAAAAGGTGAAAGCTATACATTTGAGGTCTGCTGGTGAATTACAACCATTACCTATTCCATCTTGGAAGTGGGAGGACATAAGTATGGACTTTATTGTTGGTCTACCCAAGACATCAAAGGGATTTGACTCAATATGGGTTATTGTAGATCGACTAACCAAGTTAGGACATTTTCTTCCAGTCTAGAATACATATCCCACTATACGATATGCCAAGATGTATTTAGAGCGAATCATGAGCCTCCATGGGGTACCCAAGACTATTGTGTCCGATAGGGGTACACAGTTTGTCTCTAGCTTTTGGAAACAATTGCATTCTTCATTGGGTACCAAACTACTGTATAGTATAGCTTATCATCCATAGACTGATGGACAGACAGAAAGATTCAATCAAGTACTTGAAGATATGTTAAGGTGTTGGGTCCTTAACTATTCCAATAAGTGGGACGAATGCTTACCTTTGTCCGAGTTCTCATACAACAATAGTTATCAGGAAAGCATTAGAATGGCTCCATTTGAAGCACTCTATGGTCGTAGATGCAGAACATCGCTGAGTTGGTCTGAACCCAAAGAAAGAAGGTTCTTTAGAGTTGACCTTGTGGAAGAAACAGAAGACAAGGTTAGGCAAATACAAAGTAATTTGAAGATAGCTCAGTCCCGACAAAAGAGTTATGCGGATAGACGACGTAGACCATTGGTGTTTAACAAAGGAGATTTTGTATATCTGAAAGTATCACCAATGAAGGGAGTTAATCGTTTTGGTGTTAAAGGCAAGTTGGCACCTCGATATATTGGACCCTTTCAAATTTTGGAGAGGTATGGAAAAGTGGCATATCGCTTGAAATTACCAGAACATCTCGCAGCGGTACATGATGTGTTCCATGTTTCTTAATTGAAGAAGTGTCTCCGAGTGTCTGAGCAGAATGTTGAGGTTGAAGGAGTGGAACTTGAACCAGATTTAACTTATTCCGAATATCCTATCCAAGTTTTGGATCAGAAAGATCGTGTTACTCGAAGGAGGACAATCAAGTTCTACAAGATACAATTGAATCAACATTCAGAAGAAGAAGCTACTTGGGAATCTGAAGATTACCTGTTAGAAAAGTTTCCAGAGTTTCTTGCGTCAATATAGAAGAATGTTAGTTTTGATTTGTGTTGCGAACTCTGTTTGTAAAGGGACCTCAGCTGTTTTATGAACAAGTTGTGAATGTTTTTGGATTGACACATTTCCTTTTTCATTACTTACCCTATGACTTTGAATCTCGGGATGAGATTTCTTTTAGGGGGAAGGATTGTAACACCTCAGGTGTTTTAAATACTAAAACAGGACATGTCATCATATGCATTGCAAAGCATGTGGTCATATTGAGAACTTTGATATGCATTCACTAAAACAAGTTTACATTTGTGTTATAAGTGTTGCCTTGTAGTGTTTGAATCATGTTCCAAGTTTTGTTTGGATTGGGATTTTCGAAAACCCTAATTTCGGCCTTTAAGTTTTGACCTGGAAAACCCATTTCAAAATCGAAGCACATTTTGGGGTTGAGCCTTAAAGCAAAAATGTAGAGCTTGTTGAGTTGTACAAAGTTTGTTTTTGGAGTTTTCAAAGTTGTTTAAAAAAATTTGAAGTAATTTAAAAAGGCGAAATGTACTTAAAGTGTCCCCTTTTGAATTTAAATTTGCATTTCAGAATGTAGACCGAATTTGGGTATGGGTATAAAAGCAAAGTTGTAGAGCTTTGAATTTTGAACAACTTTATTTTTGGAGATTTTTGAGTTGTTACATAAATTTGGGAGTAATTTGAATTTTAAACGAATGGCAATTTGGTAAATAAGTTGAACAGTACCGTCGGGTAGCTGTCACCGCCGGCGAGCTTCCTTTGGCTTCCAGTCGTGGTCGTGGCCATCTTTGGCGTCGCACTGGCGTGGTGAAGACCGTGGCGTGGCTTCTTCTTGCTTCTGAGCCGCGTTATAAAGGCCGAGACGCCGTCGTCGTCGTTTTTCTTCCTCCTCTGTTTTCTCCCGCCGCCATCACCATAACTCCGTTGAGCTTCACCGTCGCCGTAGCGCCTTCCCGTCTTCGGCAAAGCTTGCCACAGCTTCGCCTAGTCCTTGCGCACCTAGCCAACCAACTCTGGTCGCTTGTCGTCACCGAGAACTCGCTGTGCGTCGTTTTATTCCTCGCGGCCGGCAGCATCTCCGTCGAGCGAGCACCGTCGTGGCCAGCGCGCTGCGGTGAGCCTCTGTCCTTGCTCGGTGTTGTTAAAGCTTCACTTGGATGCCGTGGTGCTTAATCCCTTATTGCTTGACCAATTTGTCCACCACAGCCACCGGGACTTCGCCGTCGACATTGCTTGCGCCGCCGCAGCTGCTGTGATCATCGACCCATCTCTCCGCTGCTCCTTCGGCCCCATTCTTTGCTCCATCGTGATCGGGGTGAGCTCCTGAGTCTTCCTATGCCATTTGTTTAATCACTACCGGGCTCCTATCGCCGAGCCGCCGCATCCGGCATGGCCGGTGTCAAGCTCGAACCTCACTGTATTTGCTCAAGCTAGTGACTCCAATCGATGCGTTGGGTTGTGGGGAATGTGTTGGTACCGTCGCCGTGGACGGAGGTCTCATCGGCGACAAGTTATTGTTGGTCAGAGCCGTCGCCGCCGTGGTCAACGCGCGGAGGTCGGGGATGACAGGTGGGGTCACCTTGTCAGTGAGCGGGTGATTTGAAAAATGATTTTTCCTTTTTCAGAAATGAATGAATAGTGTCTATTTTTATTATTTTTGTGTAGATTTATTTAGAAAATCAAAAATTATGAAAATTTTTGTGTGACCTCTCTGTGATGTATATTATTTAGAAAAAAATATGAAATGTTGTTTTTCAGTACTTTTTGAATGTGATAAAAATTTCTCAATTAATTAATAAATGAGTTTCCATGATTTTTCTAGGCTTATTTATTTATCCAAAAATTATGAAAATTGTTTTGCCTCTTAGTTACCATGTGATTAACATTTACAAAAATTTTGAGGTCAATTGAAACAAGTTGATTTATTTCATAATTCTTAGTTAAATAATTAATTCATAAAAGCAAATAGTAACCTTTCATGATTTAGGTTTTGATTGAATTTTTGATTGAGTAATGTCCTTGGGTCATTAGTTGGTAATGATCCTTGGCAAGTGATGTATGTGTTGCGAAAAAGGTTTAGTTAGTTTGACTTGTAACTATACCGCGAAGGAAAGTTGTATTCAAGTTGTTAATTTTTGCATCCATCATTGAGCATCATGTTTTATATTTCGCATCATGTTAAACATGGCACTGTTACTACGTGTAGTGAACGAAGGTGAGCACGTGGTAGTTAATCAAGTAGTTGAGGAGGTTGATCCGTCTGTGGAGGTCGGGTTGGATATTTGTGGTGCGACTCCGGAACCAGACTTTTCCGTCAATGAAGGCAAGCCCCGGATGCATTTAAACCTACCTTGTGTTTTACAAATTGATTTCGCTTTTGCTTCTCTTTACTGCATTAAGTGATTAGGGGTCAAGTGAAAACCTAATTGGTGCATCACCAACCTTGTTTTTCCATATCTACCATATTACCAGTTTTAATTCGTATATGCCAGGTTATGCTTAGCTATGCTTAAAACGATGAAAGTCGGGTGATTACCTGCCACCGGAACTTTGGTTGCTTATGTTATGATGTGATATGGGCATGTGGAGTAAGAAATCTAGACCGGGCGGACTCGGTGTGTGTGAGCCACAAGACATGGAGTTCTTGTGAGCGGGTTCTTTCCGCCTGTGTCGATTAAGGCCCGTACCGTTGTTGAACTGTGTACGGTGAGACTTTGTAGTACTAACCACATACTCTAGTAAGCCTTAACTTGGCTATTCTATTACGAGAATGGCTACTCGCGCACTGGGAGTGGAGAGATGGCGGGAATAGCGTGTACCCACATGGCAATGGGCTGGATTGGTGGAGTACTGTATTCTCGGGTGGCGCGGACCCGTTCTTGTTTTAGAGGATTTGAGGGTAGGTTGATATATGTAAGTCAGGGACGTACATATGTCATGTGGTCTGGAATTCTCAGCTGGGTTTTTAATCGGTTCGAATCGTCGTTGCTCCTCGGTTATGGAGACTCACTTCTCTGTTCATCATCATAGTATTAATAACTGGAACTTGAGGATGGTTTGAGAAAGTGTTGGATACGAAGATTCATGATCTTTATACGGATCGTGTCAGCTTTGTATATGATCATATGAAGTTTTAAATGTTGATGTAAAGAATTTTATTAAAAAGCTTTTACGCAAAAGAACTTTGATTATTGCTAAAGCCATGCCTTGAATCCCTGAGCCTGCATTCTTAAGTTCTATAAGTTTTTATTTTCGGTTAAGTCTTGTTGAGTACTTTTGTACTCAGGGTTCGTTGACCCTTGTTGCAGGTGAGGCTCATGAGCAGATCTATTTTGGATCGTGCTGCATGACTATTGTTCAGTGCGATGACGATAAGTAAATGTGTGGCTGTTGGGCAGGGCAACTTATTTGTGTGTTCTGTAATATGTTATAATGCCACTCCACTACTACGTTTTGTATTATTAACTGAACTTAGTTGTATGCTTTGAAACAAATGATTTGTAAACTATGTTATTGTAAGACTTCCGCTATGTTTTACTCTGGTATAGATATTTGAATAAATGTTGTATTCTGCAATGACTCTGTAATGTGATCCTGCTCGGAAATCGTGGATGATTCGGGGTTCCCCGAGGACACCCGACAGTCTTCTTAAGTTACTAGGAACATATGCATAGTTGTCAGAGGTTGTCAGACAGTGACAGGTCCATATGGACCCTATTATTTAGGAGGTTCTGCTACAGAATGGTATCAGAGCGATCGTTACAAAGTCTTTGTCGAATTGGTTTACAAAAACTTCAAAATGAATTGGGATGACTAAATTTAACTTGTTAATTTGGTCCAAATTGCTTCTGACTTATCTAATTTCTTTCTCACCATTCCTTATTTGATTAAAAAGGTTTTGTGTGGTGTAGTAATCTTACTATGCCCTATATAAAAACAACTGTTGTTTATGTTCATTATAAGCTTTGATGATTTTTGTTCGTAAGAACGATTCATGCATCATGATTAATTCACTCGTTACTTCCTTCACCTCTAAGTCTGGGTTGGGTAGTGTGTATGGGTTGAGTTGTGTAGTCCACCCTTGCTACTCTTGAGACTGTTTTCAGATTGTCTTACTGGGATTAATCTTGCTTCCTACAGTATGGCTCATACCAAGAAGACACCCCGTAAGTCCACGGGACCTAAAGGAGTTCCTCGTCACCAACTTGCCCTTTGGAATGACGGTGCTAGCAGTAGCAGCTCTAGGCCTGATCCCCAGGCAGAGATACAGAGGATTTCTGCAGAGTTAGCACAAGCTACTAGAGATAGGGCCTTAGATGTCATCTAGGTAGGAGAACTACATGGTCAATTGAGGCGTCTCACCACCGCTCATAGGAACTACGAACGTATGTTAGTTCGTACGGTGGAAGGAAGAGATGAAGCTTGGCATAGATAAAATGTAGCTAGAGCTAGAACTCATGAGCTAGAATTCTATGTACAAGATTTAGAAGAACATAATACTTATCTACATGAGGAAGTTCATAGGCTAAGTAATCTCCTAGATCCAAATCATGAACCCCAAGCTGATGCAATGGACCCCGGTGTCATCCTTGCCGATGATAGCGAATCAGAAGAGGAGGAAGAAGAAGATCCTGAAGAATTAGTAATGATCGATGAAAGTGATAATGAAGGCGGTAATATTTCTGGAATGGATACCGAGCCTGAAATATGAAGTGACCATCAAGAATAAGTATCCCTTACCTCGGATAGATTTGCTTTTTGATCAACTGGCCGGTGCCAAAGTTTTCTCCAAGATAGATGTAAGGTCGGGATATCACCAAATCAAGATAAAGCCCTGAAGATATTCCCAAAACGGCATTTACCACAAGATATGGATTATATGAATACTTGGTAATGTCTTTTGGTTTGACAAACGCTCCAGCTCATTTCATGTATCTGATGAATTCAGTATTCATGCTTGAGCTAGACAAGTTTGTAGTGGTGTTTATTGATGACATCTTAGTGTATTCCAAGAACAAGACCGAACATGCAGAACATCTCCGAATTGTTCTGACCCGCTTGAGAGAATATCAACTATATGCCAAGTTCAGCAAATGTGATTTTTGGCTGAAGGAAGTACAATTTCTTGGACATGTCTTGTCAGCTGAAGGCATTGCAGTTGATCCAAGCAAAGTGCAGGATGTGCTTGATTGGAAACCGCCAACCACAGTTCATCAGGTTCGGAGTTTTCTGGGATTGGTGGGGTATTACCGTCGGTTTATTCTAGATTTCTCTAAAGTATCAAAGTCCATTACTGAGTTGTTGAAGAACCAAGTCAAGTTTGTCTGGTCATCTGATTGTGAAGAAGCTTTCCAGACTTTGAAGAGACTGTTGACCACTACCCCAGTATTAGCCCAACCTGATATCGTCGTTGCTCCTCGGTTATGGAGACTCACTTCTCTGTTCATCATCATAGTATTAATAACTGGAACTTGAGGATGGTTTGAGAAAGTGTTGGATACGAAGATTCATGATCTTTATACGGATCGTGTCAGCTTTGTATATGATCATATGAAGTTTTAAATGTTGATGTAAAGAATTTTATTAAAAAGCTTTTACGCAAAAGAACTTTGATTATTGCTAAAGCCATGCCTTGAATCCCTGAGCCTGCATTCTTAGGTTCTATCAGTTTTTATTTTCAGTTCAGTCTTGTTGAGTACTTTTGTACTCAGGGTTCGTTGACCCTTGTTGCAGGTGAGGCTCATGAGCAGATCTATTTTGGATCGTGCTGCATGACTATTGTTCAGTGCGATGACGATAAGTAAATGTGTGGCTGTTGGGCAGGGCAACTTATTTGTGTGTTCTGTAATATGTTATAATGCCACTCCACTACTACGTTTTGTATTATTAACTGAACTTAGTTGTATGCTTTGAAACAAATGATTTGTAAACTATGTTATTGTAAGACTTCCGCTATGTTTTACTCTGGTATAGATATTTGAATAAATGTTGTATTCTGCAATGACTCTGTAATGTGATCCTGCTCGGAAATCGTGGATGATTCGGGGTTCCCCGAGGACACCCGACAGTCTTCTTAAGTTACTAGGAACATATGCATAGTTGTCAGAGGTTGTCAGACAGTGACAGGTCCATATGGACCCTATTATTTAGGAGGTTCTGCTACAGAATGGTATCAGAGCGATCGTTACAAAGTCTTTGTCGAATTGGTTTACAAAAACTTCAAAATGAATTGGGATGACTAAATTTAACTTGTTAATTTGGTCCAAATTGCTTCTGACTTATCTAATTTCTTTCTCACCATTCCTTATTTGATTAAAAAGGTTTTGTGTGGTGTAGTAATCTTACTATGCCCTATATAAAAACAACTGTTGTTTATGTTCATTATAAGCTTTGATGATTTTTGTTCGTAAGAACGATTCATGCATCATGATTAATTCACTCGTTACTTCCTTCACCTCTAAGTCTGGGTTGGGTAGTGTGTATGGGTTGAGTTGTGTAGTCCACCCTTGCTACTCTTGAGACTGTTTTCAGATTGTCTTACTGGGATTAATCTTGCTTCCTACAGTATGGCTCATACCAAGAAGACACCCCGTAAGTCCACGGGACCTAAAGGAGTTCCTCGTCACCAACTTGCCCTTTGGAATGACGGTGCTAGCAGTAGCAGCTCTAGGCCTGATCCCCAGGCAGAGATACAGAGGATTTCTGCAGAGTTAGCACAAGCTACTAGAGATAGGGCCTTAGATGTCATCTAGGTAGGAGAACTACATGGTCAATTGAGGCGTCTCACCACCGCTCATAGGAACTACGAACGTATGTTAGTTCGTACGGTGGAAGGAAGAGATGAAGCTTGGCATAGATAAAATGTAGCTAGAGCTAGAACTCATGAGCTAGAATTCTATGTACAAGATTTAGAAGAACATAATACTTATCTACATGAGGAAGTTCATAGGCTAAGTAATCTCCTAGATCCAAATCATGAACCCCAAGCTGATGCAATGGACCCCGGTGTCATCCTTGCCGATGATAGCGAATCAGAAGAGGAGGAAGAAGAAGATCCTGAAGAATTAGTAATGATCGATGAAAGTGATAATGAAGGCGGTAATATTTCTGGAATGGATACCGAGCCTGAAATATGAAGTGACCATCAAGAATAAGTATCCCTTACCTCGGATAGATTTGCTTTTTGATCAACTGGCCGGTGCCAAAGTTTTCTCCAAGATAGATGTAAGGTCGGGATATCACCAAATCAAGATAAAGCCTGAAGATATTCCCAAAACGGCATTTACCACAAGATATGGATTATATGAATACTTGGTAATGTCTTTTGGTTTGACAAACGCTCCAGCTCATTTCATGTATCTGATGAATTCAGTATTCATGCTTGAGCTAGACAAGTTTGTAGTGGTGTTTATTGATGACATCTTAGTGTATTCCAAGAACAAGACCGAACATGCAGAACATCTCCGAATTGTTCTGACCCGCTTGAGAGAATATCAACTATATGCCAAGTTCAGCAAATGTGATTTTTGGCTGAAGGAAGTACAATTTCTTGGACATGTCTTGTCAGCTGAAGGCATTGCAGTTGATCCAAGCAAAGTGCAGGATGTGCTTGATTGGAAACCGCCAACCACAGTTCATCAGGTTCGGAGTTTTCTGGGATTGGTGGGGTATTACCGTCGGTTTATTCTAGATTTCTCTAAAGTATCAAAGTCCATTACTGAGTTGTTGAAGAACCAAGTCAAGTTTGTCTGGTCATCTGATTGTGAAGAAGCTTTCCAGACTTTGAAGAGACTGTTGACCACTACCCCAGTATTAGCCCAACCTGATATCGTCGTTGCTCCTCGGTTATGGAGACTCACTTCTCTGTTCATCATCGTAGTATTAATAACTAGAACTTGAGGATGGTTTGAGAAAGTGTTGGATACGAAGTTTCATGATCTTTATACGGATTGTGTCATCTTTGTATATGATCTTATGAAGTTTTAAATGTTGATGTAAAGAATTTTATTAAAAAGCTTTTACGCAAAAGAACTTTGATTGTTGCTAAAGCCATGCCTTGAATCCCTGAGCCTGCATTCTTAAGTTTGATCAGTTTTTATTTTCGGTTAAGTCTTGTTGAGTACTTTTGTACTCAGAGTTCGTTGACCCTTGTTGCAGGTGAGGCTCATGAGCAAATCTGTTTTGGATCGTGCTGCATGACTGTTGTTCAGTGTGATGACGATAAGTAAATGTGTGGCTCTTGGGCAGGGCAACTTATTTGTGTGTTCTGTAATATGTTATAATGCCACTCCACTACTATGTTTTGTATTATTAACCGAACTTAGTTGTATGATTTGAAACAAATGGTTTGTAAACTATGTTATTGTAAGACTTCCGCTATGTTTTACTCTGGTGTAGATATTTGAATAAATGTTGTATTCTGCAATGACTCTATAATGTGATCCTACTCAGAAATCGTGGATGATTCGGGGTTCCCCGAGGACACCCGACAGTCTTCTTAAGTTACCAGAAACATATGCATAGTTGTTAGAGGTCGTCGGACACTGACAGGTGCATGTGGGCCCTATAATTTAGGAGGTTCTGCCACACAGACGCAAAACGGTGAAGCAAGGGTTGGCGAGGTGGTAGTGGAGAGGGAGCAGCTATGGCTAAGACCAATTGATGAGGGAAACTATGTCGACGGTGAGCGGCTATGGCGGAGCGGTGTGGTGGCACGGCGGCACGGCGAGCTCCGAGCTACGCTTCGGCGAGGCATAGCGGAAAGCATAGAGTGAGTGAGGGCGTGGGGGTGAAACAGCGGGCGCGGGGTGCCTTTGTGCCCATCGTGGCCTGAACGGCCAGGCCGTCGGTGGTGTATGACCGCCATGCGACGGCTTTAGCCTAACATGGTCGACCACCCACGGCGTGGTGTCCGTGGCCATCAGCACTCGACAGAGTGCCTGACAACGCGAATTGAGGGTGGTTAAGCGCTTAATCCACAACGAATTGGTGCACGACGTTAAAACAAACTTAGTAGAGCTATGTAAGGGCCACAAGATTGCTTTAGAAACCATCTTCTAATTCATAATGGTTAGGAAGTTAAATCATCTCAAAGTCGGACACATCAAAACTGTGAAATCTGTTTGACTTAGAAATTTTTCTAAGTTCCAAAAACAGTACTTTGTTGATTCTTGTGAGCTCTATTTGACTATGTTAGGCACTGAATTAGCTCTTGACCCAAAAATAAAAGTTGTTACTCTAGTCAAGTACTACAACTTTGCTTAAGGGTGCACTGCCATGCAAGCACTCTATGTTATAGTTCAACTTAGGTCAATCATACAACTTGAAAATGGTAAGTTACACTATAACCATGTCTTAGAGGCCAAATTGGTCCAAGTCATGAATACCAAAGTTGTTCCATGTGACATTCTAAACATGTTAAAGGTACTCCTAAGGTCCCACAAACATTTTATACATTGGTTACATGTAAATCCTAGCATATGCTTGTATAAAAACCAACATTTCATGTGACAATATAAGAATGAGATAAAATTTTATATGCTCATGTTCATGAATGCTTGGATGATGCTTGTGCTCATGAAATGCAGATATCAAATGCAATGCTTAACACAGAGGTGTTACAACGCCTCCCCCTTATATAAATCTCGTCCCGAGATTTGTAAGACCTACCATTCTTCGTAGAAAGCGGGATAAACCTCATGTAAGTAATCCTCCCGTTCCCACGTGGCATCCTGTTCACTGTGGTTATTCCACACCACTTTGTAGAATTTAATGACCTTGCTTCGTGTTACTCTTTCCATCTTTTCTAGCACTCGGATTAGTTTCTCTTCATAGGTCAAATCCGATTGGAGCTCAATGTTGGTGGGTGCAATGGCTTCCTTAGGTATGCGAAGACATCTCTTCAACTGAGAAACATGGAAGACATTGAATATAACACTCATCTCTAGAGGAAGTTGTAACTTGTAAGCGACATTTCCTTTCCATTCAGTAATCTTGTATGGCTCTACATTTCTAGGCGCAAGCTTTCTTTTCACTCCAAATCTCTGTACTCCTTTTATGGGTGACACTTTTAAGTATACATAGTCTCCCACTTCAAAAATCAATGGTCTTCTTATTTTATCAACATAACTCTTTTGTCTTGACTGAGCTACTTTTATATGCTGTTGGATAATGTGCACCTGCTCTTCAGCTTCAGTGACAAAGTCAATGCCAAAGTATCTTCTTTCACCGAGCTTAATCCAATTCAAAGGAGTTCTACATTTCTAACCGTACAAGGCTTCAAAAGGAGTCATCTTGATGCTCGCTTGATAACTGTTGTTGTAGGAGAACTCGGCTAAAGGTAGCCATTTCTCCCATGAACCCTTGGAAGATATAACACAAGCTCTCAACATATCTTCTAAGATCTGGTTTACTCGCTCGGTCTGTCCAGAAGTTTGTGGATGGTATGCTGAACTTCTAATTAGTTTAGTCCCCAAAGCTTGGTGCAAGTGTTCCCAGAAATGAGCTATAAACTGTGGTCCCCGATCTGAGATTATGGTCCTGGGTACTCCATGTAGCCTCACGATTTGAGAAACGTACAGCTCAGCATACTTCCCCACATGATACCTTGTGTTCACCGGTATAAAACGTGCTGACTTGGTGAGACGATCTACAATGACCCATATGGAATCATGACCTTGCTGTGTCATCGGAAGGCCTGTAATAAAGTCTATACTTATTTCCTCCTATTTTCAGCCTAGAATAGGCAAAGGCTGAAGTAATCTAGTAGATTTCAAATGAACGACCTTTACTTTACTGCAATTATCACACCTAGCGACATAGGCGGCGATTTCCTTCTTCATCTCGGTCCACCAAAAATGGGTTTTCAAATCTTGATATATTTTGCTACTACCCGGGTGGATAGACAACTTAGACAAATGAGCTTCATCTAAAATTTGATTTCTAAGCTCACGGTCTTTCAGTACCACAAGTCGGTCCTCAAACCATATCACACCTCTTTCATCTAACCTGAAATGCTTGGTTTCTTGCTCTTTCATCTTTCTCTTGATGTGAAATATACCTACATTTGTCTTCTGTAGTTCTATGATTTTGCTCTCAAGTGAGCAACTGACAGTGATATTGTGCAGCACAATAGGATGTAACAAATTAAATTCATCTTCCAACAAAGCTTCCAAAGTGTTGCAATGAGATTTCTGACTAAGTGCATCTGCTACAACATTGGCTTTTCCCGGATGGTAGTGCACTTCCAAATTGTAGTCCTTGATTAGCTCTAACCATCTTCGCTGTCTCATGTTGAGCTCAGGTTGAGTGAAGATATATTTGAGGCTTTTGTGGTCAATATATATGTGACATACGTTTCCCAACAAATAATATCTCCATATCTTCAATGCATGAACAACTGCTGCAAGCTCTAAATCGTGCATAGGGTAATTGACTTCATGCTTTCTCAACTATCGAGAAGCATAGGCAATAACTCTTCCTTCTTGCATGAGCACACACCCCAAACCTATACCCGATGCATCACAGAACACATCGAAAGGCTTTTCAATGCCAGGTTGTGCTAAATAGGAGCTATAGTTAACAGGGTCTTTAGGGTGTGAAAAGCTGCTTCACACTCTGGTGTCCAACTGAACTTTTTATCTTTCTAAAGTAGTCTGGTCATGGGCTTAGCTATCTTGGAGTAATCAGGAATGAAATGACGATAGTAACCTGCTAACCCTAGAAAACTCCAAACTTCATGAACCGAAGTCGGGGCCTTCCAATCCATGACCTCTTGTACTTTAGATGGGTCTATAGATATTCCATCTTTAGATAAGATGTGACCCAAGAAAGGTACTTTGCTCAACCAAAATTCACACTTGCTAAACTTGGCATATAACTTATGTTCCCTCAATCTAGACAAAATAATTCTTAGATGCTCTACATGATCTGCCTCATTCTCCGAATAAATCAAGATATCATCGATAAACACAACCACGAACTTATCGAGCTCGGGCATGAATACCGAATTTATCAAGTACATGAAGTAGGTAGGAGCATTTGTTAGTCCAAAAGACATGACCAAATACTCGTACAAGCCATACCTAGTGGAGAAAGCTGTTTTAGATATATTCTCTGACTAGATCTTTATCTGATGATAGCCTAACCTCAAGTCAATCTTAGAGAATACCTTTGCTTTTGCCAACTGATCGAACAAGATATCGATGTGAGGCAAATGATACTTGTTCTTAATGGTCACAGCATTAAGTGGCCTATAATCCACACACATTCTCAAAGACTTGTCCTTCTTGTTTACAAACAAAGCTGGACATCTCCATGGAGATGAACTAGGTTGAATGAGACCTTTGTCCAATAGTTCTTGTAACTAAATTTTAAGTTCAGCGAACTCATTTGGTGGCATCCTATAGGGTCTTCTTGAGATAGGTGCCGTACCTAGCACTAACTCAATCTTAAATTCCACATCCCTATCTAGTGGTAAACCTGGCAACTCATCTAGAAATACATCAGAAAACTCACAAACCACTGGAATATCACAAAGGGTAGTGGCTTGGATAGCGCAAGACAAGTTTTAGAGATCAAAACTTTAGGGAAGTGGTACTAGAAAAGGATTACCTCCCTTTGGTTCTCTCAACATAATTGTTCTAGTGCTAGTGTCAATGAGAACACCATGATCACTCATCCATTTCATGCGTAAGATCACATCTATGGTTAATCCGGGCAATACTATTAGATCCATTGTATACTCCCTCTCTTGGATAGAGATGAACACATCCCTAACTATCTGATTTGTAGAGATAGTAGCCCCAGCCGAACTTATACTATAACCACCCTTATTTGCCTCAATTACTTTTTGATCATACTTAGATGCAAATGCTTGGCTCATAAATGAATGAGAAGTTCTAGAATCAAATAAAATAATGGTAGGATGTTTGTTAACAAGAAACATACCAGTTGTGACAACCTCTCCCACAGGAACTTTTTAACAATGGTGTAATGCCTGTATCCAGGACATGCTTTAGGATTGGCCTATCTCTGATTGCTCTAGTTCTGATTGTTGTTCTTCTTGGGATGGGGGCATTCCTTGGCCCAATGACCCAACTGATTACAGTTGAAGCATGGTTGATTGCTCCTGGGTCCTGCTGAGCTTCCTTGCCCTCCATTCCCCTTGGGTAAGGCAATGGTGAACGCCTTACAAAACACCTTCTAAGGTCGGTTGGCCTGGGCTTTTGGTGGAGGAGGCCTAAACTTGGGTGCTGGCGGTCAAAACTGTGGCCTAGCCACCACTAGAGCTCTGGACTGAGATGACCCTAAGGCGCCTACCTCAGCTGCCCTCTTATGGCCCTTTGCTGCCACATGCAGATTGTCCTGGTTCTCTTGAGTCAAGGCATCACTGATGAACTCATTGTATGTGGTGCACCTTGAGTTGGTCATGGTTTTCATTAGCTTAGTGCTAAGGCCTCTCTTAAAGCTTTCAATCTTCTTTTCTTCTGTATCGACGAAACCTGGGGCATAACGGGACAAATTGTTGAATGCATGCATGTACTCAGTAAGAGTCTTGGTTCCTTGTGTGAGTCGCATGAACTCGGCTGCCTTCATGCGCATTAGCCCCGAGGGAATGTGATGTCCCCTAAAGGCTAACTTAAATTGCTCCCATGTGACCTGTGCGTTGGCAGGTAAAGGGGACAAGAAATGGGTCCACCATATCCCGGCCGATCCCTGCAGCTGATGGGATGCATATTCTACCTTCTGATGTTCCGTAACCCTCAATAGATGGAACTTTTGCTCAATTGTGTTAAGCCATTCATCCACCTAGAGCAGTTCTTCGGCCACCTTAAAGATAGGAGGCTTGGTGTCTAGGAAATCCTTAAAGGAGTTGTATTGATTCGGCTCAGGCCCCTATTGTTGCTGATGGGCGCGAGCCATGTTCTGCGCAATGAGGCACAGAGTTTCTTCCATAGTTCTCTGACTACCCAAGAACTTTGTGAAGAATTCATTCGCAGACGGTGGTGGTGATGGTGGTGGTAAGTCACCGTCATTGCCCTCTTGGCTATTGTCGGCTCCGATGCGAGTGCGAGTCATCTACAAAGTTGCAACAATAAGTGATTATTGGCTGATGTCACTACAAGATTTTCGGTCTACTGCAACGCCAAAAAAGTGTAGCAAAAGACCAAAAAATGGTAGCCATAGTAATTTTGCTACCAATTTTTTTGGTTAAATGTCGTTGCACTTGTAAGGGTAGCAATAGCATAATGCAATGGGTTACATTTTAGTTGCGACACATAGCCCCTCTATTGCAACACTTTTGATGCTTTTGCAACACCTGGTGAGTGTTGTAACAAAAGCAATTGCAACCACTATGGGTGTGGTAATAGTATCAATTGCAACGAACTAGGCGTTGCTAGCGATACGTATTGCGACACGCTGGTCGTGTAGCAACACAATGCAAGCGCAACGCAACACAGGTGTTGCAATCGTGGTTGTTGCTACGCAGAGAAAGCATTGCAATAGAGGTTCTCTATTGCCACGTCGCCTAAATGGTTGCTATAGGTGGCTTAGGTTATTGCAACATCTCTTTAGGTTGGTTGCTACTTTCTGAGGTCGATATTGCCACGTTTCGAATGGTTGCTATAGATGGCATAGGCTATTGCCATGTTACTTAGGTTGGTTGCTACTGCATGGGTCATCTATTGCCACGTTACTATCTGGTTGCTATAGGTAGATTCCTCTATTGCCACCGTCATCTTTTTGTAGTTGCAAGAGATAGTTTCTCTATTGCCACAATTATCGTACCTATTGCCACGACTAAATGTGGTTGTTATATGTGCCATCATATATTGCAACGCCAGATTAATATATTAATAATTCATGTTGCGACACTTTGTTTGGTAGCTTAAATTAATAATCGCAAAACGACAAATACATAATGAAGGAAGCATCGACATCCATTAAAACAAAATATAATTTGTTCATACAAAATCTTTAACAAAACACACCGAGTGTCAAACTAAATGAGAACACAAGTAGATAGCTTAACACATAATAATGTGTTAAGCACGCATAACCGCTTTGAACTCATTCAATCAAAAGACTAATGTCTCTTCAGAAAGGCAAAGGTTCCCTTGATATGTATGTTGGCCATCGTCCCCACCATTCGCATGCTCCTTCTCAAACTCAAGATTCCTCCTGAAAAAATCATTGACATGCATTAGTTAAACTGAGACTAGTGGTGGCAAAGCTAATTGAACACCGAAGCAAAACACGAGCTGCGATTACTAGAGTTCGTGAGCTGCAGTACTATCAACCATGAACTTTGAAGCGTAAAGCAAATATAAACATACATGCAAATGCCTCCCAAGACATTTTATGAGCACAAACACATCCATATATATTTCTAATCAAGCAAGAGGAAACTAAGCTCGGACCATATTTAGGAGCGAGAACAAAAGAATAGCTATGTACTTCTCCAAAAGGACTATATGTTCCTTTTTAATGCAAAGAGAGATAAAAGGTTTCACATAGTACACTGTGTATTCTTTTTGGACAATGCGAGATCTTTTCCTAGCCATGATTTCCTTGATTTGCTTTGCTTGTAGTATAAACAACACCCGATTAATTGCCAAATTACTTCTAGTCATGCGCCCTCTAGTGAGACGTTCTTCATTTCGCGGAAGAAGGGGGGTTGTTGTTATGGCTGGCTGGTTTCTTGGGTAACCTGAAAATAAATGGTTGGTGGTAAAAATTACACCCCTTGACAAGAATATGACATGCATGTTACAATTAAACATTCTTCAATTATCATCAAACTACCTGCTGACTATGCATCATGTGTTCTCCCATTGTAGTTGTTACATTTTGTGTCCCCTCAATTGTTGCAAAGAAAGAACAACATTTTCGATTGGCTCCACAATTGTGCTAGCTTTGCATTTCAATTGGGTTCAAGATCATGATTTTCAGTTCAATAAACTATGAGAACATAGATGTTGTTAATATTACCTTTTGTAATTGAAGCTTGCTGTTGGGCTGCTTGCAACATTAACATAGCTTGCCTAAGTGCTTCTCTATCACCTCCCTTTCCTTGTTCATCTGTTCTCAAGCGACGCCTATGTTCTTGCCTCTCGGCTTCCCTTTCAACTTCTTGAGCTTCTAGTCTATCTTGCAGCCGTCCAAACGATTCAATGAGGGCTTCCTCTCCATTGCGGTTTGCAATAATTCAGTTTCACACCAACTCTCAAATTCTCATTAAACTTCACATAGTGAAGCACAAGCGATAATAATTCAAGAATGCTCACATGATTGAATGTTCACAAAAATACATGTAAGAATGTTCACGGTTCCAAGAAAATGGAGATATGTACCTGTAGCTTGCCAGCTAAGATTGCAATTAGCGTTAGTAGCTTGTCATGATCTGCACATTTAAACCAAATTCAGAAATCAGGGTTTTGTGGGATTTTGATATGCATATTTAATTTAGTGACTATGAAAATGGATGAACTGGATGAAACATCACAAGTCAATACTACATCAGACTCATTACGAGTAAGCTTAAAAAAAGAATTGTCAAAGATTCAAAAAAGAAATGTCATCTATTTATCAGTAAGCTTTGAAACTAATTAAATAGTTCAAACAGACTGTGCAATGAAGCAAATAGAAAGATGACTGCATACCTCAATTCAGCTATTCTACAAGTCCAACAAGATCTCAATGAAAATATGTAAAGAGCTTACTATCCTCAATAGAAAGATGACTGTATATCTCCATTCAGCTATCACAAAAATAGGAGTATGTATAGTATCTCACCTTCTTCTAAGATTTTTGCTGCCTTTAGGAACCTTCTCATGTGACAATAGAGTCAGCACTGACATTGAAATTGAGTGTTTGCATCAAAGTCAAGACCAGCATGTTCAGGCTGGGTCAGAGCACTATCCTCCTCTCCTGCAGAAATTTAAATAGGCGTGAAATTTCAATGTTGCAATGACATTACAAATGCTAACAGATATCTAGACGAGTGTTCTTATAGGCATTTAATCAAACAATTCAAGTATTCCTGCATTGATTACAATATGTGGCTCAAGCAAGCAAGCGAAAAACTTCAGCATAGTTCTGTTCCATGATTAGTAGCATGCACTGACCTCAATCGACAGGTGCAGAGGATCAGCATCTGGCCGTCCTTGCTCGACACCAGCATCTATAGGAGCCTAAGGATCTCGACGCACCCTGCAGGAGAGACGAGATGATGTGGGGAGCCGAGGACCAACACAGCACGAGCGGACAGAGAAGGTGTACCTGATTATGCTCGTCGTCCTCGTTGCCCTCGCATCTGGCCGTCCTTTCTCGACACCGCCTAGCACGGGGGCTGCGCGCTGCCGCCGGATCTGCCGTGGGAGGCACCTCCTCCTTGGTCGGATCCCCCACATGCACTTTGCAGCTTCTAGAATCATCTCCAGTCCCTTCTGGTTGAGCAGCGACTCGTCATCCATGCAGTCCCTAAATCCACCACGTGAAAAAAACAAATAAATCTTTCACGCAAAAAGGCGCTCAAAAATCAAAATCGCATCATTGAACTACAGAGGCTGAGCAAACAAAAAGCAAATACACCGGCTTCGTGGAGCCTGATAATAGCAGTGCTTTGCTTGGTGCAGCAGCAGAAGAACTCTGCATTTGCATCATCAGCTTCCTGTTGGCGCCCAGTACTGCACTGCACTGCAGCGTTGCTCCTGGCTTTGCTGCTTGCTACTCAGGCGCACCATATATTTAGTTCATGAAAAAAATGACAGTACATCGAAGAAGCTAAAAGAACAGTAAAATAACTATTATGATTATTACCTCAAATAAAACTATAGCGCTTCAGTGCTTTGTAAAAAACAGCCTTTGGGCATTTCTTGATGCAAAATCTTCAAGAATAGTATCGAGATCAATTTTTTTTCCTATTCTGAGCACCAGATAACTGTTTCTTATGCAACATCTAACATGTTCAAAAAAAATATTGAATTAGAAATTTAGAAAATTAGAACCCTATCACGGACTAATTTTAGAACAAATTACCTGCAACCTACGGCCTACAGGCCTCTCGGTTCTTGTCCATATGTGGCTTGATGAATCAAAAAATTTAGAACAAATTACCTGCAAATTGAAGTAATCAGATCAAACAGACTGCAACTGCAGGACGCTAGGCCCTAACTGAACTGAAATCACTTACCTGAGTTACCGTCTTCAACGTTCAGGTTTCATTCCGCTGCGTTAGCTGCTCGCTCCCTCCAAGTAAACATTTAGCCTGAATCAGCCGCTCTACTTCTGCAAGGCATGGATAATATCCATCACCATAGGATCAACAGAACAAAAAAACATCTAAAAAACCAGAGCGCATCCAGCTCACCCAAAAAGTAGCTACTATCCATGGCGTCCGGGGATCCAGCAGGAAGCAGCTATGGCTCTAACCAAGGAAGCCTTGATGAGCTTAACCGAAAGTTACAAGCCTGCATACAGCCTTCCTTCTGAAATGCCTGGTGATGCGGATGGGCAAGCAGTGGTTCCAGTATAGGGGAGGGGCGTACACATGCACACCGATAATTTGAAATAAAAAAAGCGAAGTAAGTTAGCAGGCATAATACATTTATGACATAATTGGGTCATATCTGGACACAGATAGTTTCTATTGGAGTTTGGGTGCACGGTTTCGCATAGCATGAAGGGAAGAGACGGGGCCAGAATACCTGGTGCGAGTTCTCGCCGGCGAAGGGCCAAATGAAGACGTAGCGAAGGGCTGCATTGATCAACCAGCGTCGTCGCGATTGAGGTGAACTGAATCGAGCGCGAGGCGCGTCGCCCGCAGCCGCACGTCGGTCTTCGCCCTCGCCAGCAGCCCCGCGCCGGCGCGCCGCACGCCGCACACCGTCCTTCACTCTCGCCCGTTGGTGCTGGTGGTGGCTGCCCCCGGCGCCGTTCAGCTCCTCCGGCGAGGCGAGGGCCAGATCGGAACCCCGCCCACCGCGCGCCCCGCCGTGGCCTCGCCTAGCCCAGAGGCGGCTCGCCCTGCCGCGGTCTCGTCTCGCTCGTTGGCGACACCGCGCGGCCTCGTCCGGCGAGGGCGGTGGCCCGCGCGTCCCTAGGGTCGCGTGATGTGGCCTTGGCCTCGAGCCCCTCGACGGAGGCGGTGTCGGCGGGGCGCGGAAGGGGCGACACAGCTGCTTCCGCCGGCAGAGGCGTTGGGGCCGGCGGCCGGCTTTCCCTGGTGGCCGTCGCCCTGGTCGCGCCTTGGGGAGAGGATCACCGACGCCCGTGAGTCGTGCGTGTGGGAGAGGAGAAGGCGTCGGGGCAACCGAAATCAACGCGAGGCTGACCTGCAACCGTATGCGCGTGGGAGATCGCGGGAGGGCGGGGGTGGAGGTGGGAGATCCAAAGAATATGGGCCGTCCGATATGGTTGAGTAAAGAGAGAGTAAAGAGAGAGAATATGTGAGAGTAAATTTGGTGTGCACGTTTTTAATATTATTTTTTTCTGTGTGCATTTTGTGGAGTGAACGTAGTTTAGATCATGACTGTAGAGGTGGGATTTGTTTGGTGGCTGTAGAATAATTTAAAGTGGTGTATTATAGGGATAGAGATAAATAAATGGTCACAAATTACAGCATTCTATGATGATTTTTTAGAAGGTCACATATGAACCGTCATGTATAAGGGTATTTCTCGTAGTGGACTTTGGTGCGAGACTTCCCTCTGGTGCGCGTCCAAACCAAAACCTTACGAGAGATGTGTCATATTTGTGAACAATGTCGTTAACACTTTGTCATATAAAAAAATGACCAATACAAAAGTTGTAGATCTTGATGAGTTATTCAACTTTGGTATTTATCACTTTTTCAGCTGAAATCATTTGGGGAACCAAAATCTTATCTGAAGTTGCATTTTTTTGAAATTCAAAATTTAAATTGCTCAAACTTTTCATATGTATATATTGACAAAACCAATAAAATAAATTGATAGAGAATGATTTTAGAAAATTTTAGGAAAAAAAATCATCAGATTTGGAGTTAGTATGAGGAAGAAAAACTAGTTACAAAGCTGACCCACAGATTAAAAAAAGAAATCACACTGTTCACTATCATCATGTAAGGATCATCTAGAACAGTGTGATTTCTCTTTTTAATCTGTGAGTAAACTTTATAACTAGTTATTCTCCCTCATATTAACTCCAAATGTGATGTTTTTTTTTTCTAAAAATTTCTAAAATCATGATTCAGCATTTAAGTTTGATCAAACTTGTATGTGATAATGTTTTACACATTTTAAAATTTGAAATTTGAAGTTTGACAAGTTCAAACCAAATTTTCAAACCCTAAATGATTTCATATGTAAAAGTGATGAATACAAAAGTTGTTAAACTCATCAAGATCTACAACTTTTATTTTGGTCATCTTATCATTTGACAAAATTTAAACCTTTCAAATTTGAATTTTTAAAAAATGACAAGTTCGAACCAAAATTTGAGACCCAAAATGATTTCAACATAAAAAGTGATGAATACCAAAGTTGTTCAACTCATGAATATCTACAACTTTTATTTAGTCATTTCTTCATTTGACAAATTCTTAGCATACATTATTTACTAATCTTACACATGTCTCATATAGTTTATAAAACCTTATGAGAGATGTGTCACATTTGTGAACAATGCCGTTACCACTTTGTCATATGAAGAAATGACTAATACAAAAGTTGTAGATCCTGATGAGTTATTCAACTTTGGTATTTATCACTTTTTCAGCTGAAATCATTTGGGGAACCAAAATCTTGTCTGAAGTTGCATTTTTTTTAAATTCAAAATTTAAATTGCTCAAACTTTTCATATGTATATATTGACAAAACCAACAAAATAAATTGATAGAGAATGATTTTAGAAAATTTTAGGAAAATAAATCATCAGATTTGGAGTTAGTATGAGGAAGAAAAACTAGTTACAAAGTTGACCCACAGATTAAAAAAAGAAATCACACTGTTCACTATGATCATGTAAGGATCATCTAGAACAGTGTGATTTATCTTTTTAATCTGTGGTTAAACTTTGTAACTAGTTGTTCTCCCTCCTACTAACTCCAAATGTGATGGTTTTTTTTCCTAAAAATTTCTAAAATCATGATTCAGCATTTAAGTTTGATCAAACTTGGATGTGACAATGTTTTACACATTTTAAAATTTGAAATTTGAAATTTGACAAGTTCAAACCAAATTTTCAAACCCTAAATGATTTCATATGTAAAAGTGATGAATGTAAAAGTTGTTCAACTCATCAAGATCTACAACTTTTATTTTGGTTATCTTATCATTTGACTAAATTTGAACCTTTCAAATTTTGAAATTTGAAAAAAGACAAGTGGGCACTGCAGGGGCGGCTGGTGATTGAGCCGCCCCTACAGATCAGCCCTAACTGTAGGGGCGGCTCAGCTTACTAACCACCCCTACAGTGCCATCTGTAGGGGCGGCTGGGGCCCGAGGACGCACACTGTGGGGGCGCCCCCAACCCCAACCGCCCCTACAGTAAAAATGCCCTCGATCCTGCTGTAAGAATCTGGCGTAGTGCATGTGACCGATGGTGCACGGTCAGGCATTTACTATCGCTAACAAAGTGACCAACCACCCCGGTACAACTTCAAGTACTAATTAACATCCACGCATACTTAACATCAAGTACTTAACAAAGAACTACTACTTAATGAATGAAGTTTGGACACGGGCATAAGGACGGAGATGCCGAGATGCGGCCGAGGTTGGGGCGTTTATAACTCATAAGGTCTTCAATCATATCAAATAAATTAAAACCTGAGTTACAACGAACACACCTACATAGCGCAGTGGTGGAGAAGGTTTTATCTGAACCAGAGCTCCATGGTTCGAATCCTGTGGGGAGCACTTTTAAATTTTAATATATGCGTCCCCAATTCTTTTCTTTCCATACTTTTTTTAAGTTTTAAATTCGTTGCAATTATCAAAGTATATTGCAACCAAAAATAAGCGTTGCACTTGAACACAATTTTCGCTTCGACCCCATAGATTTCGTTGCAATAAAATTTAGCACTTGCAACAATATCAAAGTATATTGCAACTGCCAAAAAAGGTTGCAATTGACCCCCACTTTTGCTTCGCCTCCAAGAGTTCTCGTTGCATTAAGTATCTAGCATTTGCAACGCTTGTCAAATTTTATGCAACACAAAAAAACCATAGCAATAGTCAAAACCAAATGCAACTAACGTAAATGTAGTTGCAAATTACTACCACAATTGCAACCAAAATCAAGTCTCATCGCAACCATTTTCACCATTGCAATATCGTCCACCAAATGCAACAGAGCTTTGCAACATCTTGAAAACCGTTGTATTAAAGGCATGTATCGCTACCATTTTTTAGAATGGTTGTAATACAACAATCTCTGGCAACCAAATTTTCTACGTTGCAATTCTTCGGCGTTGCAGTAGACCGAAAATCTTGTAGTGTGTCAAGAGATTACAGATGAATTGTATAATCATGTCAAACTGAAATTACTGGAGAGAATCTTAAATTCATACAATAAAATAGAGGCATAATAATTCATTCTTGCAACATGACATCACCAATTTGATCACTTATTGGGCTCGCAGCGCGTTAACATGCATGTCATAATCACCAGTAAAACGAAAATGGAATTTCATTAAAGTTCAACCCATCGTGAAACAACATGTAGAGTGCCAATATTACACGGAAGTCAAATCACGAATACCAAACTTCACGCTACAAGTCTATTACATAAGTAGCAGGGATACATCTAGCGCTTTAACTAGTCATTAGGCGATTCTAATCTTTAGCATGCTTGCTGTCGAGGTCAGAGATAGGATCGTCCAAATCCTCTAGCTCCACTTCTTCTTCCTACTAGCCGTCATCTTCAACTAACATCTCTGGATCTTCTTCTTCCTCATCAAGGATCAGGTGCAGTTGGTTGTTCAGAAAATGCACCTCATGCTAAAGATCAACCACCACGTTCTGGGTCTATGCAAGTTGCTGGTGCAAGTCCCTCTCGACATGGTCCTGTTGTATGCTCAAGGCGTGGGTCCTGTCTTGTTCTGCTCCTGCCATTGCTGCACGGTTCTTTGCTATGATCCGCTGATGCATAGCAGTGAACGCCTCGGCACGGGTGACCTCCAACTGCTCCTATAGTCCTACTAACATTGCTTGATCATCCACTCTTGACTCTTGGGCGGTAGCTCTCTACTGATCATCTTGCTCCATTTGGGTGTGGAGATTTCCTAAAGCTACATAAGCTTGATCAGTTTCCCATCGAGCCTCACTTGCTGCCTTTTTGTGCTTGCGCACATGCTTCTTTAGCTTACGCTGTGCAGCTTTGGCTCTCATGAGCTTATCCATGCAAGTGGTATAGGACTCCTGCCAGAAGTCCCTTGTGTCCTAACGAGTGTAGAACATCTTCATTACTACAAACATGGCCCTCATAGCAGGACTAGAACTGTCTGCCCGCTCATCCCGATCTTGGATCAACGCATTGCTGTTGCGCTGTGCCCATACTGTTGTGGATGGATCCACATGAGGAAAATTACCAGCGGCACTGCTGGTAAGCTCATCCCCATGCTACTGACAAATCTGACTCGGTACCTTGAAGGCTACTACTTAGGCAGCCTCCCAAGGAGTTCTTCCTTCAGATTTCGCCTTCCATTCCTGCCAGAAGGGTGCTTGGGTACGAGCTGATATGGTCAGCTATACTTCATACCATGGTTGTCCCTCCAGGTATACTTCATTCTAGTAATAGAGGGGTGGTTCGTAATACCCCGCATAATGCAAGACTCTCCAAAGTAGGGCAGGAGTTCCAAACATCAACAGGAAACTCTCACTTCCAGCCGGTGCTGCCATCTGTACCAACAACATGTGCAACTCTCGTGAGATAAAGTCATAATGGATAAGAGTTATATAACCGAGTATGAGATTTATAAGGGGTGGAACAATGCAAGTACGAAATAATGATTTATCATGATGCATGCACGTTCCGTACGTTCTCACAAACTTAGGAAAATTAAAACTTTTACGGCATACGTGGTGGCATACTTACGTTCTCTCATATATAGCGTAACTAGTCGGGCTATACATTTCACTGTTAGTGTACCTATACAAGAATTTCATTTCAGCCCAACCCCACAAGTATATATGCAGAATGTAAATCTGGGCTCTAGGTTGCAATCTAAATACTTTCATATATATATACCCATATATATATATACTTCCATATCAAAGCTACCCAAAAGTAAATATGTCCTATATATACATATAAATATGCATACACAGTCATATCAAAGCTTACCCATAATTAAATACCTCCGTATATATATATATATACTTTAGTATCAAAGCTAACTCTCCCCATAGACCGCACGCTCACAACTTGCAATCTTGCCACTGTAATGATGATTGGCATCTTACCTTGGGGCGTAGAGGCATTTGATCCATACATTACCACTCAAGTGAATGGCATCCATACAATAGCATGCCATATGGGCGATGAAAATGAAAACTCCCAAGTTAGTACTTAATTAGCCACCTGAAGTCCTTAATTGGGCATAAAGAAAGTGATCACTGACACACTTTAGATTCAAACTCTAAGTTTCAAATACCTATTTATATAGCTATTAGTTGCTAGAAATGGATTTTGGAAAACAAAAACCTTTGTTTTAAATACACATGTGTCAATTAATATTGAATCTTGCTCTGATGCCAGCTGTCGTAGAACCGACCAATTTATAAGAGCACAAGTATAATGACAGCCCGCAAGTGGTCGCACTATCATACTTGACCCATATAAATCTGGTAGTCCGTCGAGTACCACGACGGGTCTCGATTAACTATCAACATACAACCAAGATCTTACATGATTCAACATACATGTCACGTATTACATAAAGTGCACAAATACAGTTCATTCATCAGAGTATGAATTAAGGTTATTACAAACCAAGTTCGGTAAATAGTAGCGGAAGCAAATTAAATTTTGAAGCTAACTTTTGGCCATCATAGTTCAGATACAATGCCAACTCATGATCACACTCCCACAAAAGCACATAAGGAGGATTAATAACAAATGCCTGTCCAGGGCTCACTCCTCGTCCACGGTGGGACAGAAGCAATTCTTGCAATAGCCGTGATAAACTGTACAATCTGCAACAATGGGAATAAAACCCTGAGTACTAGAAGGTACTCAGCTATACTTACCCATCATAAACCAAAAATAAAGTGACTATAAGGATTATGCAAGGCTTTATAAGTGGAGGTAGCTCGACAATATTTTGCATAAAAAGCGACTAATTCAGTTGCATAATTATAATTCGGTCATCAAAATAATTATAGCTATTTATCTCTAGATTAGCAACTAACCTATGCCAAACATGTGGTATATCATTTAATAGCATACAATAGTAACCATAGCCGGTGTAGTAATTTCATGTTCATCTGAACCATCACATTCCATAACACAATTACTATGATGTTGGGGCTAGCCAAATTTCTCACTGTCTGAGAGAGACGGCGATTCAAATTGATTTCAATCAGCTGGGAATTTATTCCTAACACAAACCCAGGTAGACCAGATCAATGGTCACCTTAGATCACCTTTGGTACAACTCAAGTCCACATTTCACGGGTTCACCCAGCGCCGCACAATCAGGGACAACTAGTTGCCAGGACATTTAGGCCCGACCTGCCCTTGGGCTCACGTCTGGCTCCCTACACATCCTTACTACCATCCAGAGTGTGCACTTTTATAGAACAAGGCCTGGGCTGAGTTGAGCTACTCGGCTTCGCGGTCGGAACGAGTTATCTGGCCAGCTAAGTGATAGGTATGTGTTCAATCTTGTCAGAAGTGCCAATAACGGTACGGTCCTTAATCAGCATAGACAGAATCACATGAGTCAACCTACACATAGACTCTGCCCGGTCTCCATTTACATTACCCCATGGTTCTTTTCCATGATAGCAAATATAGCCAACCATGCTTCGGTATCCACCTATATCTCGCAGGTGACAGGAAATCACACGACTTTTACCGGTCTAAGCATGGCTAAGCATAGATTCAACCCTGGACCTACATAGGATTAAAGGTATATGTAACTAGACAAGGTAGTTTTATGCATCAAGTGTTTCCAATCAACTCTTATAACCTAATGCATCAAACATAAAGGACTCAAGTAATATTTTGTAAAACATGGGAGATTTAGAATGCTCCGGGGCTTGCCTTTGAGGAAAGAGGTTGGTTGGTGATCCGGACACTCAGGGAGATCTTTGGGAGTTTGCTCCTCTTCTCCTGGAGCTATGGCTTGAGGCATCTCCTATTGATCCTCCTCCTCTTCTTCGTTGAACTCCAATAGCGTTATCTCTTCGGACGATCCTATATGCATGAGCATAAAATAAGATATCACGAATGCATATACGATGACACGTATAATATGATATGACATGATGAATGCATCCTCATAAGTGTTTTCAATAGCATGGTATTAAAGTCATAACAAGTGCACCATATTTTACTGAGTAGGTGTCTATCTCTTCTCTAATAACTAAACAAACACTTATGTAAATCATTTTCTGGACCACAATACAGTAGCCACTTGTTTTGACCATCACTGGAGTTATACACCTCAAAATAATATGGTTGTGGACATTCTGAAAATCTTATTAAATTGGCTACAACTTTCTTTTAATTATCTTAATGTGATTCAATAGTTATCTAGGTCAAACAATTCAATCATTCAAATCTATCCAGAGAGCAAGCATTTCTGACAGCGGACTTCTAACAACCATAATCCTTAAACCATAAGGCCTATGACTATGAAAATTTAACACAAGGTAGATAAGTAAGTTATATACAACTTTGTTATTAATAAGTTTTACATAAAAGACTATTATCAACATGAAATTATCAACACCGAAACTATACATACAACCATCTAGTTGAATTATAAAGCAATAATTAACTAGTTGCATACAACCAATTGCTTTTAAGTCTAACTAATTACATCAATAGATCATATGCATCTCAAGCATCATAGAAAACATCATGGTCAAACATGACTAACTTATTTATATCCATTTATTATTTTCCTTAAATAATAGGGTGATTTAAAGGATAAATACTTCCTATGCTTAATAAATTCTAATAAAATTACAGTAGCCTCCAAATGACATTAATAGTCTACTATACAAATTTCATGTCATTTGTATAAGTATAACTACCTCTACAAAAATAACAACTTACATAGGCTAATTTTAGCACAGTGAAAAGTGTCAAACAATAGATTTAATATTTTTATTACATTCCTCCAAGCATAAGAATGCTATGTAAAAATTTTCATGATCATAGGTATATATTTTTACCTCAATTAATTTCACTAGAAACTAGCAATTAATTAGGATTAAATATGAAGACCACGTTAAAAGTATGTTTACTGTAGCTTTAATATTTTTTCTATCTAGATCATGTCAACACAAGACCAGCAAAATTGGAATCACAATTTTATCACTTTTCGAGCTCAAGTTATACATTTTACAAGATTTACATACATTCAAAAAGCACTTATATAGCTATATTTTATTCACCTAGAAAAATACCAGAAAAAGTGGATTTAATATTTTTATAAAATACTACACTTCATGAAGAATCGAATAAAATTTGGTTCACCAAAATTGGACACTCCTACCTCTAGATATGAATTTTTGAAACAATCATTCAAATCTGTGAAAACAATTCAAAAAATCAACTAATACCCAGACTGACAGGTGGGGCTTGCTGGTCAGTGGAACCTAGACATCAGCGATGCGAGAACAGAAGAAGTGCTCCAACCAGCAATATCTCGTCGACGACGAAATCTCCGGCGATGACGACAACACCTACATGCTCGGCTCATCAAGCCGCATCGATAAGCGTGCTCGATAAGCCTGGAAGCTCACCGGAAGTAGCTCGACGGCGGCAATGGCGGATGGTGGTGGTCGCACGGCGGTACGCTGGCACCCTCCAGCCACCATATGCTCCAGTGAGGTGCTCTACAGCTATGTGGTAACCTATCAGAGCTAACCTAGGTGGCTTGGGTTCCAGGGATGTGACGGCGAGCTCTGACCGCGTGCATGCCTGCGCGGCGGTGCACGGAGCACGGCGGTGCTCATGGCGTTCCAGCAAGATGGTGGCGAGAGGTGGGTCTCTGTCATGCCATATGCTAGATCTAGACTTACTCATCCTAATGCGCGTGATAGAAACACAAAGCGATGGCTCAGCTCGGCGATGGTGAGCTTTCCAGTCAAGGCGGCAATGGCGAATGTGGCAGGAGCGGCGGCGCGTTCCCACACGACCAAGCAGTAGCGTCAAGCCAAACTCCTACCTATGCGTAAGGATCACAAGATGACTACGAACCGACGTAGAGGAGGATAGGAGGTGCGGTGGACAGGCACAGCCACGGTGAGCTGAGCACGCGGTGGCGCTCCAATGAGGTCACATGGCGGCAGAAAACAAAATGCGACCGTACCCAGGCACAAAATGGTGAAGCAAGGGGTCGGCGAGGTGGTAGTGGAGATGAAGCAGCTATGGTCGAGACCGATTCATGAGAGAAACTATGTCGATGGCGAGCAGCTGTGGCGGAGCGGTGCGGTGGCACGGCGAGCTCTGAGCTGCGCTTCGGTGAGGTAGAGCGGAAAGCACAGAGTGAGTGAGGGCGTGGGGGTGAAACAGCGGGCGCGGGTGATTTTGTGCCCATCGTGGCCTGAAGGGCCAGGGCGTCGGCGGTGTATGACCGCCACACGACGGCTTTGGCATGATGCGATCAGCCACCCACGGCGTGGTGTCCGCGGCCATCAGCGCTCGATAGAGTGCCTGACAGCGCGAATTGTGGGTGGTTAAGCGCTTAATCCACGACGAATTGGTGCACGACGTTAAAACAAACTTAGTAGAGCTATGTAAGGGCTACAAGATTGCTTTAGAAACCATCTTCTAATTCGCAATGGTTAGGAAGCTAAATCATCTCAAAGTCGGACACATCAAAACTGTGAAATCTGTTTGACTTAGAAAATTTTCTAAGTTCCAAAAATAGTACTTTATTGATTCTTGTGAGCTCTATTTGACTATGTTAGGCACTGAATTAGCTCTTGACCTAAAAATAAAAGTTGTTACTCTAGTCAAGTACTACAACTTTGCTTAAGGGTGCACTACCATGCAAACACTCTATGTTATAGTTCAAGTTAGGTTAAACATACAACTTGAAAATGGTAAGTTACACTATAACCATGACTTAGAGGCCAAATTGGTCCAAGTCATGAATACCAAAGTTGTTCCATGTGACATTCTAAACATGTTAAAGGTACTCCTAAGGTCCCACAAACATTTTATACATTGTTACATATAAATCCTAGCATATGCATGTATATAAACCTACATTTCATGTGACAAAGTATAAGAATGAGATGAAATTTCATATGCTCATGTTCATGAATGCTTGGATGATGCTTGTGCTCATAAAATGCAGGTGTCAAATGCAATGCTTAACACAGAGGTGTTACAATACATCCTTGTGAGCCTAGGCAAACACCTCACATTCATCTCCATCATTAATTCATCATCGTAGTGAGATTGGGAGTGATTCCAAGTGCATTTCCTTTAGTGATTGCATCTAGTGGCACTTAGGGATCATTGTGGCTATAGATTTCTTGTTTCTCTTGGTGGTTGCTGCCACCTAGATGGCTTAGAGCAGTGGAGGAGCTTCGGCATGTGTTGGTGATTGTTCGTGGCCGGCTCCAGTGATTGTGAGGGGTCTTGTACCTTCCCCAACGGAGAGCCAAAAGATAACTCTAGTGGATTACTCATGTCATTGAGTTACCTGACTTGTGGGTAGGTTCTTGTGGTGTCCAATTGTGTGGACAAGGTTCATGCAACACCTCTTAGCCGCCGAACCACCAAGTGTTGGTCGACACAACGAGGACTAGTGTGCCAACAAGCACGTGAACCTCAGGAGAAAAATCTTGTGTCTCTAGTGTGATTGGATTTCTCCTGGTGATTGATCATCTTCATATTGTGATTGGTTCATTCCCTACATGGTGGTATAATCACCCTACTTACTCCATTACTTTCTTGCCAACTAGTTGTAGCAAGCTCTTTAGTGTAATTAGTTTTGGGAGCTTACTTAGTAGCTTAGTTTCATCTAGTGGAGCTCTTTAGTGTAGCCTTGTTGAGAGCTCTTAGTGAGTAGTGACTTAGCCTCTTGTGTGCCTAATGATCATAGCAACTAGAATTGTTGGATAGGTGGCTAGCAACCCTTGTAGAGCTAGAGTAAAATTGCATTAAGCCATTTGTTGTACTAATCAATTGCTTTAGTGAATTTGTAGAGTTTTAAATAGGCTATTCACCCTCCTCTAGCCATATTAGGACCTTTCAAGTGGTATCGGAGCTGGGGTCACCGTTTGATTGAAGGCTTGACAACCTCGGTGTCAAAAGATGGATCAAGTTATGTTCAACCATATGGGGGCAAACCACCATTATTTGATGACACATGCTATGATTATTGGAAGAGAAAGATGAAGATGTATCTTGGTTCAATCAATGACCAAGTGTGGGATGTGACTGAGAGTGACTATGTGATTCTTGATCCGGACAATCTCACCAACAATGCCAAGGCCAACAAGAAATGCAATACAATGTCTCTTAACACCATCTACAATGCCATTGATTCTAAGGTGTTTGAGCAAATCAAGGATTGTGAGAAAGCTAGTGAGGTGTGAAAGAGATTGGAAGAAACATATGAGGACACACCAGTGGTGAAGAATGCCAAGCTATACATGCTCAAGGATAAATTGACAAGCTTCAGGATTAAGGATGATTAGAGCATTATAGAGATGTTCCATAGGCTCCAAGTGATTGTGAATGACTTGAAGGCATTGGGAGATAAGATCAATGATGATGATGTCTCTCATTGGTTCTTGATGTGTTTACCTCCAAGATTTGAGATGTTGAGAATGCTCATCATAAGAGGAGAATTGAAGGAGCTTACCCCTAACCAAGTACTAGGTGATGTCATAACACAAGAGACATACCATGTGGAAAGGGATGGGGTTGATAAGAATGAGAAGAAGGAAGATGAAGACAAGAAGAAGAGTGTAGCATTCAAGGCTAGCTCATCATCCAAGAATAAGGGCAAGTCCAAGAAAGAATCTAGTGATGATGAAGATGCTAGTGATATTGATGATGAAGCTATGGCTCTCCTTGTGCGCAAGATGGGCAAATTCATGAAGGACTATGCTGTAAGAAAGAGAAGAGATCACAACAAAGAGTATGTGAGAAGATGCTACAAGTGCAAGTGCCTAGATCATGTAGTAGTGGATTGTCCCTACAATAATGACAATGATGAGGATGAGAGGAAGAAGCATATGGAGAAGAAAGAAAAGAAAGAGAAGAGAATTACTTTCACAAAGAAGAAGGGAAATGGCTATGTAGTCACTTTAGATAGTGATGGCGCCTCTGATGATGATAATGGCTCTAGTGATGATGACAAGAAATCCATCAAGAAGGCACTAGCAAGCATTGCCATCAACAACAAGCCTTCCATCTTCGACACTCCATCGACATGCCTCATGGCAAAGCCCACCAAGGTAAAATGTGATGTGAGTGATGATAATTGTGAAAGTGATGATTGTAGGAGTGATGATGATGAGGAGGAGTACACCAAGGAGGAGCTCTTGGATATGTGTGAGCAAGTACACACTTGCTTTGAGATGAAAAGAAAGGAGTGCAAAGAATTACGCAAAAAGATCAAATCTCTTGAGCAATCCTTTGATCAGTTCAATGCTTCTCATGAGAGTCTAAGGGAAGACCATGAGAAGCTTGACAAAGCTCGCTCTAAGCTTGAAAAGGCTCGCTTCTCTCTCCTCGAGCAAGTCAAGAAGGAGCAAGTGATTGTGTCATGTGATGTGGGACTAACATGTGATATTCTTGATGAATCTTTTTATAAGCCCATTGTTGTTGCTCCCACTAACCCTTCTTGTAGCAGTTCTACTTCTACTTCACCTTTGAGTGTTGGTTTCACTTGTGATACCTCACTAATGGTAGAAAATGAGACCCTCAAGAAGGAGGTGAATGAGCTCACTCGTGCCTTAGGCAATGCCTATGGTGGAGGTGCCTGCTTGCTAAAGTGCTTGGGTAGCTAAAGGTTTTCTTTCAACAAAGAAGGATTAGGCTATACCCCCAAGAAAGGCAAGGTGCCTTTGTCACTCTCAAAGCTAACTTTGTGAAGGGCAATGGTTGGTTTTGTAATAGATGCAAGCAAGTTGGGCATATAGAGCAATATTGCAAGACTAACAAGAATAAGCAATCTAATGTATCCTCAATTAGATTTGATTCTTGTTACATGCTTGTTAAGGGTGCCAATGGTGTGAAGGCTAAGTTCATTGGTACACCAATTGTGGGCCCAAAGAAGAAGGCCATTTGGGTACCAAAGACCTTGGTAACTAACCTTTAATGACCCAAACAAGTTTGGGTATCTAAAAAGAATTGATCTTCTTTTGTAGGTCAATTATAAAGCCAGAGGAAGGCATTGGGTGCTTGATAGTGGGTGCACACAATAAATAACCGATGATTCAAGAATGTTCAATTCAATCAATGCAAATGAGAGAAATGGGATTGATAGTATCAAATTTGGTGACAATGGCAAGGGCAAGGTCAAAGGTCTTGGTAAGATTGCAATATCCAATGACTTGAGCATTTTCAATGTGCTACTAGTAGAGAGCTTGAACTTCAACCTATTGTCGGTAGCTCAATTGTGTGATCTTGGTTTCAAGTGCATATTTGGTATGGATGATGTAGAAATCATAAGTGTAGATGGCTCTAACTTGATATTCAAAGAATTTAGATATGAGAATTTATACTTGGTTGATTTCAATGCTAGAGAAACTCAATTGTCAACATGTTTGCTCACTAAGTCTATCATGGGTTGGTTATGGCATAGAAGGCTTGGTCATGTTGGAATAAAACAATTGAACAAATTGATTAAGTATGATCTAGTTATAGGCTTGAAAGATGTCACATTTGAGAAGGATAAGCTTTGTAGTGCATGTCAAGCCAAAAAGCAAGTTGGCAACACACATCCTAAGAAGAGCATGATGAGTACATCTAAGGCATTTGAGTTGTTGCACATGGACTTGTTTAGACCAACCATATACATTAGCATTTGTGGAAACAAATATGGATTTGTGATAGTGGATGATTTCACTAGATATACATGGGTGTTCTTTCTTGTTGACAAGAGTGATGTGTTTTTTCAACCTTCAAGACATTCATCAAGAGAATTCACAATGAGTTTGAAACAACCAACAAGAAAGTGAGAAGTGATAATGGAAGTAAATTCAAAAACACAAGAATTGATGATTTGTGTGATGAGTTTGGGATTAGACAATAATTCTCGGCTAAGTACACTCCACAATCAAATGGCCTAGTTGAGAGAAAAAATAGAACCTTAATTGGCATGACAAGATCAATGTTGAGTGAGTACAATGTGAGTCATTCATTTTGGGTCGAATCAATCAACACGACTTGCTACTATAGCAACCGACTCTATTGTCATCCTATCATGGAGAAGGCACCTTATGAGCTCTTGAATGGAAGAAAGTCCAATATTGCATACTTTTGGGTTTTTGGTTGCATATGTATATCTTGAAGAAAGGCACAAGATTGAGCATGTTTGAGAAGAAATGTGATGAAGGTTTCTTGCTTAGTTACTCCACTACTAGCAAGGCTTATAGAGTTTGGAATTTGGCTAGTGGTACTCTTGAGGAGGTTCATGATGTGGAATTTGAAGAAACTAATGGTTTCCAAGAGGAAGATGAGAATCTAGATGATGTGAGAGGCACTCAATTGGTCAATGCAATGAAGACCATGGACATTGGTGACATAAGGCCTAGAGAGGTGATTGATTTTGAAGATGACAAGAATCAAGTGATCTCTAACTCAAATATATAAGCTAGTGGTTCTCATGATCAAGCTCAAGCTAGTGCTAGTAATGACAAAGTGCAAGATCAACAACAAGTGGCTAGTTCATTATCTCAACCAAGTGATCAATCAAATACAAGCAATCAAGTGCAAGTGCTCCAACCAACCAATGTTGCAAGAGAACATCCTTTGGATTCTATTATTGGTGATATCTCAAGAGGTGTACAAACAAGATAAAGATTGGAATTATTTTATGAATATTTCTTATTTGTGTCATCCATTGAACCGAAGGAGATAGAAGAAGCTTTGAAGGATGTTGATTGGGTGAATGCTATGCATGAAGAGCTAAATAACTTCATAAGAAATCAAGTATGGGAGTTAGTTGAGATGCCCAAGGATCATAATATGATTGGAATAAAGTGGGTCTTTTAGAACAAGCAAGATCAAGATGGGATAGTTGTACAGAACAAAGCAAGATTAGTGGCTCAAGGTTACACTCAAGTTGAAGGTCTTGATTTTGGAGAAACATATGCCTCGGTTACAAGATTGGAAGCAATTAGGATCTTGTTAGTCTATGCTTGTGCCCATAACATCAAGTTATACCAAATGAATGTGAAGAGTACATTTCTGAATGGGTGCATCAATGAGCTTGTGTATGTTGAGCAACCTCCTGGTTTTGAAGATGAGAAGAAGCCCAACCATGTGTACAAGTTGAGAAAGGCTTTATATGGCTTGAAGCAAGCACCAAGGCATGGTATGAGAGATTAAGGGACTTTCTACTCTTTAAGAGATTCATTATGGGCAAGGTTGACACCACTAATTTCACCAAGAAGATTGGCAAGGACTTGTTTGTGTTGCAAATCTATGTTCATGATATTATATTTGGATCAACCAATCAAGATTTGTGTGAAGAGTCTAGAAAGATGATGGCAAGTGAGTTTGAGATGTCCATGATTGGAGAGCTTAGTTACTTCCTTGGTCTTCATATCAAGCAAATGAAGATTGGCACATTTATGAGTCAAGGCAAGTACTTCAAATACATGCTTAAGAAGTTTGGAATGGATGATGCTAAAGCTATTAGTACACCAATGGGGACAAATGGAAACTTGGATAATGATGTTAATGGCAACATGGTGGATCAAAAGATGTATTGTTCAATGATTGGAAGCCTACTCTATGTGACCGCATCATGGCTGGATGTGATGTTTAGTCTATGTATGTGTGGTAGATTTCAAGCCTCACCTAGAGAGAGTCATTTAAAGGCAACAAAGAGAGTATTGAGGTACTTAAAGCATACACAAAATGTTGGATTGTGGTATCTCAAAGGAGCAAGATTTGAGTTGATTGGATATTCGGACTCCGAGTATACGGGATACAAAGTTGAGAGAAAGAGCACATCAGGCATATGTCAACTATTAGGAAGATCACTTGTGTCTTGGTCTTCAAAGAAGCAAAATAGTGTAGCACTTTCAACCGTCGAAGTGGAGTACATTTTGGCCGGTAGTTATTGTGCTCAACTACTTTGGATGAAGACTACTTTGAGTGATTTTGGAATCAAGTTCAAACAAGTGCCATTGCTATGTGACAATAAGAGTGCCGTGAAGCTCACCAACAACCTGGTTCAACATTCAAGAACAAAGCACATAGATGTCCGCCATCATTTCATAAGAGATCATCAACAAAAAAGGGACATTTGCACTGAGAGTGTGGGCACCGATGATCAACTTGCCGATATATTCACCAAGCCACTTGATGAAAAGAGGTTTTGCAAGCTAAGGAATTAATTGAACATACTTGACTTCTCAAATATGTGTTGATGCACCCCATTATATGACATGTCTCTCCTTCGAGCAAAGCAAGGTAAAGATGATTGACATGTCATTCATCCATTGCTAAGGACTTGTTTAGTGCATCTAGTCATTCCTCACATGTCTTAGGCTTATTCATGGAAATCAAATGATTTTGATGCTTGTATGGTACCACTATTGTTTTTATGCTTGATATGATCTAGTGGTAGCATATGACATATTTGTGGGCTTGTAAACCTAGTGTTTAATCTAGAAAATGAGCTATAAATGTTTAACTCAACATGGTACAAGATAACCCTTATTTGGAGGTGTGAAGAAGCTAGACCTTGGATCAAACCGAGTTAAATATCTTTTGCAAGTGATCTAGATTGAATCAAATTAGAAAAATGATCCTCACTTAACATGGTTTCACCACAACCTATCTAAAATTTAAGCTCACCTTTTGTGCTAATTGTTGACAAAGGGGGAGAGAAATTCACAAAGATAGTAAGATAGGGGGAGCAAACAAATGAAATGACATTATAAGGGAATCAATTAAAATTTGAAGCACACAAGTAGGGGGAGAAAGCTCATAAACTTGTATGTTGCATTTGAATGTGCATTACATATGTTTGCTTGCATGGCACAAGTTCTAAATTCCCTATCCATGCTTGTGTGGTGTATTCTAGATTGTAGAAAATGATTGATGAAATGAAAAACTAGCATGCATAGGATGGCTAGATATTTCTTGATCGTTTACAAGTGGTACTAGAACCTTGCTTCTAATGTTGATCTCACGAGGTATCTAGTTTGTCTTTGCTTTTTAAGTGGTATCTAGCAAACCATGGTGCTAAGGATGGTGTTCAAATGGCAACTCCGATTGGTATCACGCTTCAAAAGTCCATTCTTTACACCTTAGCATCATTTGGTAGCTATTACTCTCCTAAACTTCCAATCCATGCATATGTGCAAGCCTTCAAATCCAAACTCTAAGCACATATGTAGGGGGAGCTAATACTACCAATTTGGGTTGATGTAACTTGTCCATAACTATTACACATGGTAATATGCTTGGGAAAGCAATGTGAATCCAAAAAAATTTCATTGAATATCTTTGTAAATAGGTTGTCATCAATTAACAAAAAGGGGGAGATTGAAAGGCCTAGTTTGGTTTTGGATAATTGATGAAACCTAGGGACTAATCCTTGTACTAAGTGTGTAGACATGAAAGGATGGTCCCATGCCAAGTGGTGGAGCAAGAGGATGATCATGGTGGATGGTGATGTCCAAAAGATGATCAAGTGCTTCACATTTGGAAAAGAAGAAAGAGAAAAACAAAAACCAAGGAGATCAAGGCAAAGGTATAAGATAGGTTTTTGTTTTAGCACTTAAGACACCATAGAGGGTGTAAGCGCGTTTAGGATCGATAACTGTACAATAAAGAGGGGAAATCTTTGGCTAAGCGGTTATCGAGTGCCACTAGGTGATATGATTCTTGCATATGCATTTAGGAAACTAGTGTGCTAACTTTGACCCTTGTAAAATACTTTGAAAAATTCTAACACATGTGCACACAAGTTCTACACTTTGTGGTTAGCAAGTTGAAAGCAAGGGTGAAGTGGTTGTGGACTTATAAAAAGAAAAGGAGGAGAAGTCACGCGACCGGACTCTGGCGCCGGGTGACCGGACTCACCCCGGGAGCGTCCGGTCATTTTTTTTCTTTTTTGACTACATTGGCTAAGGGAAAGAAATAGTGACCAGACACTAGACCTGACTCTAGCGTCGCATCCGGTCAGTGTTTCAAGAGGAGGAGGCGATCAGCTTGACGATCGAATGCTAGAGAGGTCACGTGACCGGATGCGTAGGGCATGCGTTAGGTTGAGCGTGACGTACGCTGGTGTCAGCCTCCCTGGCATGCGCAGAAGGGCAGAGTACTGACTGGATGCATCGGTGAGCGGATGTGTCAGGTTGTTGATTTCCTGCTATGGATGCTAACTGGACTTGACCGGACCCTATGTGGTGCCGCGTCAGGTCGTTTCAAGCATCGAGTCCGGTCGTTCTTTAACTTCACGAGCTAAACATTTTGACCGCTAGGATCTAACATGCGAGGTTTGAAGTGGTGCCAGGTGGACGACTGAAAGCCCTAGTTTGGTTTTGGATAATTGATGAAACCTATACACTAACATTTGTCATGATATGAGCTAGGTTGGTGCAATCCAAGTGAGGAGCATTGTGGCACTCAAATGGTGATGTTGATCACATAAAATGATGAAGATGGACTCATGTGATGATGATCAAGTGCTCAACTTGAAAAAGAAGAAAGAGAAAAACAAAACCCTATGAAGTTCAAGGCAAAGGTATAAATAGGGATTTTATTTTAGTGATTAAGACACTATAGAGAGTGTGATCACATTTAGGATAGATGGCCATACTATTAAGAGGGGTTCTTAACTATACAATTCGGTCATATAGTGCCACTAGGTGTTGGACTTCATGCATTGCATTTAGGCCTAGGGCATGTCGGAGAGCAAGCAAAAATATTTATCTAAAATGTTTTTAGAAATGCTACCTTGGCTCTAACATATTTTGAGAAAATACCTTGAGAGTTAGCATCGCTTGCAGCAAGTTGCTCTAAGTTGTCGTGGAATGAAACACAAAAAAGTTTGCAACTTGGGGAAGGGCTTGGTGCCTGGGTGGCACCACCACCCCTTGTCCAGTGCACCGTCGCCCCTGTGGTGGTGCCCGGCTGGCTTGGTTTTGAGCACGAGCATCGGGGTGGTCACCGGACACGGTGGTGTGCACCGCCATGTGTGTGATGGTGCACCGTCAGTGGCTGTCCGGTGCCACTACTACTTTTTAACCGAGGCTAGGGTTTTGCTGGATGTTGGGCCAAGGGGGCACCGCCTTGGTCACTATCGTGGGGTTGTGGTGCATCGCCCTATTTATCTAGAGAGCAGGGTTTGTGGGGGTCAGCTAGGTTGGTCATCACCACCCCCATGGCGGTGCCACCGTCACCCTGTCCGGTGACCAACTAGCCGTTGGTCGACCATTGGAATTCGACTGTTGGGGGCACCGTCACCCCCTGTCTAGTGACCGCACCACCCTGTCCGGTGCCCTCGTAGAAAGTAGCTCCAAGGGGTAACAGCTCTATTTGCTTGTGTGGCTATAAATAGAGGGTGTGGCCGGCCTTGGCCACTTTCTTGGCACCTCTTACACTTGTGCACACCCTTTCGAAGCTGAGCAACACACTCCACTCACTTGTTCACTTGATTTCTTCATCTTGAGTGAGATTGGAGAGTCTCTAGTGCATTGCATTGAGTTGCATCATCTTGTGGCCCTAGTTGGGTGTTTTGGGATGCTTGTGAGCTTGTTTATTCTTGGTGTTTTTTGGCACCTAGACGGCCTGGTGATTGGAGGATCATTGAGCGGAGTTGGTGATTGTCTCCGGCCTCGATCGGTTGATTGTGAAGGGTCTTGTGCCGTCCCCGATGGAGCGCCAAAGGCAACTCTAGTACATTGCTCGTGTCATTGAGCTACCTTACTTGTGGGTAGGTTCTTGCGGTGTCCAATTGTGTGGACGAGATTCGTGCAACACCTCTTAGCCACCAAACCAAGTGTTGGTCAACACAACGGGACTAGCGTGCGGGCAAGCACGTGAACCTCGAGAGAAAAATCTTGTGTCTCTTATGTGATTGGATTTCTCCCATTGCATTGTGATTGGTTCATTCCTCTTTGCGTCAGTATAATCACCCTACTCACTCCTTTACATTCCTTGCAAACTAGTTATCAAGCTCTTTACTGTAGTTAGTCTTTGAGAGCTTGTTAGTTTGGTTAGTGTGGCTCTTTAGTTAGTCTTTGAGAGCACACTAGCTTAGTGAGTAGTGACCTAGCTTGTTGTGTGTGCTAGTGATCATAGTGACTAGAATTGTTGGAATAGGTGGCTTGTAACCCTTGTAGAGCTACAGCAAAATTGCATTACGCCGTTTGTCATACTAATCAAATTGTTCGTGATCTTGTAGATTTTTTAAATAGGCTATTCACCCCCCCCCTCTAGCCATATTAGGTCCTTTCGGGTATCAGAGCCATAGTCATCGTTTGATTGAAGGCTTAACAACCTCGGTGTCTAATTATGGCTGAAGTTGTGTTCAACCATATGGGGGGGCAAATTACCGTTCTTTGATGGCACATGCTATGATTATTGGAAGAGAAAGATGAAGATATATCTTGGTTCAATCAATGATCAAGTGTGGAAAGTGACCAAAAGTGACTATGTGATTCTTTTTTGAAGGAAACGGCAGGGAAGATCCCTACCTATTTTTGAAGGAAACTAGTGTGCTAACTTTGACCCTTGTAAAATACTTTGAAAATTTCTAACACACGTGCACACAAGTTCTACACTTTGTGGTTAGCAAGTTGAAAGCAAAGGTGAAGTGGTTGTGGACTTAGAAAAAGAAAAGGAGGAGAAGTCACGCGACCAGACTCTAGCGCCAGGGTGACCGGACTCACCCCGTGCGCATCCGGTCATTTTTAGCAAGGCTGACTGTAAATAGATGAAAATATATTTTGAATCTACTAGAAAGAAACTACGCTTCCAGAATAGGAAAACGTATTCTAGGAGTACGCCCTGGAGTGCGGGTTGATTGGCAGAAAATAGAGGGTCTATTTAGCAAATAAGCTAGCGAAGGGGTATCACGTGATCTGGATCGTTGGATTGAGATTGGACAGTGGGGATTAGATCCAGCAGGAGAGAGAGAGGTTGTCGGCCAGCTACAGTGCCGAGCACATTAGTTGTAACACCTTGGTATTACCCCATAAATCATTTACTAAAACATGTCATGAGTATCATGTTTATGTGTTAATGCAAGTGATAAAGTGTGTAGATCAATTTCTGTAACTCGAAACGATCAACTAAAATGCGAATGAAAGTCGATTCGATAGTCATGTTATATCACTTAGGGTTTAAAACTAATTTTTATTAAGCAAAAATGCTATAGAACATGTATGTGATACTTAAATAAAGTTGGAAGTACAAACTTTGTAGATGACAGTAAAATACTTGCGGTCAAAAAATAATGTTACCAGCTGGTATTTCTAATAGTCTAGAAACGGAACTTGAAATCAAATTCAGCTCAAAAACTTAGAAAATTTCAAGTCTGCCAACAGTTAGACACTGCTATGTTTAGTAATTTATTGTGAGAGATTGGGTTAAGGAGTTGTGTAGTGTTATAGTTCGATTTGGTAATCTCATGTGCCATCTTGAGCATGGTGAAGACGGTTTAGGTTTAGGTGCAACCGTTTAGTCGTGTTGAGCGATTTAAAATTCGTGCGTATCATGATTTCAGGCAGGTTGGCCGCGTGGCCGCGATCACCGCGCTCGGGCGCTCGGCGTCGCTGTGTTGGTCACGTGTGTGTGTGCGCGCGTCGCCACGCGTGGCCGGCTGTGGCCGCCTCTGGCCCACCAGGTCTGGGCTGTCGCTGGCCCCGCCGCCGCTGCTGCCGACTGCCCCGCATGCGCCGCGACGGAGCCGCTGCCGGTGCCATCAACTCGCCGTCGCGTCCACACTGTCGACCCGCCTCGTGTCACGACACTACCGCTACCGATGCCACTATGACGCTGTGTTGCCGCCGCTTGCCTTGTCCTAGTTCGCACGTGGGTTGACCCACGCCGTCATCCCGCCTTAATGGCGCTGCGGCAGCACCCGCCGCGCCCCACCTGCCTCCGTGCGTGGGCCGCGCCTCGCCTATGGGCCGCCGCGCGCTCACGCGCGCGTTGCGCCGCGTTGGGCCGAAAGCAGTTTACCTTTTTCGTGGAGAACAGAAATAGATTTTCATCTGAGCTGAACTTTGGTAAATCATATAAAATCATGTAGGTATCCAAAAATTGTGAAACCAATTTTCTTAAATTCCTAAAATTGTGCTCTATCTATTAGTGTATTTAGTTCATATATATACTTGTCGATGCTAGGAGCTATTAAATCATTTGAGAGTGCTTAATATTATTAGGTTAAATATTGTAGGGATTTTTGTGGCAAAATAATGATAGCTTTAGCTTTGAAAATTTTACACTAGCTTCATGGTATTATTATGTTCTCACTGTAATTTTTGTAGCTTTAGAATAGACTTAACATAAGGGTAGTTAAATGCTCTTTATTTCAAATATACATTAAATCATTAGTAGAAATAAAGATATATCATTCATTTGTAAATCTAGGTGTTTGTTAGTTGAACCCAACACTTTACTTGATGAAGATGATAGTTAGCTTAGTATCTTAGTTATTAGAGCTAGCTTAGTAGTTTACCATGTGTATTCTTATTTTAAGAGTTGTTGTTGCTGAAATGCTAAGTGTTACATCATCATCGCATGCATGTAGAGAACGAGTTGGTGGAGATCGTGGCCATCGGAGATCACGAGTTCGAGGAGGTGATCGAGGAGTACGAGGAGGAGGTCCTCTTGCAGGAGGAGGTCCCAGAGCCGCCACTAACTGACTAAGCTGACACCACGCCTGCCCAAGGCAAGCCTCGATGCATAACCCTTACTTTGAATAATCACATGATATATATATGTGATATGCATTTACGTTACATGATTTATATTGAAACTACATGCATATATATACCTACCTAGGAGTCCTACTAGCATAGGTCGAGTAGCTGCTATACTTAGGCTATCGGTAGCATGAGTAACCTGACGTTACTCACAATAGGTGATTATTATTATTACTCTCATGATAAAATGATGAAAAGAAATGAAGACCGGGCAGGGCTATGGTACGGGTATTGGTGAGTGTAAGAGGTTGTGTCCCATGGCAAATGGGGCATAGCTTGGTTACACTATTTTCCCTGTCCGTGTAGGTTAAGGACCGGCCGTTGCATTGCATTCTAGTCAGGTCACAAACTTATTATCCTGAGCACATACTTGTTTATGGGAGCAGGGAAGGCTCGTTGCTCTCTTGTCATGGGTTCCAGCTCTTTTCGGACCGACTGATTAGAGGCGGAGATGGTGGAGGTCTAAGCACCACACTGAGTCCGGGACTCAGATGTGAGGGCTTGGAGTCCAAGTTTGGACGAAGACCTAGACCCCTTGATAGGAGAGTGGTGGGTTGGTCCTGCTTGTGCCTGGGCTACAAGCGGGGCGTATGTTTTAGGGTACCCAGTTGGGCTACATTGTTTCGTGAATCATCGGGTAATCCGATACGACTTGTCTACGATCTAGCACCGTAGTAAGAACTGGAAGATGAAAGATGGTGAAATGGATCTGATTGCTCAACTCTTGTTTGAAAGTAGAATATGTGCTTACATAGAATGGTTAGCTAATGAACTAATCAGGACTGCTAATAAGAAACATACATAAGGATTCACTACTAGTAATGTTTTTCGCAAAAAGGAAACCCAGCAAGCCATAAAGCCTATCATATCCTTTGGAGTCGGGAAATTATTCCCACTAGTCGGGTAAGTCTTGCGAGTACATTGTGTACTCAGAGTTTATTTACCCCTGTTGCAGGTGCAGCTTGAGAAATGACTGTTGTGTGGAGGATTCTTCTGGTGGGCACAGACGGATCCTTGTATCTTATCTCTAGATGATTATTTCAATTCCGTTGTTTAAATTTCGCACTCTGAACTTGGTATTGTAATAATGTATTTTTGAGAACTATTGTTGTATGAAATGGACTAAGTGATGTAAACTCGTTCTCATTATTGGATCCCAGGTGAAAAACGTGGATTATTCGAGTTCTCCCTCGGGGTGTGCTCGACGGAACCGTCCGATGTAGCTTACTTTCGAGGTGCTTAGTGTCTGGTGGGAGACGAGCGCCTCCGGAAGCATGCTATTTTGGGCAGTTCTACCACAGCGGTCCTACATTGGCGGCGATGAGAACCTCACCGGCGCACATGAATCAAGGCTTACGGCCCACAGGAAAGCAAACCGAAAGCACTGGATCAAAGAGGAAGCGAAGGCGAACTCACCAAGGCAGTTTGCAGTGGCGTGGAGCGGACAAAGGCGACGCGCGGCTCGAGACGGCGGAACAAACTTGGCGACGATGGCGGCGCTTAGGGTTGCGGCAGCTACGAGCTCGATTGGAGGCGACGGCTGACACTAGGGCAGGATAGGGAGGCGGCATGGTGCGGGGCCACTATTTAACGGGGCAAAGGCGTGTGGGTCACACCAAACGAGCGAGGAACACGGCACGGCGGCGGACTCCATCCCAGGCAGAGTCCTGCTCAGCCATGGGAGGAAGAAGACGGCGAGGACGCTGACAAGCGGGACCCACCTGCTAGTGACTCAAGGCGCGGGACCGACTCGACAGAGAGACAGAGCAAGGAAGAGAGAGGAGCGGCGCGAGCGACGCTGCTGGGCCGGTGGCGTTCTAGTCCTAAGCGGGGAAGGCGAGAGGGAAAAACGGGAGCGGGCCGGCCTATTTGCTGGGCCTCGGGGAAAGAGAGAGGGATGGGGAGGAGCAGCGGGCTGGGCTAACATGCCCAAGGGAAGAGGGAGAGAGAGGTGAGGGAGCTGGGCCGGTTGAGCTTCGGCTCGTGCGGGTCGGCGGGAAAGGAGAAAGGAGCAAGCCGGGCTTACTTTGCTGCCAGGCCGAAAGGGAGAGGGACATGAGAGTTTTTCATTTTTTTCCTTTACAAACCCAAATTCAAATTAAACTCAAATTCTTTTGAAATTTTAATCAAACCCAAGCATCACAAAATAAATATGCATCGGCATGAATGCACAAACATGAATGTAGATCTTATATTTAATTTTAACTTTAACAAAGTTATTATTTTCTAAATTTAAATGCTCACAAAATACATAATTAAATTATTTTTCTCCTATTTTAAAATTATGCAAATTTTAGGGTGTTACAGGGGAAAGCTACAACTTACTCCCTTTGTCAAAAAAATGTAGTTCTGTTTTTTTAGGGGTCAAATAATTTTAACTTTGATCAAAGCTATACGAAAAGTACTAACATTTATAATACAAAATAGGTATCATTGGATTAATTATGGAATGTATTTTCATAATAGACTTATTTAGAGAAATTTGGTTAAACTTAATTTTATTTGACCGACACAAATCGTATAATTATATTCTATTTTGGAATGGAGGGAATATCATTTACGCAATTGTAGCGGTTCGTATTTCAAGTTGTATTTTACTGCTTTTTCACCTAATAGGTCAATGCTTGAGAGATGTGTACTCCTTTGTGTTTTCATAAAGGGATGACACTAGAAACTCGGATGATAGTGGATCCCGTGTTGGAACTTGCGGCAGAGGAAGTTCACAAAGCAGAAACACCATCTACGGACGGACCATATGCAGCTCTGCTCTAAGCCAATAGTAACAGAGAAAGCACTGACCTGACCTGGTAACGCAGCTACACATAGACACCAATTATTGCCCCAAGTCTCTATCGTTTCCGGTAGAATTAATTAGTTTTGGATCATCTCTTGGCCCCAAGTCAGACTTCAGCAGCACTTCGATAAGACAACGAAGGAGGCGACCGATGGGGCCTTCTCACTTCCAGGCCCTTCTTTAGATTGCCTCAAAGTTTTAAGTTTTTTTACTTTCTCTTCATTACATCAATTTTTAGACGCATGTATGAAGCATTAAATATAGGTAAAAAAAATAACTAATTATATAGTTTGGTTGTAAATCACGAGACGAATCTTTTGAGCCTAGTTAGTCCATGATCGGACAAAATTTATTAAATACAAACGAAACATGCTACAGTGTCTAGATTGTAAAAATTTGCAATCTAAACAAGGCCACAGTTTCTTCGTGCGCTATGCCATGTGAATTGGAACCAAACACGCATCATTGACATGCCATGCTAAGCCTTGTATACGGGCTAAACGATGCTTACAAACCCGTGAGGAGGATGGGGACGACAAGCAGGACGAAGCAGCAGGCGGCGGCGAGGTTGCAGAACGGAGCTGGCAGCATGCGATGGTTTTAGGGATTTATATTCTTTTGTGGAATAACCTGAAGTCTGAACAATCAAAAGTCAGCTGACCAAAAGCTGTTAGTCTTAATGATTCCACTATTCTTTTTTTTCTTCTCAAAAAAGAATATGCGTTTGAGTGCTTTACTTTTTCCTCTAACTAGCAAAAATACCCGTGCGTTGCAACAGGACAAAAAACAATCAAATGTTTGACCCGTTCGCTTCATCTTGTTGCACAACTACATCGGTCACGATAGCTTAATTTGTATAACTGCTACTTTTGATGTTGTGATTACTTGCTGCAACAATCACAAACGAATGGGCTCGTCGATGTAAACAAGGATCGCAATGTTACATATCTATTTATTTCTTTTATCTTTCTATAAAGTTTAAAAGCTACATTTTATTTTATGATGACCATTGTATCCATAATATAAATTAATACAATATGATAATGTCCTAAGAATTCTATATTGAATTAAAATATAACCTTGATAGATTTTTTCTTTTATTGTAAGGCATAAAATATCTACTCGCAAATAAATCATAATTTTAGTTTTCATACTATCCATGTGTGTGTGAGTTAGATATCAAGTTCTATGACTTTTTTAAGGATCTATAAAAATTTGTTATTTAATACCTTATTAAAGTAGTTGTCGTTGTGTCTCAGTTTTCACATGACACTCCGTGTTGAAACTTGCACCGGTATATGTGGATAGCTTAGAGATTTGCACAGGTACATGCAGACAACTTAAAGAAACATTTGTTTTCATTAGAGATGACAATCTGCTTAAGATTTTAGTTTATGGTTTGATTAATTAGGCCATCAGCTAATTCATGTCACAATCTTTTTATATGAAACATGCGCCCAAACCGCGGCCAGCCAGCGTGCCACGTCACCGGCTTTGCGCGGCCGTTTGATCGGGCGCGCGGACGGCCCAGATCGGGCGATCCGCGGTCATTTTACGAAAAACCTCTTAAACGTTTCGGAAATCAACCCGCGCTCCAGAGGTCCTCTCAGAATATTTTTCAAAAAACACCTCAGATTATTTCCAAATCAACCCGCAGTCCAGAACGGATGGGCTCTGGTTTTTTTGCAAAAAAAACCTTCACTTTATCGAAAATCACCCCGCACTCCAGAGACACTCTCAGCAATTTTTGCGAAAATCTCCTTAGATTTTTGTCAAATAAAAATACAGGCCACCTTTGATTATATCTCTTTTTTTCCAAAAAAAAATAGCTGAAACTTTAAAATCCTCGCCATCTCTCGGCCGTCCGATCCGATAGGCACTTTTACTCGGCCGTTGAATCGTGCGCAGTCTGCCTCCCCTCTCTCTCGCGAAACCTCCCTCTCTCTCTGTCACGGCGGCGGCGAGGCAGCCATGGCGGGGCGCAGTTGGGCGAGGTGGCACTGGCCCCCGACCATGGCGAGGCAGACCCGCCCCCTGGCGCGGCGCGCCGGGCCTCAACCCCCAGCCATGGCGGGCGGCGAGTGCCCTCGCCCACCGCCAAGGCGTCGAGGTGTCCCCGCGCGCTGCTCCCGGCAAGGGCGTGGCTCGATGGGCCCTCGGCGCCGGCGGCTCCACCGGCCAAGCGTGGCTGCTCCCCGGCCCATGGCCTCGGCCGGTGGACTCAACGCCGTCAGCTGGCTACAACGTCGAGCGAACTTGAGGTAGCAGCTGGGGGCTGCGGCCGTCGATTCCCATCGCGCCATTGTTGCTATTCTTGGCTCCGCTACAGGCGAGCGATCTCCTTCCTCATGTTCATTGATCTCTAATTCTCTATGATGTTTTTGTCTTCCCTCCCTATTTGCGCCAGCACGCCGCCTGTTTCTTCCCGTTCGCTCCCTGTGTCTTTCGCCGCCTTCCTCAGCATCACCTCTACCACCACCATCCCGGCGAAGCCAATAGCATCGCAAGCATGCCTCTTCCACTCGTGGGTCATGTCAGTTAGGTGTTTGATGTAATGCCATAAAACACCATGGGTCCATGGTGCAGCAAGGTGTCATGACCGGTCAAGCCATGGCGCGACTCACAGCTTCATTCATTTGATTGGGCTCTTGGCGTCGTGACTTGCCAACAATGGAGCAAATGTGCCGATTAGCAACCTTGGCAGCCAAGATTTTATATTTGACAGGGCATTGGCCATTGCATTGCTGCACAGGTAGCCTGCAAAGGCACTGCTCACCTCCACTGCCTGGTACGGCTCTTATTTTTGCTCCTACATTTGATGCATTTTTACAAGTTCTACAAGAAGGAAACATGTTGGTGATTAAGCAGTTTCTTCTAGAACTTCACACAACATGTGTTAATAGCTTCACCCTTTGTCATAATTAAGGCTTTGTTGTTGTTGTATATAGTGCGAGAATCAGATTAGTTGAATTTTTTGGGTGATGCATCCCCATCATGGGTTAACAATATATACCAGAAGGTCATCACAACCAATTCTTGACCTTATACAGACTAAGGCACAATGGTGTGAATTCTCAGTAAGGATTTCTTTTGTTTTTCCTCTGGTTCTGTCCAAGAAAAGGTGTTCAGTGACAATTTTGACATTATCATGTACTTTGCCACCACATTAATGCTGTTATCTTATGTTTTTTTTACCTAGGCACGTAAAGCCGTAGCTGATGTGTTGACCTTGTTTTGAAAATATTCTTAGAGTAGTAATGTAGTATACATCCTTAGATAGCGTAAAATATACTATTCTCTGTCTTGAGCTGTCTGCTTACCACGTCGTCTCTGTTCTGGAGTTCTTAAGATCAACCCAAAATTTTTGCATATTTCATATTTCACTTCTACTATAAGACTGCGACACTTTGCTGAAGGTGAAGCTACAAGAGTTATCACTGTAACTTTTGCTCCACTTTGAGCAGTGTTATGTTGTAGTTTTTTCTCGAGTACACGCAGGTGAGCTGCATATATTTCTACTAATAATATTGAAAACATTGTAGTTGTATGTTTAGATCACTTTGAGCAGTGTTATGTTGTAGTTTTTTCTCGAGTACACGCAGGTGAGCTGCATATTTTTCTACTAATAATATTGAAAACATTGTAGTTGTATGTTTAGATTTGAAAGGAAGTTATTTTCTGTGTTCTGCCTTTGGTCTGTTAAATTCAATCGCTAAACATTATTCTTCTTTTGTGTTGCATTAAGAGGACAGTACACACATTGCTACAAATAAGCAAGGACTAGCTGTTATTATCATCAGGTGCATGGTTGAGATTTTCATGCGTTTTTCTCCCTACACCATTGATCACTGTGATATTCCAAATTTTGCATGCTTCTCTTCCATTTTGCACTAATAAACATGCCCAGATTTCCACATGAATAAGAATCCTTGCCATTTATTAGCATGCAAAGCAAAACAGAAAAAGAAGAAATAAAACGAAAAACTGAGCTACTGTACTATCAACAGACAATAGAGGGACACATAATTGAATTTATTCCTATCAAATGTTGTTATGTTGAGAAGTACCTACCACCCAAAGCTACCTTGAGCTTCCACACTCTCAAACCATGAGCCAAAAAAAACAACATGGATTATCAAAGATACAACATGGGTTATCGAAGATGGCGCAGCAACGCCGCGCCCAATTTTTCTAGTAATAATTTATTCCTAATCAAAATCAACAACTTAGTAATTGGAATATTTTTTATTAAGTAAGGATCAAAGTTTCGAAGACCCATAATACTGTATTTATTATTTATTTCTATAGGTAGAGCTAATTCATCGAGAAATAAAAAAACGAAAACACAAAAAGGGGCAGCACGGGAAAGAAAAGTGACGGGACATCACCAGGAGGCGGGGGCAGCACTTTTCATGAGAACTCATGTACGGTCGTACAGACCCAACCTACAAGTGGGAGAAGAAAAAAGCAGTGGAAGAAGAAACAGAGATGGAAACGAAAAAAGGAACCCGAACACAACACGGGTGATTAGGTTGGACAAAAACTTAGAGGTGACAAAAAAAACTTAGAGGCAAAGACTAAAACTCATATAGAAGTCATATTTCAGATTCGGAGATTGACCCCTAGAAAGTTTAGTTGGGGTCGGTGACGACACAGCAGCTTTACACATGGCATAGGAAGGGCAGTTAAGCTTTAAGCACTCGAGCCATGCTGACCATATCTCGGAAACATAGGAACAGAAAAAAAAAAACTACTAAAAGTAGTGGAGATACTTTGGTGGGAAAAGATTGGTCACATTTTTCATGTAGTAGTACTGGTAGCAGTCTACAAATCCGCATGCATAGTATGTCTTTAACCAAGATCAGATGATGTAACCCATAATTTGGTTGTGAATTGTATTACCCTAGGACCTAGGTCTAGCACCGGTGAGACCACATACGCATATTTATTTTCACACAAAAGCCCAGAAAACCGAAATTAAAAACCTACTCATGAAAGTAAAATCTGTGCTTTAAGGATACATGCTTCCTTAGCTTGACAGTAGGGAGAAAAAAAGCTTTTTTTACGACGAAAGAAAAATTATATTAGATCGGGTAATCAACACGTTACAAGTACTCTGGATTACACAAATATCTAGAAACTGTTTTTCATCTAAATTATACCCACGCTGTTAATAGTTTCAGATCTCAAAACCAAACTTGAACGACGCTTTGCAGTATGGATGACCGCATAGGCAAACACTCGGTAAAAGGCCTTAGAACAGATACCCAACGAACGACGGCCAACATTCATGTAGGCGGAGTTGAGAAACTTTTTCTTTCTGGTGTCTTTCTTCTTCTTCTCTCTGCCACCAAAGAATGAGGAAGACTGATCTGAAATTTATTCTCCCTAGTCCTTTGTTGTGGCCAAATCTAACCACAATAAAACGGAGAAGAGACCAGAGAAAATTATTCCATGACGGCGACACCATCTTCGCCTTGATGTCGCCGTCTGGAAATAAAAGTCTCCATGTCGTCATACCGGTGAGGATGATGATGCCGTAGTTGTCGTCCTCACCTTCAACAGAGCCGCCATGAAGAAAACGATTTCACCCTGCCCTCCCACCGTCGCCGGAGAAGAGGAGATAAATCCCTACAACCAAAAAACTTAGCATGCAAAGACCCTAATCTAAGGACTTGATCTACTGAAAAAACTTATTAAAAACGATGGATTCCCACTTCCTCCATCCTCTGACGATATGCTGGAGGGGGGAAGGATGGGGACTAGCGGTGGTGGAGGCGGCGGCGCGCTCGGAGTCGTGAGACGCGAGGAGAAAAAAAACTCATAAGTTCAGTTCTGTGAATTCTCGATACGGGAGAATCTCAATATGGGTGAACCACTCTTGAATCATGTGGGGGCTAATCACATGAAGACAAGACACGGGGTTGCATGCCATATCCTTCTCCCTCTCTAGACTCTTCCGCTGCTACAGTTGGGAGAGAGCGAAAAGGGGACGAGTCGATTCCGGCGCCAATCTCCTCTGTTCCTCCTCTCCTCTGGTAGCCAGTTCGGCTCCGGAGAGGATGGGGACTGGGGATTGAGGCTGCTGATGTATATAGGGCCTGTTTGGTTCCTGTAGTGTCTCCTAAAATTCATGTCACATCGAATGTTTGGATATGTATGGAGTATTAAATATAAATTAATTATGAAACTAACTTACGACTAATTTGTAAGACGAATTTTTTGAGCCTAATTAGGTTATGATTTGACAACATGGTGCTACAGTAAACATGTGTTAATGACATATTAGTTAGGCTTAAAAAAATCGTCTCGCAAATTAGCCTCCATCTATGTAATTAGTTTTATAATTAATCTATATTTAATGTTCCTTATTAGTATCTAAACATTCAATGTGACATGAATTTTAGAAGCGACTAAATAACAAACACCCCCATATTTCCCGTCGACATCGTCGTTGATTTGGGAGCTGTGGTTCCCTGGCTTGTTCCATGGTGGTCGCATCATCTCCGAGGGTAATTAACTGGAGTAGACTCGTGGACAGCGCTGACTGTCCATTGCCTCTATAAATAAGAGATCCATCATGTCAACTTTGTAATGGGCAACCGACAACCCAAGAGGAAGAAATAAAGAGCTCTCATCCCTCCCTGTCTCCGTGTTTATATTGTGTGTACTGTACGTGCTAGAACGATTTCTCAACACAGTTCTCCGTGCAGGGAGTGGGAATATAAAAACAAAAGCCTCATGTGCTGAAACCGGAAATGGGCTAGTCCTATACGGGCCAAAACCATGCTACCTAGTCATGCCTCGGCTTGTTCGGCTGGTGTTAAAGCCGATTGAAGCTGTTTTTGTTATGAGAGAAAAATATTGTAGATTCTAGCTGATAAGCCGACTGATAAGCTCAGGCGAACAGGCTTAAACCAGACGACTCAAGACAGTCATCTGCTCCGACGTCACTGAGTTCTGACAAACACCGTATTCCAATCCCAATAGTTTTTGTTCGATCCCCAATTACAAGATGTCATATTCAGGATTCTTATATCTATTTGCCACCTTGGTGGCATCCAAGTGTGATGCCTCAAAACCAATTTTACCATGATACTAGTGTGTCCTCTAACGATAAAAGAGACATGATTTTTATCAGTCAGGATTCATTTGGCAAGCTAATGATAAAAGGCAAAAATATCGCTTTACTAAGTGGGACATAGTGTATGGTTCCAAAGTTTAAGGCAGTTCGGGTATAGCAGATCTCTTGGTTAAAAATAAATGTTGTTTCTTTTTTAAGGGAAAATAATTGCCTTCTCGGTAAGTAGTTATTTGAACTATTTAATGAAGAAGGAACCGGGTAGATCTTGCTTAGAAATAAATTTTTGAGTTCGAAATGCATGGTTACATATTAAACCTAATGATTCACTTTTTTTAGAAGGGTCTATTAAAGGCTAGGAAAGATTTTTGGGAGTGTGGAACACTAAAAATAGGTTATAGTTTCTAAACTAGATTCTAGGAAGACACTTAGAGGGGTTCTAAATCCCTTAAGGAATAATTTCTACTGGTATAATATAGTCAATTACCCCTACGTTGTAGTGTCAAATGTCATGAACCAAGGTCACTAAATGTATCTTTTCAAAGTGGGGGATAAATTAACTGCTTGGTATAACCTAGTAACCAAAATTGCTAGTATCTAGCTATCTATGAGAAGGATAGTTTTACTTCAGATTACGTAGACATGGCCTTTTTTTTTTCGTAACACCTAATGAACAAGGGTTCTCTCCTCATGAATAAATCTATTTGAATTTGAAAGCTAAAACTTTCCCTAAAGATAAATATTTTCCCTTGGTATCTTCATCAGTGAGGGGTCATTTTAACAAAGTATAACTTAACAAAAAGGAATTGGTACAGGAGCGAAAAGTGTGGTTTATAGTGAAAAGTAGCTATACTAGTTAAGGTTAAACTTCTATTTTATTGCTAGCATGCTAAACTATTTGGAGAATTATTCATATAGCTTACTAGTTAACCTCACCTTGTTCCATAACTCATATACTGGGAGTTGGTTAACTGGCATAGGGAAATTGAGCATTGTAGGGTCGCTTCTTTTCTTTGGGCAGTTTCGTGAATGCAAAACGATATTTTTAATGTGAGTCACTTCTTTTATACAAGTTATTTTCAGGAGAAAATACTAGCCATAGTTTTTAGCACTGTTACAACGCGAGGACAAAAATGAGATCGGCTGACTGGCGAGCAGACATTTTCACCAAGAATAAATGGAGAACAATAAAATAATTTGCTTATCATCAATATTTTAAATAGCAGGTGACCTTCTCCAAAAATATACAAAGGATATAGTGAAAGCTTTTTTATTACTGGTTTTATAGAAAACATGAAAATTCTTTAAATATGTATGGAAACATTTAACTAAGAACAAATTCATAAACATAAAATACTCAAATACATGTCAACATTGACTAAATCAATCAACATACTCATGACCACGATCAACATTCATATTCGTTCAACATTCAATATTCATAGTTCAAAAGTTATTCAATAGTTCGTTATATCATTTATTTAGTACATTACCTAATAACGAGACATGGCCCTATTTGGAACTACTTATAAGAAAATTAGTTATGATCTAGACATGATTTTCTAATAAGTGTCTGTTCAAAAAAAATTATATTATGGAAAATAAGGGTGTTTGGAAATCCTTATTATTATAGCAATCCTATTTGGAAAATCAGTTATTATAGCAATCCTTGATGCCCTTCTTCATCAGACGCCCTTCCAAAATTTCATCATTGTTCGGTCACCTCCCCGCCGCTCCCCACTTCGAGGCCTGATCTTGTGCCTGACCACCATTGCATCCAGCGCCTCCCTCCCGACCATCGCCCCCCTTGCCTCGCCACCACTGCCCTTCTTGTTCCTCGTTGGCCTCATCATCGCTGCGTGCGCATGGGGTGGCCGAGGGGAGCGAGTGGGAAGCAAATGAGGAGTTCCTTTTTTCTCTAGCAGTGGAGCAAGATTTCTTCTCTTGGATAGGCGAGGAGATAGCAGGAGGAGACGGGGTGAGTGGAGGAGCTCAGAAGAGGAAGGGAGGGGTAACCAAGGAAATCATCCCGCAATAATGGACGTACCGCGGGGCCTCCCTCATGGAACATGGAACATGAAACACCCAGTCTAGTTCAAACTTTGATTTTTATCCTAGCTCGACTCTTAGATAATCGAAGAATAACCGAGTAGTTTGAGTTGGATTCTTGATTGTTTTTTTACATAGAATCCGATTTTTAAGTGGTTCTGAACACGCACATAGATTATAGTCCTCTAGAGTATGAATATATGCCTCAAGATTAACAGTGATAAAAGTATTTCATGGCCAAGCCAAATAACAGTGCTTAATAGAGCTAAAATATTATTACTGACAACGGAATAATTAGCAGTATCATAGTGCTGGACCCTATGAAAAAGCTATAACTAAGTTATAGTGGTACTATAACAGGTTATCTAGAACTATGCCACGGATCATTTTCATTTACTTCTGTTCTATTTTCAACTTATTGTTTTGCAAGGTATTTTCTAATTTAGGCCCTATTTGGATGCAAATATTTTTGGAGTATTTGAAGAAATACTATGATTTTGCAAAATACTTTTGTTTTCAAAAACCACTGGGGTTTGGATATAGTAAATCTTATAGTTTTTAAAACCGTGATTTTATCAAAATTGTAATCTTTTGAGTTTTAAAACTCTATCCGTTACCTCTATTTTCTAAACCATGATTTTGTATCTCTTTGGCTTATCAACCGATAGTTTTGTGATACATCTACATCGTCCAAACATGCCGAAATCAATTTTTAAAAGTTGACGTCTCTTTTAAAATGTTAGTTGAGTGAACGGCAACGGAAGCCATCTCGATTCACCAAATGAGAGGCATGGGGTTTTCTTTTCTATTTTATGCCTCCTAGATTTTTAAAGCTTGCAGACAACTTAAGTGATATCTATGACAGGTTCCAGACCTCCTAAAAGAACAACATTTGATTGGGCATAAAATAGAAATGCACATTTGTTCTCAATATTTCAGCAAAGAAAAGTTTTACCACAGTATTACAAACAAAATTATCCCCTCTATTTATAGTGCGTGAAAGGTAGAGAAGAAATAGAGAAAAGAGGAGTAACATAACCTGTAAAAACAGGCTGCCTCAGTTTGATGGCTTCCGTATATTGAAGTTCGATGGAAGTAGTTACTACATATATGTAGATTGTTAAGGAGCTCCATTGATCAAAGCTTTCATTGAGCTCCTAACCAATCCACTTGATCTTGGAAATGCAAAGTTTGAAGTATTTGGTTGTGTGGTTGCTACCTATATCACCAAAAGTCGCCATATGCCTTAATAGAAAATTAGATTTAGCTCAAAAAATATTAAACTAGTTTCATACATATATTTTTTAAAATCACTATCTATCTTGTGGTTCCTAAATTAGAATTAACTGAATCTTTTATGGACACCTTTTAGTTCTTATTTGCTAGGATCTGCTCTCGTTATCTATTATAATTAGTCTATCTAGATTGAAGACCAATTTACTTTGATGACAACACAAGTTGTGGGATTTTCCCACGGGTAGCAAACAGCCCAGCCCAACCTGTGGACCCACAGTTGTGTCGAGTATTTTCGGATATACCTAACATTTTTAGGTATATAGATAGTTCTCCCTTCATTCCGAATTATAAGACATTTTGACTTTTGTAGACACATTGCTTTTACTATTATATCTAAACATTGTGTATGTCTAAGTGTATAGCAAAATCTATGAGTCTATAAAAGCCAAAAAAAATTATAATTTGGAATGGAGGGAGTAGCGATATGTTTTCAATGGTAGACAACGTCCTCGTCGATAGCGAGACGCATATGGTGACTTCGTGAATCTCGAGATTTGTTGGCTCAGTCCTTCGGAGGTGCTCATAGGGATAGAGTTTGCGTAATGTGTTCATAGGATGAATGTGCGTGCGTGTTGTGAGCATCAACGTTGTAACGTGTAATTCTCAAAAAAAAAATAGTTAAGGTGTCAAATTGCTATTCTGTGTCTCTAATTTTATTCCAAACGCAAAGCAGTCCACAAGCCAGCCCACAGGCCACACACCCGACGGCCCATCCGGCCTTTCCCACTCCTCGCCGATTCCTCCTAGAGAGAAAAAAAAAACGCCGGCCGCAATCGGGAACGGAGAACCCTGGCAGCCGGCAGCGTCGCGCCGCCCCCGCCCCTCGCCGCCTCGGCGCGTCACCGGCGGCCGGCCTCGCTCCATCTAGCAAGCTGACCAGCTCGACTGCTCGAGCTCGTCCTCGTCGTCGTCTACCAAAGCCGCCAGATCACGGCACTCCGTCCAACCTTCGGCGCCACCGATTCCCTTCTCCGCCGCCTCTCCTCCTCGTCGCCGGTGAAGATGATTCCCCAGAGCCAGAGCAGCTCCCTGCAGCGGCTTCAACTCGTCGAGAAGGTAACCTCACGGCCCGTACCCCGATCTCGGTGGTTGTCAGTTCGGTTCCTTACGCTGGCTCGATGTTTGTTGTGCGTGTGCAGCGGATAGTGCGGGTGCTGGAGCTTGCTGGAGCGGTGATGGAGGAGCTGGGAAACTCTCAGGGCCCTCGCAACGATGCAGTCGGCGCGCACTGCCGCGAGTTCATGATCGCTATGAAGGTAGCCAGCCCACTGCCTGCCCTCAGATCGTTAGGCTGCGCGTTCCTGTTGTTACCAGTTATGCGCCTCAATCCTCGCTAATCTCATGCTAGAGAGACTATTGGAAAATCAACAGCTGTTTTAAAGTGCTGTATGCAAAATTTTGCTCTGGCCAATGTTACTTTGTTTCCATCAAATTGACTATGTAAATATATGCATCTGCTCATCAATTGGTTTTTATTTGACGCAGTATACATGCCACAAATCATTCATGATAACTCACTGCTTAATTATGTTTTGGTTGGAGTAGGAAATTCAAACAACGTTGCGTGAGGAAATCAAAAGTGCTTGTGAATATCGTCCATTTGAAAAGTGTGATTACAGCGCAAAGATTGCTAATGAGATATGCTGCAAGAAGCTGGAGTATGTAATTGAGAAGTTGGATACCATGCAACACAACCTTGAACAGAGCACTGATGATGTTTAGCGAGCTGGTTACACAGTAGTAAGTGTACCCTTTTTTTGCAATAAAATGTAAACTGCTTAGCGAATAAGAGGATACTTTATGATGATAGCATCCGCTCAATCAGGTGATTTTATCAATACTTTGAGGCAGTTGTAGAGTTGGTGAATTAGCTCTTTTCAATTTCTTGGTACTTGCAATGCAACCATTATACACTACATGACTTCCGTTGCGTTATATATTACTCCATTCCAAAGTATAGGTCGTTTTGGCTTTTCTAGATACACAACTTTTTATTATGTATCTAGACATACCGTATATCTTGGTGCATAGCAAAAGCTATGTACCTAGAAAAGCCAAAAAGACCTATAACTTGGAACAAAGGATGGTACGTGTTTACAGGGACTTCTATTTTAGCTTGTAAATTTGCTTGCAGAAGTTCTTTCCATTCGTGTCTTGATGTTTAAACTTCAAGCCTTCGTCTTCTCATCCTCAATGTGTAATTCTGTTGTTTGAGAGGATAATGTTTACACCAGATATTTGTATTTAAATACACTGCTGATATCGCTTGTTATATGGCTAGCTCTTGTAATGCTTCCATATGTCTGCAAGGGTGGTAATTCTCTTTTTTTTTGCCCCATTATGATTCTACAATAATCTTTTCTGGTACTCATCCTTGATGAATTGTCTACCTTCTAAACGGGGATCAGGTTTCCTCTGAGTTGAATTACTCATACTCTGTCAATTACTTTCAGGTTTGGGAGCAACAGATGATCGAGAAGTACGCAGAAGGAATGTAGAAGCATTGTATCAACCTATAATTGCAGGAAGCTTTTGCTCAACTCTGGGACTGTAACTTGTGGTTTGCTTGTATTCCATGTTCTGTGACAGAGTTCTTAGTTTAGCTGCCTGCTGATGCTCAGTAGCATTGATCTTGGCCTGAGTAGGATTGGAGTAGCATCCTTGAGCTTAAAATCGTGGGATTTTAAGGCAGTGTATTTTACTGATGAGAATTTGCTCTTCTGTATTGCATGGACTTGCTTCATCCTTAGAACATGCCTTTTGGTATATTGTTAACTCGTTTTTCAATGATGATCTTCATGTGATTGCAATGAATGCTGTTTTGATTTAATTGTTCATGCTGGTTCGACATCCATTGCATTCGAAGCTCATCATGTTTTATCTGCTGTAAATACTGTATGGCTATTTAGTCTAGTTTAGAGAGAAGGTAAAACGAAGGGTGGGCCTGGTGCAAGCGGTAGAGTTTTACCGCCTGTGACCAGAAGGTCCCGGGTTCTAAGTCGCGGTCTCCCCGCATTGCACAGGCGAGGGTAAGGGTTGCCACTAACACCCTTCCCCAGACCCCGCACAGAGTTAGAGCTCTCTGCACTGGGTACGCTCTTTTTTTTAGAGAGCAGGTAAAACATAAATGAGCCATTTATCTGTCATTAATCTTGAAGTCTATGACATATAACATGATTGGGTATGATGCCACATCAACCTCTTAAAATCCAAAGTACATTGAAGATTCATATTCCATTGTATGATTTCAGTGTATCTTCGAAGTGCATCTTTTTTGTTTGCAGACTTGTTCTTTAATGAAGGTCACAAATTAGGTGAACAACATGCTTTATTTCAAAGATGGAGATAACTCATCCCTTGAGTCCTTTTGGTGTGAGGTCAAGGAGTGTGATGGACACATGAAGTTAGCTGACACCCTTAAGGTTATGTGTTATCCATTTCCCATTTACAACGAGTGTCTTGGGGAACATACCTCTGCCCAAGAGGGGAAGGACCCATCTGTGGGGTCAGAAGAGAATGGTAGGCAAAATCGCAGAGGAAACTGATGCTCTTAAGAGATATACCATTTCTTGTTGAAGTCTCTTGAGGCCTGGGCTCAGGGATATGGCTGCTATGCCTACTCCAACCACTTGATCAGGGAGATCCGCAGCAGCATCTACAAAGAAGGGAAGCTCAACAAGCGTCAGAGCTAGTCAGCCAACCTCCATACATGTGCCCAAGTAGTGCAGCACACTACTAAGGCTCAGAAAATGGAGAATAGGCCTTGGCCAGAGTTCTGATCTAAATTTAGTCACTGGTGTCAGAAGACAAAGAGGTGACCACATTCCTTGCATAGAGGAGGGGTGTAACACCCCTGGTGTTAAGCATCACTAAAACATGAGCATGTCAGCATCATGCATGTTAAGCATTCATGGTAGCTAACTAAGCTTTGCATTCACTAAAATCAATGTTAATTGGCTAGCATTGCAATGCATGGGTGATGTATTGAGTTCAAACCAAAAATTCTTTTAAGGTACTTTGTGACCTTCTAGTTTTGAAATTCACCAAAAATACTTGAAATTATGCCCTGATAAACTTTGAGGTGTAAAGTAGGTGCTTTACACTAGTGTCAAGTATGGAGCATGAATTCAAATCCAACCCATTAAAACTTGAGCTCCACATTTGAATTTAAACTTGGATTTGAACACAACCATATTTGGCTGTCTTGGAATTCAGTATTAAGTTCAAAGTTGGGAGCATTATTAAAATGAATTTCTGGAATAAACTTGCTCAAACAATAGTATCATTTCAAAATTTGAAGTTTGAACTTTGTAATGGTGTTATTGGTTGTTTGGTTTGCTCATTAATTAATCACCAATTAATTCACAAACAGAGCTAAACTAACTTAATTTCAAAACCCTAACTGAAGATCTGAAAGTTCAGAGTTTGTAGTTCAATCTATCCTTGTTCATGGATCTTTATCTCCTAATCCAGTTAGAATTAGGTGATGTTGTTTAAAGAAAAGTTGGAGATCAAAGCTAGATGAACAACTTTCGTTTTTGGAGCTCGGCGAGTTGCCATTTGGATTTGGGAGAAAAAGGGGGGAGAAGAAGCACTGTCAGGCAGCTACACGGTCGCCGGAGCACTCTGCCTGCCTGCTCGCCGCCGCCGCCGATCGGTTCGCCGCTTTTTCTCGCGCCGGCACGCAGCTGCTTCTCCTGGATGCTTCTCAAGCAGGATCTGGAGGCCCAGAAGCCACCCAGACGCCCTTAAGTCGCCGAGCGGGCCGCCGAGCTCGTCTTCTCCTTTTCCCGTCGCCGTCGAGCGCCTCCAGTTCGTCGGCCGAATACACCGCCACCATTCCACCTCGCCATAATTCACCTTGCAGCCACGCTCGCCATACCCTTGCGCATCCGCCCGACCTGATCGCGCCAGCCCAAGCCGCCGGAGTCGCCCGAGCGCCGTTGTCTTCCCCGGCGTCGAGCAGAGCGCCGCCGTGAGCCCCTCACCGTGGCCAGCCCTCTGTGGCGCACCTCCGCTCCAACCTTGTCGCGTTGCTGCTTCGCCTTGTCGCCCTGTTGCTCATACGTTTGACGGTTTTCGCAGCCGATGTCCAGATGAGCCGGAACGCCGCTGTGTCCGTGAGCCACGTCGTCGCCTTCGTCTCTGACGTTGACGACCTAGCTTCGCCGCCTTACCGGTTCAACCGCCTGGCGTTTTGAAGTCGCGGTGAGCTCCTCGTGCTAACGCCGTCGTCAATTTAGTCTCTACCGGGCCCTTATGGCCGGAGCGCCGCTGCGGCCGCGGTCGTGTGCGTTGCTAGTTCACGCGTGCTTGACAGACCCCTCGGGCACGTTCGCGTGTGTGTGCTGAGTGCGCCGGTGACCTTCGCGTCGCCGGAGACCACGTCGTTGTTCGTCGCCGCTACGCCGGAGCTCCGTTGCGCCGCCATGACGGCGTGCTAGTTGCCGTGCAGTAGAGGTTCAACAGGTAGCTCTAGGAGATGCGCGTGAGCGAGGTGAGTCTGCCGGGGCAAGTCCTGTCGCCGGCGAGGTCGCCGCCGGCAAGGAAACCACCGGTCAACATCGCCTGACCTGCGGTCAGCGCGGGTGCCCTGTTCGCTAACCAGGGGGCCCAGATGTCGGTGACTGTGGCTGGAGCCGAGGTGAGTGAGAAAGGAATTTATTTCTTTATCGATTTTCAGAAAATGCTAATAATTCATAAAACTTGATTAATTCATAACTAAATAATGAAAGCTGATAAAATTTTGAAATTTTTTGTGTGAGCTTTTTATGATATGCTTAATCAGTAGTTTTGCTATGGTTAAAAATTACATCTTTTAATTAATAAATGAACCTTCCATGATTTTTATAGGCTAAAATAATTATCCTTTAAACATGAATTTTTTTGTGTATGTTTAATATGCTTAGATCTGTCTTCACAAAAATTTTGGTACTGTTTTGATAATTATAAATTGTCCACTTAGTTTAGGTATATTAAAATGCCTTGTAATTAATTAAATAAATACCAAAATGACTTCTTTAAATCCTTAACTAGTGTTGATGTGATTTTGGGATTGATTGCGGACCTTGGAACACTAATCTCTTACTGTTCCTTGGCAACTTAATTTGATGCTTGATGTACTCATAATTACCTTGTTAATAATAAACAACCAAGTGCTTTGTGAGTAGTTAACGTAATTAGAAGTGAAGGAAAGTTGTATTTAAGTAATTAATCTTGTTTAGTCTTCATAATCCATGCTTAGCACTTCATCATTCTAAAGCATGCATTTTATTTAGGTTTAGTGAACGAGAGTGGTGAACCTTTGGTTGAGCAAGTCCTAGAGGCGGGCTTTCACTCTGTGGAGGTTGGGTTTGATATCTGTGGTCCATCTGAGGAATCTGACAACCCCAACATTGAAGGCAAGCCCCGGAGCATAAACCCATTCCTTGAGTTTTATAAACGTTAATCACTTGAGTCTTATGCTTGTTGCATTAAGTAAGATTAAGAGTTGATTGATTACCAATTGCTGCATGGCTACCTTGGCATTTCAATACTATTCCTTGTCACCCTGCTAGTTTTCAAAGGTTAGTTATGCTTAGCCATGCTTAGTTGCTAAGAGTCGAATGGTGATTTCATCATTCGCAATGGTCCTATCCTCAGGAGATGTCATGAGTGTTAAATAATGAATTTGCATAACCTGAGACCGGACGTGACATGGAAATGGTCTTTGGTGGTTAAGCCGACAGGGTTGCCTGGTCGTGCTTGTGTGTCGATTAAGGACCGTCCGTTATAGACCTGTGCACGTCGAAACTTTGCAGTACTAGCAACTTACTCCGGTAAGCCTAAGACCTCGGCTATTCTATTATGTGAAAAGCTAACTGCGCACTAGGAGTGGGAGATGGCGAGGGCAGCGTGTACCCACCTTACGAAAACATCACGGATGACGTAGGACGGTGGAGTACTGTATTCTCGGGTAGCGTAGAACAATTCACGTTTTAGAGAATCTGAGTGAAGGTTGATATATGTAGGTCTAGGACCTACATATGTCGTGTGGTAAGGAAACCCTAGCTAGGTCAAATCGATTCGAATTGTCGTGCTTCTAGAAGAAGGAGACTCGATTCTCTTCTCTACATCGTAGTATAATTAATAAAACTTTGGTACTTATGATCACCTGATATGATGGTTACTGAAGCAGTTGAATTAGATCAGGTGCAAATTGGAGACTTGTAATGAATTAACTTGAGCTAAAACATTGAAAGTAAGGATCAATCGTTAGCAAGCTTTTATGCAAAAGTTAATCTTGATTCTTGCTTTAGACTTACCTTGATTCCCCGCAAGCATGCATATCCTTGGAGTTTTTCCCTTTTGTCGGATAAGTCTTGTTAAGTACCTTTGTACTCAGTGTTTGTTAAACCCTTGTTGCAGGTGAGCCTCATCAGCACTTTGGCATGTGCCCCTGCTGCATGACGGTTCTGGAGGAAGAGTCCCAGGAGTAGAAGTTTGTTGTGCACCCTTGGGCAGGGTGAAACTCTTTTGTGTGTTGTAATATACGTGGTACCTGTCATGCTACTCCACTACCTAGATGGCTAAAACTTATGGTTTGAATAACTAAATAAATGGTTTGTAAGACTTTCGCTGTTTATCCGATGTAATATGTTTGTATATTTGTACAAATGTTGTAATACTGCAATGATTCCTGTGATGTATCCTGCTCGAAATGATTACGTTGATGATTTGGGTTTTCCGAGGACAATTGATAGACTTCTAGAGTTGTTTGGCTCTCATGTGCAGCAGTCAAAAGTCTGTAAGACAATGATAGACACATGTGGGCCATATAATCCAGGCGGTTCTGCCATAAGGGGTAAACCGATAGGAGTTGAGGGAGACACTTGCTCATGATTTCGTGCCTATATAGCCTCAGATTTGTGCAATTGAGGCCCCTCAACCTTGTGCCAATGAGGAACCAGAATTGGAATCGACCCAACAGGTGCTGATGATGAGGTGGACAATTGCTCCTGGCTTCCTATTGCCTAGCTTCATTATAAACATCCACAATTTATGGCCCTTGGACCAATCACCAACTGAGTTTGGAGGTAAGTACATATACAACTACTTAGCTTTTAGCTTTAACTTTCCAACTTACGGTTTCTTATGACTATCCATACTTTTAGTGGAGAATATAGTAAATTACCATGCTGCAGCACATGGGAAGCCAATAATTGGACTTGACAATAGAATGATGATGATGAACTCCCAAACGAGGTAGCTACCTCTTTTTTCACTTTGAAGCATATCTATTACTGTCTCCTTGTATCTCTTTATGCTACCATTTATATTTTTTCAAATCACAACTGAAGATCATTTTGCGTTGCGTTAAGAATCAAATTGAGTGATCAAACTGTCTGACTTTACATTATAGAGACAAAATTGAACCTGAGGAAAAATTATGAGGATTGGTGTCGACTGACCACTAATTCATTTAGGAGATTCCTATGGATCAAAACGGACGGAAACGGGCGGGAAGCACTCTCTCCTGTTTCTGTTACTGTATTTTTTCTACCGGTAGCGGGAGGAGTGGGATATATGGGTATACAGAAATGGGTAAACACAAGCGGATATACGATGGAAACGAGCAGTAGATGGGAACATAAGCCAGAATTACATGCAATCATAGATGGTATATAAATTCATCAACAAACATAAAACAATTACAGGATCAACGTAAGCGTGAAACTAGAGATTCCCCATGTAAAAATTTAAGTGGTGTATAAATGTGTGCTATGAGTATAATTGAACCTGTGACTGCGGCTTTCTTTATTGGACTACTAGCTCTATGGCACTTTGAATATAACTGCATCTATGGCACACTTCGTCTTCTTTTAATATATATAAGTCATCCACAAACACCAAACAATGACTAGAACAACATCATGTCTTATTGGCAAGAGTTCCAAATATAAATTCACCATAATAAAGCCAGAACTGCAAATAAGATAGTTTGGGAGATATGATCATTAAATGTAATTGATCCTCTCAGGGATGATCATAATTATTATTGATTTGATTTGCACCATTGTTTGGAGAGCAGAAACTCCATTTCCAAATGCCCCAACTCCGTAGGCATCACCTTAGGAGCATGGTTGGCTCAGTCTCTAAGCAAAACATTTAGTTGAGTTGATCATCAACCATGGACTTGATTTCAACTAACATGTCATGGTATTTTTTCAACTCCTCCAATCCTATTCCTTCAAAGTCGCCATTCATCAAGCGGACCAATTTTGGGTCAATATTCTTCTCTCGGGCCTTCAACTTCTCACCTTGGAGTTTTGTAGCCTCTATCTGTTTCTTCAGCTCTGCATCCTTTTCCACAAAATGTTGCAGTACAGTCATCGTAACAGTGCCTTTGCTATTTCTAGCATCACCTGCAAAGAAACATTCATTATCAGAGTTGATAGAAATAGAATAGTGGTTAAAGTAGTAATGCTTACTGGTTGATGAGACGATGATAAGATCATTACCAGTGTTCTATTTATCCATTCTCGATGAACCCTTCACCATTGACTACTCCAGTACTCAATGTATTCTAGTGTCTTCTATGTATGTGTGAAAATGATGTGCGAAGACTGGTGTAGCAGGATTATGTGGATGCCTTTATATAGAGAATTGTGTTAGGTGGTACTGAATTTTATAAGGCTGTACATTTAATGCATTCCAAATTCAACTATCTAAAGGATAAAAAAAATTCAACTATCTAAAGATTGGATGTATCCAACGCTAGTGGATTGGTTGGTGCTATCATACACAACCAAGGTGCTTTTTATTAGCAGGTATAATTGCGAATATGTGTATATTTAGCAGTATTCGATATGTGCAAACTGAACCGATGAAAATTTGGGTAGGCCCATTCTGGACGAATAGGTAGAAATGAAAGATAATACTGGTGTAGAAACAAGGTGCTTTTTAGCAGGTAATAATTGCACATATGCGTATATTTGGTGGGATTCGATATGTGCAAAACTGAACCACATATGCGAATATTTGGTGGGATACGCCCAGTCTGAACGAATAGGTAAAAATGAAAGATAACACTGGCGTAGAAAGAATGGTGCACATTTAGCAAGTAGTAAATACACATTTGCTACTTTAAAAAAATACACATTTGCGTATATTTAATAGGATTTAGCGTGTCAAAAATTGAATCGTTGAAAGGTTGGATACCATTGGGGAAATGGATCACATCACCCACCTTTGTCCTAGTATGACCTCTAACCATGTGACATTGTAACTGGTCCAGATCTAAAACTAGCTGAAGCCTCAGAGGGGAAGCTCCCAGGGCTCTGAAGGCCTGACTGGGCTGATGTGAGGGTTGACTTTGTGGTTAGTGGAGTCTACCTAAGGCCTTCTGGATGACTTCCCACATCGGCGGAGGCCTCCACACCAGGAGCCTCGTGTGTTGTCCTCAAGAGACTGACACCTAGGGCCCACCAAAAGTTACTAGGACGAGGTGAGCCCATGACACATCACACATTCAAAAGTGTTGGGGTGGCATTGGTTAGAGAGAGAGAGAGCATATGTATATATATAGATATTTAGATATTTTCTTTTCTATATGTCGAGCTCGAGATATCGAAGTTTATTTATGGCGAGGTTCAAAATCTTGAGAAAATCAAGAAAATAAGAAAATCTTTTGTATTATCTCTTATCACTTGCACAAAGTAGAGAGGGAGGGTATTCTAAGGTACCTAGCATGCAGGTAAAATGTGACAAATAGACAGGCATGAAAGATAATACCGACATAGATAAACAGGTGGATATTTAGCAGGTAGAAAATTTGCATATTTGGTATATCATGTTCCGTGTATGAAGGACTATGCAAGTTAATTAAAAACTTGTTTGGTGATTTATGTCACTTTTTTGGTAAGTATTGTTCACTGAAAGTTTTTTACATATATGTGGTAGAAATACATCCATATGTGAGGAGTAAGTGTCCTTAATTAACATATTGTACTTGCCTTGGCTACCTTCATGTTGGAAAACTGGGTTTCCGACAGGTATGAGGCGGTGAAGTCTTCGCTTGGGCGGAGGCCCTAGGCGAAGGCTAAGAAAGTGGTAGATGGGCCCAAACACAATTAGGGTTTGATAAATGAACTCACCAACCTCCTTTACATAGGATCTGGCTCCCCCTTTTATAGGACACTGTTTGCTACTATTTCATTGTACATCTCTGCCCTATGCCAGCTATGGTACATTCCTAGAATATCCTATGACTAGTTCTAATCTTCAGAGGCATCTCGGGTCTTTTACTTCTGCACCGCCTTTGCCTCTTGGGCCTCAGCTGTAGGCCCATGGGAGGCCCATTTCCGCTTCTGGGCCATAGTGCTATAAGAGCTTCCTTCTTTCGGGCGGGATCACATGGCCTTCGCCCGAACCACCCGAGCCTCCGCCTATGCTCTACGACCTCCGCTGGGGAGCTCCTCCGGGTACCTTTGGAGTCTACGCTTAGATCTCCGCCTTTCCGGTGGTCAGAGGTGAAGGCTCTCCTTGGCGTTCCTACATTTTGACCTCTGCCACGCCAGCGGCCAAACCCAAAGGCTCCTCCTGGAATACCTACTATGGGGGTATTGACCCCTATACCCTTATGGCTAGGCTTGGGCCGGCCCGAACCAGGGGGTTTGGCCCACTAGAAGACGACGCGTGGTCCGGCCAATCTGTTCGGAGTCCCGCGCAAGGAATCAAGGCAGATTTAGAGATCAAACAAGATCCTGGTCGGTTAGAATAGGAATCCTTATTCGGCCACCTATGGCAATTGTAACTGGTTAGGATTAGTTTCTAGATCTATAACCCTGCCCCGTAGACTATATAAAGTGGGCAGGGGACCCCTCTACAAAACATCTCTCATTGACATACAACAATACAATCAGACGCAAGACGTAGGTATTACGCTCTCACGGCGGCCGAACCTGGATAAAACCTCGTGTCTGTCTTGTGTCACCATCTTGTTTGTAGCTTTCGCACCTGTCTGCCGATAATCTACTACCTTGGGCATACCCCTGGGTAGACTGCCGACCATATTTTGTCGACAGTGGCGCGCCAGGTAGGGGGTGTGCGTATCGCTTCCCAGAAGAACAAGATGGTCATCATCCCCAGATCCATGGCTACGCCGAACGGCCTCACGTTCACCAACGGCCTCACGTTCACCGTCAGCCAGATCACTTGGACCACGGGCTCCGACAACCTCATCGCCATGACCACGGAGGAGGCGCGGATCCGATCTGCGTCGACCACTGCTTCACCGGAATCGGCTACGGCTTCGACCACGTTGGATCTGGCTCCGGCTGCACCAGCATCGTCTTCGGCCACGCCGATAACCCGTCGCTCGCTTCCCCTCTACAAGGGGAGGCATATCGACAACACCGACCTGCTCGACTCCATCGATCGGGTTGGCACCAAACTTGCCGAAACCCTAGCTCTGGTAAGTTCGATTCAAAGTCAACCTAATGAGCAGGTAACCACTATCCACAATAGATCTACCCGACCAGCTCGGGACAGTCATTCTGCACGACTCGGTACGGATCTCATGGTCACATCTACTCCTGAAGGGCGCTCCATTCATCACCGGCTAGCCCTCGCGACGGGTCTCCGGCTCTCCGAATACGAAACCTCGATGGAGAATTACCAGGCTCAGCCCTACGGCCTGCGAAACACTGCTTCCAACTATGCGTGCAATATGCAACGATCTTGGCCAAGACCACACAACTTAATCAACATGGTCCGGATCGAGGAGTTCCAAGAAGGATCGGTCCACACAGTTCGAGAGGGTGGCTCAAGCTCCCCGGCCAGCACCGCATCTAATGGCTCCATCCACACCGAGTTCCATCATCATGACAATGAGGGCATTGAATATGATCTGGATATCCCAGACCACGCCCCAGGGTTCCCACGATTTATCAAAGGAGGCTATTAGGGTAGAAGTTACACGGCTTTTGGCAGCCGGATTTATCAAAAAAGTGTATCATCCGGAGTGGTTAGCCAACCCGGTTCTTGTACGCAAAAAGAATAATGAATGGAGAATGTGCGTTGATTATACTGATCTCAACAAACACTGCCCTAAAGACCCCTTTGGCTTACCTCGCATAGACGAGGTCGTAGATTCAACCGTCGGTTGTGAGCTCCTTTCCTTTCTCGATTGCTACTCTGGTTATCACTAGATCGCTCTCAAAAAGGATGACCAGATCAAGACGTCCTTCATCACGCCTTTTGGCACCTACTACTATGTGACCATGTCGTTCGGGCTCAAGAATGCTGGGGCTACCTACCAACGCGCCATACAGGCTTGCCTCAAAGACGAGATAAAAGACGACCTTGTTGAGGCTTATGTTGATGATGTAGTTGTTAAAACCAAGGAAGCACACACCCTTGTTGACAACCTAGAGCGTACATTTGCAGCCCTTAGCACATTCCAATGGAAATTAAACCCAAAGAAGTGCATCTTTAGTGTTCCATCTGGTATATTGCTCGGCAACATCGTCAGTCACGACGGCATACGCCCTAACCCGGAGAAGGTAAAAGCTGTCTTGGACATGAAGCCGCCCAAAAAGGTGAAGGATGTTCAGAAGCTTACCGGATGCATGGCGGCCCTCAGTCATTTCATATCAAGATTAGGCGAAAAAGGACTACCGTTTTTCAAGCTGCTCAAAGCATCCGAGAAGTTTGAGTGGTCGGAGGAAGCAGACGCCACCTTTACATAGCTGAAATAGTTCCTTACATCACCTCCGGTCCTCACTGCTCCCAGAGAAGATGAAACCCTCCTGCTTTACATTGCGGCAACTAATCGAGTGGTCTCCACTGCCATGGTGGTCGGGCGTGACGAGCCCGGCCACGTATACAAGGTACAGTGACCAATCTATTTCATCAGTGAGGTACTCATTGAATCCAAGACCAGAAACCCATAGATTTAGAAGCTGATCTACGCCATACTGATTACATCCCGAAAGTTGAAACACTACTTCGACGGATATCGTGTGGTGGTCATGACCGAGTACCCTCTGGGAGACATTATTCGCAACAAGGATGCGAACGGGCGCATCGTCAAATGGGCAATGGAGTTATGCTCTTTCTCCTTGGAATTTGCAAGCCGTACTACAATCAAGTCTCAGGCACTTGTCGATTTCATCGTTGAGTGGACAAACTTAAGCACACCTGCTTCTCAGGGGCCCGCCGAGTATTGGAAGATGTACATCGACGGCTCTCTCAACATCGATGGTGTAGGAGCAGGAGTCCTTTTTGTATCGCCATCCAAGGAGCAGCTTTGATACGTCCTCAGGATTTACTTCCCGGCGTCTAATAACACTGCCGAGTACGAAGCATGCCTACATGGTCTGTGCATCGCAGCCAAGCTCGGTGTTAAACGTCTCTATGTCTACGGAGACTTGGCCCTGGTCATCAACCAACTCAACAAGGACTGGGATACGACCAGCGAAAAGATGGACGCATACTGCAAAGCGATCAGAAAACTGGAGGGTAAGTTCTATGGCATCGAGTACACAAAAAGTGGTCCGGGACAAAAATCAAGCAGCAGATGCGCTATCGAAGTTAGGATCATCCCGAGCCAAAGTCCCACATGGCGTATTGGTTCAAGATCTGCTCACGCCCTCCATCAATGAAGAAGATCCCACGGTCGATAAGCCTCCAGACCAGTTGTTGGTGGCTACGGTTCCGGCATTAAACACCACCAAACCACCTCCGACCGCTAAGGAGCCTGACTAGAGAGTACCTTTTATCAAGTACCTGACAGATGGTAGCGGTTATACCGATCAGATAGAAAACGAATGCCTGATGCGTCGTAGTAAGCAGTATCTGCTCGTCGATGGCAAATTGTGGCGCAAGAACGTGAAGGAGGAAATCTTGATGAAGTGTATAACCCAGGAGGATGGTGAATGTCTCCTAGACAAAATCCACTCCGGCTCCTATGGCAACCACGCGGCCTCGAGAACGCTGGTGGGCAAGGCTTTCCGGACAGGGTTTTATTGGCCGTCAGTCGTGGCCAATGCAGAGAAGCTAGTCCGCTATTGTGAAGGCTGTTAGTTCTTTGCTAAGAGAATCCACGTACCAGCACATGAGATTCAGACCATACCAGCCTCTTAGCCCTTCGCATGCTGGGGACTGGATATGATCGGCCCTTTCAAATCGGCCCCTGGGAAATTTACATGCGTTTTTGTGCTGATCGACAAATTCTCCAAGTGGATAGAGTACATGCCCCTGGTCACGGCATCTTCAGAAAAGGCTATTGCGCTCCTCGACCAGGTCATCCATCGCTTTGGCATACCCAACAGCATCATCACTGATCTGGGTACTCAGTTCAACGGGAACGTTTTTTGGGACTTCTGCGATGAAAGGAGCATAGTAGTAAAATACGTCTCGGTGGCACACCCTAGAGCTAATGGACAGGTCGAGCGGGCAAACGGTATGATCCTGGACACACTTAAAAAGAGGATGTATAGAGAGAATGACAAAGCTCCTAGAAGATGGCTCAAAGAGTTACCAGCCGTGGTCTGGGGTCTCAGAACCCAACCCAGTCGCAATACCGGCGTATCACCATACTTTATGGTTTATGGCGCTGAGGCGGTACTTCCGGCATATATAGCCTTCAGATCAGCACGGGTAGAGAACTTCGATGAAGACAAGGCCAATGAAGTGCGGGAGCTAGAAGTAAATAGTGCAGAAGAAAAGCGGCTCGATTCTTGCGTACGTACAGCCAAATACCTTGCTGTTTTGCGCAGGTACTACAACAAGAACATCAAGGAGCGGTTCTTCGTGGTCGGGGACCTGGTCCTCAAGTGGAAGACGAACCAGGCAGGTGTCCACAAACTCGCAACTCCATGGGAAGGACCCGTCATGATCAAGGAGGTTACACGCCCTACATCTTACAGGTTAGCTCGCCTAGATGGCACAGACGTACCAAATTCCTGGCACATCGACAAGCTTAGGCGTTTCTATGCCTAGCTATTAAAATATGTACCCCTTTTGCACTATTGATTTATCTCAATAAAGCTATTATGATTTCTCCAACCACTCTAATGTGTCATTTTGAAGTCTATTGTTATTCTAACTCTACCAGTTAAAACCGACCACCATTCCTTCTTGGGTTTTCGGAGCAGGCCTTGTCTCCGGTTCCTCCCAACGCGTGCATGGGATCCGCTCTCTACGCTACGGGTGATTGGCAGGCGCTCCCTGGTTTGACTTGTGTGTTTCTACGTGTGCACAAGCTACGCGCAACACACTCCGACCACAAAACAAGCCAGGGCCATACAAACCTTTCAGGATCACGTGTCGACTAGAACTGATACAACTAAACAGAATGCCAACACATACTAACTTAGTTACATCAAACGATATCCGAGCTTAAACACGTTTTTAACAAAACAAACAAGCTTATATTGAGATACAGTTATGTTATTACAAGCTTGCCTGAAAAGGTTCAAGTTTACAATAACACAACTACATCTTCTTCTACAGCTACAGCCTACACTATTGGCTGGTCGGGGCAGACGGCTCTTACTGCTCGCAACGCTTGATTTCGTGCTCGGGTCTCTGGGACTCTGGCATTGATCGAGCTGAAGTAGATGGCCTCGTCGATGCCTGGATTGTCGAGACCGCAGGCTTCGCCGGTTGGCTTAAAAATGACGGCACTTCTAGCTGACTTGTTGATGGCGTTCCCTGTACAGGTGGTGTCGCGCCTCCACATAGGTTAATGTCGCCAATTATCTTCGCCAACAAGTCCAGCTGGGTTATCCGTAGCTCCTCAGCCTTGTCTGGATCTACCTCCTTCGGGTATCCAGCCTCTAGGCGCTTGAGATCGATCAAGGGGTAGTGAGCACGTACCATGCTTAGCACATGTGCGCCTGTGTACTCACCCGCCTCCTTCATGAACTCTTGGAACCATCCCCACGCCTTTTGGCATCTCTCGATCAGTCCCGGTTGCGGCATCCTTAGCACGTCCTCTGTTAGCACCGGATCGATGAGGTCAAGGACTGGCAAAATGCCCGTTGCCACCTCCTGGCACCGGTTTTTCCAGGTGTCACGATCCTTGGTGATCTCTTGGCACTGAGCTTTCTAGCCGTCATGGTCTTTTATCATGGCCTCCAGATGCTTCTTCGCATTGATTTTTAAAACTGCAAGCCGTACATGCTGTTCAGACGCTGCATTATGCCAAACTACGGTGGGCAACCAAAACAAGCAAAGGGGTTTGGAAAACTTACTTTTCAGCTCCTCCATCATCTTGGTCGTGTGGTCCCGGCTGTGACTGGTCGTGCGCCAGTTTTCTGTTATCCTCTTTCAGGCGATCACACTCCACGACCGCATGACTTTTCTCCTCGTGGAGATGGGCCACTTCGGCTTCTAAGCCTGCACTACAGCTGTTACTACCAACAATGCAACAATTGTCAGTATTCATTGTGATAAAGTGGCTACTTACTTGTTCTTTCCTGCTCATTATTACTGAGCTGAACGACCAGTGCCTGGTTCTAGGACTCTTGCTCCGTCTTCTCATGGTTGGCGGTTTCAAGTCGCTGGCGCAAGCGTTCCACCTCCACCGTCGGCTCCTTGTTGCCTGCAGTGATCCCCTCGATCTGGTCGAAGCATTTCTTGCAGTACCTTGCGGTCTTCATTAAGTCCTATGTGCAGATGGCTAAGTAAGACAGCTTGACTATACAACAAGATAAGGTGGTGAAGCAAAGCCTACCTGGACCTCCGTCACCAGCCATTCCGCCGCCCGTTCAACTTTCTTGGTCTCTTCAACCTCTAGGATTTCCTCGTGAACAACCCATTGGTCGTTCCGCCAATGTGACACATACACATGTTGTTGCTTGTCCTGTGGATGGCCCAGGACCTCCTCCACTTTGTCCTCTTTGGGCTCTTCTTCGAGTCTCGGTTCTGGTTCGGAGTTAGCAGCTTTTGTGATTACTATGGCCTTCCCACAGGCTACAGCATCAACAAACGTGCTCTGTGCTCTCACCTCCGGCCACTGCTCTTCGGTTTGTTCCGTTACCCTTGATGCTGAGGTGTTGCCCTCGGCAGGTTCAGCGCTCGGAGCACTCATGCTTGTCTCGGCTCTTCCCCCGACCACCTGCTCGGGGATTGTTGTCTGACTATTTGTTTGCTGAGGCCCCGACGGATCTTCTGTTATGGGTTCCTCGAGGGCCGGCTGCTGGGCAGTCTGTTCTAAACTTTCTGGCAGAGCCATGCCGCTCCTAGCTAGCTGGTCTGGACTTTCGGTGGACGCCGAACTAGTACATCCGAGATAAGTTCAGAAGGCAATCATATTCAATGCAAATTGCTAGCTTACATCAAGGTCACAAATACTTACATGTTGGAAGCGCGGAATGATGTGGCGAAGGCGCGTCTCTTCGGTTGTGCTTGCTCCACATGCTGTGCGGGGGACTCCTGGTCTCCCTCTACATCCAGCACTGTTGCTGGGCCTTGGTGCTCGACCCCTCCGCCGCTCGTCCTTCGCGCTACAGTGGTCGGTGATGTAGGTCCCACCGGTATGGAGGAGGCACTTTGCTCCATCGACTCAAGTTGCCTTCTCCTCTTTCGAGGGACAAGTTGAGTGGTGTCTGCATCCTCTCTCTCCTCTGCGTCATCGTCCGACAAAGTAAAAAATGCCTGACGACGCTTGCTGGCTGTCGGCCGCTTACCAGTAGCTTTGGCCGCTGCCTCCTCTCCAGCTCCGAGAACCGCCCAGTCGATGTCCTCGATCCCGATGCTGGTCTGGGTGGCTGGGATAGCTCCTTGTGGCCAATCTGCTCCAGGGGGTGGCGACACAAACACTGTTGCTCTATCCCGACCATTAATCTGGGAAACAAATGGGAGTGAACACAGTAAGTTTCTACCACAATATGAGACTACAGGTACAAGGCAAGATGAGTTACCTTTGGGGGAGGTCGGGCGAGCTTGAAAGCGTGCTCGATGTCGCTCAATCTAACATAATTTGGATCAGCTAAGTTAAATAGCTCTCCAATTCTGGCTTTGACTTCATTTTTGTCAAGCGCCCCCTGCCTCATCCTCATCGGGTCCGTGCTACCTTGATACTCGTAGCCAGGATGTACCCTCCTCTGGCAGGGTTGGATCCACCGGCTAATGAAGTTCCCGACCACGCTCGGGCCTTCCAGTTTTTTCCACGGGATCATCCCAAATATTTCTGGAATCTGTTCCAGGTGCTCGGGCTTCTCTGATCAGCTTGTCCTCTTCTCCGGAATATACCCCACGTCGCACAGCGTGATCGTGTTCGGCTCTTCGTGGATGTAGAACCATTTCTTGTACCAGTCGTCAAACGACGTGTTCCATGGGCAGTGCAGGTACTGGGCTTTCATGCCGTCATGGAGGTTGAGATACACACCTCCTGCTATCTTCAAGCCGCCGCTTCCTTTCTTCCGCAGACAGAAAAGATGGCGAAAGAAATCGAAATGGGGCTAGAAGCCGCCATATGCTTCACAAAGATGAATGAAAGTGGCGACAAGGAGGATTGAGTTAGGATGCAGATTGCAAATCCCAATCTCGTAGTAAAGACAAAGCCCCTGAAGAAAAGGATGTACCAGAACCCCAAATCCTCGTTTGAAAAAGTCTTCGAACACCACGATCTCACCTGGTTGTGGATCGGGGTACCCCTCGCCCTCCGACGCATGCCATCCTACGAGCTCCTTGTTGTGGAGTACCCCTATGGTGATGAGGTCTTCAATGGTCTGCTCGTTGCTTCTCGATTTCCACCACTCCTTCGCCATGACTCCTGCTTTCTTCTGGGCGTCACTTTTCGCCATGAATTTGGTCTTGCTGATGAACAAGGAACTGGCGGAGGATTGATTGGTGGTGATTTTGGAGGTATTAGGGTTGGCAAGAGGAAGAAGACGGCTGCGTCTGTGAATGGCAATGGGGTTCAGTAAAAAGTAACTTACCTATCCTATACTATATTAACCCAAGATTTATGCCGTTTCGTCTGCCCGAGATTCTTGGGAGACGTGCGCACGCGCCGCAGATGGTTGTTTTCACAGCCTCGAGATCTATGCCAATATATGCGCCTCTTCGTTGCCAGTGTATGTGCCTCTTCATTGCCAGTGTAAGAGGGCCCACGCTGACGCACCTATTTATAGGTGCCACGCAACTATTTGCTTGAAAAGACAAGAAGGCAGCATGACGTGCTATACCCGTCTACTTTTTTGACTAGACATGTCAGATTGGATTTGACAGGGCAAGTAATTAAATAAATACAAAAGCTAATAGTACAGGTGGCATATGGTTTTTTGCCGCACTTCCATCATGCATAGGGACTGTCCAGACCACCGTTGTGCTCGGGGACTGTCCAGACCACCATCGTGCACAGGGACTGTCCAGACCACTATCGTGCTCGGGGATTGTTTCCGATCACTCTCATGCTCGGGTACTACCCCGACCACTCTCCGAACATTGCTCGGATACAGCTCTCCTCGGCTTCATGTGATTTGTACTCACATACAGTTGAGAGGCATTTGTTTAGACCTTGCTACAAGGCTGCTTCCTCGCCTTCTAGCAAGCTCGGGGACTACATCGGTACGATGCACCTGCTGGTGTATCTCGTATTGCTTGTACGACGATTGGATTCTCAACTTCAGTGGGAATTCTTTTTAGACCCTGGCACCACGTGCCTACGTCACCTACTACCAGGGTCGGGGACTAAGTGGGCACACTTCACCTTGCAGTGAATGTGCTTATTTTATCGACCCCTACGCTATGATTGTTGGCCAGAATTACTATTGTCCAAGGGTCACTTACATTTCTTTTCAGAAATACAAGTGGGCACACTTGATAAGGAAAGAAATCTTTTTCGTTTTTCTTTTAGAGCACCATGCATTCTTCGGACAACCGGAATCTTCGACTATAATCGTGGTCTATTGCTTTCTGTTCTGACCAGAATACAGGCACATTCGCTTGGTCAATGTTTCAGCCAGTTGGAGATGACATGAAGACGGAAAGCATTAGCCGAAGGAGATCGAACAGCGTGTCGCAGCATAATACATGATGCTCGGGGACTAGCTGTGGGGGTATTGACCCCTATACCCTTACGGCTAGGCTTGGGCCGGCCCGGACCAGGGGGTTTGGCCCACTAGAAGACGACACGCGGTCTGGCCAATCTGTTCGGAGTCCCGCGCAAGGAATCAAGGAAGATTTGGAGATCAAGCAAGATCCTGGTCGGTTAGAATAGGAATCCTTATTCGGCCACCTATAGCAATTGTAACTGGTTAGGATTAGTTTCTAGATCTGTAACCCTGCCCCCCAGACTATATAAGGTGGGCAGGGGACCCCTCTAAAAAACATCTCTCATTGACATACAACAATACAATCAGATGTAGGACGCAGGTATTACGCCCTCACGGTGGCCAAACCTAGATAAAACCTCGTGTCTGTCTTGTGTCACCATCTTGTTTGTAGCTTGCGCACCTGTCTGCCGATAATCTACTACCTTGGGCATACCCCTGGGTAGACTGCCGACCATATTTCGTCGACACCTACGCACTAGGAAACATGTGAACAATTATTGTCATGTAGGGGCCTCCGCTACTCATATGTCTATGTCCCAACAGTTCCCCCCTTGAGGGAATGGTCTGATGCGAGTGGGCCGTGACCCTCAATTTCATCGTTGATATTGAGTTGAGGAGGCTTCCCCCCTTTCCCATGCGTCGCTCGGATCAGACCGTTGCGGTTGTGGCGTGTTGGTTTCTTATTGGTTGTGGCGGCGAAGGTTGTTAGTAAGAAGCGAAAGATCGGGGCTGCCTCCACCGTTGCTTCTACTGGCACTGGAGAAGATGTTGCGGAGAGTGTTCCTGGGGGCTCTACTTCTACGGTGACGTGCATGGAGGGCGAACATTCTACAGCTTTCGCTAACCTCGGAGGGGATGATTTTGCTCAGACTGCTCCTGGTGGGACGGTTGGTGGCGCTACTACTGAAGCCTCTGTCGTGGCACCTATGCCAAGTGTGCTAGGCGATGAGTTGTAACAGAACCGATCAATTTATAAGAGCACAAGTACGAAAGCAATCACCGGAGTGATCAAACCGTCATACTTGAACCCATATAAACCTGGTAGTCAACTGAAACCACGAAGGATTTCAAACCAACTTGCATACAACCAAGATCATAGTAATTCAACATAACAAGCCACATGTTACATCCATTTCACAAGTAGTTCACAAGTACCTCATACATCAGAGTTCACATAGTTATTACAAAACGAGTTCACAAATAGCGGAAGCAAAGTAGTTTGAGACCATCACACACACTTAGTTCAAATACAAGCTAGTTCCATAGTCATATCCAGCAAAAGCAGTAAGATAAGAGAACATAGATGATCATGCCCATGATCTAGTCTTCATCCCCCGCAGGGTGGAGACAATACTTGCAGTAGCCGTTATAGAGCACGTCATCTGCAACAAGGGGGAAATAAACCCTGAGTACGAGAATGTACTCAGCTAGACTTACCTGTCGTAAACCAAAAATAAATGACACCAAGGAGTATGCAAGGCTTTATCGGTGGATCTTGCTTGACAACCATTTTGCATAAACGTTTTAATGATATAAGGGCATAATTTAAATTACGAGTAAGCAGCAAGTTATCAATATTAACCTGTCAACTAGATTAGCACCTGTACTAGAGCAAGCAATTGATTAGACTCCAAACATTAGTAACCATATCTGGTATAATGTTGTATCATCATCATCATCGATTTAACCATCAAGTTCCATTAAGTGTTTCTACGTTGCCGCTGCTTAGTCAAGTTCTCACTATCCGGGAGAGACGGCGATTCGAATCGATTCCTATCCAGCTGGAGGGGTATTCCTAACACAAACCCAGGCATATCGCGCGAAGGCAGCCTTAGGTCACCTTTGGTATAACTCAGGAATTGCGGCTCCGAGCAGCCCCGCACCCTCAGGGAGTCCACTCTGCCAGGTGGTCAATCTCACCTAGGATTTACGCCAATGGCTCCCCGCACATCCTTACTACCGCCAGGGTGCGCAGTTTCACTTCTCGGTCTTCTGGCCTGCGTCGAGCTACTCAGCTTCACAGTCGGAACGAGTTATCCAGCCAACTAAGTGATAGGCATGCGTTCAACATGACATAAGGATGTACAGTGAATCGGTCCTTAACCGACACAGATGGGGATAGATCCACACCAAGACCTCCTTGCCTTGTTGCTTCTTCTATCGACATCCTGTCCGGTCTCCTTTTTATTCATCAACACATGGTTATTTCCACGATGGCAAATATAGCCAACCGTGACCAGACATCATCCTAACTTGTAGGTGACAGGAAATCACCTGACTTTTACCGGTCTAAGCAAGGCTAAGCTTTGATTCGCTCCTAGACCTAAATAGGATTCATGGTATATTTACTGGACAAGGAATAGATATATATGCAGCAAGAGTTTGCATCCAATTCCTATCACTTAATGCATCAATAAATAAAGATACTCAAAGTAACTATTTTCAAAACATAGGAGACTTAGAATGCTCCGGGGCTTGCCTTTCAGAAAGGACGAAGGTTGGTGATCGGGACACTCAAGAACTTCTTCGTTGGCTCCTTCTTCGGAGTCCTGCTCCTGAGCTTGCTCCTGAGCTTGCTGCTGCTCCTCCGAAAGTACTGGCTTTAATTCCGGAAGCGTGACTCCCTCCGGAACACCTATTGCATGCATATGCATAGCATAAGAATCATGTATGCACAAGAGATGGAAGGTGATGATAAAATGCACAGCCATGTATGGATGGACGCATGAACAACATGATGATACAAGTTTAACGTCTATTTTACCGAGTAGGTGCATATCTCTATTAGAAAACAAGAACTGCACACTCACCAAGCTCTAACAACCTAAGATAAAGTTGTTCATCTTCAGTAAGAGATCTAGCACCTGCAACTAACAATTTATCTTAATTAGCCTAGCATCTAAATCATCACATCAACTCATATAAAGCAACAAATCATTCATTGCACTTAACAGTTTTCAGGCTGCAAAAAGCAGCTACAAGTTTGATCCATAACTGGAGTTCTACAGATCCAAATACCATGATTTAAGACTTTCTGGAAATCTTATAAAATTGTCTACAACTTTTGTTTAATAACCAAAGTCTAATTCAAACTTAAACCATGTCAAACAGACTAATCTTACAAAACTGTCTGTGGATTCCAGAGAGCAGGCAGTTGGGAGTGCTGTCTTCCAACTGATATAACTCTCAAACTACTAGGTCAAATGCCTTGAAATTTTGACACAAGCTAGATATACAAGTTCCCTACAACTTTGTTATTGAACAAATTTACAGAAAACATCATCTTCACCAGTTAATTTTCATAACCCTAAAATCTGTCCAGAAAGTCACTATAAATGAATTATAGTAAAAATAATATTTCATTACATACAAGAATAGGACTATGAGTACTACCAATGCTACCAAAAGTTAACATACATCAAATTAACACTAGAAAACATAGTGGCCATTGCTAAATAAATTATTTTCATGCCTTTATTAATTTATTTAGATACTTAGGTTAAATAATAAACACATATCAAAAGTGTACAGAAAATTCCACAAAAATTAAAGTAGCTTATACATGCCTCCAATAGGCTACTGTATAAATTTCACATCATTTGAACAAGTATAACATCCTACACAAAAATGACAAGCCTGCAGGGCTTAAAATAACATAAATAACAAACCCTAGAGAAAAGTGTCAAGCAACAGATTTCATATTTTTTTCTAGCATCCCTAATGTACTAGGATGCTACCCACAAAGTTCCATGGTCGTAGGATTCCTAGATAATTTACAAAAATTTACACAAGTATCAATCAATGATAAAAGGAAAATCTATAACTCAAAAACCATACAGGCAATGACTCTCAAATTTTTACCAGATCTTCTACTAAGCAATAATAGCTTACCCACAAAATTTCATAATTTTTGGAGCACAGGAACTCCAGATATAATTTAAACAAGTTTGCATGTATATAAAAACACATTTCAAGTTCCTATTTACTTCATCCAAAATTTCCACTACAAGTGCTCATATCATATTTTTGTTAAATACTAGACTTCACTGTGATTTTACCAAAATTTGAATCACACCATTTGGATCTACCAAAATGGAGATACAAAATTCAAAAACTACATTCAAAAACTGAATGAATGAGCTATCCTTAAAAACCCATAGCGACTGACAGGCGGGACCCGCAGATCAGTGGAGCCCATCTGTCAGCGATCGAAAGCAGGGGATGGCGCACGTGACGGCGCGGAAATGGCGTAGCTCGCCGGTGGCGACTTCACCGGCGACGAGGAGGGTACCTCCGTGATCGCCTAGATCTCCAGCATCGATTGGCCTACTCATCCTACACTCTAGCGGGTTCTAAGTAGGGCGGCCATGGCGCACGGCGGCTCGGCGGAGCTCCGATGACCGAGCTAGCTACGGTGAGCCTCCATTGTCTCTTGCGAGCTCGGTACGAGCTTCATGAGATCACAACAGAGCTAACAAAGAAGAAAAATGAGGACGAGAGGGAGCCTAGCTATCCTGACCACGGCGGCCTCGAACTCCGGCGAGGTCGCGCACATGGCAGCGACGGCGGAACTGAACAATTAGCCCTCACCTCAACTCGATAGGCTGAGTTAAGAGGTGGAGGAGGTAGAGGAGGTCATGGCGGATCTTTGAGCTAGCTGGAGGCAGCATTTTTGCGGTGGCGAACGAGCTAGGTGACGGTGTGTGCTCGACGGCAATGGCGGAGCAGCGCTGCGCTGCTGCGGCGAGCGGAGGAGGCAAAGGAAAATGAAAAATGCACTTGTGAGCCGGTCGGGCAGACGGGCGCGGGTCAAGCAGTGGCCAGCAGTGCCAGGACGGCCGCAGCGCATGGCCTGCGTGGTCAGGCGGCCGGCGACGGGTGTCCTCCACGCGGCGTTCGTTCTCTGTTGCCGGTCGGAACTGTAGACGCCGATTCAGTCCAGTCGTCGATGCCTGACAGCATTACTTGATGACCACCAAAAGCGTAAACGGTGGTGAGTTAGCAGAATTTCCTTGAACAAAATATGTAGAGCTACTATAGGGCTACAATTGTTCTATAGAAACCTTTAGCTAATTCGCAACGAATAACGAGTTACATCAAACCAAAGTCGGCTCCATCAAACTGGAAACACAGCAAACACTTAGAAAAATTCTAAGTGTAGAATCAGCACTGGTTTCTAGCTTGTGGGCCCAAATTGAACATGTTCTACACATTTTCATGAGTTGGCTCCTAAACAAAGTTTGTTCCTTATAAAATTTGCTACAACTTTGCTTTAGGTTGCTCAGACATGCAAACACTCTAAGCTACACTTTTTAAACGGTCAAACAAAAGGGTTCAGGAGTCAAAACAAGTCAAACCACTATTTGAAATCATAATTAGGCAACATGATCAATATGAACAATGTTCCAAATGACATTCTAGGTGTCACTAAGTTGTTTAAGAGAATTATTAGCCACACCACACATTGGTCACACAAGAATCAAGCACTGTATGCACTGAAACACTAAAAAACCAATGAAATGTTACATTTGTTTCATAGTCATGTTTCATAATCTTGTTGCATAGTACTAACTAGCTATGTTTCACTAAAGTGAGTTACACATGTTGCACTTGGGTGTTGTACACTATTCATTTCATAAAAACAACACACATGAAATACATAATATGTTGCAATGTTTCGAAAACATGTTTCATGCAATATAAGCTCATGAATGGATGAATGATGCTCATGTTCATGAAATGCAAGTGCAATTATGCAAGCCTAACACCTAGGGTGTTACATGAGTCATCTAGCTCTGAGGGTGAGGGCGGCGGTGGTGGTAATGCCTCCGCTCCTAATGATGCGGAGGCTGAGAGTGCGGGTCGCCGCCCTTCGACGGCACCTCTGGTTGAGGAGTCTGAGGATGAACCTGAGCATGGGCCGCCTCTGATACGACCTTCAAATCCAATGCCCCCGATTGGTTTGCGGCGGGAGGAGGACATAGAGGTGGATGCCGTGAAAACTACCTTGTTTTTGGGTAGCTATTCTCTTGGTTCTTTGGTTTTACTTTGTGTTTCTACTTTATGTTTGCTATTAAAACTTCTCTCGTTTTACTTTTCCCAGGTGACTTAACTACAGCCATGTAGACTCCCTTGGCAGGGGAGATGCCTGCGCCGGCTGATTTGGACCTTGCCCGAGTTGGGCTAGATGCGGGTCCGAAGGCACCACTCTTGATGGGAGGGACTAGGCGGCTCCTAGTTGCTCTGACAGTGAAGGTTTGATTGTCTCATTCTCTTTGTTTTATTTGTTGCTTTGTTTTGGTGTTTCTGACGTAAGCTGGTTGGTTTTCTTTTCAGGAAGCTCCGTGGATACATTAAGTGGGTGGGCGAAGCACCTCCATGCCCTTTACACGGAGATAGGAGGCTGATTTGCGACCTCCGCTTCTTTGGTTTATGTTTTGTCTTACATTTCTTATGTTTGGTTTTTTAATAGGCTGGGGTCGCCACCACTTTAATAAGGTGAATTTCTACCAGCTACTGCGGTATAACTTGGAGCAGTAGTGCTTGGTGAGTGCTTGTTGTTTGTTTTTTTGGTTCTTTATTTTAGGGTATTGAAACTCTTCTTTGCAGAGTCACCACATGGCGGAGGCTCTTGAGGAATGGGGGATGAAGGAGATTATCGATTGTGATACCGCCATTGAGGCATTGAAGAAGGACATGGAGGTGGTGGAGGCTGAGAAGAGCTAGCTTGTGGAGGAGGTCGCGGGCGTTCGTGTGGCCCATGCTGATTTTGAAGACCTATAGGGAAAAGTGGAGTCCATGGGTAAGGATCTTGAGGGTGTGAAGGCTGCCGAGAAAGTCACTGCTAAACATGCCCTGAAGGCCCTTGAGACGGCCGAGAACCTCCGCAAGAAGGTAAATGCAGAAAGGGAGTCAAGCGCAACCTTTAAGGCGCAGGTGGATATGTTGACCAAGTGCTTAGAGGACGCCAAGACCATTGGGCTGGTGGTGGCTGATCTTTATATTGGTGCACTTGGCCAATTTGGTGGTGTTACCCCTTCGCTATCTCTCAACCCTTTGATGTATAACATCTTTTCTTGGATGAAGTCCAACTTCGCCAAGCTTCTAGGTTTTGTTGACGGGGCTATTGATTTTGGAGCTCTTTCTGCTGCCACGAATTTCTCGAAGATGCTTGCTCAATCGAGGTGCATGCACATCGAAGGCCTTAAGGAAGTTACAGATATTGAGGGCCCGACCACGCTTGGGGAAACTTCCTGGGGCCTTGCGAGATCGGTCAGGAATTTCATGAAGTCCTTTTGGGTAAAGTTTGATCGTGCGGATGCTCACTCGTTGGCGGAGGTTCATCGTGCTGCAGTTAGCTCTTCATCCTTAGCTATATTTGTCCTTTGTTGTTTTTGCTATCTCTTCGCGTTTAAGGTTATGACTTTTATATTGTGTGCAGGAGTTGAAAAAGGCGGAGGCTACGTGTGTTGCTGTGGAGGCATGTACTTCCGAAGCTCAGGAGGCGGTGGCCCCGAAGGCATCAACTCAAGCACAATAGTTGGGGGAAACTACCTCTACTCCAGCTGTCCTGAAGGTGTAGTGTTTATGTTTTTAGTTTGCTAGTTTTAGGTTTAGGTTATATGTAACTTTTGCTTGTTTAGTGCCTTCGTTGGCTAAGACTTAATTATAGATTTGTCCTGCATAGGTTTCCTTCTCTGGACCTGTGCAGGACATGATACCTTTAACTATGTTTCAAGATGGTGTTTATGTTAGAGGTTAACTGTGGTAATATTGGTGGGAGACTTTTCTGAGACCTTCAATTTTTGAGATGTTTGCCTTCATAATGCATGATATTGACAACGAACGCACGAAGTTTGTTAGGTCTCTTGCGTGGTGAGGTCTCGCCCGCCCGTTTAGTTCTTGTGTTTGAGTTACGCTGTTTTATTGGCCTTTGTGCCTTTGTAACTTATGATAACAAGTCTTATCGCCTCTAGCACTTTGCTTTGTAGCTGCCTTTGGGCTTTTATTTACTTTTGATTTTTGTTTCGATGATTACGCTTGTTAGGCGCTTTGTTGTTATACGTTTGTTTCCTTTGAATAAAGTCGTTTGTACTCTAGGTGGACACTTGTTATTTCCTTGCTCTTACCTCCGCTTCTCTCTTCTCTGGCTGCCGTTGGGGATGAGCCTAGGCATCTACGCGGAAAAGCTGAGGCGCTAGTCTTTGACCTTTGTCTTGTGCGGAGTCTCTGGCACTTGCTTTCTTGTGGAAGCCTTCGCTTTTTTGGTCTCTTGTTGTTGCGAAGGCTTTGGCACAATTTGAGCACTCATCGGAGGTGCTAACCTTCGATCTTGGTGCTTCTCTAGAGGCCACAGTGCAATTTGAGCAAGCAACGGAGGTTGTTGAACTCATGCTCGAGCATTGTCTTTGCTTGTGTCTAGATGTGCATGTTGTTGCCTTCGGCTGTGCTAGAGCAGCTACGCTCCCATCGAACATGGTTGATGCCAAGCTATTCTAGTCAGTATCTTCGGTTGCGAAGAGATCTTACAAGTCTTTGTGCGATACCCTTCCGCGACCTCTGATACTGACCAACTCTTGACAAGGTATAGCTACACAACACCCACTAGAGGCTGTACATCACCCAGTGGTAAATGCATACAGTGTCTCTGTGGTCTTCGCCAGGTGGCGCGAGCTACTATGATTACGAGTCTTCACACGGTATCCTATGACTCTCTTGTTTTTATGGACACTCCTGCCTCCATTGCTTTCTTGTCTTGCTCTATAATGCAGCGAGCTTGCTTTGCCTTGACCTCCCCGCTTGCGCTCTCTGTGTCCAGGAATATAGTGATGCATTAACTGGGTCTAGTGTGGGGGCATCTCGTTTTATAGTCATATGCTTGCATGCTTAATAAATTCTTGGTAGTTGGTCAAGGTTTATTGTTTGGATATGGTTTAATGTTGTAATAAAGTTGGCAAATTTGTTTGTGCTTGGTGTATCGTCGAATCTTTAATTCTATTGTACCTCTATCTTTAATTTCTGACTGTCAGCTGGTGCATGATAAAGACATGTCTTTGCCAGCACTTTTTCCGCCCGATGTAGGTCTTTGTCTGGTTTGTGGCCTTTGGCCTATTTTTGATAGTTCCTTGATGCTTAAATGTGGACAGGGCTTTGTCAAGGTTGCAGGCTAGTTTAGCCATGAAGGTCGTTCCATGCTTTGTAGCCTTTGGCTACAGGCAATGGGAGGTCCTCTGTCGTGATGCTATTTGCCGAATGTTGTGGCTCTGTTGCTAGCCACTTTCGACCTTTGTTTTTCATAGTACTGGGGGAATTCCTGTTTATATTTTAGAGGGTTTTATATGGGTCCTGCCTCGTTAAAAACCTCACCTCCGCTAGGAGCCCCCTTTTGTGAGGAAAAGAGTACATACCCTTTTTTGGATAAAATGTAAAGAAAGGAAATGAAAAAATGCAAGGACGGAACCTGAGGTGGCCTTTGCTTATAGTTCCGCGAAGGCCTTCCTCTTACAGCTATATGTAAAACCTGCATAAATTATCGATGTTCCAAGTGTGAGTGGTTGTTCTTCCTTTGCCATCTATTAGGTAGAATGACCTTGATCTTCCGGTGACCTTCGCCGTGTATGGACCTTCCCATTTTGGCTGGAGTTTTCTTTCATTTGCCGCGTTCGGTTTCCTTCTTAAGACTAGATCTCCGTCTTGTATGTGTTTTCTGACCACATAGCTATCTCTCTACTCCTTGGTTTACTCTTGGTATTTGGTGATGTTTCATACTGCTTCCAATCTTGTGCCTTCGATTGTTTCCTTAGAATATTCTTCGTCTGCTGCCAAAGCTTGCTTTATCACCCTGAGGCTCTGATGCTTGACCTCCTCGGGTAGCATTGCTTCCTCTCCATACAACAGTTTGAATGGTGTGAAACTTGTTGTCCTAGATGTTATGGTGTTATGAGACCACACCACCTTCGGCAATTCCTTGACCCACTTGCTCTTGTGGAGGTTGAATAATGTTTTGGATATTGCTGAATATTATTCTGTTGGCTCTTTCTATTGCTCCATTTGATTCTGGGTGGTAGACTGAGGTGAAGGCTAGTGTTGTCCCTATGCTTTTGCAAAACTCTTTGAACTTGTCTAAATCGAACTGCTTTCCATTATCTACAGTGAGGGTTCTTAGCACTCCAAATCTGCAGATGATGTTTTGCCAAAAGAATTTCCTTACAGATTCTGACGTGATGGTTGCTAGTGGTTTGGTCTCAATCCATCTTGTGAAGTACTCTATCGCTACAATTGCAAATTTGTTCCCCTTGCGAGGGTGGCAATGGGCCAACAAGGTTCATGCCCCATCTTTCTAAAGACCAAGTGGGTGGGATGAGTTGTACTATGGCCAAAGGCTTTGACTGGTGTGGGGAGGTGCTCTGGCATGCTTCACATGTCTTTACAATTTCTTCTGCATCTTTGATGTGAGTGGGCCAGTAGAATCCTTGCCTGATGGCATTCACAGAAAATGCTCTTGGGCCTATGTGAGACCTGCAAATTCCGGAGTGAATCTCTTAGAGGAGTTCCTTGCCTTCGCTCTGGGTTATGCATTTGAGCAGCGGTTGGACTATGCCTTTTTGTATAGGATCCCATCTACTAATGTATAGCTTCTTGCCCTGGCGGCCATTCTTGCTATGCTTGCCTCGTCTTCTGAATGTTGTACATTGTTTATCTGATCGATGATCAATAGTCTCCAATCTTTGAATTCTGTGAGTAGGACTTGCTTGAATGCCTTCGCAGATGCTTGTGTTGCTGGTACTTAGAGTACCTGGTAGAATGTTCCATCTGGTATGGGCAGATTGTTTGCTGCTGCCTTCACCAGCTCATCGACCTCTGAATTTTCTGCTCTTGGTATGTATTTCAAGGAGAACCCTTGGAACCTCTGCTCTAGTACTCTTACTGTTGCCAAGTACTTTACCAATTCTAGCTCTCGTGCCATATACTCTTTTTCGACTTGCCCAGCTACAACTTGAGAGTCTGTTTTTGTTAATATTGTTTTGGCACCAAGAGCCTTTGCCAAGTGTGTGTCCAATACCTTGAAATTACCATTTTTACCCCTGTTATAAACATTGGTGTACTTGCAAGCATTATTGTTCAAGTTCATATCCATACTAGACTATTAATCAAATGCCTTCCTTTGGGAAAATATAAATAATGATACCCTGAATACTTCCAGGTGAATTGCTACAATGATAGCTCCGTGCGCTTGCAGATACATATCTAAAATTGTTAAGGAACTATGAAGGCTATTACTTAGTGGCATTACTAATCATTAGTGATGACGCTAAGAAATACCTACAAATACTTCTGGCGTCGTTGCTAGGGATACAAACCTAGTAGCTATGCTAAGAAGTACCAACAAGCATTTCTGGTGCCGTTGTTAGAGATGGACTTAAAACCTCCACACTTGGTGATTGTGCTAAGAATGCCAACAGAGGTCTGTTCTTCCCTTCAGCATGTCTAGAGGCTCTGGTGCATTGCTCTTGGCCAACTCTACAGAGTTAATGTTGCGTTGTGACTTGTAGATGGCTCTCGCTATGTTTCTTGCCTCTTTTTGGCTATCGTGGATTGAGATAGAGCCATGCAAAGCTGGCATTTTCATACATAAGTAGCCCATGTGGATGGATGCGTTGAACTTGTTTGCAAACCCTCTGCCGAAGATGGCATTGTATGGGTAGTAGAGATCTACTACGTCGACGGTGACATATTATGTTCTTGTGTTTTCCTAGCCTCCGAAGGAAACTGGCAGAGATATTTTTCCTAATGCATCGATCTTCTTTCCTCCGAAACTGATTAGTGGTGAGTCCGAAGGCTGTAACAGACTTCTGCTTAATTTTATCTGGTTGAAGGCGTTAACAAAGATGATATCTATGGAGATTCCGAAGTCTATGAGAACCTTGTTAATTTCCCAGCCTCCTATATTGGCTATGATCACCATGGATCAGTATGGGGGTAACTTTCCAATTGAAGGTCTTTTTCTAAGAACGTAATGGGTGTTTTTGACCAATCTATATAACGTGCTGGCCCCTAGACTGCTATGTTATTGACAAGCCTAAGATGATCTTTCTTCTGCTTCTTTGTCTGAAACTCCATTGCATAGCCTCCCGCTATTGGCAGTATCAAGCTAATGGTGGGTAATGGTGTATGTGGATTGAGCTAGTTTTCTGGGTTGGGCTCATTTTTGGGCGTGGCTAATTGTGGTGGGGGTGGTGGTGGAGGTAATGTTTCAAGTTGTCTATTGTGGGCTTGAGCTGGCTGGTTTGTCTCTATGAATGTTATGTGCGAAGGCCTTGGGTTTATATAGGTGAGGTTGGCTTCCGCTCGTTGGTTACTGACCTGCCCCTATTGTAGTGTGGTTGGGCGCCATGCGGGTAAGAAGTTAGGGTACTATGCTGCTGCTAAGGTGGATGGATGTATTTAATTGGAGTTAAGGCTTAGGTAGATTGGGCAGTATGGCTGCTGGGGGGTTGCGGCGAAGGTATGGTTGACTTTTCTTGCGGGTTGTTGTGGCAGAGGCTGAGGGTTTGCCCTGTTCTTTATCCTCTGTTGAGTTTCCTTCGCGTCTGTGCAATCCATGGAAGAAACAATACTACCTTCGCTATCTTGGTTCCTGATTCTTGTTCCATTTCTTCCTTTGATTGAATTTATTGCCATCGTATTGCTTTTGAGGTGCTTTGTTTGGGGCTGCCTCCAGCATCTACTACCCTTGCTGGTTGTTCCCTTGCTGCTCTATATTGAAAACTTGTTGATCTGGCGCTTGTTGAGGCTGTGATTGGCCTTGGCTTCTGTTGCTTCTTTGAGCATTCCTGTTGCTCACTTGGTACTGCTTGTTCTAATTTTGCTCTTCTAGCCTTCTGCGAAGGTCATTATCTGACCTACAATATTTTTCAAACTCATTATACAGTTCCTCTATTGTGCTTGGCTTTTCCCAAGCTAGATGAGCTATGAAGGCTTCGATGCAGAGACCTTTGATTACGGCTTCAATTACCACATCTTCTAGGACATTTGGTGTCTTCGGCTTTAGTTATACAAATCTCTAAAAATAATCCCTTAGAGCCTCTCCTTGATTTTATTTGCACTAGAATAGGTCCATCGAGGTTAGGGATTTGGTGGTAAACCCTTTGAAGTTGGCTATGATTTTGTCCCAGAGGTCTTCCTAGGAATATACTGAACTTGGCCTCAACATTGAATACCATGCCAATGCATCGCCCTCGCCTACAATAATGAATGACTTGGATAGACAGTGTCATTCCCACCTGTGGAGGCTACAGCGGCCTTGAAGCTCATGATGAACTGGCGTGGGTCTGATCTTCCGTTGAATTTGGGTAGGGTAATTGGTTTGTAGGATGGAGGCCAAGGTTAGCTTTGGATCCCTTCAGATAGTGGGGATTTTGAGTCTATGGTTTTGTGGACTGGGGTTGAGGTGTAAGGTGCGCCAAAGGTTGGTTGGGCAGCCATACCTGGCAATGGGTTAGGTTGGCTTTGATTTGCTAAGTGATACTGGTTAGGTGTGTTGGAAAGAGGCTGGTTGGGCTACATGCTTTGTATCTCCACTTGCAATACGGCCAACTGCTGCCTGAATTGATACCAGAGCTGCCCTTTGGTTTGCGGTGAAGGTTTTCGCTAGCATGTCTCTTTCTAGCTGTGTGCTTTGCAAATGGGCTTGCAGTTGTTGAAGCACTTGTTCTGGGATAGGGTTTGGAGCTGGCTACTCTTCGGCTGCCGAAGGCTGATCTTCAACAGTGGGCTCTTCTATAGCTTGGTCTTCTAAGGCGCTAGCAAAAGTGCTATTGGTGTTATGCCTGGGCTTGCCCTTATGGTAGGCTTCAAAGGTTCCCTGGTAGGGGCTGCTCTTTTTCTTGCCATTGTGGGTTTTGCTTGGCCTACATGCGGTGGGTGCCAATGTTATAAAACTAGGTTCCCAACAGGTATGAGGCGGTGAAGTCTTTGCCTAGGCATAGGCCCTAGGTGAAAGCTGAGAAAGTGGTAGGTGGGTCCAAACAAAATTAGGGTTTCATAAATGAACTCACCAACCTCCTTTACATAGGATCTTTGTGAAAGGTCCTAATGGCTAGAGGGGGGGGGGGTGAATAGCCTATTAAAAATTTCTACAATAACACTTAACAAACCGGTTAGACAATTATAAGGCGAAGCAAGTGTTGTGCTAGCCTACTAAAAATGCAAGCCACCTACCACAATTCTAGTTTATATAGTTTCTATCCACACAATAGCTATGTCACTACACTATGTTAGTGTGCTCTCAAAGGCTAACTAAAGAGTCACACTAACCAAACTAACAAGCTCTCACAACTAGCTACACTAAAGAGCTTGACAACTAGTTTGCGGTAATGTAAAGAGAGTGAGCAATTTGTTTATACCGCCATGTTGAGGAAGGAGCCAATCAATCACAAGAATGAGTACCAATAAAGACCAATCACCTCGGAATCAAATGATGAACACAATGATTTTTTACCGAGGTTCACTTGTTTGTCGGCAAGCTACTCCTCGTTGTGGCGATTCACTCACTTGGAGGTTCACGCGCTAATTGGCATCACACACCAAACCCTCAATAGGGTGCCGCACAACCAACACAAGATGAGGATCACACAAGCCAGAAGCAATCCACTAGAGTACCTTTTGGCTCTCCGCTGGGGAAAGGTCAAGAACCCCTCACAATCACCACGATCGGAGCCGAAGACAATCACCACCCTCTGCTCAATGATCTTCGCTGCTCCAAGCCATCTAGGTGGCGGCAACCACAAAGAGTAACAAGCGAATCCCATAGCGAAACACGAACACCAAGTGCCTCTAGATACAAACACTCAAGCAATGCACTTGGATTCTCTCCCAATCTCACAAAGATGATGAATCAATGATGAAGATGAGTGGGAGGGCTTTGGCTAAGATCACAAGGTTGCTATGTCAATGTAAATGGCCAAGAGTATGAGCTTGAGCCGGCCATGGGGCTTAAATAGAAGCCCCCATGAAATAGAGCCATTGTACCCCTTCACTAGGCACAACACGGGGTGACCGGACGCTCCGGTCATATTGACCGGACGCTGGACCTCAGCGTCCGGTCACACGATGTGTGCCACATGTCCCCTCTCTTCAAATGTTATTCGCCCGATCTCAACGGTCAAGTGACGATCGGACGCTGCTGCTCAAAGTGACCGGACGCTGAACCCCAGCGTTCGGTCATTTCCAGTAAGCATCTAGAGATGACTTTTCACGACCGAATGTGTCCAATCATGCTCGACCAGACTCACCCAGCATCCGGTCACACAGTGACTCTTCTGTGCGCTGCCACGTCAGCAGGACCAGACGCACCCCTCCAGCGTCCGGTCAGAGACCGATGCCAGCGTCTTCGCTACTTATACTGACCGGACCCGCCGGTCCAACCATGGCCAGCGTTCGGTCACTTACAGTGACCTCTGTCTTTTCTGTCTAGGGCGCCGGTGGCACCGTCGGACTGTCCACACTCTACGGGTGGACACTCCGCCGGTGAAGTTTCCTACCCTTGCTCAAATGTGCCAACCACCAAGTGTATCACCTTGTGCACATGTGTTAGCATATTTTCACAAACATTTTCAAGGGTGTTAGCACTCCACTAGATCCTAAATGTATATGCAATGAGTTAGAGCATCTAGTGGCACTTTGATAACTGCATTCCAATACGAGTTTCACCCCTCTTAATAGTACGGCTATCGATCCTAAATGTGATCACACTCACTAAGTGTCTTGATCACCAAAACAAAATGGCTCCTATCATTTATACCTTTGCCTTAAGCCTTTTGTTTTTGTCTTTCTTCTTTTTAAGCCCAAGCACTTGATCATCATCATGGCATCACCATCATCATGTCGTGATCTTCATTTGCTTCACCACTTGGAATGTGCTACCTATATCATGATCACTTGATAAACTAGGTTAGCACTTAGGGTTTCATCAATTCACTAAAACCAAACTAGAGCTTTCACTTTGGTGGGTTGTATATTGATATGAGGTGAAAAACAAGGGGGGTCTCTACCCGCCTTATATAGCACGGGGGGTAGGGTTACAGGTCGATTGAATCTAACCCTAATCGGTTATACAAGGAATTACAAAGATCACGTAATCTAGCATATCTGAACAGATTATCCTTGATTGCCAAGGATCATCACGTAGCATTGCGAGGCACATCGACCTATGCCGTGCTCTGCTTGGCATAGTATCGTAGGCTGGGCCTCCCATTGTGGGTTAGGCCCATGTGCAGCCCTATGGGTATCTGGGTTCATACCCCCACAGCTAGTCCCCGAGCGCCTTGTATCCATTGAGCAATGCCGCGTTGAGCTTGTTTGAGCTATGCAACTTGTTGCTAACCATCAGGAGCAGGCTTCTGACCAGTTTAACTAGGAGCCAAGGTGTTGAAACAAGTGTCTGAGCTGTTGAACACACCACCCGAGATGCTGAACACGCCATCTGGGCCATTGAAGTAGATGCCCAAACAGTTCAACTGGTTGCCAAACCCTGACTCGCTCAAAGTTGCCAGAAGGATGTAAGGAGCTCAAGTAAATTTTTTTTGAAGTCTTCACCTTAGGTGAAGTGTGCCCACTTAGCTTCTAGGTAGCAAAGTTGGACACTTAGTGGAGGAACTTAGTCCCTCGAGAGCGAAGAGGGATGCTTAGCATCCACGCCTTAGTAAAAAATGACTCTTAGAGCCACACGGAGAGCAGCGACGATTATCATCCATGACTTAGTCATGTCAAAGTGTGTCGAGTCCTAGAAATAAGCACATTCACCACAAGGTGAAGTGTGCCTACTTAGTCCCCGAGCATGACAGTAGGTGAAGCATTCACGTGGTGCTAGGGTCCAAAACAGTAAACTTCAGGTGCCAAACTAGTCCCCAGATTAGCTAAAAAATCTGGTGTAAAGAAGCAGTAAAGTCATCGCCAGATGATGTGTACACACATAGCCTGCTAGAAGATTGAGAAGAAATCTTGTGGCAGGATCTGAAGAAAAAATTGTGCTTTGAAATTCCCAAGTAAATCAGCGAAACAGTGCTCAACACTTAAATCTGCTTAGCGAACAATGCGGTTGCAGTTGTGGATCCGCTAGGCCCATTTGGTGGCCCAGGAAAGTGTGCGGAGGTTTCAAAAGTGGGAACGGCGCGACTGGCATGGTTTCCCAAAAACCCTAGAATCCAAAGATTTGGGGTCAAACCGTTATAAAGGCACCACGGCGCCCGCACACACTCCACACCATTTCCTAATCACATTGTCTTCTTCCTCACACACTCATCTCTACTCCCTGCAACCGCTCCGCCATTAGGGTTACTCCAAGCGTAGAAGTCATCTCTTCTCCTTAGATCCGCTTGATGGCGCCGAAGAGGAGCCATGGGAGCTCAAGGGCGGTGGTGCACGGGAACAACCGCGAGGAGGAGTGGGCGTGGTCCGTCAGCGATGAGACGGTGCTCAACACCCTGGTAGTGGATGGTGTCCTACTCGACAGGGTAATGGCAGGATGGCGCCCTGCATTCGGTGAGGAATTCCCCACACCCTGCATCGATGAATAAGTTGTCTTTGAAGATTACTTCTACCGAGAGTTCATTATTCCCATTCATCCCTTTCTTCGCGAGCTGATCGATTAGTATAAGATCAGTCTCTGCAATCTTAGCCCGAATTCCATCCTTCATGTCACCATCTTCATCAATTTTTGTGAGGCGTATCTGGGAATCCTTCCCCATTTCAACCTCTTTTGTCATTTCTTCCGCCTCAAAATCCGAGGGGGATCCAGATCTAGGGTTGTCGGCGGCACGTATTTGCAGCTTTGGGACGGGATGGCGAGTTAGTACATTGCCGTCCCACTCAACATGAATGTGAAATACTAGGCGTCAAGGAGCCATCCACGAAAAGGAGGAAAACAACAAGGCCCTCCCAAGGAGAAGAGTGGCCGGTTAGCGTTGGTGCTTCCGCCCAGCCCCAGAGGCGGTAGATGGTGCTATCGGACACGTCTGAGGATGATGAGCCAGTGGCACCTCCTACTCTGAGCACCGAGACGCCTCCACCGACTGTCCCAGTAGGGGTGGAGACGTGAGAGCGGCGGCGAGCATGGGAGGACACGACAGTAGTCCCAGGGGTGCTCAGGGGACCATGCGGCGGTGGTCAGGACCGGCGGGCGAGTCCCCGAGACGACATGGGTGACCCCAGCTCCAGTCCCTGAGCCTACGCGAGTGGCGACGCTCGCGGCAGCGAGGGTTACCAGCCCAAGGACGACAGAGGTGTCGGGTGGCTCCGCTAGCGGGGCAGGGTGGATTAGGCAGGGCATGCTAGTTTAGGGTGACCCATCATAAAGCATTGCTGTAAGTTTCCTTCGTCCTCATATTTTTGCGAATACAAGAATGTTGCTTGATAAGTTATTTCCTAGTTGTAGCACAGAGTCGACAGAAGAGCTGCAGCCGTTGGCTGATGATGATGGGTAGCACGCAACGGAGCCAGAGGCTCCTGGCGCCGAGCAGGGGCAAGTAGAGGTGGATTTGGTCGCCCCATCACGTAGGAGACTCCCGCTATAGAGCCGGTCGCTGAAAGCTCTAGTTTGGTTTTGGTTAATTGATGAAACCCTAAGTGCTAACCTAGTTTATCAAGATGTTTATGAGATAGGTAGCACTACTCCAAGTGATGAAGCAATGACGAAGATCATGACAATGGTGATAGCATGGTGATGATCAAATGCTTGAACTTGGAAAAGAAGAAAGAGAAAAACAAAAGGCTCAAGGCAAAGGTATAAAATATAGGAGCCATTTTGTTTTAGTGATCAAGACACTTAGTGAGTGTGATCACATTTAGGATAGATAGCCGTACTATTAAGAGGAGTGTAACTCGTATCGAAATGCGGTTATCAAAGTGCCACTAGATGCTCTAACTCATTGCATATGCATTTAGGATCTAGTGGAGTGCTAACACCCTTGAAAATATTTGTGAAAATATGCTAACACATGTGCACAAGGTGTTTGCAGGGTTGAGATGGGTTTGGGTCCCTCTCTCCCTCCCGCCGAGCTTGCGAGGCGGGATTCGGCGCTTTTGGAAAAATGAAATGTCTATTTTCTATTGCACCGGATGCAAAATTCTTGGTGGTTGGCACATTTGAGCAAGGGTGAAGAAGTTAGAGTTGAAATGGAGTTGGTCGAAATGATGCTGGCGTCGGTCTACTGACCGGACGCTGGGTCACTCAGCGACCGGACGCTGAAAGGCTGCGTCCGGTCGAGCTGTCAGACGGCACAGTAGGAAGGGTTGAGCACCGGACGCTGGTCTGCGTCCGGTCAAGGTGGACCGGACGCGTCCGGTCGAAGAAATACGCCTCGGGGAGCTTACTGGAAACGACCGGACGCTGGGGCTTCAGCGTCCGGTCAGTTTTGACCGGAGCGTCCGGTCAGCTTCGTAGCCGTTGAAATCTGACGAACATCGTTTGAAGCTGGTGACGCGTGGCGTCCATCGGGCGACCGGACGCTGAGGGCCAGCGTCCGGTCGGTATGACCGGAGCGTCCGGTCAGAGCGTGTTTTGCCCAGTGAAGGGGTACAACGGCTCTATTTGATGGGGGCTCTATTTATAGCCCCATGGCCGGCTCAAGGAAAGGCTCTTGCACATTTTCATTGACATAGCAACCTTGTGAGCTTAGCCAAAGCCCTCCCACTCATCTCCATCATTGATCCATCATCATTGTGAGATTGGGAGAGAATCCAAGTGCATTGCTTGAGTGATTGCATCTAGAGGCACTTGGTATTCGTGTTGCGCTGCGGATTTCGCTTATTTCTCTTGGTGGTTGCCACCACCTAGACGGTTGGAGCAGCGGTGAAGGATCAGCACGAGTTGGTGATTGTTCGTGGCCGCCTTCGGTGATTGTGAGGGGAGTTGTACCTTCCCCGGCGGAGTGCCGAAAGGTAACTCTAATAAATTGCTCGTGTCATTGAGTTACCTCACTTGTGGATCGGTTCTTGCGGTGTCCTATCGTGTGGACGAGGTTTGTGAAACACCTCTTAGCCGCCGAACCACCAAGTGTTGGTCGACACAACGGGGACGTAGCGTGTTGGCAAGCACGTGAACCTCGGGAGAAAATCGATTGTCTCTCTTCTTTGTCATTCTCCCGGTGATTGGCTATATATTCATCTTGTGATTGGTTCATCCCCTACACGTTGGTATAATCACTCTACTCGCTCATTTACATTCTTGCAAACTAGTTGATACAAGCTCTTTAGTGTAATTAGAATTGAGAGCTTGCTTGATTATTTACATTCATCTAGTTGAGCTCTTTAGAGTAGCAAGGTTGAGAGCTCTTAGTGAGTAATTACATAGCTAGTTTGTGTGCCTAAGTATTCATTGCAACTAGAATTGTTGGATAGGTGGCTTGCAACCCTTGTAGAGCTAGAGCAAGTTTGCATTACGCTATTTGTCATACTAATCAAATTGCTCTAGTTGATTTGTAGATTTTTAAATAGGCTATTCACCCCCCCTCTAGCCATATTAGGACCTTTCAGTCGCCCCTGCGATGGAGGATCCATCGGCCACTGGGCCAACCTCTCCCAACTGTGGGGCACATGATGAGGGTGACCCTGCCGATCCGTCGGGTGGTGAAGAAACATGGACCACGGTGGGGTCGTTGGGTGGTCCTATCAGAGCGAGGTTGGTGGCCATAGGGGATGCGCCAGGTAGCATGGTGGATGGCCCACCCGTGGCTACAAAGCAAGCAACCCTTGTGGTGGCATCGATGACCCAGATGGGGCTCGGACGTCCTGTCCGAGCACAGTAGCAACCAAGGAGGGCCCCTCCAAGGGCAGCTACTGTAGAAGTTGATGAGATTGTTCAGGAGCCCGCTCAACCTCCTCAGGTCCTCTGCATGGTCATCTGACATGGCGATGAATTCAACATGCTGGAGGAGGGGGAGGCAAGCATGAAAATGAAGAGGCTGAGAGCTGACCTATCGGCAATGATTGGCCAAATTGAGGTGAGCCTGAAGTAATTTTGTGTTGTGTCTGTTGCCAAATGCGGTTCATTAACATGTGTTGCTATAGAATGTAATGAAGATATTCGAGCAGCGTCTGCTGTAGTTGGAAGAGATGACCTCGGTGCTGGAAGAAAACAAAAACCTTTAGGCATCGGTGATTCATGGAATTCTAGTTAGTCAGGTTGGATCGACTTGTTACAACATTCCAGATCTGTTGACCCAAGGGACTAATCAAGTCGGCACCAGCCATCAAGAAGCAGCACCAGCTGATAATGGTGACGTCCAGGCACTTCAAGGTTCATCTGAACAAACTCCAGGTACTACTACGAATCAGATATAGTACAATCCTGGACCATCGATACAACATGTGCAACAGCCGGCGGGGTAAAGTCAAAACCAGATGATCAATTTTGGCACATCAGGCCATATACCATTATCGTCTCAGAAGATAGCACCATCAATTCAAAGGATCCGTAGAGATATAGATCCTAATGTCTATAATCAGAGACTTCAAGCAGCAAGCTAGTAGAAGACCCCGTAGATTGAGATTCCACAAGGGTATCACTATGGCACATATTATAACACTCTCCACATGATACCAAATCCAGGATATCGAGGCATGTGGGATTTCAATCCACAGATGGGTCAGCAAGTGCCGAGAAATCCAAATCCGCAAGCTGACGAATTGCCGCTGAAAGTGACCGAGATGATGAAGAATCAGTTCGGTCTAAAGCCAAAAGGAATGACTTTTTCGTACAAACATCCATATCCAGAATGGTATGATTTGGTCGCTCTTCCTACAAATTATAGACTCACAGAGTTCGCCAAGTTCACTGGTCCAGATAGTACAAGCACAATAGAACATGTCAGTCGGTATCTTACACAATTGGGCGAATCATCAGTTGGGGATGCCCATTGAGTTCGTTTCTTCTCCTTATCCCTGTCAGGGCCAGCCTTCACTTGGTTCTCGTCACTACTAGTCAACTCCATTGCCAACTGGGCTGACCTGGAGAAGAAGTTTCATACATATTTTTACACTGGGACTAGAGAAAAGAAGATAACTGATTTGACAACTATGAGACAGAGGACTAACGAATCGGGCACTGAGTTTCTTCAGAGATTCCGAGAGACTAGGAACTTGTGCTTCTCATTGAACTTGGTTGATGATCAACTAGCTGCTTTAGCTATTCAGGGAATGCTGCTAATGTGGAAAGAAAAGTTGCTAGGGCAAGAGTTTGATAACTTGGGTCAGTTGGCTCAACGAGTAGCAACGCTCAATAGCCAATTCCAGAGTATGCGCAGAGATACCTGATTCTAGAAGAGTACCACCGTAGCCAAAGCTTATGATCCATACTCAGCCGATGACAGCTATGAGGATGAAGAAGAAGAGGTTGCTGCAGCTAAATAGAATTGGGGCAAGAAGACAGTGATGGTGCCAAATCCTTGGGGAAGAGGAGTCGAGGAGAGCTATGACTTTGATGTCACAAAATCAGACAAGCTCTTTGACTTTTTACTTGAGAAGGGCTAGATCAAATTGCTGGACAATCATGTTATGTTGCCCCCTGAACAATTGAAGAATAAGAAGTTCTGAAAGTTTCATAATGCTACTTCTCATTCCACCAATGAATGCAGAATTTTTCGGCAGCATATACAGAGAGCTATTCAGCAAGGGAGGCTCAAGTTCGATACGCCTCGAAAGATGAAAGTTGATGATAATCCTTTCCCAAGAGATCAAAATATGGTTGATGTTGGGCTATTCAAAGGAAAAACTAAGGTTCTAATATTGGCCAAATCAAGAGAAGCTAGAACAGTTGACCCCAAGATGCAAATATCGGCTGATGAATACAGAGAAATTAGGAAACGTCGTGATCAGCAAAAGGGCCGATATGAACAGGAGGAAACGTCAAAAGATGGAGCAACAAAGCCACGAGTTACATCTCGGATCCTATTGAATAAGTGGCAGCGGTAGAAGGAAAAGGATTATCAACGATGGTTAGAGGATCAAGAGTACCAGCGTCAACTAGAAGAAGAAAGGTATGAAAGGAGACAAGCCGAATCACACTGGAATTGTCCTTTCTTCAGATACTGCTGGAATGAAGGTTTAAAATTGCCTACCAGACATGACTGTCTAGAATGCAGCAATCCATATTGGAAGTTTAGGCGATCTCAGATCAACCGCCGGTCTATCCATGCCCAGGATGCATATCATCATAATAACATGGATCGGCGCTTAAAAAATAAAAGTATTCATGATCGGCTGGGAAAAAGAGTTGTTGACCAAGACTGGGCCGATAATGAAGAAGGATGCAACCAAAGGGAGCATGTATGGCAAGAAGGCCAATGGTGCCCCGGAGGATTAACAAGAAGCCAGAAGAGAAGAGTACAACGCCTAAGGAATAAAGAGTTGGAACAGGCTCAAGTATCCGGTAAACCTCAAGTATGGTGTGCCAAGCAGATAGCCGATAGAAAGCAACCATTGGCTAATATCCAAATGACTTTTCTATTGCCATCAGAGTTCAGAGCTCCAGCAAATCAGGAAGTTTATTCAGATTTCGATAAATCGGAGTATGAAGAGATGGTTGCCAAGTTGACAGTCGTGCAGCAAGCGATATTTGGCAGACCAGTCAAACATCGGCACTTGAAGGCGTTGTATATGAAAGGTCTTATTGATGGAAAGCCGATGAGCAAGATGTTGGTGGACGGAGGTGCATCTGTCAATCTTATGCCTTATACTACTTTTTGTAAGCTTGGCAAAGGACCAGAAGATCTGTTGGAAACCGACACGATGCTCAGAGACTTCAGAGGTAACACGTCTAAGACCCGAGGGGCAATAAATGTTGAACTAACAATTGGAAGCAAGACTCTGCCCACCACATTCTTCGTCATTGATGGAAAGGGGTCGTATAGTTTACTCCTCGGTTGTGATTGGATTCATGCGAATTGCTGCATACTGTCAACCATGCATCAGTGTTTGATTCAATGGAATGGATATGATGTCGAATTGGTTCGTGCTGATGAGTCCATAAGCATCGCAATAGCCGATCCAGTCTTTTGGGAACTGGGAGATTTCGAATGTTTCTCTGGCAAGACATGGGAAGGAGGCTTCATTAAAATCAGAAATGAAAGCCAATAGCCGATGCAAGCGATCGGCTCTGAGAGTTTGTTTTAGTAGAAAAGTCACAGCTTCACGTTGGTTGTTGGATCAAAGGAAAATGAGTATTAAGTCTTGGAGATGGGTTTAGGCCGACGTATGTGAAGGCTGAGTTAAAGTGTAAGTGCGATTCAGAGTTAATGGATTTCTTAAAAGAAGTTTTGTTTCGCTTAATAGGATGCTTGACCTGGGTTGATTACTCTTCCGACCTTTTATTTTGAAAGTTCTATGGGATGTTATCCTAGCGTCTTATTAACACTTGGTAGCCAATTCATTCTCGGCTCTAATAGCCGGTACCAGGAGGGTATCGCCTCTAGTTCAAAAAGTAAACATCTTCACAGATAGTAATAGCCGATATGATATGTATCGCTTGTAGAGCGAAAAACAAAAAAAGCAAGAAACATTCACAGTTATAAACAAGAGCATTGCACTGAGGCACATTCATGAAGGAACAAGAGTCTTTGTTCATTAGATTACCCTAAATACAGACTAATCAAAGATCTTGTTCACCACATCCTGAGCGGATGTGATGTCTACTACGGCCTCCGCTGCAATAGTGAATTCTTCAAGCAGGTCCTCGTGCTCCTTAGGGCCATCGCCCATTGGGAAACTAGTTTCCATGGCGTGAAGCTCGTACCCCGTTTGGACTTGTGCCGCGGTTAGCACCACCGCCGCACCATGACAAAAGCCATGGAGGGCGATCACCCAAATGCGAACCGGGACGTCTTGAAGACGAGCGTCGATGGAGGAACCCCGGGCATTGATAGTGTCTACGGCCGCGTTCGCCGCCAGTTGAAGAGATTCCAACTGTGCTATCAAGGCTGACAAATCACGAGAACAAGAAGACGGTCAAGATGAAAATAATGGAAGTCAAAACAAAAGCCTTCATGGGATTCATCTTACCTGCCACCATGGCGTCGGATTCGGTCAGCCGCGCTCGGACGGCGCTGGCCTCCTCTTCAGCCGCATGAAGGGTGGCCAGGGAAACCCCAAGGCGAATCTCCAGTTGGCCATTCTCCCTAGTCGCCTCAGAGTAACGGTTTTGAGCCATCCTCCACTCATGAAGATAGCGCCGGGCGTCGTCGCCGTTGTAGGAATAAGAAGAATCCGACGACGAGGCCGGCACAGAAGATGCGGTGTTAGAAGGCCCGCCGGCCCTGGGAAGGGGGCGGAGACTATCATTCACAACAAACCTATAGGTGAATTAGAACTATTCATCATCATAAACAAGAAATGTCGATCTCACTTCATGCGTCGGAGACGCTGGTTCATTGGCATTCTCTCCTCCGGGATTTCCTCCACCGCACGCTTACCTCGGTTATCTTCGTCGGCCATGGAGAACGATCGGATCTACGAAAGGGAGAAAGAGAACCGCTACAGGGTTTCGACGGGCGGAGAAGAGCAGAAAAAACAGTTGCGAGTATGGATGTATTCGAGGCCGAAACCACCAACCGGTATTTGAAGACCTGAGGCGAAGGGACGGGCGCCTCGGGACGCGTAAAGGCAATAGTAATTAATGGATTAATGGAAGGCGAAGCGCCACTTCACTAATGCCAATGGGGATACAGCGCTGAGCAATTGAAAGGCAGGAAATCGAAGGGTTCTCTTAATAAAAGCTGTGTTTTCAGACTTGGTTAGACTAAGGGCCTGGATCGGCTGTATCAAATCAGCTCTTTAGCCGAAGAAGGAAGCATGAGTAAACAACGGAGAATATGATCGGTTCTACACAAGATCCACGATGACATGTAGATCTCGAGTCTAGGGCACCATGGGTCGCTATTGGTATTTCTAGTCAAATGACATCAGCTCCTTCAGGCTATTGACTTCTTCAGTTGATCTAGAAGTGCTCTCGAAAACACACTTATGACGACCGAAAGCGAGATAGCCGGTATGATCGCCTAATCAGGGGAAACCCTATCGGCTCAGGCATTGTGCGCCTGGTACGTTTTGGAGACGCTGGGAGGAGGAGAAGGATTCAGCAAATCAATGGGGAATATTTGAAGGAATATTACCCTAACGTTTGGATTAATACTCAACGACCAATTCGCTCGACTGACAGCTCTAATGGCCAATGCTAGAGAGGTATCGCTGATAGACCCAGAAGAGTAAAAGTCGGTACAATGCGTATTATCCATGGGGGGCAAAGCAAGCATGAACAAAGTAATGCGCATGGTGCCAAGACAGGGAAATTATCTGCTAAATATCGCCTATTACAAACTATGGGCCGAGGAAAAACTTGCCTACTATGTCATCGGCCAAAGTATTAAAAATTACAAAATTGGCGGCACTCATGAAATCTTCAGCCAAGCGCTCCTGCTCCCAAGGGTATGTTGCGTCTAGAAAACCATGGGGAAGAAGTTGAAGATTTCGGCCCAAATGGGCTTGGGCGGCAGCCAACACCGTGGCAGCGCCATGACGAACGCCATGGAGAGCAACCTCCCTGACATGATTTGGGATGTCATGCAAACGGACCACCAGAACAGCGCCCCTGGCATTAACAAATCCCACCGCATGATCCGCAGCTGATCGAAGGCTCTCCAATTGGGCAGATAGATCTAAAAGATTCAAAGGGAAGGTGATTAGAGTCCCGGAGACAAAATTGAAAAGAAATAGAGGTTACGATAGGCATCTCACCCGCAATTCTGGCCTTGGCCTTGGCCAACCTATCCTCCATCGAATCGACCGTAGGAGGTGATCGGCATCGAACCATGCCCAGGGCCGATTCTACGAGGGATAGACACTCAGCGAGACTCTAGCCATGTCGATCAATGGAGGCAAGCAGATCATTATTATCAATCCACCCCATCTGATGGCAAGGGGGCTAGCGGCAAGCTATCGATAAGGAAGGGCCTGAAGGCCAAATGGAGTTGGCCCTGTTCCCCGAGACAACGGAGGTATCACGGGATACACCCTCCTGACGGCGAAGGCACTGACGCGATGATGCAGATCCGATGAAGACCTTCTTAGGAGACCTCTTGCTGTTCTCCATGATCTCTAACCTACGGAAAAGCAGGAACTATGCTAAGGGTGCAGAAGGTTTGAGGCAAAGTGAGTTATACTTGGATCCACTGCCAAGGCCTATTTATATAGCCCAGGAAGGCGAGAAGATAGATTTCGCCAGGAGATATGAAATTGAAATCAGAAACAGAAACGGATTGGCACTCCAGGAATTCAAGGGACGGATAACGGAAGGATAGCAAATTCGAACTTATCGTTTCCCAAAATTACGAAGCATTGTGAGACAGATATAAAGAGTCTACATTAATTAGAGACCTACCCACCAAGGCTTCTTTGGATTGAAGGGAGTCTGGATCCCCATAAGGCCGAGGGTCATCGTAAACCAAGTCACATCGGCCCATTGATAAGATTATGCAAGAGAAAGGGAAAAGCAGCCTGCCTAACAAGTACCCAGCTAATTCCTCGGTGATGGGGAGACCGCTGGAAAGAAGCTTGTGGCTTTCCCGATTGGCATTTGATGGAACAAACAAGGGAAGGTGTCCACATATTCTAGCCTTCACAAAACGCTAAAACAACTTTGCGAGCATGGAGAGAAGACTCAGGTGATATCACAAGAATTCTTCTAACCGCGATGGCTGGTCTTCTTGCTCAATGAAGCGCTAGAATAAGTGACACAATCACCACATACACAAGAATTCTTCTAACCGCTCAAGATCATCATAATAAAAGGATAGACCATGGAGGATCCAGCGGAGTTGGGAGCACTCGGAAAGACGGATGGAAGAGAAACATGACTAAAGTAGTGAATTGCTCTCGCCAGGGTCGAATAAGCGTTTTATAGCCGGCCCGGGAAGATGAATCCAAATGCCCGTGAAACAGTGGTGCTCTTACAAAAGTTTTGAGGCATAGGCTCGTGAATGGACGCAAGCGGTGACGGACGGTGGACCCCAGATCAAGGTTCTCTACCCGTGACTGTGGACCAATCAGAGATGCAGACAGGATAATTTTGGAATAAAATTACTTTTATCCCAAAATTGGGGAACATGTGTTTACACCAGAATTTGGAAGAAGGATTTCAGAGGCTCGAAAACTCCCAAAAACCATGTCAGCTAGGAATCAATTGCGTGTAGATCGAAAATAGCTGATTCGGATACAACACTAGAATCGACTTTCTTCAGATAGCGCAGATAATGACAGAAGCTATGATCGGCGCTGCCAAAGATTGTAACAAATCATGCTCGAGTAGGATTCATGTCTAGATTCCGGGTGTAAATATCAAACCCCGGCTATTGTAAAGGGAAACCAATCAATCAAATACAAGTCAATTACTTTTTTCGGGTCCGGCCACCCCTTAGGAGTAGGAGTAGAGTAGATCTCGGCGAGTTCTTCAGCAAGTACGGCTGCATCGATCCGGTCGACCTCCACTGCTTGTTGTAAGTACCATCATGGTTTATACATCTGTTCGTATGGCTGCACCGATCCGGTCGACCCCCATTGCGGCTCTGGTATAAGCTAGTTATCGACTCTTGCTTAATTCAAGTATGGCCTGTGTGATTCTGTCTCACACCCCACTGCTTGAATTAGATCAAGGTCAAGTTATCGGCTCTACCTTAGTATGGCAGTCTTTGGTAGATTCATTAAGTTACCGATATTGCTTATTACTTTCATTGTTTATCTAATTATAGCAATATCACTCTGCCCGATTGAGATTGATCTGGATCGGCCTTACATCTTGTTTAACTCATCGTTTGCTAATCTAAAACTGATCTAATCTACATCTTAAGCGATGAGTTATGTTTTTATCGGCTATTTTGCATCAATCTTAATCGTGCATAGCGTGCGGTTAAGGCATGTTCGATCTTGAGTAGATCTATTGATTAGCGAGAACCGTTCCATGGCTCGTTATCACAGCCTATGAGATTCTGCCTCTCACCCCACTGTTAGCACCTTGGAGTGGGGATCGTTAGTTGATAGATCCGTTCCTGAGAAGGCATGACTTTAACTGTGCGCTATGCCTGAATCGGCTGTTTAGCCGATATCGAATGCTTTCACGAACAGTTCACATCACAAGATCATTGAAGTAGAGATAAGTTGAAAGATATGTTAGCCCCATGATCTTATTATTGTATTACGGCCTGCATGATTCTGCCTCATGCCCCACTGATATTAGTAGTGAGTTAGGGTCGTCGAGTCTATTGTTGTTTCTACGGTCTGCATGATTCTGCCTCATGCCCCACTAGTCATGGCGATAGATGAGATCTAACATGTTTATTAGATTTATCTTTATTAAATGGTTAAGTGGTGTTGAATTATTTCTTTATATAAAAAGGGGTTCGGTTACTTATAATCATTGGCTCAGTTTAAACCAATCATCATTGATATCTTATTACCATTGATTAAATTATTGCTCGAATTATATCTATCTTGGATGATAACCGATTCTTCTTACACAACCCCATGAGCTTTAATCGATTTATTCTTATGAATATGCTGGAATCGACTATTTAGTTGATCTCCTCTCATATCGGCTCTCAGAGCCGCACATTCGGGACTGTCTGGCAACACTGGCATGTTCCGCCCTTAATTACTGATAAACTTTCTTTCCTTGTCAATTACAGGGTCAAATTGACTGGCACGTCTTGGGATGATTGCGCAGGATCGACCACCCTTGCATTGAAGCTAGACGGATCTGCTCCATCGAGCGGACCCTTCCGGCTTGCTGCGTGTGACCTCGGCACGGGACGAAATTCTGTGTCGACAGAAATGTTTTAAGGGGAAAACACATAAGAAGATCAATATGCCAGGAGTTAGGGATGTCAACTTCATTCATCTCGCATAGTCTGTAAGACCCTGGTCGGGTGACGTAACACCCTACGTCATGTATCTTTGGTGGGTTGTATATTGATATGAGGTGAAAAAACGAGGGGGTCTCTACCCGCCTTTATATATAGCGGGGGGGGGGTAGGGTTACAGGTCGATTGAATCTAATCCTGATCGGTTACATGATAGGAATTACAAACATCACAGAATCTAGCATATCCGAACAGATTATCCTTGATTGCCAAGGATCTTCACGTAGCTTTGCAAGGCACACCGACCTGTGTCGTGCTCCGCCTGGCGTAGTATCACGGGCTAGGCCTCTCCTAGCGGCTCGGCCCATGTGCAACCCTGTGGGTATCCGGGTCATACCCCCACAATTTCTGCTTCTGGGCCGTAGTGCTGTAAGAGCTCCCTTCTTTTGGGCGAGGATCACACGGCCTTCGCCCGAGCCTCCGCCTGTGCTCTGCGACCTCCGTCGGGGAGCTCCTTCGGGTACCTTCAGAGTCTGCGCTTGGACCTCCGCCTTCCGGTGGTCTGAGGCGAAGGCTCTCCTTGGCGTTCCTACGTTTTGACCTACGCCACACCAGCAGCTGGATCGGAAGGCTCCTCCTGGTGTACCTACGCACCAGGAAACATGTGAACAGTGTTGTCACACAGGGGCCTCCGCTACTCATATATCTGTGTCCCAACACTTCATTACCCTTGCACCCATTTAGTGAAATGCAGAAAACCATGCTCATTCAGCGTAGTGTAGAAAAACAATTTCTGCTCTAGATTAGGAATGGCGCACCGCTGGAGTACAAATTTGAGATTGGGTTTTATCTCTGCAAGAGTAGTTTATATTTTAAGCCGACTGCACCCTCTTGTTTCAGTGCTTGGTACTCTTATGTCGAAACAACATAGGAGGTTGGTCTTCCAAGTTTACAAATGTTAATGTCGTTGGCCTTTTCCGGTTACTCCTTTTTTGGCATGTAAACTGCATACATAAAAAAATATATCAGTTTCCCCTTTTCAGCTATTTCAGGTTCGACATATCTGTATGGAGATGAACCAGAGGATGCGTGGATTGGATGTTAGGTGGAAGAAAGAAGCATACATATTTTCTCAAGATAAAAAGACATTTATCGTGTTTGCTGTTGCAGGTTATTTCTTGTCTTGACTGTACATAGTTTTGGTTAATACATTAATGTTGCTAATAACCGTGATAATTCTTTTGCGTGTAGGAATGACAGACCGAGAGCAAGAAGGCGATACATTCTTCGTGTGATTGACTGATCGTTGTACTCTGCAGCTGATATATATATATATATATATATATATATATGAGTACTGCTTTTACTTCTACACTCTGGATTATTTCCAGTTGACAGTTGGTGTACCATAGATTGACACTCAGGTGTTCTCAGTTGAGTTCTGTTCCAGATTTCCCTTAACTTTACGTTGCCCGTCCTTTTTACTTTGCCCCTTTGGTTTTGCACTTGCCAACTGTGCTGTTCGCGCGCTTGACCTGTCGGTTCGTGCGGGGGTGCGCCACAGCAGCCCAATCGACGCGGATGTGGTATTCATCGCAGAATAAGAGGAACTTATTCCCAGTGAACTGCATGCCGTTGTCCATGATAATGGAGTTCAGGACTCCAAAGCGATAGATGATGTCAAGGAAGAACAGCATGGCTTGCTCGAACTTGATCGCGGAGATTGGTCGAGCCTCTATCCACTTTATAAACTTGTTTACGGTGACAAGCAAGTGCATATAGCCCCCGGGCGCCCTCTTGAGAGGTCCGACCAGATCAAGCCCCTAGACCGTGAATGGCCACATGATGGAGATTGTTTGGAGTGCTTGGGCCGGCAGGTGGGTCTGCCAAGCATAGTATTGACACCCTTCACAGGTGCGCACAATCTGTTTAGCATCGGCTACTGCGGTCGGCCAGTAGAAGCCTTGTTGGAACACGTTTCCGACCGGGGTCCTAGGTGGGGCATGGTGTCTGCAAACCCCACCGTGGATGTCACTCAACAACTGCTTCCCTTGTCCGATGGGGATGCAGCGCTGCAGGATACCGGTGTGGCTTCACCTGTAGAGCTCGCCCTGAATAACGACAAAGAACTTAGCACGATGCGCGAGCTGCCGAGCCTCCGTTTTTTCCATCGGCAGTGCCTCACGGAGGAGGTAGTCGAGGTAAGGCGTCCTCTAGTTAGCTAGAGGGTCAGGCTCTGTCGCTGGATCCTCATCAAGGTCCATGACTTCGGGGTTGAATGGAGCCACCGGCTGGTTAGCCCCTGAGCCTAGGGTAGATGGCCCGTCACTGGTCTATTCCTGCTCCTCGTAGCGGACTGAGGGCTTATACTGATCGCTGGCGAAGACACCTGTCGGCACCGGCTCTCGGCCGGACATCGTTTTTGCCAGTGAGTCGGCTGCCTCATTGAGACACCTCAGGATGTGATTGAGCTTGAGACCATTGAACTTGTCCTCCAGCTGGCAGACTTCTCGGCAATACGCATCCATCTTTGCGTTGTAGCAGCTTGATTCCTTCATGACTTGGTCGATGACTAGCTAGGAGTCGCCACGGATGTCAAGCCATCGGATACCCAACTCGATGGCGATGCGCAGGCCATTGATGACTGCCTCATGCTCAGCCACATTGTTGGAGGGGAAATGGATGCGAACCATGTACCTCATGCGTACCTCGAGGGGCGAAATGAAGACCAGCCCTGTGCTGGTGTCTTTCTTCATCAGCGATCCATTGAAGTACATCGTCCAGTACTCTTGGTCGATGACTATTGGCGGCATTTGGATCTTGGTCCACTCTACAACAAAATCAGCCAGCACTTGGGACTTGATGGCCGTCCAAGGGGCATATGAAATGCCTTCACACATCAGCTTGAGTGCCCACTTCATGATTCTTCCTGTGGCCTCCCGGCTTTGGATGACCTCGCTGAGAGGGAAGGACGTCATGACTGTCATGGGATGCGACTCAAAGTAGTGGCACAACTTGCTCTTGGCGATAAGGATGGCATACATGAGTTTCTGGATTTGGGGATAGCGAGTCTTGGAATCAGACAAGACCTCGCTAATAAAGCACATAGGACGCTGCACTTCGAGGGCATGTCCCTCTTCTTCTCGCTCTACCACTAGGGCGGCGCTGACCACTTGTGTGTGCCGTAATGTAGAGCAGAAGTAGTTCCCCATCGGTCGGGGGGACTAGGATCGGGGCCTTTGTCAGGAGCTGCTTGACCTTGTCAAGTGCCTCCTAGGCCTCGAGCGTCCATTCGAAACGGCCGGCCTTCTTCAAAAGCCGATAGAGGGGGAGACCTCGTTTGTCGAGGCACGAGATAAAGCGGTTGAGCACGGCGAGGCACCTTGTAACTCGCTATACCCCCTTCATGTTCTAAATTGGGCCCATCCTCGTGATGGACGAGATCTTCTTTGGGTTGGCTTCGATGCCATGCTCGGAGATGATAAAACCCTACAACATACCCCTTGGGACCCCAAAAATGCACTTCTAGAGGTTGAGTTTGATGCCGTTTGCTTAGAGTTTCACGAAGGTCTGCTCTAGGTCGGCTATGACCTGGTCAACTCGTTTGGACTTGACAACGATGTCATCCACGTAGGCCTCAATGGTCTGCCCGATGAGATCCCCGAAACACTTGAGCATGCAGCGTTGGTACGTAGCCCCCAAGTTCTTTAGGCCGAATGGCATTGTGATGTAGCAGAACGATCTGAATGGGGTGATGAAAGATGTCATGAGCTGGTCGGACTCTTTCATCACGATTTGATGGTACCTAGAGTACACATCAAGGAAGCAAAGGGTTTCACACCTTGAGGTCGAGTCGACTACTTGGTCTATGCATGGCAAAGGAAATAGATCCTTTGGACACGCTTTGTTGAGACCCGTGTAGTAAACACATATTCTCAATTTCTCCCTCTTTTTTGTTCAAGAACGGGATTGGCTAACCACTCGGGGTGGTATACTTCCTTGATGAACCCGGCCGCCAAAAGCTTCGCAATCTCCTCGCTAATGGCCCTACGTCTCTCCTCGTCGAAGCGACGCTGGCGTTGCTTCACTGGCTTGGAGCCTAGCCTGATCTTCAAGGCATGCTTGATGACTTCACTCAGAATGCCTGGTATGTCTTAGGGTCTCCACGCAAAGATGTCTCTGTTGGCATGGAGGAAGTCGGCGAGCGCGCTTTCCTATTCGGAGGAAAGCGTGGTGCTAATGCGCACCTGTCGGCACAAAAACGTCGACATGCAGCAAGCCAGAAGGATCTGTTTGAAGGAGCAAGGCTAGAGATCCGCTTGGCTTCAACGCAGGACTAGTCGACCCTATGAATTTCTAAAGGCGTGCTAGTCAATTTGACCTGCAATTAACAAGGAGAGAAAGTTTATCAGTAATTTAGGGTGGAACATGCCGGTTTTGCCCAGACCGTTCTAAGTGTGCCGCTTTGGGAGCAGCCAGACGGGAAAGTCGACTAAATAGCCGATACGAGAAGAAATCGGCTATTAAGGACTACGATGTTTGTGGGTCACGATTGATTTTACAGTAACGAATACAATGCACCCAGATATAAGTAAAATCATCAGCTAGGTAAATATAACCGGTGTAAAGCATTGAGCCGATAAGTTTAACGAGAATGGATATAACATGCAAACAAATCGACTATCTAGTACAAATGGATCTATAAACGCTCTGAATCTAATCTGTTACCATCAATAGTGAGGTTCGATCGGATTGATGCAGCTATGATGATAACAACAAACTAAAGCCAGAGAATCCACAAAACCATCTATACGTTGATAGGTTCCTGAAAGACATGCTATACGTGAGAAGGCGCAGGCAAATCGGCTGAAATAGCTGATTCAGGTAGAAAAGGGATTACAGCATGTGAACAATTGACTATTTAACATGGATAGATCTATAAACTCATCGGACCTAACCTGTTATCCTTAACAGTGGGGTTCGACCGGATCGATGGCAGCCATAATAAAGAGAGAAATCAAACCTTTAAAATAAACAGATCTATTCACATTTAACAGGATCATAAAGACACACTATAAGCGTTAAAGTATAGGTGATCGGCTATTTAGACGATGTAGGCATAATAAATAGCCAGGGTCATGCCTGGTCGCAAGCAAATCTACCAACTAGCATCCTCCGATCTAAAGTACTAACAGTGGGGATTGACCGGATTGTTACATCCACAATAGCGAGCTATAGACCAGATCAACTAGCTAGTAAACATTCTCAAGATCAGACACGCCTTGACCGTGTACTATGCACGACCAAGATCGAAGTAGAACAGCCAAAGAAACATAATCCATCATTTAAAGTAAGAACCATCACGATGTAACAAAATAAACGAGGGACTAAAAGGATGTGAGGCCGATCTAGATCGATCTCGATCGGGCCGGTTGATATTGCTGAAACTAATGACAATAAGAAACATCAGCAAGATCGGTAACTTAATGAATCAACCCGAAGGATGCCACCCTTAGGTAGAGCCGATAACTTGACCTTAATCTAATTCGAGCAGTGGAGGTCAAACTTAACTGATGCAGCCATACTTGAACTAGATAAGAATTGATAACTAGCTTATACTAGAGCTCGCAAGAGGTCAGTCAGACCGATGTAGGCTTACAAATAGAAGTATAAGCCAGGACAGTACTTATAGACAAGCCGGAGGTCGACCGGACCGATGCAGCCCTACTTGTTGAAGAACTTACCGAGATCTACGGTACTCCTACTCCTAAGGGTTGGCATAAAGCCGAAAAAAGTAATTTGTATTGATTGATTGGATGCCCTTTTTACAATAGCCGGGGTCCAATATTTATACCCAGAACCTAAGCATGAATCCTACTTAAGTATAACTCATTACAATTTTTGGTATAAGAGAAAACTTTCCAAACTAAAGATAACTTGGACCCTAATCTTTCTCTTTTTCTTAGAGTCTGACATATCTTTCCCAATGCCAACCGTACCTCATTGCCGTTATCTGCTTATGTCATCCGAAGAGAGCCGATTCCAGTTCCGCATCTGAATCAGCTGATATCGATCCCTTGATAACACAATCTTGGAAGCTTCGAGTTCCCGCGTTCTTCTTCCCAAATTTTGGTGTAAACAGCACCACTTTGCCCTCAGATCTGCTAGGGTCTGTGAGGACATCGTTGGCGCCCTCTACACGCTCAAAAGACCCAGCCAACCGCTTGGGGTCGGGCGCTTCTTTGACGACCTCCTCCCCGATGGCCACAAGCTCTTTGGAGGCAACAATTGCCATGGCATGTTCGCAGCACTCGACCTCGCACTCGTAGGTGCGCTAGAAGGAGGTGCCGATGGTGATGACCCCGCATGGACCTGGCATCTTCAACTTCAGATAGATGTAGTTGGGGACGGCCATGAACTTCGTGTCGCATGGACATCCCAGGATGGTGTGGTAGGTTCCGTGGAACCCTACTACCTCGAAGGTAAGGGTCTCCATCCTATAATTGGTCGGATACTGGAAGGTGATAGGCAGATCGATCTGCCCAAGTGGCATGACTTGCTTTTTTGTCCGGATGCGCGATCGGTCGACGCCCATGGTGTCGAGAATTTTAGCGTACATGATGTTGAGGCCGCTGGCTCCATCCATCAGCACCTTGGTGAGTCGCTTCGTGTCGATGACCGGGTCAACCACGAGCGGGTATCTTCCTGGCTACGGGACACTTTCCGGGTAGTCGGTCCAATCAAAGGTTATGGCAGACTCCGACCATCGAAGGAAGGAAGGCACAGCTAACTCAGCCATATAGACCTCATAGCGCACAAGCTTCTGGCAGCGCTTGAAGTCATAGGCTGCCAACCCTCCAAAGATCATGAGGCATCCATCCAGCATTGGAAATCCACCGTCCTTCCCCTCGGCATCGTCTACGATCGTCTTAGGATCCTTCCTATGCTCCCCTTTATTGGAGCCTCCAGACAAGAACCGCTTCATGAGGACATAGTCCTTGTATAGGTGCTTGACAGGGAAAGCATGGTTTGGGCATGGCCCTTTGAGCAGCTTCTCGAAGTGGTCCAAGGTACCCTCGGCGGGCTTCCAACTCCCTTGCGGTCGGCAGCGGCCACAAGCGAGCCCTCGTGCCCTGCTTGTTCTTCTTCTTGTTGGGGCAGTTGGAGGCGCCTTCGCCCGTGTCCTCGTCCCATTTTGCCTTGCCCTTAGGGTGGTCGAAAATCGCCACGACCACCACCTCGCCTGAGGCATGGCTTTTGGTGATGTCGAGGAGCTCCTTGGTGGTTCATGGGCCCTTACATCCTAGCTTGTGAACCAGGGACTCGCAGGTGGTCTCGGACAGGAAAGCTCCTATGACATCGGCATCGGGTAGCTTGTTGCACTGCCAGGATAAGCGTCAGATGTACCCATGAAGAGTTTTCTCGGACTTCTATTGGCAGTTTTTGAGAACCCATGGGTTCCCAAGATGCGTGTATGTGCCCTAGAAGTCTCCCACGATGATTTCTTTTAGGTCCGCCCAACTTTGGATTCGGCTGGGCGGAAGGTGTTCCAACCACGTTCGCGCCGAATCGGCCAGGAATAATGGAAGGTTGTAGATAATGAAATTGTCACCATCCGCTCCACCGACTTGGCAAGAAAGCCGATAATCCTCGAGCCACAGTCTGAGGTTTATTTCCCTAGAGTATTTCGGGATGTTGGTTGGCGGTCAGTACCACGGTGGGAAGACGACATTGAGGATATGTCGGCAAAAGGCCTAAGGTCCCAGCAAGTCGGGGCTTGGGCTTCGGTCCTCGCCACTGTCATAGCATCCGCCATGATGAGGGTGGTAGCGGTGGCTAGCCTCCACCCTCTCGTTGCCGTGGGCACACCTGCAGGCATCTAGGGTGTTGTGCGTGTCACGGTGGAGGCTAAGACGCTCATGCACTAGGACCTCGGTGCACGGCCTGCCGCCTCGCTGTGCCTGGTGGACTGACAAGCTCTTGGTCTGCTGCATTGCCGCACGCTCGAGTAGCGTGCAAATCTCGCGATGGGCTCGATGATCCTCGGGCGTCATGGGCCCTGAAACCACCAAAGCAAGGCCGCCGGGGCAGCGATGTTTTGGCTTGCCTAGGTGAAGTGTGGGAGGGATTCGTTGTCCTCGATGATCCTTCGGTTCACGTCATGGGCCGTGGCGCGCGTATGCCCACCATCTCCATGACGCTGAATCTCTCGCTCGAGCTCTGCGCATTCCTGCTCAAGCTAGAGTCATGCTTCTTCAAGCTCTTGGTACCATGCCCTCAGCTACTCTACCTACAGGCGAGGTAGGCCCCCTACATCCCCCTTGACCTCGTCATCAAGATTGTCTTTTGGGGTAGCCCCTCCCTCACGGATGCTTTCGATGTATCCTTTGGGGGTACCTTCCATGAAACATTCGTGCAAGTGGTGATGGCTCCCCCTGCTAGAATCAGAGTCAGAGAGTGACCCCGATTCTCCCATGAGAAGGTCATGGAAAGATTCCATGACATATTTGGTCATCCCCACAAACTCGTCGTTCATAGGGAATGGGGGCATGCGCTATGCCACAAGGTGGCCAATGGTCTCTGCGGCATTGCGCAGACCAAACAGGAGCGCTGTCGGGATGCTCCGGATGAGGTATTCCAGGGAGAGCAGCTCTCCTCTGGCAAGCTGCATCATGACGTTGGTGAACGAGAAGGTGAGGCGGCGTAGGTCCTCCTGAGACGGTTGGGGTCCCAGGAAGGTGCTGAGCTGGCGTTCTAGCCTCCCATAATCAAAGCCAAGGAGCTGGTCGCTCCTGGGGGCATGGGCCTCCTATGTATGTAGCTACAGCTCCTCAAGCACCTCGGCGATCATGTTGAGGCCGACGGAGTAGAGAGGTTGGACGGCGGTAGGAATCGGCGCCAACTCTCCCTTCGTCGTAACGATGAAGTCTAGGCTCTCTAAGCGCATGTGCATGCTTGGGACCCAGCGGACGCCATGACTAGCCATCTGGGGCCTGATGTGGACGTCGAGACACGCAAAAAGCCCCTACCTGGCGTGCCAACTGTCAGTGTTTTTGGACCACCGATGAGTAAATTTGTATTTGCGCATGTGGCTCGGATGGTGTGCTCGGAGGACACAAGGGTTTATACTGGTTCGGGTGGAACGTCCCTACATCCAGTTCACTATTGCTCGTGTTATTAGCGCTTGGTTTGCAGTAGGGGTTACAAACAGGCGAGAGAGGGAGAGGATCCCAAGGCTCTGGTGGAAGGAGTAAACGGGTGCTGAGAGCTCGCTTGCCGCTCAGCTATGTGCTCGTGTTGTGCTCTTATGTTTCGATCCCCCTAGCATGGGGCGCCTTGCTTCCCCTTTTATAGGCGAAGGGAAAGTGTGGGTTATAGAGGAGGAAAAGGAGAAGAACGAGAGAGAGAAGAAGGCTTCCAGGGTGGCTGGGTCCTTCTTCTCCTTCATGCGGGTCCCACTGATCCTAAAAATATCAATAGGGATGGCCCCATGTCATGGCCCTATTCATCACTAGCGCCATGCGCATGCATCATCTGCCGGTCATGGCATTCCACTTTGTCCCGACAGATGTCATGGTGAACTAACGCACCTGTTAGCGTCCGTACGTGGATTAGGTAGAACAACACTAGCACGTCTAACACTATTCTTGATGTGAATCCCCAGGTATGGCCCATCATGGCCACATGTTACATCAAGGTGTGCCAGCCTCTTCCCTAGCATCAGAGTTTTGACTCAGGCCCATACACTTAGATCTGGTGTGGTTGGCGGCGGTATGGGTCCCCGTCAGACGAGACGGAAACCACGTCCTCGAGGTCGGGCAAGGCGAAGCCCGCGACCTTAGGGGAGACGGAGCCTACGTCCTCGAGGTCGGGCGATATGAAAACCATGTCCTTGGGGTATGGTGAGATGGAGCCCGCACCCAAGGGGTTGGGTGAGATGGAACCCGCGTTCTTGGGGTCGGACGAGATAGAAACCGTGTCCTTGGGGTCGAGCGAGACGAAGCCCGCACCCAAGGGGTCAGGCAAGACGGAACCCATGTCCTTGGGGTCAGGCAAGACAGAGCCCGCGGCCTTGAGGTCGGGCAAGACGGAGCCCACAACCTTGGGGTCGAGCGAGACCTTTTAATATGTCTCGTGCCATCTGGGGAAGTCAGCGTAGATGTTAACTTCCTTGCTTTGGGTATCCCTAATATCGATACCCGACAGCTGTAGAAACCATCAACCTAGCATTCAACATGAGCCTTAAAGTTTATTCAATTTAATTGAATTAAAAATGGGCAAAGCCCAAATTAAATCCACACAAAAAAAACATCAATGATTTGTAAGATTCTAAGAGCTCGATAGGCTAACGAGGCTAGTTGTGGTGTATGTTACTTCGATATTTAGAGCCTAGTTCTTTTCCAACATTTTTCTCTGAGGCTTTGTCATTTCTGTTGATGAATAGAAACGAGGAGAAGCCGATTTTTGTTGGGAGGGGGCGTGTGAGGATAACCTGACCTAGGAATCTAAGATCACTGGCCATCGGAAATGCAACACCAGATGAGACAGGACTGGACTCCGAATACTGCAGAATAAGCTGAAACTACTCTATATCTTTCAACGTACTACGTACTGCACACCACCTAATCTCCCAACGTGGAGATGTGGAGACGTACAGCTTCGACTTCCCGCGTTGTTCTTCCCAAATTTTGGTGTAAACACATGCCCCCAATTTTAGGATAAAAATGATTTTATTCCAAAATTTCTATTTACCTGTTCACCATGTTGCAACCATTTTATATAATATCCCACCAGTATCATTTCCAACTCACTTGGTCCATTCGCTTTTCCCCCTCTTTCTCGAGCAAATCTTAACAACCGACACCACCATCGCCAAGGCCTCAACTCTAGCAAATCTTCTGCTCTATCAAGCTGTTATTCAAACAACCTTCCTTAGTTTCAGATCTATTTTGGCTACAATGGCGACCAGCAACCATGTCCCTGAGGTATGCTTTCAAGTTCCCTTTTTCCAAGTATCAGCCGTTACCCTGCATTTCCTTTCTTCTCAAATTTATTTTATTTGGTTTCTAGGAAATGAGGAATGAAATTTTGATTCCATCGGCTGTTGCTCTCAATGTCTATTTTCTAGGGCCTATGGGTGACCCTGGCCCATCTAACTTTATCCGTCAAGAAACAAACCGAATCCCTTTCAAACAATCTGTAGTGGATTTGCCCTCCTGGAACACCAAAACTCCCTACAGAAACTGCCCCAAAAATGCCTAGGGGATGGAGAAATTGGTTTCGTAGGGTATCGGGGAAAAAGGTTGGAGATTGAAAGATTTATGACTTGAATCAATGCTTGACACTCTCATTGTCTAGAATGGAGTGGAATAATTCACTCCTGATTTCTGCATCTTATTTCTGATCTAACACCCTAAATGCTTTCGTTTTTTGTCATGGCCCAATGATCATCACTTTGGCCGATGTTCATATGTTGACCGGCCTTAGAATAACAGGATCAATGCAACCTTATGACTTCTTAAGTGCTGGATCCAAGAAATTAGCCAAAATATCAGATTGCACAGGATGGGCAAGCTACATTCTAAACCATATTGGAGATGGATCAACTATTAGCGAAAGAAAACATGTGGCTTTTCTGAATATGTGGTTAGAAAGATTCATCTTCTGTGGGTTATCTTGTGTTTCAACTTACAATCATAAACTTATGGCAGAGCATCTGGCAGTAGGCGTTGAGATTCCTCTTAGAAAGTATTTGTTGGGATCAGCTTACCATTTGATGCACCAGGTGGCCGCTCACCTATTGAAGAACGAAGCAATGCACACCATCAGCAGCCCTTGGTGGCTAATACAAATGTGGTTAAATTTGTATATGCATAAGATTGTAAAGCCAAATCTTCAGAATTTGAGCTTTCCCTCCTCCAACTTTGATGAGGAATACAGAGGCGAAGAAGGAAGAACCTGTCAGTGCATGAACAATGGTGAAGCTGCATCGACCATAACAATTATTGTCGATGTTGGCCATCTCTTCAAGAAGTTTTATAGAGGGTTTGATGCAGATATTCTAACTTGGTTACCCTATGATGAGGATGAGAACAATGAGTTGGTCTTCCTATTCAAATTTCAATTTGAATCAGGCTGCTCAGACGAAACGGCAGCAGCAATCTTCGATTCCTTCATCAAACCTTGTGTTCTTCTAGCCGAATTTCGTCATAGCCGCGGCAAAATGTCTACAGGTTCCTTTCTTCCAGGCAACCTTCCAACCTATGAGTTCTACAACCCTTCTTCTATAGCTCATCAGTTTAGTCTTGGTCAACTTCCCCTAGTCTTTTTTTCAAAGATATATTGAAACCGAGAGAAGGCATTAGTGAGGCAATGGAAGCTTTTAGAGTGTTTCAGTTAGGATCAGATCTTCCTTCCCTCTATCTGCATGAATGGACTAGAGCCTCTTTGACTTTCCATTTATATGATCTCTGGTGGCAAGAATGGCACTCCCACCTCTTCTGTGGGCCAGTCCATCCAAGATGCATAGCTCTGGATGGAGATTTTGCTTCTAACAGTGAGGTAACCTACCATTCCCTTTTTTAGAAAAATTATTCGATAAATTCCCCTATCAACTGATCTAACAAACTTTTTTTAGGACACTGAATCTGATCCCCCAAGCATGGACAGGAAAGGGCATCCTATAGATTATTATCCACCATGCCTAGCCTCAAGAATGGGATCAACTGCACCCATACTGAAGAAACTGATGAAAACCCAAGCTGCCTCTACAATTGTAACATATCAATCTTCAAAACACAAGGCAGCCCAAGGGACAAACTAGAAAACCATTACTGGGAAAGGACTTCGTAGAACGAGACCATCAACTGCTCAGGAAAAATAATTCATCCTTTCCTCAAAATGATATTCAACTTCTAATCCCCTTTCTTCACAGTTATCAACCATTGTATCCCAATCTGCTCTGGGTGCGGAACTATTGTCCCAGGCGTTTAAATCAGAATCAACTAAACCTTCATCGGCCGATCCTCAAAAGGAGCCAATTTCAGTTGAACCAAACGATGCTTCTAAGACTATAGAAGATGAGAACCCTTCCACTTCAATCCCTGATGTTGCCAAGGTATCTCATCAAAATTCTTAATTCTTATTCAATTTCTACCCTTCTCTGACCATTTATCACGCCAGATACTCCCCGAGGAAATGTTTATGCAAGAGCAGGAATCTGATAGTCTACCCATTAAAAATGATCCTGCTGTTGTTGACACCCAGACTATCGAACCTTCAGTCCAGCAAATAATTGATGGTAAAAAGCCATATGTCTATTTTATCCTTCTACAACAAGCATGAATTGAAAAAAATCTTCCTTGATGTTTGTAGATACCAATGTTGAAAGTTCAGAGCCGATTCAACCAGATACCATGGGTGCATCATCAGCCATTTCTTCTTCTTAGATAGAAGCTATCCCAGAAAAGGTATCGTATTTACTTCACCATTTATATTATTATCAACTGATTCAATCCTCCTAATAAGATTTTTTTATATATAGGTACTTAATTTTCTAGCTTCGAGCTACTCTTTCAATCTTGAAGAGTATCTAGATGAAGATGAAATCAACTCATCAGCCACCTCTTCTAAAGAAGCATTATCAGAAGAGACCAGAAATCGGCTTAGGAACATATTGCTAATGCTTGAGAAGAATATAGCCAATTTGGTCTAAGATGCAGATTCAATGCAAAGAGTTTTCTTAGCCATTAAGGATAATTTATCCCCAGACCTTATCAAAGTCTTGTCACCTTTATTCATCATTGAAGATCAAGCCCCAAAGGTGAAAAAGGCTCAGAGGAACCTGTCTAATCAAGAAGCTTTATTGGCCAAGAAGAACTCCAATAGACAAGAGGCCAAAGAGCTGACATAGCTGATCGATAATTTGAAGAACTCTCTCAGGAACGATCTAGAGCTGAACCAACTAGAAACCAAGTGTGCAAAACTTGAGAAGGAACTGGAGAACGTGAAGGCTGCCATCGATTGCCATAAGTCCAATCTGGCTCAAATATCCAATGCCATTAGGTAGAAGAAATAGGAACTGCTGACCAAGGTCAGAGAAGGCAAGTCCATCTGCAGTAGCCTTGAGAATATTCTAGGATCAGACGAAGAAGACAAGCAACAAATTGCAGAAGTCGATGCTATCCGGCTAGAAGCATTGAAAGCAATCCAGGATGTTCTAAACTTGTAATATGCATACCAACATGTATTTTGTGTGGAACCAATGATGACCATATTTTCTATCGATCTATTGTATTTCTTGTCTCAGCTAAAGAGCCGATTTGGAAATAGCCGATTCGAGATCTCTAACCTCAATCCAATTAAGTCTGAAAACATGGCCTTCATTAAGAAAACTCCTCAATCTTCTGTCCTCAGTTATCAATGTCGCATTCTGTTCGGAATTAGTGAGGTGGCGCTTCGCCTTCTATTAATTGTGGTTGCCTTTTACACGTCTCGAGATATCTACCACCTTGCTTCGTGGCTATAAATACTAGCCGAGGGCACCGGCCTCGAACACATCTATACTTGCAACTGCTTCTGTTTCTCTGCACTTCTCCGGCTTCACAAACCCTGTAGCAGTTTTCTCCCCCCTTTTCATAGATCCAATCAACCTTATGGCTAGCGAGGACAACCGGGGCAAGCGCACGACGGAGGAGGTTCTAGAGGAGAACCTGCCAATGAGCCAGCGCCTCCATCGTATGAGGTGAGATCGATATCTTCTGCTCATGGCAATGTACTTCTCTAACTTGTTTATAGGTTCATCTTGAATGACGACGTTCGTCCACTTCCTCCAGGGCCGGCGAGCCCTCCAATGCTACATCTAATGCCGCCTCCGCACCAGATTCGTCGTCGAACTCCTCCGACTCCTACAATGGCGACAACGCTCGGTGTTTCCTCTGGGAGTGGAGGGCAGCCTAGGACCATTATTCTGAGGCAACTCGAGAAAACAACCAGCTTGAGATCCACCTCAGGGCCTCTCAAGCTGTCCTTCATGTCGTCGAGGAAGAGGCCAGCGCTGCTCGGGTGAGGCTGGTCGAGTCTGACGCCATGGTAGCGGGTAAGATGGACTCCAAGAACACCTTTATTTTGATTTCTGATGTCTTTATCTTGATAGCTCCTTTATTTCTGTGATCGCCAGCCTTGACGGTGCAGTCGGAGTCCCTCCGACTGGCGCCGAACGTGGCTATGTTGGCCGTCAACGCCCGGGGCCCCCTCATCAATGTCTGCCTCCACGACGTCCTGGCCCGTGTCCAGGAGATCGCCCTTCATGGCGTTCATCGTGGCGCTGGCCGTGGCGCAGGTCCAGACCAGGTATGAGCTCCATACCATGGAGACCGATTTCCCGATGGGCGACGGCCCCGAGGAGCACGAGGAGTTGATCGAAGACTTTGTCGATGCGGCTGAGGCCATCGTGGACATCACATTGGCTCAGGATGTGATAAACAACGTCTTTGATTAGTTTGTATTTAGGGCAAACTAATCAATGAATAAAATCTTCTATTTTTTCTATGATTGTATCTCAGTGCACTTTCTGCAATGTCTTCATATACATCATGATTGTCTCTGTGTTTGTTTTTTGCTCTATAGGCGATACATCTCGTATCGACTTTTCCCCCATTTGGGGTAACTTTGAGCTAGAGGCGATACCCTTCTGGTATCGGCTATTAGAGCCAATGACTGAATGAATCGGCTGTCAAGTGTCAATCCAAACACTAAGATAATATTCTTTCAGACATTTTCCATTGATCGCTTCTTGATAGGTTGCACCAGAACTCTTCAGACCAAGGATCAAACAATTGATCAATCTAGACCAGGCATCTCATAGTATTCCCAAGCAAAACAATCTTCAAATTTCTTTAATAAATCTATCAACTCTTGCTTATACTCAGGATCCAACTTAGCATTCACACACATCGGCCTAGGCATATCTCCAGGACCAATATCTGTCTCCTCTAATTCATCGGCCGATGTAAAGCCATGTCCTAGTTCACCATCTGAACCGTCTATTGGATTATCCATTAAAACAAACTCTCAGAGCCGATTGCTAGGATCAGCTATTGGCCTTCATCATTGATTTTAACGAAGCCTCCTTCCCATAGCTTGCCAGAAAAATAAAGTCTTCTAGTTCCCAATATACTAGATAGGCTGTTGCGATACACACAGAATCATCAGCATGAACCAGCTCAACATTGTCTTCATGCCACTGAATCCAGCATTGATGCATAGTCGATGGTACACAACAATTTGCATGAATCCAATCACGACCAAGGAGTAAACTATACGAACCTTTTCCATCAATGACGAAGAACGTGGTGAGCAAAGTCTTGCTTCCGATTGTCAATTCAACGTTTATTGCCCCCTGGTCTTGGATGCATTACCTCCAAAATCCATAAGCATCATGTCAGTCAGTCAAATCTCCTAGTCCCTTGCTAAGCTTGCGAAAAGTAGTATAAGACATAAGATTAACAGAGGCACCTCCCATCGACAAAACATTTTACATACAAAGCCTTTAAGTGCCGATGCTTGACTGGCTTATCAAATATAGCTTGCTATACAACTACCAACTTGGCAATTATCTCATCATATTCTGATTCGTGAAAATCTAAATAGATTTCTTCATCTACTGGAGCTCTGAATTCTGATGGCAACAGAAAAGCCATTTGAATATTAGCCGATGGTAGACCCCTATCGGCTGTTTGTTTAGCACGCCACTCTTGAGGTCTACCAGATGCCTGAGCCTGTTCTAGCTCTCTGTTCCTTAGGCGTTGCACTCTTCTTTTCTGACTTCTTGTCAAACCTCCTGGACACCATTGCCCCTCCTGCCAAACATACTCTTCCTCGTTATCTTCTTCTTCATAATCAGCCCAGTTTTGATCAACAACTCGCTTCCCAAGCCGATCATGAACACGTCTATTTTTTAAAGCGCCAATCCACATTATTATGATGATACTGATCTCGAGCATGGACAGACCGGTGGTTGGCTTGAGATTGCCTAAACTCCCAATATTGCTCACTGCATTCTGGGTAATCATTTCTAGTAGGCAATTTCAAACCTTCATTCCAACAATGTCTGAAGAAAGGACAATTCCAATGTGATTCAGCTTGCTTTCTTTCATACCTCTCTTTTTCCTGTTGACGCTAGTATTCTTTCTCTTCCAACCAACGCTGATAATTCTTTTTCTTCTGCCGTTGCCATTTATTCAACAAAATTAGAGATGTGACACGCGGCCTTATTGCCCCGTCCCTTGACGTCTCTCCCTGCACGTATCGGCTCTCCTATTGGTCACAACACCTTTTAATCTCTCTATATTCATCAACCGATATTTGCATCTTTGGGTCGATGGTTCCGTCTTCTTTGGCCCTAGTTGATGTTAGGACTTTAGTTTTCCCTTTGAGCAACCTAGCATCAACCATGTTCTGATCTCTTGGGAAAGGATTATCATCAACTTTCATCTTCCAAGGTATACCAAATTTGAGCTTCCCTTGCTGAATAGCCCTCTATATTAGTTGCCGAAAAATTCTGCACTCATTAGTAGAATGAGAAGTAGCGTTATGAAATTTGTAGAACTTCTTATTCCTCAATTGATCAGGAGTTAACATAACATGATTGGCAGGCAACTTGATCGGTCCCTTCTCAAGCAAGAAATCGAAGAGCTTGTCTGATTTTGTGACATCAAAATCATAGCTCTCTTCAACTCCTTTTCCCCAAGGATTTGGCACCATTACTGTCTTTTTGCCCCAATTCTATTCGGTCGCAGCAACCTCTTCTTTTTTGTCGCCCTCATCGCCGTCATCAACTGAATATGGATTATAGGCTTCGACAATTGCGGCATTCTTCTAGAATCGGGTATCTCTGCGCATATTTTGGAATTGGCTATTGAGCGCTGCCACTCGTTGAGCTAACTAACCTAAATTGTCAAACTCTTGCCCAAGAAGCTTCTCTCTCCACGTTGGCAACATTCCTTGAATGGCCAAAGCAGCTAGCTAATCATTAGTCAATCTCAATGAGAAGCACAAATTTCTGGTCTCTCGGAACCTCTGAAGAAACTCGGTGTCCGATTCATTATTTCTCTGCCTTATGGTCGTCAAATCGGTAATTTTCTTTTCTCCTGTCCCGGTATAAAAATATGTATGAAACTTCTTCTCTAGGTCAGCCCAATTAGCAATGGAATTGATTGGTAATGCTGAAAACCAAGTGAAGGCAGGTCCTGACAGGGACAAGGAGAAGAAACGAACTCGATGGGCCTCTTTAATGGATGCTTCGCCCAACTGTGTAAGATATCAATTGACATGTTCTATTGTACTCGTGCTATCTTGGCCAGTGAACTTAGCTAATTCCGGGAGCCTGTAATTTGTAGGAAGAGCGACCAAATCATACCACTCTGGATATGGACGTTTATATGAGAAGGTCTGCCCTTTTGGCTTCAAACCGAACTGATTCTTCATCATCTCGGTCACTCTGAGCAACAACTCATCAGCATTTGAATCTAGATTTCTTTGCAATTGCTGACCCATCTACGGATTATAATCTGCGCCATAATGATATCCTTGTGGAATCTCTATTTGTTGTGTTCTTTGCTGATTTGCTGCTTAAAGTCTCTGGTTGTAAATGCTGGGATCTGTATCTCTATGAATTTTTTGAACTGATGGCGCTATTTTTTTAGCCAACGACAGTATTTGGCTTGATTTGCCAAAATTAACCATTTGATTCTGAACTTGCCCCGTCGGCTGTTGCACATACTGCAATGATAATCCGTGGTTATTTTGCATTTGATTAGTAGTGATACCTTGAACTTGTTCAGATGAGCCCTGAACTGCTTGGACATCATCATTACCAGTTAGTGCTGCTTCTTGTTGGCTAGTACTAGCTTGATTAGTCCTCTGAGTCACTGTATGTGGAATGTTGTAATAAGTCGGTCCAACCTGATCAATTGGATATCCATAAAACACCTCTTTCATGGTATTGTGGAATGTGTTCAAGAAAGTTGTATTATGGTTCAACATGGCATCATGAATAGACTTGTTTACGGCATCTACGAAGAAACACCTATCATCAGCTTCATCTGTATCTGGCTGCCCATGCATCAAAACTCTTAGTAGTGGAAATTTCTGAACAACTTTATTGTCACGTGTCTTGGTGTAGGACAACAAACACTTGTTCTGAAATTCTTCTATAGCTTTACTAATGACATATTTATCCTTATCAGGTAGGTCTTCATAAGGCACCGTAAGGATGTCACTGTTGTTGTAAATTGCCATGACGAATGTGGGGTCCCACTGGACGTGCTAGAACGCGCGTCGGCACAAAAACGTTAACACGCAGCAAGCCGAAAGGATCTGCTTCATGGAGCAAGGCTGGAGATCCGCTTGGCTTCAACGCAGGACCAGTCGACCCTATGAATTCGCAAAGGCGTGCCAGTCATTTTGACCTGTAATTGACAAGGAGAGAAAATTTATTAGTGATTTAGGGTGGAACATGCCGGTTTAGCCTAGACAGTTCCTAGTGTGCCGCTTCGGGAGCAGGCAAACGGGAAAGTCGACTAAATAGCCGATACGAGAAGAAATCTGTTGTTAAGGACTACGATGTTCGTGGGTCATGATTCATTTTACAGTAACAAATACAATGCACCCAGATATAAGTAAAATCATTAGCTAGGTAAATAAGACCGGTGTAAAGCATTGAGCCGATAAGTTTAACGAGAAAGGATATAACATGCGAACAAATCGACTATCTAGTACAAATGAATCTATAAACGCTCTGAATCTAATATGTTACCATCAATAGTGAGGTTCGACCAGATCGATGCAGCTATGATGATAACAACAAACTAAAGCCAAAGAATCCACAAAACCATCTATACATTGACAGATTCCTGAAAGACATGCTATATGTGCGAAAGCGCAGACGAATCGGCTGAAATAGCCCATTTAGGTAGAAATGGGATTATAGCATGTGAACAATCGACTATTTAACATGGACAGATCTATAAACTCATCAGAGCTAACCTGTTATCCTTAATAGTGGGGTTTGATTGGATCGATGGCAGCCATGATAAAGATAACAAATCAAACCTTTAAAATAAACAGAACTATTCACATTTAACAGAATCATGAAGACACACTGTAAGCGTTAAAGTACAGGCGATCGGCTCTTTAGCTGATGCAGGCATAGTAAACAACCAGGGTAATGCCTGGTCGCAGGCAAATCTACCAGCTAGCATCCTTCGATCTAAAGTACTAACAGTGGGGATAGATCGGATCGTTACATCCATAATAGTGAGCTATAGACCATATTCAACTAGCTAGTAAACCTTCTCAAGATCAGACACACCTTGACCGCGTACTATGCATGACCAAGATCGAAGCAGAACAGCCAAAGAAACATAATCCGTCATTTAAAGTAAGAACCATCGCGATGTAACAAAATAAATGAGGGACTAAAAGGATGTGAGGCCGATCTAGATCGATCTCGATCGGGCAGGTTGATATTGCTGAAACTAATGACAATAAGAAACATTAGCAAGATCGGTAACTTAATGAATCTACCCAAAGGATGCCACCCTTAGGTAGAGCTAATAACTTGACCTTAATCTAATTCGAGCAGTGGAGGTCGAACTTAACCGATGCAGCCATACTTGAACTAGATAAGAATTGATAACTAGCTTATACTAGAGCTCGCAAGAGGTCGGCCGGACCGATGCAGCCTTACAAACAGAAGTATAAGCCTTGATGGTACTTATAGACAAGCCAGAGGTCGGCTGGACCGATGCAGCCCTGCTTATTGAAGAACTCGTCGAGATCTACAGTACTCCTACTCCTAAGGGTTGGCGTAAAGCTGAAAAAAGTAATTTGTATTGATTGATTGGATACCCTTTTTACAATAGCCGGGGTCCAATATTTATACCTAAAACCTAAGCATGAATCCTACTTAAGTACGACTCATTACAATCTTTGGTATAAGAGAAAATATTCCTAACTTAAGATAACTTGGACCCTAATCTTTCCCTTTTTGTAGAGTCTGACATGTCTTTCCCGACGCCAACAGTAGCTCATTGATGGTATCTACTGATGTCATCCGAAGAGAGCCGATTCCAGTTCCGCATCTGAATCAACTGATATGGATTCTTATGCAATCGATCCCTTGATAACACAATCTTGGAAGCTTCGAGTTCCCACGTTCTTCTTCCCAAATTTTAGTGTAAACAACACCACTTTGCCCTCTGATCCACTAGGGTCTATGAGGACCTCCTTGGCGCCCTCTACACGCTCAAAAGGCTCGGTCGACCGCTTGGGGTCGGGCGCTTCTTCGACGACCTCCTCCCTGATGGCCACAAGCTCTTTGGAGGCGACAATTGCCATGGTATGTTCGCAGCACTCGACCTCGCACTCATAGGCACGCTAGAAGGAGGCACCGATGGTGATGACCCCTCATGGACCTGGCATCTTCAACTTCAGATAGGTGTAGTTGGGGACGGCCATGAACTTCGCATAGCATGGACGTCCTAGGATGGCATGGTAGGCCCATGGAACCTGACCACCTCGAAGGTAAGTGTCTCCATCCTATAATTGGTCGGATTCCTGAAGGTGATGGGCAGGTCGATCTGCCCAAGTGGCACGGCTTGCTTTTTTGGCCGGATGTGCGATCGGTCGACGCCCATGGTGTCGAGCGTTTTAGCGTACATGATGTTGAGGCCGCTGCCTCCATCCATCAGCACCTTGGTGAGCCACTTCATGCTAAGGATTGGGTCAACCAGGAGCAGGCATCTTCTCGGCTGCGGGACACTTTCTGGGTGGTCGGTCCGATCAAAGGTTATGGCAGACTCCGACCATCGAAGGAAGGCACGGTCAGCTCGGCCGTATAGACCTCACAACACGCAAGCTTCTGGCAGTGCTTTGAGTTGTAGGCCACTGACCCTCCGATGATCATGAGGCAGCCATCCAGCGTCAGAAATCTACCGTCCTTCCCCTCGGCATCATTTGCGGTCGCCTTAGGATCCTTCCTATGCTCCCCCTTGTTGGAGCCTCCGGATAAGAACCGCTTCATGAGGACGTAGTCCTTTTATAGGTGCTTGACGGGGAAAGCATGGTTTGGGCATGGCCCTTCGACCAGCTTCTTGAAGTGGTCCGAGGTACCCTTGGTGGGCTTTTGACCCCCTTGCGGTCGGCAACGACCACGAGCAAGCCCTCGTGTCGCTGCTTGTTCTTCTTCTTGTTGGGGCGGTTGGAGGCACCTTCACCAGCATCCTCGTCCCGTTTTGCCTTGCCCTTGGGGTGGTCAAAAATCACCCCAACCGCCACCTCGCCCGAGGCATGGCTGGTGGCAATGTCGAGGAGCTCCTTGGTGGTTTATGGGCCCTTACATCCTAGCTTGTGAATAGGGACTCACAGGTGGTCCCGGATAGGAAAGCTCCTATGATGTCAGCGTCGGCGACGTCGGGAAACTCGTTGCACTACCGGTAGAAGCGCCGGATGTACCCACGAAGAGTTTTCTTGAACTTTTGTTGGCAGTTTTTGAGATCCCATGGGTTCCCAAGACGCGCGTATGTGCCCTAGAAGTTTCCCACGAAGATTTCTTTTAGGTCCGCCCAACTTTGGATTCGGTTGGGCGGAAGGTGTTCCAACCACGTTCGCGCCGAATCAGCTAGGAACAATGGAAGGTTGCGGATAATGAAATTGTTACTATCCACTCCACCGGCGTGGCAAGCAAGCTGATAATCCTTGAGCCATAGTCTGAGGTTTATTTCCCTAGAGTATTTCAGGATGTTGGTCGGCGGTCGGTACTACGGTGGGAAGACGATGTTGAGGATGTGTCGGCGAAAGGCCTAAGGTCCTGGCAAGTCGAGGCTCAAGCTTCGGTCCTTGCTACTGTCATAGCGTCCGCCATGACGAGGGTGGCAGCCGCGGCTAGCCTCCTCCTTCTCATTGACGTGGGCATGCCTACAGTCATCCAGGGTGTCACGCTCATGCATTGGGACCTCGGTGCGTGGCCTGCCACCTCGCTGCGCCTGGTGGACTGACATGTCCCTGTCAGGTCACTCTGAGGGCGTGCGTTGGCTGGCACCGAGCTCATGTCATTGGGATAGTGAGCTCTCGGCCTACTACATCGCCGCACGCTCGAGTAGCGTGTGAATATCATGATGGGCTCGACGATCCTCGGGCGTCGTAGGCCCCGAAAGCACAGAAGCAAGGCCACTGTGGCAGCGATGTTCTAGCTTGCCCAGGTAAAGTGTGGGAGGGATTCGTTGTCCTCAATGATCCTTCGGTTCATGTCGCGGGCCGTGGCGCGCGCACTCCCACTGTCTCCGTGGCGCTCGATCTCTCGCTCGAGCTCCACACATTCCTGCTCGAGCTAGAGTAACGCTTCTTTGAGCTCTTGGTACCAGGCCCTTAGCTGCTCTACCTGCAGGTGAGGTAGGGCCCCTGCATCCCCCTTGACCTCATCGTCGAGATCGTCTATTGGGGTAGCCCCTCCGTCGTGGATGCTTTTGATGTATCCTTTGGGGGTACCTGCCATGAAACATTCTCGTGAGGGGTGATGGCTCCCCCTGCTAGAGTCAGAGTCAGAGGGTGACCCCGGTTCTCCCGCGAGAAGGTCATGGAAAGATTCCATGATGTATTCGGTCATCCCCACAAACTTGTCTTTCGTAGGGAATGGGGGCATGTGTTGTGCCACAAGGTGGCCAATGGTCTCTACAGTGTTGTGCGGACCAAATAGGAGCGCTGCCGGGGTGCTCTGAATGAGGTATTTAGGGAAGAGCGGCTCTCCTCCGGCAAGCTGCATCATGACGTTGGCGAACGAGAAGGTGAGGCGGCGTATGTCCTCCTAGGATGGTTGGGGTTCTAGGAAGGCGTCGAGCTGGTGCTCTAGCCTCCCATAATCAAAGCTGAGGAGCTGGTCGCTCCTAGGGGCATGGGCCTCCAATGCGTGTAGCTGTAGCTCCTCAAGCACCTCGACGATCGTGTTGAGGCCGACGGAGTAGAGAGGTTGGACGGCGGTAGGAACCGGCGCCAACTCTCCCTCTACCGTAACAATGAAGTCTAGGCTCTTGAAGCGCACGTGCATTCCTGGGACCCAGCTGACGCCGTGACTAGCCATCTGAGGCCTGATGTGGACATCGAGACACGCAAAAACCCCTACCTGGCATGCCAACTGTCGGTGTTTTTGGACCACCGACGAGTAAATTTGTATTTGCACGTCTAACTTGGATGGTGTGCTCAGAGGACACAAGGGTTTATACTGGTTCAGGCAGAACATCCCTACGTCTAGTTCGCTGCTGGTCGTGTTACTGGCACATGGCTTGTGTTGTGCTCTTGTGTTCCGATCCCCCTAGTGTGGGACGCCCTGCTTCCCCTTTTATAGGCGAAGGGGAAGCACAGGTTATAGAGGAGGAAAAGAAGAAGAACGAGAGAGAGAGAAGAAGGCTTCTAGGGTGGCCGGGTCCTTCTCCTTCATGCGGGTCCCGTAGATCCTGTAGATGTCAATAGGGATGGCTCCATGTCACAGCCCTGTTTGTCACTAGCGCCATGCTCAGGCATCATCTACCAGTCATGGCATTCCACTCTGTCCCAGCGGACGTCATGGTGAACTGACGCGCCTGTTAGCGTCCGTACGTGGATTAGGTAGAATAGCACCGACACATTCGACACTGTTCTTGATGTGAATCCCTAGGTATGGCCCATCATGGCCACAGGTTACATCGAGGCATGCCAACCTCTTTCCTGGCATTAGAGTTTTGACTCAGGCCCATACGCTTAGATCTAGTTTGGTTGGTGGCGGTATGGGTCCCCATCGGACGAGACTGAAACCACGTCCTCGAGGTCGGGCGAAGCGAAGCCCATGATCTTGGGCGAGACAGAGCCTGCGTCCTCGAGGTCAGGCGATACGGAAACCGCATCCTTGGGGTCGAGTGAGACAGAGCCCGCACCCAAGGGGTCGGGCGAGACAAAACCCACGTCCTTCGGGTCGGGTGAGACAAAAACCGTGTCCTTGGGGTCGGGCGAGATGGAGCCCACACCCAAGGGGTCAGGCGAGATGGAACCCGCACCCAAGGGGTCGGGCGAGATGGAACCCGCGTCCTTGGGGTCGGACGAGACGGAGCCCGCGGGCTTGAGGTCGGGCGAGACGGAGCCTGCAGCCTTAGGGTCAAGCGAGACCTTTTAATATGTCTCATGCCATTCGGGGAAGTTAGCGTGGAGGCTAACTTCCTTGCTTTGGGTATCCCTAATATCGATACCCGACAACCGTAGAAACCATAAACCTAGCATTCAACATGAGCCCTAAAGTTTATTCGATTTAATTGAATTAAAAACGGGCAAAGCCCAAATTAAATCCACACAAAAAGACATCAATGATTTGTAAGATTCTAAGAGTTTGATAGGCTAACGAGGCTAGTTGTGGTGTATGTTACTTCGATATTTAGATCCTAGTTCTTTTCCAACATTTTTCTCTGAGTCTTTGTAGTTTCTGTTGATGAATAGAAATGAGGAGAAGCCGATTTTTGTTGGGAGGGGGAGTGTGAGGATAACCTGACCTGGGAATCTAAGATCACTGGCCATCGGAAACGCAACACCAGATGAGACAGGACTGGACTCCGAATACTGCAGAATAAGCTAAAACTACTCTATATCTTTCAACGTACTATGTACTGCACACCACCTAATCTCCTGACGTGGAGACGTGGAGACGTACAACACACTACGTAGAGCTTTGAGTTCCCGTGTTGTTCTTCCCAAATTTTGGTGTAAATACATGCCCCTCAATTTTGGGATAAAAATGATTTAAAGATTTATGACTTGAATCAATACTTGACACTCTCATTGTCTGGAATGGAGAGGAATGATTCACTCCTGATTTCCACATCTTATTTCTGGTCTAACACCCTAAATGCTTTCGTTTTTTGTTACGGCCCAATGATCATCACTTTGACCGATGTTCATATGTTGACCGGCCTTAGAATAACAGGATCAATGCAACCTTATGACTTCTTAAGTGCTGGATCCAAGAAATTAGCCAAAATATCAGACTGCACAGGATGGGCAAGCTACATTCTGAACCATATTGGAGATGGATCAACTGTTAGCGAAAGAGAACATGTGGCTTTTCTAAACATGTGGTTAGAAAGATTCATCTTCTGTGGATCATCTTATGGCCCGACTTACAATCATAAACTCATGGCAGAGCATCTGGCAGTAGGCGTTGAGATTCCTCTTGGAAAGTATTTGTTGGGATCTGCTTACCATTTGATGCATCAGGTGGCCGCTCAGCTATTGAAGAATGAAGCAGTGCACACCATCAGCGGCCCTTGGTGGCTAATACAAATGTGGTTAAATTTGAATATGCATAAGATTGTAAAGCCAAATCTTCAGAATTTGAGCTTTCCCTCCTCCAACTTTGATGAGGAATACAGAGGCGAAGAAGGAAGAACCCGTCAGTGCAAGAACTATGGTGAAGCTGCATCGGCCATAACAATTGTTGTCGATGTTGGCCATCTCTTCAAGAAGTTTTATAGAGGGTTTGATGCAGATATTCTAACTTGGTTACCCTATGATGAGGATGAGAACAATGAGTTAGTCTTTCCATTCAAATTTCGATTTGAATCAGGCTGCTCAGACAAAACGACAGCTGCAATCTTTGATTCCTTCGTCAAACCTTGCGTTCTTCTAGCCGAATTTCATCATAGCCACAACAAAATGTGTACAGGTTCCTTCCTTCCAGGTAACCTTCAAACCTACGAGTTCTACAACTCTTCTTCTGTAGCTCATCAGTTTGGTCTTGGTCAACTGCCCCCAGGCTTTTTTCAAAGATATACTGAAACCAAGAGAAGATGCTTCTAAGACTGTAGAAGATGAGAACCCTTCCACTTCAATCCTTGATGTTGCCAAGGTATCTCCACAAAATTCTTAATTCTTATTCAATTTCTACCCTTCTCTGACCATTTATCACGCTAGATACTCCCCGAGAAAATGTTTATGCAAGAGCAGGAGTCTGACAGTCTACCTATTTAAAATGATCCTGCTATTGTTGACACCCGGACTATCGAACCTTCAGTCCAGCAAATAATTGATGGTAAAAAGTCATATGTCTATTTTATCCTTCTACAACAAGCATGAATTGAAAAAATCTTCCTTGATGTTTGTAGATACCGATGTTGAAAGTGCAGCGCCGATTCAACTAGATACCATTGGTGCATCATCAGCCGTTTCTTCTTCTCAGATAGAAGCTATCCCATAAAAGGTACCATATTTACTTCACTATTTATCTTATTATCAACTGATTCAATCCTCCTAATAAGATTTTCTTATATATAGGTACTTAATTTTCCAGCTCCGAGCTACTCTTTCAATCTTGAAAAGTATCTAGATGAAGATGAAATCAGCTCATCAGCCACCTCTTCTAAAAAAGCTTTATCAGAAGAAACTAGAAATCGGCTAAGGGACATATTGCCAATGCTTGAGAAGAATATAGCCGATTTGGTCCAAGATGTAGATTCAATGCAAAGAGTCTTCTTAGCCATTAAGGATAATTTATCCCCAGATCTTATCAAAGTCTTGTCACTTTTATCTATCATTGAAGATCAAGCCCCAAAGGTGAAAAAGGCTCAGAGAAACCTGTCTAATCATGAAGCTTTATTGGCCAAGAACTCTAATAGACAAGAGGCCAAAGAGCTGACATAGCTGATCAATAATTTGAAGAACTCCTCTCTTAGGATTGATCTAGAGCTGAACCAACTAAAAACCAAGCGTGCAAAACTTGAGAATGAACTGGAGAACATGAAGGCTGCCATCAATCGCCTTAAGTCCAATCTTGCTCGAATATCCAATGCCATTAGGTAGAAGAAATAGGAACTGCTGACCAAGGTCAGAGAAGGCAAGTCCATTTGCAGCAGCCTCGAGAATATTCCTAAATCAGCCAAAGAAGACAAGCAACAAATCGTAGAAGTCGATGCTATCTGGCTAGAAGCATTGAAAGCAATCTAGGATGTTCTAAACTTGTAATCTGCATACCAACATGTATTTTGTGTGGAAGCAATGATAACCATATTTTCTATCGATCTATTGTATTTCTTGTCTCGGCTAAAGAGCTGATTTGGAAATAGCCGATTTGAGACCTCTGGCCTTAATCCAATTAAGTCTGAAAACATGGCCTCATTAAGAAAACTCCTCAATCTTCTGTCCTCAGTTATCAACGACGCATTCTCTTCGGCATTAGTGAGGTGGCGCTTTGCCTTCTATTAATTGCGGTTGCCTTTTGCACGTCCTGAGATATCTACAACCTCGCTTCGTGGCTATAAATACTAGCTGAGGGCACCGGCCTCGAACACATCTCTACTTGCAACTGCTCCTATTTCTCTACACTTCTCCGCCTTCACAAACCCTGTAGCAGTTTTCTTCCCCCTTTTCATAGATCCAATCAACCTTATGGCTGGTGAGGACAACAGGGCAAGCGCGTGGCAGAGGAGTTTCTAGAGGAGAACCTGCCGATGAGCCAGCGCCTCCGCCGTATGAGGTGAGATCGATATCTTCTACTCATGGCAATGAACTTCTCTAACTTGTTTATAGGTTTGGCTTGAATGACAGCATTCGTCCACTTCCTCCCAGGGCCGGCGAGCCTTTCAATGCTGCATCTGATGCCGCCTCCGCACCAGATTCGTCGTCAGACACCTATGACTCCTACAACGATGACCACACCCGGCGTTTCCTCCAGGAGTGGAGGGCAGCCAGAACCGTTATTCCGAGGCAACTCAGGAAAATGGCTAGCTTGAGATCCACCTCGAGGCCTCTCAAGCCGCCCTTCAAGTCATCGAGGAAGAGGCCAGCGCATGTTGGGAGCGGCTGGCCGAGTCCAACGCCATGGTGGCGGGTAAGATGGACTCCAAGAACACCTTTATTTTGATTTCCGCTGTCTTTGTCTTGATAGCTCCTTTGTTTCTGTGATCGCCAGCCTTGACGGTGCAGTTGGAGTCCCTCTGACTAGCGGCGAACATGGCTACGGTGGCCATCAACGCCTGGGGCCCCCTCATCAATGCCTGCCTCCACGATGTCCTGCCCATGTCCAAGAGATCACCCTTCATGGCAACCGTCGTGGCCCATCGGTGGCGCTGGCCACGGCGCAGGTCTAGATGGGGTACGAGCTCCATACCATGGAGACCAGTTTCCCGATGGGCGATGGCCCCGAGGAGCATGAGGAGTTGATTGAAGACTTTGTTGATGCGGCTAAGGCCATCGTGGACATCACATCCGCTTAGGATGTGATAAACGTCTTTGATTAGTTTGTATTTTGGGCAAACTAATCAATGAATAAAATCTTCTATTTTTACTATGATTGTATCTCAGTGCACTTTCTGCAATGTCTTCATATACATCATGATTGTCTCTGTGTTTGTTTTTGCTCTATAGGCGGTACATCTCGTATCGGCTTTTCCACCTTTTGGGGTAACTTTGAGCTAGAGGCGATACCCTTCTGGTACCAACTATTAGAGTCGATGACTGAACGAATCTGCTGTCAAGTGTCAATCCAAACGCTAAGATAATATTCTTTTAGACATTTTCCATTGATCGCTTCTTGATAGGTTCCACCAGAACTCTTCAGACCAAGGATCAAACAATTGATCAATCTAGACCAGTCATCTCATAGTATTCCCAAGCAAAACAATCTTCAAATTTCTTTAATAAATCTATCAACTCTTTCTTATACTCAGGATCCAACTTAGCATTCACACACGTCGGCCTAGGCATATCTCCGGGACCAATATCTGTCTCCCCTAATTCATCGGCCGACGTAAAGCCATGTCCTAGTTCACCATCTGTACTGTCTATTAGATTATCCATTAAAACAAACTCTCGGAGTTGATTGTTTGCATCAGCTGTTGGCCTTCATCATTGATTTTAATGAAGCCCCCTTCCCATAGCTTGCTAGAAAAAGATTCAAAGTCTTCCAGCTCCCAATATACTGGATCGGCTGTTGCGATACACACAGAATCATCAGCATGAACCATCTCAACATCGTCTTCATGCCACTGAATCCAGCATTGATGCATAGTTGATGGTACACAATAATTTGCATGAATCCAATCACGACCAAAGAGTAAACTATATGAACCTTTTCCATCAATGACGAAGAACGTGGTGAGCAAAGTCTTGCTTCCAATTGTCTATTCGACGTTTATTGCCCCCTGGTCTTAGATGCATTACCTCCAAAATCCTTAAGCATCATGTCGGTCTCAATCAAATCTCTTGGTCCCTTGCCAAGCTCGAGAAAAGTAGTATAAGGCATAAGATTAACAGAGGCACCTTCATCCCCCAACATTTTGCTCATCGGCTTCCCATCGACAAAACCTTTTACATACAAAGCCTTTAAGTGTCGATGCTTGATTGGCTTATCAAATATAGCTTGTTGTACAACTACCAACTTGGCAACTATCTCCTCATATTCTGATTCGTCAAAATCTGAATAGATTTCTTGATCGACTAGAGCTCTAAATTCTAATGGCAACAGAAAAGCCATTTAAATATTAGGCGATGGTCGACCCCTATCGGCTGTTTGTTTAGCACGCCACTCTTGAGGTCTACCAGATGCCTGATCCTGTTCTAGCTCTCTGTTCCTTAGGCGTTGCACTCTTCTTTTCTGGCTTCTTGTCAAACCTCCTAGATACCATTGGCCCTCCTGCCAAACATACTCTTCCTCGTTATCTTCTTCATAATCAGCCTAGTTTTGATCAGCAACTCGCTTTCCAAGCCGATCATGAACACTTCTATTTTTTAAGCGCTGATCCACATTATTATGATGATACTGATCTCGAACATGGATAGATCAGCGGTTGGCTTGAGATTGCCTAAACTCCCAATATTGCTCACTGCATTTTGGGCAATCATTTCTAGTAGGTAATTTTAAACCTTCATTCAATAATATCTGAAGAAAGGACAATTCCAATGTGATTCAGCTTGCTTTCTTTCATACCTCTCTTTTTCCTGTTGACGCTGGTATTCTTTCTCTTCCAACCAACGCTGATAATCCTTTCTCTTCTACCATTGCCATTTATTCAAAAAAATTTGAGTTGTGACATGTGGCCTTATTGCCCCATCCCTTGACATCTCTCCCTACACGTATCGGCTCTCCTATTGGTCACAACGCCTTTTAATCTCTCTATATTCATCAACCGATATTTGCATCTTCGGGTCGATGGTTCCAGCTTCTTTGGCCCTAATTGATGTTAGGACTTTAGTTTTCCCTTTGAGCAACCTAGCATCAACCATATTCTAATCTCTTAGGAAAGGATTATCATCAACTTTCATCTTCCGAGGTGTACAAATTTGAGCTTCCCTTGCTGAATAGCCCTCTGTATTAGTTGCCGGAAAATTCTGTACTCATTAGTAGAATGAGAAGTAGCGTTATGAAATTTGTAGAACTTCTTATTCCTCAATTGAGAAAGTTTATTAGTGATTTTGGGTGGAACATGCCAGTTTTGCCTAGACAGTTCCTAGTGTGCCGCTTCGGGAGCAGGCAAACAGGAAAGTCGACTAAATAGCCGATACGAGAAGAAATCGGCTGTTAAGGACTACGATGTTCGTGGGTCACGATTGATTTTTACAGTATTGAATACAATGCACCCAGATATAAGTAAAATCATTAGCTAGGTAAATATAACCAGTGTAAAGCATTGAGCCGATAAGTTTAACGAGAAAGGATATAACATGCGAATAAATCGACTATCTAGTACAAATGGATCTATAAACGCTCTGAATCTAATATATTACCATCAACAGTGAGGTTCGACCAGATCGATGTAGCTATGATGATAACAACAAACTAAAGCCAAAGAATCCACAAAACCATCTATACGTTGACAGATTCCTGAAAGACATGCTATATGTGTGAAAGCGTAGATGAATCGGTTGAAATAGTCGATTCAGGTAGAAAAGGGATTATGGCATGTGAACAATCGACTATTTAACATGGACAAATCTATAAACTCATCAGAGCTAACCTATTATCCTTAATAGTGGGGTTCGATCTAATCGATGACAGCCATGATAAAGACAACAAATCAAACCTTTAAAATAAACAGATCTATTCACATTTAACAGAATCATGAAGACACACTGTAAGCGTTAAAGTATAGGTGATTGGCTATTTAGCCGATGCAGGCATAGTAAACAACTAGTGTCATGCCTGGTCGCAAGCAAATCTACCAACTAGCATCCTCCGATCTAAAGTACTAACAGTGGGGATCGACCGGATCGTTACATCCATAATAGCGAGCTATAGACCAGATTCAACTAGCTAGTAAACCTTCTCAAGATCAGACATGCCTTGATCGCGTACTATGCATGACCAAGATCGAAGCAGAATAGCCGAAGAAACATAATCCATCATTTAAAGTAAGAACCATCGTGATGTAACAAAATAAATGAGGGACTAAAAGGATGTGAGGCCGATCTAGATCGATCTCGGTCGGACAGGTTGATATTGCTGAAACTGATGACAATAAGAAACATCAGCAAGATTGGTAACTTAATAAATCTACCCGAAGGATGCCACCCTTAGGTAGAGCCGATAACTTGACCTTAGTCTAATTCGAGCAGTGGAGGTCAAACTTAATCGATGCAGCCGTACTTGAACTAGATAAGAATTGATAACTTGCTTATACTAGAGCTCACAAGAGGTCGGCCGGAACCCAACCACCTCGAAGGTAAGTGTCTCCGTCCTATAATTGGTCGGATTCCCAAAGGTGACGGCAGATCGATCTGCCCAAGTGGCACGGCTTGCTTTTTTGGTCGGATGCGCGATCGGTCGACACCCATGGTGTCGAGCGTTCTCGTGTACATGATGTTGAGGCCACTGCCTCCATCCATCAACATCTTGGTGAGCCACTTCGTGCTGATGATCGGGTTAACCAGGAGCGGGTATCTTTCTGGCTGCGGGACGCTTTCCGAGTGGTCTGTTCGATCAAAGGTTATGGCGGACTCCGACCATCGAAGGAAGGAAGGCATGGTCGGCTCGGTCGTGTAGACCTCGCAGTGCGCAAGCTTCTAGCAGCGCTTGGAGTTGTAGGCCGCTGACCCTCCAAAGATAATGAGGCAGCCATCCAACATCAGAAATCCGCCGTCCTTCCCCTCAACATCGTTTGCGGTCACCTTGGGATCCTTCCTATGCTCCCCCTTGTTGGAGCCTCCAGATAAGAACCGCTTCATAAGGATGCAGTCTTTGTATAGGTGCTTGACGGGGAAAGCCTGGTTCGGGCATGGCCCTTCGAGCAGCTTCTTGAAGTGGTCCGGGGTACCCTCGGCGGGCTTCCGACCCCTTGCGGTCGGCAGCGGCCACAAGCAAGCCCTCATGCCGCTGCTTGTTCTTCTTCTTGTTGGGGTGGTTGGAGGCGCCTTCACCGGCGTCCTTGTCCTGTTTTGCCTTGCCCTTGGGGCGGTCGAAAATTGCCCCAACCGCCACCTCGCCCGAGGCATGGCTAGTGGCGATGTCGAGGAGCTTCTTGGTGGTTCATGGGCCGTTACATCCTAGCTTGTGAACTAGGGACTCACAGGTGGTCCTGGACAGGAAAACTCCTATGACGTCGGCATCGGTGACGTCGGGCAGCTCGTTGCACTACCGGGATAAGCGCTGGATGTACCCACGAAGAGTTTTCTCATACTTCTATTAGCAGTTTTTGAGATCCCATGGGTTCCCAAGACATGCGTATGTGCCCTAGAAGTTTCCCACGAAGATTTCTTTTAGGTCCGCCCAACTTTGGATTTGGTTGGGCGGAAGGTGTTCCAATCACGTTGGAGCCGAATCGGCCAGGAACAATGGAAGGTTGCGGATAATGAAATTATCACTATCCGCTCCACCAGCGTGGCAAGCAAGCCGATAATCCTCGAGCCACAGTCCGAGGTTTATTTCCCTAGAGTATTTTGGGATGTTGGTCGGCGGGCGGTACTGCGGTGGGAAGATGACGTTGAGGATGTGTCGGCCAAAGGCCTAAGGTCCCGGCAAGTCGGGGCTCAGGCTTCGATCCTTGCCACCGTCGTAGCGTCTGCCACGACGAGGGTGGTAGCCACGGCTAGCCTGCTCCCTCTCATTGCCGTGGGCATGCCTGCATGCATCTAGGGTGTCACACGCGTCACGGTGGAGGCCGAGATGCTCTCGCATCGGGACCTCGGTGCATGGCCTGCCGCCTCGCTGTACTTGGTGGACTGACATGTCCCTGTCAGGTCACTCTGAGGGCATGCGTTGGCTGGCGCCAAGCTCACGTCATCGGGACAGTGAGCCCTCGGCCTGCTGCACCGCCGCACACTCGAGTAGCGTGCGAATCTCACGATGGGTCCGACGATCCTCGGGCATCGTGGACCCCGGAAGCACCGGAGCAAGGCCGCCGTGACAGTGACATTCTAGCTTTCCTAGGTGAAGTGTGGGAGGGATTCGTCGTCCTCGATGATCCTCCGGTTCACGTCGTGGGCCACGGTGCGTGCACACCCACCGTCTCCGTGGCGCTCGATCTCTCGCTCGAGCTCCGCACGTTCCCGCTCGAGCTAGACTCATGCTTCTTCGAGCTCTTGGTACCACGCCCTCAGCTGCTCTACCTGCAAGTGAGGTGGGCCCCCTGCATCCCCCTTGACCCCATCGTCGAGATCGTCTGTTGGGGTAGCCCCTCCCTCACAGATGCTTTCGATGTATCCTTCGGGGGTACCTTCCATGAAATATTCTCGCGAGAGGTGATGGCTCCCCCTGTTGGAGTCAGTCGGAGGGTGACCCCGATTCTCCCCCGAGAAGGTCGTGGAAAGATTGCACGACGTATTCGGTCATCCCCACAAACTCATCGTTCGTAGGGAATGGGGGCATGTGTTGTGCCACAAGGTGGCCAATGGTCTCTGCGGTGTAGCGCAGACCGAATGGGAGCATTGTCGGGGCGCTCTGGATGAGGTATTCCAAGGAGAGCGGCTCTCCTCCGGTAGGTTGTATCATGACGTTGGCGAATGAGAAGGTGAGACGGCGCAGGTCCTCCCGAGACGGTTGGGGTCCCAGGAAGGCGCCGAGCTGACGCTCTAGCCTCCCGTAATCGAAGCCAAGGAGCTGGTCGTTCCCAGGGGCGCGGGCCTCCGGTGCGTGTAGCTATAGCTCCACAAGCACCTCAGCGATCGTGTTGAGGCCGGCGGAGTAGAGAGGTTGGATGGTGGTGGGAACCTGCGCCAACTCTCCCTCCGTCGTAATGATGAAGTCTAGGCTTCCGGAGCGCACGTGCGTGCCTGGGACCCAGCTGATGCCGTGACTAGCCATCTGAGGCCTGATGTGGATGTTGAGATGCGCAAAAAGCCCCTACCTGGCGCGCCAACTGTCGGTGTTTTCGGACCATCGATGAGTAAATTTGTATTTGCGCGTCTGACTTGGATGGTGTGCTCGGAGGACACAAGGGTTTATACTAGTCCGGGCGGAATATCCCTATGTCCAGTTTGCTGCTGCTCGTGTTACCGGCACTTGGTTTACAGTAGGGGTTACAAACAGGCGAGAGAGGGAGAGGTTCTCAAGTCTCTGGTGGAAGGAGTAAACAGGTGCTGAGAGCTCGCTTGCCGCGAAGCCATGTGCTCGTGTCGTGCTCTTGTGTTCAGATCCCCCTAGCATGGGGCGCCCTGCTTCCCCTTTTATAGGCGAAGGGAAATCGCGGATTACAGAGGAGGAAAAGGAGAAGAACGAGAGAGAGAAGAAGGCTTCTAGGGTGGCCGGGTCCTTCTTGTCCTTCATGTGGGTCCCGCTAATCTTGTAGATGTCAATAGGGATGGCTCCCTGTCGCGGCCCTGTTCGTCACTAGCGCCTTGCGCAGGCGTCATCTGCCGGTCATGGCATTCCACTCCGTCCCGGCGGATGTCGTGGTGAACTGACGCGCATGTCAGCGTTCGTTCGAGTATTAGGCAGAACAGCACCGGCACGTCCGACACTGTTCTTAATGTGAATCCCCAGGTATGGCCCGTCATGGCCACGGGTTACATCGAGGCGTGCCAGCCTCTTTCCCGGTGTTAGAGTTTTGATCCAGGCCCATACGCTTGGACTTGGTGTGGTTGGCGGCGGTATGGGTCCCCGTTGGACGAGACGGAAACCACGTCCTCGAGGTCGAGCGAGGCAGAGCCCATGACCTTGGGCGAGACGGAGCCCGCGTCCTCGAGGTCAGGCGATACGGAAACCGCGTCCTTGGGGTTGGGCGAGACGGAGCCTGCACCCAAGGAGTTGGGCGAGACGGAACTTGTGTCCTTAGGGTTGGGCGAGACAGAAACCGTGTCCTTGGGGTCGGGCGAGACAAAGCCCGCACCCAAGGGGTCGGGCGAGATGGAACCCGCGTCCTTAGGGTCGGGCGAGACGGAGCCCGCGGCCTTGTGGTCGGGCGAGACGAAGCCCGCAGCCTTGGGGTCGAGCGAGACCTTTTAATGTCTCGAGCCATCCGGGGAAGTCTGCGTGGACGCTAACTTTCTTGCTTTAGGTATCCCTAATATCGATACCCGACAGCCGTAGAAACCATCAACCTAGCATTCAACATGAGCCTTAAAGTTTATTTGATTTAATTGAATTAAAAATGGGCAAAGCCCAAATTGAATCCACCCAAAATAGACATCAATGATTTGTAAGATTCTAAGAGTTCGATAGGCTAACGAGGCTAGTTGTGGTGTATGTTACTTCGATATTTAGAGCCCAGTTCTTTTCCAACATTTTTCTCTGAGGCTTGGTCATTTGTGTTGATGAATAGAAACGAGGAGAAGCCGGTTTTTGTTGGGAGGGGGAGTGTGAGGATAACCCGACCTGGGAATCTGAGATCACCGGCCATCGGAAACGCAACACCAGATGAGACAGGACTGGACTCCGAATACTGCAGAATAAGCTGAAACTACTCTATATCTTTCAACGTACTACGTACAGCACACCACCTAATCTCCCGACGTGGAGACGTGGGACGGCGCCCGCGAGCCACAGGTTTCAGCCTTTGAGGCCGGCGCTTCGGGCGCTGTTGATCAGACGCTCAGGGCCGGTGCACCTGCTGTGTTCGTGCTCAGATATGAGTGACATGTCGACATTTCAACCGGAGCAAAACGGATGTTCTGGACCTGTAACCCTGTTGACTGACTAAATGGAGGAGTATGCTGCAGATCTAGCCGGGATATCAATACAACATGAATGAACATGTCCATGGGCCATAGCCGTGTTGCTTTGCTATTCGGCCTCGAGCATTACAGCTCGTGGGATCTTGAGTTGATGTCCCACAGCACCGTTTTCATTGGAACTGCTCCTTTCATATTAATTCGATGGAAATATTAGTATGACGAAGACACTCCCTTTTTGTACAGTAAGGCTAGCTAGCTAGCTGTACTTTTAACTACACCATGCATGTTCAAAATCTGAGTTCGGTGTGAAATTTTCATGGAAGAAAGTCAAGTTTCTTCCATGAAAAGAAGTCACCGATCATTTTATCATTGAGCGTGTGCAAAGCTTTGTAGGGTTTGGTGTCATCGCCTTTCCTTAGTCCGCGTTCCAGCAGGGTTTGGTGTTAATCTTCTACACGTGACAACTAGAAATAGAGTAGTCAATTCCAAAAAAGAGAAAAGATGCTTTTCACCAGATCGAATTTGAATTGAGATAATAAAAAAAGGGTTGATGCGCCGGTCCATGTGCGTCACATTGTCATTATTAAGGCAGCGTTTTATTTGTCGCCTTTAGCTTATCTCAGGTTTCCTAGTTTGTTTATATGGTCTTTCAAAAATGAGGCTTTTATATATGAAGTTCCACACGGGCTTTTCAATTCTAGAAGTATTCCTTCAAAGGCTTCACATATATTTGGTTCATTCACAACTCAAATGTCACACATTGATTAAGAACCTCGTGCTTTGCATTGTCTCTTAATTATATAAAACATATAAACACCCTTTTGTTTTATATCTATTAGAGTTTAGAATTTTTTTTAATTACAAATGTATTGCACATTCCTATAGTTATTATTTTGTATCTAGTACTCCTTCCATCCAAAAAAAACATTGATTATTCTAAAGTCAAGCTATCTTAAGTTTGATCAAGTCTATAATATACATATATTACCAAACAAGTATCGTTGGATTCGCATAAAATCTGTTTTACATAGTTACCTATTTGGTGTCACAAACATTGATAATATATTCTCTTTAAACCTGGTCAACTTACAATAGTTTGACTTGAACAAAAGTAGCGTTACCTGTTTTTCAAACAGAGAGCAGTAGATATTTATGAGATTTATTATTTGAAAAGACGAATGTACTGTGATTATGGATTTGTATAGCCATGTGGACAAATCAATATAAAGCAGGAGATTTCGCTCTTAAACAATCTTTGTGATAGAGGTCGAAGCTAATCATATCCTACCATAATAATCATGCCCTTTAAGTTCTTGTGACTTACTCTAACATCTCCATAGTTGTAGCATGATCAACATTGGATGATCATACCTCCGTCAAAGCTGACGAGTTCGCTCAAACAGATGCTGACCCTTTTGTTTCCAGGATGTAGTCGGGAGATGGTGTGTTATGGACGTCACAACGGAGGAGGCAGTTATAGGCCCAAGGCACCAATGAAAGAAATGCATGGACAAAATCAACTTGACTCAGCGAAACACCACTTATAATGATGTTTACAATATGGCCTCAAGGGCGTAGATGGCATTGTTCGGCTAGTCTATAAGCCGCTTGTGCTGATTTGTACGGCTTATATAAGCAGTCGAACACAGCCGATAGTACTACTAACTCCCATTAATATTATGCCTGGTGAAAAAGACAAGAAGAATAAGATTACTACCCCAGCTGCGTTTTCGCATCGGTCCAACCCTTTCCTTTCGCCCCGTCCCTCCGTCCGCCAGCAGCAAAGAAGTATCCCTCGTGTGGCAGCGAAACTGTTTGAGAGATGTCTCCCGTCGGTGGGGCACCGCCAGAAGCTAATCTGGTGCTTTTCGCACGCACCAACTGCACTCGCACGTGCTCTCCTGGTGTCTTTCGCGCCCAGAAATGGGTTGCGTGCGCTGCCGCGGACCCGTCTGGCCCACCAACGGAGAGAGCGGATGGAGCGAATTATTTGGCCACGCGCCCAGCGTCCTGGCAGCTTTGACTCCCGTGACCGTATCTGCTACTCCTCCCCTCCCCCAAATTCTCTCTCCTCACGCACAACCACAGGCGCAGTCATGCAGGCCGCTGCCGGTCTCCAGCACCGCTGCCACCCTGCTAGCTATGCCCCGCCCCGCCCAGCCACCCGCGTCGTACGCAGCCTAGCCACCACGCCATTGCCCCCCACCGCACCTGCCTCCAACGGCCGCCACCGCCCTAGCGACCGGTGTGGCACCCAGAAACCAGCAGCGCCGCCCGCTGCCCCCATCCACCACGCCATCGGCCTCAACCAACAGCGCGACCAAGCCTCCTGTAGTAGCTCCCTTCGAGGCCCCAAGGTGCTGCGACTTCGATTTCGATTTCTTTCCCCAGCGATTTTGTCCTGTTTAGATCGAAAATCAATTTTGCATCTTGTAATTAAGTTGCTTCCACCCTTGTTGATTGATGCTCTCATCTCATTTGTCTCCCATTTCGACTGCTCGCTTCGGGGCTTCTTTGCTCTTGCAGCAGCGGACGTCTAGCGGGAGCAACCTGGTCTACCAACTCTGGCACCCCCATCTGGTAGAACTCTCTTGTCACTGTCAAACAGCAAGGTCAGACCACGCCTTGTCTCTCCTTCCTGGTTTCCTTTCTCCCTACACGAATTATTATCTAGCATATATGTTCTTCATTTATCATAGCCTTGTTGTGGTGAATTAGTTGCTATTTGGTTGCTAGATGTTGTGATCTGCTCTATTTTGCGCAAATTTAGATATAACACAAATTTTAGTGACAAATTTTGCTTTTGTTGCTCTATTTTTGCATTGTGATTCACTAGTTATGGTGTACTAGCTGTATAGAAATTTGTTATTATGTCTTTTAGTGTTCTATTACTAGCTGTATATGAATTTTTATTTTGTTTGACTGAAGTAATTTGTGTTATGTCTAAATTGGTAATAGGTTCCTCACTGTGATCTGGTTGCCTGTTGCTGCTTTATTTGGTTCTGTCCGTGAGCTGGCATCGAAGTCTTGCACAACTACTATGACTCTGCTAGCTACTGGTTAGCTCCTATCTTCTGACTCAAGTTGGCAGATAAGATATGACAGATCGTGGAAGGATGTATAGTGGTTGGAAGCGTGGTAGGCTATCAAATGAATGGGTTGACAAAACAAAAGAGTTTTTGGATCATGCCTTCTCAATCCCTGAATTAGTTGAGTCTGATACAATTAGGTGCCCTTGTTCCATATGCCAGAATTTTTTCAGGCATAAAAGGCCTAGGATAGAGTTACATTTGTGCCACAATGGGTTCAAGGAAAATTACCAAACTTGGACAGCACATGGTGAGAGGCGGGGAAAACAGAACCTTGAGATTGGTTCTGAGGTAGAACATGAGGGATTTGGTGAGACAGATCGGATGGATGCTATGTTAGTTGACTTAGCTGGTGAACATCCACCATTAGATGATGAAACACCAACTAGTTTTGCCGAAGCCTTCTATAGAATGGTTGTTAGTGCAAATGAGTAAGTACATGAGCAAACCTTGCATTCTAGTCTCTCTGTTGTTGCTCGTCTATTGGCCATTATTAAATCACAGTACAATCTTTCAGTAGCATGTTATGATGATTATATGGAACTGATGCATGAACACCTTCCTCCTAATTCTAAGATTCCTAACAACTACTACCGGTCTAGAAAACTGCTAGAGGGCCTTGGTATGCCATACCATAAAATTGATGTCTATGATAAAAACTGCATGTTGTACTACAAAGATAACAAGGATAAGGATAAGTGTGACATATGCGGTACCTCTCGCTAGAAGGATGGATCAAATAAGGTTCCTCGTAAAGTGTTGCACTACCTGCCCATTACAGATAGGTTACAAAGATTATATGCACATGAGGGCATAGCAAAACTCATGCATTCACACAAAGAAAATCTAGCAAGCTCTACTAAAATGTTGCATCCATGTCATGGAGAGGCATGGAAGCAATGTGATGCTGATTTCCCAAACTTTGCAGAAGATGCTAGGAATGTAAGACTTGGTATTGCAACTGATGGGTTCACACCATATAAATTGAATGCACCTCTTACTTGTTGGCCAGTATTTTGGGTTCCCTATAATCTTCCACCTGGTGTTTGTATGAAGCCTGAGTATATATTCCTTGCTATGGTCATCCCTGGACCAGAACACCCTGGAAAAAACCTAAGTATCTTGCTCCAACCTTTGGTAGATGAATTGATAGAGCTATGGGATGGGATATGGACATGGGATGCTTCAGTGAAGCGAAGGTTTAAAATGAAAGCATCATACTTATGGTCTATACATGATTTTCCTACATATGGCATGTTTGCTGGATGGAGCACCCATGGGATTTTTGCATGTCCACAATGCATGTGTGATTCTAATGCATATCAATTACGTAAAGGCTGTAAGGCTACCTGGTTTGACTACCATAGGCGGTTTCTTCCAGTAGACCATCCCTTTCGGAGTCAAGAAAATGCTTTTCGCAAGGGCAAGGTAGTGTGAGATGGCCTCCCTAGGTACTTAACTGGAGAGGAGGTTAAGGCTCAGCTGTACAGACTGGTTGATGACAGAGACAAATATGGCAAAGAACACAACTGGATATATATATACGTTGGTGACTAATAATTGTTGTTATTTCTAGGATGACTACAATGAAGCATTGCAAGAAAAGTATCCAGAGAACTGGCAAGAGCAACCTTTTGATGGTCAAATTGCATATAATATTGGTCGTGGCTTGCCCCATGGTCGTCTTGCAATAGGAGATGGTGCTGTCAAGAAGGGTACAATAATTGATGCTGCTAAGGCAAGTGGGAGAAGGCCAGCAACCTCAAGGGCTTTTCAAAATCTGATGGCAAGATATGAGGAGTCAGTTGCAACCGTTGATCGCTTAACTCAACAAAATGCCACATTGACTCGAGATGTGAAGGGTAATGGTCGTGTACTTGAGGTATAATTTTGTTTTGGCGCACTATCTGTCTGCAATTGAACATAAAAAAAACTAATCATGTTGGTAATTCTTCACTTGTAGCTCATTATTAACCGTACAGATAGAGATACCACCTGACCTGCTTCAGGAAGAAGAAAATGAGATGGTAAGATTAAATCTTAAACTGTTTTCACTTATCCAACTAAATAATCATGTTTTTTTGTGATTTGTATGTTCCTTTCATAGTGAAATGTTTCTAGCCTTTATTTGGTACATATGGGCATTTATATTCATGATCCATATTAAGTTATCACATTGTCATACTTTAAATATATGTTTTTTGTGATCTATATGTTCCTTTCATAGTTAATTATTTCTGAAATTTATATGGTCTACATATTCTCATGAATGGTCATATTTATTTTGTTTTGGATATAGGGAGGAGCTATAGATGGATCCTCTCATGCTTCAACCAACCTGAACAACAGTGATGGCCATTGATTTGTATGATGGCAGGAAGTATTTAGTGGAGCTGTAGTCTTTTGCTCATCAGACTACAGGTTATGGCAACATCCACGGAGGGGCTATAGATGGATCCTCTCATGCTTCAGCCAACCTGGACAACAGGGATAGCCCGATTTGTGTGATGGCAGGAAATATTTTGTGGGCCGTAGTCTTTTCTTCATCGGACTACAGGTATGGCTACTACTAGCAAGTTGGAAGGGCATGTGTTGTGCATAGAGGTATTTTGGTCATCACACAACAAATGTAGATTCTGCATACTGCTATTCAAGGCATGTGTGCAAGACTGCTAGTTGTGAAGTAGCAGCTACATATTGTCTATGCACCGCATGCATCCTTGTGCAAAAACAACTACATATTGCCATCAAAGCTGCATTATGGTACCAGCAGATTGCTAGCTACCAGCAGATGGCCTCCTGAAGGGTCAAGGCATGTCATCTTGAAGCAATAGGTGCCAGATTGCATATTGAAGGCATGTATGTTTGTGTAGCAACAAGTTGTGTTGGGAGCTAGATATTGCCTTCATAGGCGCCTGTTAGGAAACTGCCATTTGAACCTGTGGCTATTATGTATCTAACTAGGAACCATACTTCAAATTGTGCTAGTTGTTAGGTACCTAACTAAAAGGCTAACTAGTCAAGCAAAGAATTATAATTTAGCTTTGGATTGAGTTGTATTTGTTATGAACAACTTGAATGATGTTTTAAGACCATCTCGTAATATTTATATTACTTGAGTATGGATGAATGGTTGAATGACTTGCTATATAATATTATTGCATTGAGTGGTTAAATTAGTCATTGCATTGTGAATTCTAATGGCTCAAATAAACTAAAATTTTTGAATGTGCAAATTGGTAGGCAGATCATTTCCTATCAGAGCTACCCTGACGGTATGTAACTGACAGGGAAGACAATTTTTTTCCCAGACGGGTTACTCTCCGACATGGATTGTTTGAATATATCCTGACGGTAAAGTAATCGACGTGGAAGTTGGAAGCATCCCTGATGGTTTTCTAGCCGACAGGAACTAGTTCTCGACGGGTGTCCAAAGAATCGTCGAGACTATGTCTTTCCTGATGGTTTAAGCCGTCAGGGAATAGTTACTGATGGTTTTCCGTCAAGAAAAGTACACTTTCCCTGTCAGTCTATCCTTGACGGCTCAACCCTGACGGTTACTGTCACGGATAGTCTTCCACGGATTTTGTCGTTTTCCCTGACAGTTGTGGCCGTCACGGAAAAACTGGCTGGGGTAGTGGATATGAAGCCAATGCACTGTACATGAGAACTAAGGTGTTTCCTAGAGGGGGAGGGGTGAACAAGCAATTCCCTACAAATCCAAACCTGTAGCAGAATAATTAGTTAGGTCTTGCTATAATACATGCTATTGTTTTTTACAAAATTTAAGGCGACCGATCTGAACCATCGGATCAGCATCTTGCGGCAACGGGGTCATCTTCAACCTCTCAGCTGCTGCTTTGCCAAGTTCCCGTGCACTCCGATCCCACGCTCCCCGCCTACCGCCAGCCTCCTCCCATCCTTGGCGGCATCCCTACCACTAGGTCCGCCTTGTACACTGCCACCCCGCGCTAACCTCAGAGCTAGCGCTAAAGCTCATCGTGCCCTTGCCCCCACCCTGGCTCGGCCATCCGGTTGTCCAGAACACACGATGACACCTCCATACCTACCTCCCTAAGCCCTTTCTTTCTAAGCCCATATCCATTGGAACCCCCTGAAACCCAAACTTCGAACCCAGGAAGAAGATGAACAGTGTCGCCTAAAATTTCCCGCGTATTTTCAGGTGACTAGAATGTAGGAGTTGTGTATTTTATATAGAACACGGTGATTTGGAAACTAATTATATTCTGTCGTAACCATATACTCTAACAATGACTAGTAGGTTGATCTCATTCATTCTCCAAGCTAAAATGACTTAAGTTTGTGAGAGCAACTCCAGTAGGAGCACCCAAATCAAGGCTCCTATTTCTGATTTGGGTGCTCCCCCTACTTTTGTTGTGAAAGGATCTAAACAATGCCTACAGGGAAGGTGAATAGGCGTATCTAAAAATTTCTATGTAATCTCAAAGTCAAATGTCAGTGATAGTCGGAAGTCCTCATAGTTTGGGCCGAAACTTCCGACAGACAGAAGTTCCGACGCAAATAGCCGGGAGTTCCGAAACCTACGAGAATAGCACTACAAGTGCTAAAACAAACTTTGAGTGAAAGATATCTTACAACCCCAATCCCTAGCGATAAGATGAAGTGCTGGGGTTGCTCCTTTGACGCTGGAAGGTCACCACTCCGTAGATCGAGTCCAAACCCTAAGAGGAGAGTTGGGGAGGAAGACAAACCAACAAGAACAAATATGATAGCACAAATCACAACAACAACAAGTACGTAGGACAGAAGAATTTATGCCAAGGTGCGGCAACCCCACAAAGGAGCTCCTACGTCCTCATTGTCGAGGAGACCACAAAGGTCGGAGTCTCTTCCACCTCCTTGCCTCTCTCAAAGCAACCACAAAGGTCGCTCGAGCTTTCCACTAAGAAATCAAGGGTAATGCAAACTTTCCAAGGCTTTTCCACAAGATGAAAGCTCTTGGGCGATGCCTAGCCAGCTAGGGTTGCTAGAACCCAAGAGTAATATACTCAAATCCAACCGGCTTGATGAAGAAATCAAGTGTTCAAGCTTGCCAAAGTGATTCTCTCACTCAATCCACTCTCCTTTAACTCAATACCCTAGGGGAATCAAAGATTGGAGCAAAGAGGAGAGGAGAGGGGAGCCTTGAATGCTTGGGAGCTATTTTGGATGAAGGTTGGTGAGCAATGAATGAGTGATGGCAGTTAGAAGAGAGGAGATAGCTATTTATACACAAAGGCAAATCCAACCATTCAAATCTGAGTCGGAAGTTCCGACACAGATCACTGGAACTTCTCACTCAACTCAAAATACTGTTCACACAGACAGTCCACTGGGCTTGCTCGTATATTGTCGGAACTCCTGGTAGTCATCGGGACTTCCAGCTTCTGTTGGGACTTCCGATAGCCATGGTAAAGCCAGGCGACTAAGTCCCAAAGCGTTGGGACTTCCGGCACCTGAAACTCCCGACTCCCATTAGGACTTCCGACGGACGAAGATGCGTAAGCGGCTAAGTCGTGAAGTGTCGGGACTTCCGGAGGGAGCCAGAACTTCCAGCACTCAGAACTCCCGACTCTCCTCGGGACTTCTGACGGGCGAAGATTCACAGGCAGGCTGCGGCTAAGTCAACAAGCGCTGGGACTTCCGGCACCAAACGTCGGGACTTCCGACAGCCGGAACTCCTGGCTCACGCCGAAACTTCTGACTAAAGTCCACAAACTATGTCCAAGTGTTTGTGAGGTGATTTTGTGTCTCTCTTTTGATTTTACTTTTATGCTTGAGCACTTTATCTTCCTCAGACCACCTAAACTTGCATCCCTCTTATAGTATGGCATACCTAAACCCAAAACAAAATAAAAAGGCTTTGGATAGCGCTTTGGGTTCGTTCGCTTTTTGCACTTGAAGAATTGAGGGATACCATTTCATCTTAGATAAACTCTTTTAAATCTTTCAAGGGACTAAAGCTGCGATATATCACATTAAGATCTCATTAGTCCCTAATTTGGATGTCATCAATACACCAAAACCCACATAGGGGGCAAATGCACTTTCATGTTGGCCCCCCTACTTTTGCATCTGCTCCAGCATAAGCCCCCAAATCCTTTTTAATAGACACTACCAATTAGGACCCACCTGTCATCCTTAGTTCTTTAACAACTAAGCTATTTTAATGTACAAGGATCCACAGGGAAGAAGGAGCGTGAGTGGAGGAAGGAGCATGTAGTGGAGGCCCACTGCAGGGAAGGAGGACCTCATCGCGTCCGCGGGGAAGAGGCTCGACGGTCGACTATGGGGAGGGGAGTCTCGATGACCATGGTGAAGGAGGATCCGCGGGGGAGAAGGAGCGCGCAGGAAGGAAGAAGCGTAGCGGTCTCGGGGAAGAGAGCCTCAAAGACCGGCCACGCGGAAGAAGGACCTCATCGTGGCCGTGGGAGAGGAGGCACGACGGCCGGCTGCAAGAAGGGGAGCCTCGACGGCTGTGGGGATGGAGGATCCACCGGCCTGAGCTCGCCGCATGTGCTCGGGAGGAGATCCACGAGATGGAGCGACTCTCGTCGGCGGCAGAGGGAGGCGGATGGCTAGGGCCCACTTGCGCTAGGGGCGGAGTGAGTTTCGAGGGCGCCCTTGCGTGGGATCCACTATCGAGTGTCGCGGTTCCGCACAGGCGTAGGGGACAAAATGGCCGCAATAGGCGGATGGGGGCCGGGGGATGAGCCCTAGGAATAGGGGCTGAGGGGGTGATTTGGGTGCCCACCCAAATTTTGAGGCCCTACAGGAGAACATTTTTTTGGCCTGAACCTCCATATTTAAATATGGGGGCTTAAGTAGAGGTCCTGTTAGAGTTACTCTAAGTGGTGAAATTTAATAAACTTATGGCACGTTGGAGTTCAGACCTTGTTTTGTTGTTAGTGCTAGGTAGGTATGTATTGGTTGTGATATCAAATTACGTGGATCACCACTACTACAAAAACGATTTGTAGCAATGCCTCCTTTTTTCGTAGGGTACAAATGGTGCCCAAACGAGCCACCCCTACAAGTCCATTTGAAAGGACTGCTGGTGTTATCAGCCACCTCTACAAATGGGCTCGATTTGTAGGGGTGGTTCTATATCCAGCCGCCCCTACAAATAGACGCCGAATAGTAAATATTAAGCACTAAAATTTGAACTTTTTCAAATGATCTCGGATGGAGAAATGACCAAAATAAAAGTTATAGATCTCAAAAAGTTATGGAACTTTGATGTTTACAACATTTTCATTTGAAATCATTTACCACTTCAAAATATTGTTTGAAATTCAATTTTAAAATTGTTGAAGAACTGTGATTTCTCTTTTTAATCTCTAGCTAAAACTTGTAACTAGTTTTTCTCCCTCGTACTAACTTCAAATTTGATGATTTTTTTCTTAAAATTTTCTAAAATCATGCTCTGTCAATTCATTGTGTTCTTGCAGCTATTATTTTGTCCATCTTTTCATGTGAATGTGTTTTATCTATTTAAATTTTAAATTTAAAAAATAGCAACTTCAAACGTCATTTTAAAACATTAAATGATTTCAACTGAAAAAGTCATGAACATAAAAGTTGTAGAACTCATCAAGATCAACAACTTTTATTTTGGTCATTTCATCATCTGAGAAAGTGACAGTAACATTGTTCACAAAATTTACATCTCTCTCTTATAGTTTCATGTTACTACCACTACGTGTAACACCCTCGGTGTTACGTCCTAAACAAATTACTAAACCATGTTATGAACATCATGTTTACGTGATAATACATGTGATGCAATGAATAGATGAAGTATTGCAACCTAAAATGATCAATAAAAATGCTAAACGAGAAGCTATTCCATAACTCATATGTATCAAGTAGGGTTTAAAACAATTTTTTATTGAACAAAAATACTATAGAACATATATGTGGCATTTAAATAAAGTTTGGAATATGAACTTTGAAGATGACAATGAAATACTTGCCATGGAAAAATAACATTGCTAGCCAACATTTCTAATAGCCTAGAAATGCAACTTGGAATCAAGTTCAGCTCAAAGACAGAATATTTTCAAGTTTATAAAAAGCAAGACAATGCAATGTTTGGCAATTTACTTTGTGAAATTGAGTTAAGAAGTGGTGTCATGTTTTAGCTCGAGTTGGTAGCCTGATAAGCCCTCTTGAGCATGGTAAAGGTGGTTTGATTCCTAAAACAACCGTTTAGTTTTTATAGACGCTTTAAAATCCGTGCACGACACGTTCTCGGGCGGTTCATCATCGAGTGGAGCGATCACCACGCCCGTCAAGACAGTCTTCTTATTGCTGGTTGCGCTTGCGACTACCACGCTTGGCTGGTCACGGTTGCTCTGGCCTGGCTGTGGCCTGGCCGCCACTGGCCTTGGCGCGCTGAGCCACCACTGCTGCCTACGCAGCCAAGCGGTACTGTCATCGGCCTCGACCCACACCGCGACGCAGCCACTGCCAGTGTCGTCGCCTTACCATCACATCCGCGCTTCTCTCTAGTCCTCTGTGCCACTGCTGGCCCGGTTCGTGGCCGCCATCGCCGCCACAAGACGCGGTCGTGGTCGTGCTCACCGCTTGCCTTGCCATTTATGATGTTGTGCCACGCGGGCCATGCTTGGTGGGACGCCGCGCGCTTGTCCATAGCATCCGTGCGCAGCTCCACAATCATGCCGACCACATACCGCCAAGGTGAGCTAGAGCTAAGCCCACCGCTATGCCCCATCTCCCTCTTTCTTTCTCCTCTCACTACCGCCCGAGAGCCACGCCATCAAATTTAGCATCGAGCGATCACCTCCATTCAATTTAGCGCATCCACGGCTTCATCATCAAGTCCCCTCGCCGCCTAACCCCACCCAGCCTTGAACTGCATGGCCAAGCTCCAATTTGGAACTTTCCCGCCACCATGCTAATAAGGCCACGCCGCCATGGCCGAGTGCAACCTTCCATCACTTCACCCCTACCCAATTCCTGTGCACCATTAGATTCGCCTTCACCCCCTCTCCGCCTTACGCGCCTTAGCCAAACATCTAAATCCTCCTCGTCGTTGCTGATGCAACCATGCCGCCATGGTGGGCCGCTGCATGGCTTGGCCGCACATGGCTAGCCCTTCTCTGTCATCCTCTGCTCCAACCGTCACCTCGACCTGGTCCGCGGTAACCTTTTGATGCTCGTGCGCTAACCAATTAGGTCTGTAGCTGCCCTAACTCACCGGAACAGTGGCGCCGCCATCGCGGATGGCCACGCGCCGCTGCAGCCTTCCCCAGCAAGTCATGTCACCCTGTACCACCGCTTAGCGTAGCCAATCGGGCAGGAGTTGGTCACCGGCCCGTTAGGAGGGTCGGCGTAGGTCCCAGGTGGCCGGCGCGGCCGCGCTATGTCACCGCTGCCGTGTCGCCATGCGCTGAATCGCTACGGGGGAATTCTAGGAAAGCCAGGGGGTTAAGTGAGAAGGTTTGAGAGAGGGAGAAATAGTGTTAGGACTTAGTTGTAATTCTAGAGAAGTGCGAGGTCTATTTTGCAAAAGCACCAGCGCGTGCAGGATTTCCCCACCGCGGGCCATCTCACGCGCGGGCCACGCGTGTGGGCTGCACGAGACATTGGTTTTTTTCTTTTTCTAGGAATTTGTGAATAGTTTTCTAATTTAATTATGAGTTGATCTTTGGTAATTAATATAAAATCATGTAGGTGTCCAAAAATTGTGAAACAAATTTTGTTAGGTTCTTAAAATTGTGATCTATCTATTGGTATATTTAGTTCATGTTTATATGTGTTGACATCAGGAGCTATTAAATCATTTGAGAATGCTTAATATTATTAAGTTAATTATTGTAGAAATTTTTCTAATAAATTGGTGATAGCATTAATCCTGAAATTTTTATAGTAGCTTCATTGTATTATTATGTGCTCACTGTAATTTTTGTAGCTTTTGAATACACTAAGCATTAGGGTAGTTAAATGCTCTTTGTTTCATTATACATTAAATCATTAGTAGAAATAAAGATATATCCTTTATTTGTAAAGCTAGGTGTTTGTTTGTTGAACCAACACTTTGCTTAGTAAAGATGATAGTTAGCTTAGTACCTTAGTCATTAGATCTAGCTTAGTAGCTTAGTATGTGTATTCTTAGTTTAAGAGTTGTTGTTGCCTAAATGCTAAGTGTTACATCATCATCGCATGCACGTAGAGAATGAGTTGGCAGAGATTGTGACCACCGGCGATCATGAGTTCGAGGAGATCGTCTTAGAGTATAAGGAGGAGATTCTCGTGTAGGAGGAGGTCCTGGTGCCGCCACTGACTGACTCAGCTAACATCGTGCCTGCCCAAGGCAAGCCCTGATGCATAACCTCTATTTTATAATTCACCGTATATATATGTGTTGTGCATTTACATTAATAGGAATTTTATGGGAACCACATGCATAGATATACCTGTCCTAAGAGTCTTACTAGTGCAGGTTCAAGTAGATGCTATGCTTAGATCATCGGTAGCGTGAGTAACCTGCTGTTGCTCACAATAGGGGATTATTATTACTCTCATAATAAAAGGATGAAAGAAAAAATAGAGACAGGACAGGGATATGGTATGGGTATTGGTGGGTGTAACAGTTGTGTCCCGCGGCCAACGGGGCTTAGCTTGGTTACACTGTTTTCTCTGTTCATGTCAATTAAGGACCGTCCATTGCTATGGACGGTAGTCTGGTCACAGACATATTATCCTCAGCACATACTTGCTTATGAGAGCGAGAAGGCTCATTACACTCTTGTCGTGGGTTCTGGCTCTTTTTGGATCGACTGATTAGAGGCAGGAAAAGGTGGAGGTCTAAGCACCACACTGAGACTAGGTCTTAAGTGTGAGGGCTTGGTGTCCAAGTTTGGATAGGGACCTAGACCCCATGATATGAGTGGAATGGGTTGGTCTTGTTTGTGCCTGGGGTACAAGCGAGGCGTGTGTTTTGGGGTACCTAGTTAGGATACATTGGTTCGCGAATCGCCATTTCTGTGAGACGGTATGACTTGGCTATGGTCTAGCAATGTAGTAAGAACTGAAAGATGAAAGATGGTGAAATAGTTCTAATTGCTTAACCCTTGCTTGAAAGTAGAACATGTGCGTACCTAGAATGGTTAGCTAATAAAGTAATGATGACTGCTAATAAAACTTGACTGTATGGATGAACTATTAGTAATGCTTTCCGTAAACAAAAAGAAAACAGCAAACCCATATTGCCTATCATATCCTTGAGAGTTGGAAAACTATTCCCACTAGTCAGGTAAGTCTTACAAGTACATTATGTACTCAGGGTTTATTTTACCCCTGTTGTAGGTGCAGCTTGAGGAGTAGCTCTTGTGTGAAGGATTCTTCTAGTGGGCACAGCTGGATCCTTGTATCCTTTCTGTTGTTTAATTATTGCACTCTAAACTCTGGTATTGTAATAAATCATTTCTAAGAACTTTTGTTGTATGAAATGGACTATGTATTGTAAGATCGTACTCATTGTTGGATTCTGGATGTAAAACATGGATTGTTTCGAGTTCTCCCTTGGGGTGTGCTCAACAGAACTATTCGATGTAGCTCACTTTCGAGGTGCTTAGTGTCTAGTGGAAACAAGCGCCTCCAAAAGTGTGTTATTTCGGGCTGTTCTACCACAGGTGGTATCAGAGCCAATAATGAGTCTATGAGTTTAAAAACTCTTTTTAAAACCTAAAATTTGACGAACAAAAGCTTTGCGAAAAGTAGGATGCGATAAATTACGTAAATAAGTATAAGCCCTAGTAATATGGTCTATCTAGGATAGTGGCACTAGTTTTATCTAATCAATCTTCTGCAGGTACACTAACTTACGCTGCATAAGAATCGTTTAGCGTACGGGAAGTGTGTGTGCGCTGTGCCAAAAATTATGTACGAATGCTGCTACATTCCACCTTGAGCGAACGAATAGGTTAATCCATGCATCATGAAAAGAGAATCTTGCTTAAACTAAACTCCCCCACATGTATAATTTTGGGTAGTAAATTGATAGGATAATAAATAAAGAGAAATGCTTTAACTCTTAAGAAAAAGTTCTTGCTTGTAACAATTTATTAGGCCTTATCATCTCTCTAGCCTTTTGTTTCTAAGTATGGAGGCCTGGTCCCTAACGGTGGGTTCCTATCTGTTTATAGATGAACCTGAGGTCTGGTCGTGGGAGCACCAGTGCTGGGATGGGCCATGGTCTTGGTGAAGACCAGGGAGAAAATGGTTATGGTGATGATCATGGCAATGCCAACATGGAGAGCCACGAGGCCCCACTCCTTGGTCCTCCTCCTCCGCCACCACCACCACCTCTAATGACCCTTGTCGAGATGATGGCTGAGATAATGGCTGCTCGTCGTGAGTCAGCCCGTGCCTTGGAGATGCTGGCACAGGCCATTGGTGGCTTCGCCTGTGGAGGCCCCAGTGGCAGTGGAGGGAATGGGGGTAGTGCCCATGGTCCTAAGAGGCCCTATTCCTATCAGGACTTCTTGGGGGACACACCCACCCATGTTTATGCCGACTGCCGAGCCTTTGGACGCGGAGCGTTGGCTTCGTATTTTGGAGCAGAAGTTTCAGCTGCTCAATGTGACTGATGAGCAGAAGGTGCGCTTTGTCGTATAGCAGCTTCTAGAATCTGCCAGTGCTTGGTGGGACACTTTCAACGCCATGTAGCCTATGGACCATCATGTGGATTGGTGGGAGTTTACCACTACTTTCTGTCAGTACTATATTCCTGCTGGTTTGCTAAATAGGAAGTTGTTTGAGTTTTTGGAGCTGAAGCAAGAAAACATGACTATGATGGAGTATGTGAATAAGTTCAACCATCTTACACAGTGTGCTGGGACTCATGTGGATACTGATGAGAAGAAGATGGACCGTTTCAATCGTGGTCTCTCTTGCATCTTACAAGAGAGGCTATATACAGGGGACTATCAAACCTTTGGTGCTTTGATGAATGCTGCCATTGCTATGGAGAGACATCAACGTGACTCTTAGGCTGAGTGGAAGCGCAAGAGGGTGATCATTGGGTCTTCTAGTCACCCATAGTCTAAGAAGGTATAGGTTGTGAGGAGGGTGTCCTATCACTCTACAGGTGGACAGTCATCTCGCCAGACTCAGCAGACCACCAGGCACCTCCCACTCAATACCGTACACCTACTCAGCAAGTGCAGCAGCCTCAGGGACAGTAGGTTTCGCCTCATCAGGGATAGGGGAACAAGCTAGGTGCTTGTTTCAAGTGTGGTAAGGAAGGTCACTACGCCCAAGAGGGGACTTAGAATTAGCCTCCCCAGTCTTCTTAGTCTTTAGCCAACTCTTGTTTGGTCAAGAGGACTATCATCAGGAATAAGGTGCCCGTGAGCCGCTCGGGACAGGTTAACTTCATTGAGGCTGAGGAGATCCCGCAAGGTGAACCTATGATGGCTGGTATGTTCACCATTGATTCCCACCCAACATATGTATTATTTAATTCTGGTGCATCACATTCATTCATGAGTATGGGGTTTGCACAAAGGCACAATATATCTACTATGGCTATTCCTATTGCCTATAGAATCAGAACCTCGGGTGCGCAGTTGTGCGTTAAAACTTGAATGGACAAAGTGAGACTAGTGCTAGCCACTCATTCTTATCGTCTCCAGTTCATGGTGCTGCCTGGTCAAGGCATAGATACAATTCTATGAATGAACTGGTTGAGAAACTATGGGGTAGTCTTGAACCTTAGGCAAAGAATTGTTGAGTTGAAGCTTCCTTCTTCTGAGAATAGAATGTCTCTCCTTATGTCTTTAGTTTCCACCCTACCAGTTGTTGCTCATGCTGAAGCTTCTCTTGACCTTACTTCTATTCCTATGGTCTGTGAGTTTCTAGATGTCTTTCCCAAGGATCTACTTGGGTTACCACCGGACCGGGATGTGGAGTTTTCCATTGAGTTAGAACCTAGAACTGCTCCTATTTCACGGTGTCCTTATCGCATGGATCTAAAGGAATTGGCTGAGATGAAGAAACATTTAGAAGAATTATTGGAGAAGGGATTCACCCGTCCTAGTTCTTCACCAAGGGGTTGTCTAGCTATTTTTGTGAAGAAGAAGCACAGCACTCTTCAGATGTGTGTGGATTATCGCCCTCTCAACGCGGTAACCATTAAGAATAAGTATCCTTTACCTCATATTGATACTTTGTTCGATCAGATGGCTGGTGCCAAGATGTTTTCAAAGATTGATCTTTATTCTGGGTATCACCAAATTAAGATCCGGGCACAAGATATACCAAATGCATCTTTCTCAACTAGGTATGGCCTCTATGAATACCTAGTCATGTCTTTTGGTCTCACCAATGCTCCTGCATTCTTCATGTATCTCATGAATTTAGTCTTCATGCCAGAGTTAGACAAGTTTGTGGTGGTGTTTATTGATGACATATTGATATATTCTAAGAACAATGAAGAGCATGCACAACATCTTCGCATAGTCCTGACTCGATTGCGGGAACACAAGCTATATGCCAAATTCAGTAAGTGTGAGTTTTGGTTGGATCAAGTGTAGTTTTTGGGACATGTCCTAACACCTGAAGGCATCTCTGTGGATCCTAGCAAGGTGCAGGATGTGTTAAATTGGAAATCTCCAAAGTCAGTGCATCAGATTTATCGGTTCCTTGGCCTTGCTGGTTATTATCGGCGCTTCATCCCCGAGTTTTCCAAAATAGCTCAACCGATGATCAAGTTGCTTTAGAAGGATGTCAAGTTTGTATGGAGTCTGGCTTGTGAAGAGGCTTTCCAAGCCCTGAAGAAGTTTCTTACCTCTGCTCCTGTTCTTGGATAACCAGATATTGATAGGCCATTTGATGTGTATTGTGATGCCTCTAGGACCGGATTGGGTTGCGTGCTTATGCAAGAGGGACATGTAATAGCTTATGCTTCACGCCATCTGAAAAGCACGAGTTGAATTATGCCACCCATGATTTACAGCTGGCTGCAGTTGTGCATGCTCTAAAAATTTGGAGACATTACTTGTTGAGAAATAAAGTGCATATCTACACGGATTACAAGAGTCTCAAATATATTTTCACTCAATCTGAGCTAAACATGAGACAACGGAGGTGGCTTGAGTAAATCAAAGATTATAACTTAGAAGTTCATTATCACCCTAGAAAAGCTAATGTGGTAGCTGATGCCTTAAGTCAGAAGTCGCATCAAGTTGATGAAGAATCTTTGTCCCTCGCCCATTCTGAAGTGTTAGCCCATGTTGCTCTAGTCTCGGATTTACTTGAGCAAATTATTATAGAGCAAAGGCAAGATGCTTCGGAAATTCCTCATATCAAGAAGTTAATTGCCGAAGGGCGTGGTCCTCATTTCAGTATTGATGATCGAGGTGTGGTGAAGTTCAAGAACCGATTGGTGGTTCCCTCAAGTGATGAACTTAGGAGAAAAATTTTGGATAAAGCTCACAACTCTAAATTATCCATTCATCCAGGAAGTAACAAGATGTATCATGATTTACGTCACTTGTATTGGTGGCCAAATATGAAATAGGATATTACCAAATACATCTCAGAATGTGACATTTGTGGAAGGGTTTAGGCGGACCATATGCGTACGCCTGGATTTCTATAGCACTTGCCTATCCCTGTTTAAAAATGGGAGGATATTTCCATGGACTTTGTTGTGGGTTTGCCCCACACGGCAAAGGGGTATGACTCTATTTGGGCCATTGTGGATCACCTTAAAAAGTTCGCTCATTTCCTCCCGATGAATACAAGGTATTCAGCCAAGAAGTATGCCAAGTTGTATTTTGATCGGGTTGTGACCCTACATGGAGTTCCTCTTACCATTGTTTTCGATAGAGGGTTAGTCTTTGTCTCTCATTTCTAGGAGCAATTCTAGAAATGTCTTGGTACTCGTCTCAGAAGTTCAGCTTATCACCCGCAAACTGATGGTCAGACACAAAGGGTCAATCAAGTACTTGACATGTTGAGAGCTTGTGCCATTTCTTATCCAAAAAATGGGATGAATGCTTGACTTTAGCTGAGTTTTCCTATAACAATAGCTATCAAGAGAGCATTCGAATGGCACCTTTTGAGGCCCTATATGGCAGGAAATGTAGAACACCACTTAACTGGGTTGAAGTGGGTGATCATGGTTACTTTGGACCTGATTTCATAAAGGAAGCAAGAGAACAGGTCAGTGTTATTCAGAGTCATTTGAAAGCGTCTCAAAATCATCAGAAAGCTTATACGGACCAGAGGAGAAGGCCCTTGCAGTTTGAAGTTGGTGACCATGTGTACCTAAAGGTATCCCCGATAAGTGGTGTGCATCGATTTGGAGTTCGTGGGAAGGTAACTCCTCGTTATGTTGGACCTCATAAAATTTTGGAGCGGTGTGGTTCTGTTGCTTACCGTCTCCAACTCCTGGATATTTTGTCAGCAGCCCATAATGTATTCTATGTTTCCTAGTTAAAGAAGTGTCTGAGGGTTCCTGATGAAGTGGTGGAAATTGAAGGACTCCCTCTCCAACCTGATCTTTCTTATATTGAGCATCCTTTCAAAATCTTGGATGAAAAAGAGAGAGTCACTAGGAACAAAGTGGTAAAATTCTATAAAGTACAATGGCAAAATCATTCGGAGGACAAAGCAACTTGGGAACAGGAGAGTTATATTCTAGAGCATTATACCCATCTCCTTTCTAGTTCACCAAGGTAATTATATAAATTGAAATTTATTTCTTATCTCTTTCCAACACTAGGCACACACATGAAATCTCGGGACGAGATTTTGTTTAAGGGGGTAGAGTTGTAACACCCTCGGTGTTATGCCCTAAACAAATTACTAAACCATGTCATGAGCATCATGTTTACATGATAATGCATGTGATGGAATGAATAGATGAAGTATTGCAACCTAAAATGATTAATAAAAATGCTAAACGAGATCACCACGTTTAGTTGGTAGCCTGATAAGCCCTCTTGAGCATGGTGAAGGTGGTTTGATTCCTAGAACAGCCGTTTAGTTTTTATAGATGCTTTAAAATTCGTGCACAACACGTTCTCGGGCTGGTTCGCTGGGTGAGCGCGATCACCATGCTCGGCCGCATGGCGTCACGAGCTGGTCGCGTGCATGCGCTGCCACACGTGGATGGCCGCGGCTGCTCTGGCCTGGCTGTGGCCTGTCCGCCACTAGCCTCTGGAACGTGGAGCCACCGTTGTTGCTTGCGCAGCCAACCGGTACTGCCGCTGGGCCTGCCCTATGCCACGACGCAGCCGCTGCCGATGCCGTCTTCTCACCATCACGTCCGCACTTCTCTCTGCACCTCTACACCGCTGCTAGCCCAGTTTGAGGCCGCCACTGCCGCGCGCACGTGGCCGTGCTCGCTGTCGCCTTGCCATTTTATGGCGCTGCGCCACGCGGGGCATGGCGGTGGTGGACGCGCACGCTTGTCCATAGCATCCCCACGTGTGCCTCCATGATTGCGCCAGCCACATCTCGCCAAGGTGAGCCCAAGCTGAGACCACCTGCTGCGCCCTGTCTCTCTCTTTCTCTCTTTCTCCCTCTGCTGCCGCCATCAAGCCATGCCATCAAATTAAGCATCGAGCGATCACCTCCATTCAATTCAGCACATCCACGGCTTCATCATCAAGTCCCCTCGCCGCCTAACCCCACCCAACCTTGAACCATGCATGGCCAAGCTCCAATTTGGAATTTTCCCCGCCACCGTGTCGATAAGGCCACGCTCGGCCATGGCCGAGGGCAACCCTCCATCACATCACCCCGAGCCAATTCCTGTGTACCACTAGATTTGCCTTCATCCCCTCTTCGCACTACGCGCCTTAGCCAAACCTCTACTGCCTCCCCATCATTGCTGACGCGACCGTGCCGCCACGGTGCGCCGCCACACAGCTCAGCCGCACATGGCCAGCCCTTCTCCGTCATCCTCCGCTCCAACCGTCACCTCGGCCTAGTCCACGGTAGCCTTCTGATGCTCACGTGCTAACTAATTAGGTCTGTAGCTGCCCTAGTTCGCCAGAGTAGTGGTACCGCCATCGCGGATGGTCGCGCGCCACTACAGCCTTCCCTAGCAAGTCATGTCACCCCACACCGCCACTTAACGTAGCCGCTCAGGTCGGAGTTGGTGACTGACCTGTTAGGAGGGTCGACGCAGGTCCCAGGTGGCCGGCGTGGCCGTGCTATGTCACCACCGCCGCGCCGCCGTGAGCTGAGTCACCGGGGGTGCGTGCGGCGGAATTCTAGGAAAGCAAGGGGGTTAAGTGAGAAGGTTTGAGAGAGGGGAAAATAACATTTGGACTTAGTTGTAATTCAGGATAAGTGCGAGGTCTATTTTGCAAAAGCGCCAGTGCATGGGGGATTTCCCCGCCGCGGGCTGTCTCGCGCGTGGGCCGCGCGTGTGGGCCGCGCGAGAGATTGGTTTTTTCTTTTTCTAGGAATTTGTGAATGGTTTTCTAATTTAATTCTACGCTGATCTTTGGTAATTAATATAAAATTATGTAGGTGTCCAAAAATTATGAAATAAATTTTGTTAGGTTCTTAAAATTGTGATCTACTGTTGGTATATTTAGTTCATGTTTATATGTATTGACATCAGCAGCTATTAAATCATTTGAGAATGTTTAATATTATTAAGTTAATTATTGTAGGAATTTTTGTGATAAATTGGTGATAGCTTTAGTCCTAAATTTTTTATAGTAGCTTCATTGTATTATTATGTGCTCACTATAATTTTTTGTAGCTTTAGAATAGACTAAGCATTAGGGTAGTTAAATGCTTTTTGTTTCAATATACATTAAACCATTACTAGAAATAAAGATATATCCTTAATTTATAAACTAAGTGTTTGTTAGTTGAACCAACACTTTGCTTGGTAAAGATGATAGTTAGCTTAGTATCTTAGTCATTAGAGCTAGCTTAGTAGCTTAGTATGCGTATTCTTAGTTTAAGAGTTATTGTTGCCTAAATGCTAAGTGTTGCATCATCATCGCATGCATGTAGAGAACGAGTTGGTGGAGATCATGACCACTGGTGATCACGAGTTCGAGGAGATCATCGAGGAGTGCGAGGAGGAGATTCTCATGCAGGAGGAGGTCCCGGAGCCGCCACTAACTGACTCAGCTGACACCGCGCCTGCCCAAGGCAAGCCCTGGTGCATAACCTCTATTTTATAATTCACCGTATATATATGTGTTGTGCATTTACGTTAACAGGAATTTTATGGAAACCACATGCATAGATATACTTGTCCCAAGAGTCTTACTAGTGTAGGCTCGAGTAGATGCTATGCTTAGGTCATCGATAGAGTGACTAACCTGCCGTTGCTCATAATAGGGGATTATTATTACTCTCATAATAAAATGATGAAAGGAAAAATGGAGACGGAGTAGGCATATGGTATGGGTATTGGTGGGTGTAACAAGTTGTGTTCCGCAGCCAACGGGGCTTAGCTTGGTTATACTGTTTTCCCTGTTCGTGTCGATTAAGGACCGTCCATTGCTGTGGATGGTAGTCAGATCATAGACTTATTATTCTGAGCACATACTTGCTTATAGAAGTGGGTAGGCTCGTTACGCTCTTGTCATTGGTTTTGGCTCTTTCCGAACCGACTGATTGGAGATGGGGAAATGTGGAAGTCTAAGCACCATACTGAGACCGGGTCTCAAGTGTGGGGGCTTAGAGTCCAAGTTTAGACAGGGACCTAGACCTCGTGACATGAGTGGAATGTGTTGGTCTTATTTGTGCCTGCGGTACAAGCGAGGCGTGTGTTTCGGGGTACCCAGCTGGGATACATTGGTTCGTGAATCGCCATTTCCGTGAGACGATATGACTTGGCTATGATCTAGTACCGTAGTAAGAACTGGAAGATGAAAGATGATGAAATAGTTTTGATTGTTTAACCCTTGCTTGAAAGTAGAACATGTGCTTAACTAGAATGGTTAGCTAATGAAGTAATCATGACTGCTAATAAAACTTGAGTATAAGGATGAACTATTAGTATTGCTTTCCGCAAACAAAAAGAAAATAACAAACCCATATTGAGTATCATATCCTTGAGAGTCGGAAAACTATTGTCACTAGTCGGGTAAGTCTTACGAGTACATTGTGTACTCGTGGTTTATTTTACCTCGTTGTAGGTGCAAATTTGAGGAGTAGCTCTTGTGTGGAGGATTCTTCTGGTGGGTACAAACGGATCCTTATATTGTTTCCGCTAGATGTTTATTTTCATTTTGTTGTTTAATTATCGCACTCTAAACTCTGATATTGTAATAAATAATTTTCAAGAACTCTTGTTGTATAAAATAGACTAAGTATTGTAAGTCCGTACTCATTATTGGATTCTGGATGTAAAACGTGGATTGTTTCGAGTTCTTCCTTGGGGTGTGCTCGACGAAACTGTCCGATGTAGCTCACTTTTGAGGTGCATAGTGTCTAGTGGAAGACGAAGCGCCTAAGAAAGCGTGTTATTTCGGGCGGTTCTGCCACACTATGTCGGATGAACAAATGATCAAATGATCAAAATAAAAGTTGTGGATCTCGGAAAGTTATAGAACTTTGTAGTTGACAACTTTTTTCATTTGAATTCATTTTGTCATGAAAAACTACGTTTGAATTCCTCAAATTTGAAATTTGGATTTTTTAAATGATCTTAGATGGAGAAACAACTAAAATGAAAGTTGTAGATCCCAAAACGTTATACAACTTTATAGTTGACAACTTTTTGATTGGAAATCATCTTGTCAAGGAAAACTATGTTTTAATTTTCAAAATTTTAAAATTTGAATTTTTTAAATGACCTCGGATGGACAAACAACAAAAACAAAACTTGTAGATCTAGAAAAGGTATGCATCTTTGTAGTTGACAACTTTTTTATTTGAAATCATCTTGTGAAGGAAAACTATGTTTGAATTTCTCAAATTTGAAATTCAAATTTTGTAAACGACCTCGGATGGAGAAACTACCAAAATGAAAGTTGTAGATGTCGAAAAGTTATATAACTATGTAGTTGACAACTTTTTCATTTCAATTCATTTATGGCCTAAATTAATCAATTTAAACTCGGTTTAGGATAATATGTGGGGAAAGAAAATACAATATAGAGACAAGTGAGTGTGAGGTGCAGCGGTATAGCAGGGTACGCGTGAGGGAGAGGTCACAGGTTTGAATCCTGCCGGCCGCGAAACGCGCTAAAATGCCGCAACTTGCGACTTAGCGGGCGGGTGGCTTACCGGTGGGGGGCCCCTCGGATTTTAAAAAATTTGCTATTTTTGGCCCGATTTTGTGTTTTTTCTCCGTCCCTATAAATCAGCAGTCACCCCTATAAATCTAATTTTGTTGGGGCGGCTGACCAACTGCCACTACAAACCGGCCATTTATAGTAACGGTTTGATAGGGGCGGTTCCACCCCTACAAATCTCCTTCAATCGCCCCTACTAACCCTGTCTGCGGTAGTGCACCACAAAATGCACTATAAGTAGAAGTAATCTAGTCTCGGTCAGTCCTAACGCGGATTTCCATTTCATTTCGTTAAATAAACGAGGTGCCACGTAGGAAAAAAATGACAATATACGACTAGCAGATTTAAAAAGAATGAGGATAAAGGTTTTATCCAGATGAAACTGAAACCAGCGTTCAGGGTCGAATCTAGTGCATCACAATCCGTTGCCTGTCTCGAACCAAACTACACCTTAGATGCTATAGCTAAGCTTTGAAACAGTAATATAACAATTTTCTTTCACTCGTCAATGCAATTAACTATACAAAGCACTATACAGTAGATGATAATATGATATCATACTCTTGTCAACGGTAAAATAAAATTAAACGATGCATCGGGTTTTGGGGTGCCTTAGCCGCCAGGTCCACGGCTAAGCTCCTGGCAATAAAATTAAACGATGCATCGGGTTTTGGGGTGCCTTAGCCGCCAGGTCCACGGCTAAGCTCCTGGCCGGTGGCCGGTGGCCAGTGCTCATCACCGTTCATTACGCGGGACGAGGCGCGCGCACCAGATGAGACATCACAGGACTGGACTCCAAATACTGTAGAATAGGCAGAAGCTATCTACAGCAGGTGGCCATGTCCCATGTGGGACGCCGCCTTACCAGTTTTGCCAGCACGCGAGCCACATATTTCAGGCCAGCTATCCGGTTGTTGCTGATCCACAACATCTCATGAGTCATGGCACAAAAACAAACAAATTTCAGCGCTGATGCACTACGTATACTCCTACATTTCTTCAGAGGTTCGTCGTTGCTTTGTGAGATATGACATGTCGGCAGCCGCCCTGGTTCAGTTAATTATTAGTATGCAGCGTGCTCCTGGATCTGAAAATTCAACCGGAGCAAAATGGATGTCTTGGACATGTAAGTCTATAGACTCTGTTGATAGGTTGACGCAGACATAGCACCCGGGCTATCAGCATGTCCAGACTCCGAAGCACGTTGCTTTGCTATTTTGCGGCGTCGAGTATATATAGGTACAGCTTATGAGATATTGAGTTGATGCTCTACGGTGTCCTTTTTCAACTATTATAATTATTATTCCCTCCGTTTTTAATTACATGTCGTATTAAGTTTGTCCGTAGTCAAACATTTAGGGTGTATTTGGTTTGTGGAGTCACCCATGCATCATGAGGTGATGCATCGTGAGTTCATCCTATAAATTTTGGTAGAACCAACTCATTCCTCATACGTATACTAATTATTAGTTTGTGAGAAATGATGTGGTGATTGGATCGACTTATTCCATTTCACAAACCAAATATAAAAAGTGAGGAGTGAGAAGATGATGAACCACCACATTTCTCAAACCAAAAATACCCTTATATCTTTGACTATTGATTTCCAAAAAACCATATAGATTCTCGATATAAGATTTATGTTTTTAGATTGATTATGAAAAATACTTTCATACTATAGAATTTATAGATTCGTAGATCGTAAACTATAAGAATTTTTAAAAACGAATGGTCAAATATAATAATGTGTGACTTAAGGCAAACCTAACGTGGCATGTAAAAAAGAACGGGGAAGTACTAGACGATCTGTGCTCTAGCATGTCTTATAATTTGTTGTTACAGAATTTCTGTCTATATTTTATTTTAAAATCAATTATGTTCAAACTTTCTGCGGTGCCGGCCCTAGGGGTAGGGCACGAGGTGCGATGGCCGAGGGCCCAAATAGAGAAGGGGTTCAAGCCTAGGTATACAAACCCACAGGTCCTATAGTCCATTAGGTATTAGCAAACTAATTTGAAGAGAGATATAGAACTGGCTAGGCGACCCAAAAAAGACAACATCGATATTTCTTTCCTAATTTTCTTTCCCACACCCTCGAGTAGAGAGGAGGCAAGGAGTCACGCCGCACACAAAGACACTCTCGATCGTAAGTTCTCGACGTCGCGCCTTACACATGCGCGGAGTCGACGAGCCGCCCGCCTTGAAAACCTAGACTATTGGAGACACGGACACGGCACACGAGGACGACGACGACCAAAGCAGGGGCTCCACGACGATGACATCTTGATTCTTGGCTTCTTATGAATTGCGATCACCGATCAGTTGTTTAGGCCCAAGGTATTTTTTTTCCTTTTTATTTTTAATCCAAATTAATTATTTGTATAGTATTCCGCACTTCTATTACTTTGTATCCATATAGTCATATTTTTCTTCTAATTTAGGTGTTATAATTTTAGAATGTTACCTAAGAAACATTTATCATGGGTGAGAAAAGAAAAAACGAATATATTATTTTTTTAATCTACATTGCTCCTCGATAATTATCATACATCTACAAATATATTGTTTAATCTACATTGTTCCTCGATAATAATTATCGTACATATTAAATTAAAAATATGTTATTGAATTTACTTTCGCTTTTACAAGTAAAATTAGCGTCTATATATTATAAGATTTTATACATGGTCAAGAGGGGCCGTTATGCACGAGATGGCAGAGGGCCCTTAAAATCCTATGACCGACACTGACTTTCTGTTTATATTTATTATTTTAAACTTTCTCGTCTAGGGTGACTCGTGCGGCGACTTCTCTAACCCACCGCTAGGAACCACGTCCTTCCCGAACCTTGCTCTCATCATTGCGCTGGAATGGGCTACCAGAAGCCAGCGCATCCGCAAGGATCGCTGCAACGGTACCCATCCTCTTCTGCTGAGGTTGCGGGTGGCCGTGGTGCGTCAACGGCTGCTTAGATCCTGCGCCCCTTCATCAGATCTGGCAACATCGCGGTTGAATCTAGCGGAACCGGTGGAGTTTACATGGGAAGGAGACTGCTACGGCGAGTGAGGCACATGGTGGTGTGGCGCACGTGAGGCAAGTGCGCCAGTGACGGAACAGTCTGCAGGGTAGGGCCACGGGTCGGACGAACCGGCGAAGGAGAGACGTGAGTGAGGACATCCGATGATGTTAATTAGCACCCGGAGGATCATCCGATGATGCCTGCATCTGTAGACTTTTTTCGTGGCTAGCATCCCCTTCGCAGCCTACATATATGTGTTCCCTAGCTCGTTTTGTGTAGCTCTTTCACCCAAGTTGTGACACACATAATAGCATATGTTGGCAATTGAGATACAAACTTCGCTGTTATTTTAAATTATCTTTCATAAATGTAGATGTTGTAACTTGTGTATAAGTTTGGGGGTAGTATAAAATTATAATGAATTTAGAGGATTACTCTTTGTTAGAAGGGCGGGCCTGGTGTAAGCGGTAGAGTCTTACCGTCTGTGCCCGGAAGGTCCCGGGTTCGAGTCGCGGTCTCCTCGCATTGCACAGGCGAAGGTAAGTCTTGCCACTAACACTATTTCCCAGACACCGCACAGAGCGGGAGCTCTATGCACTGGGTACGTCCCTTACTCTCTGTATTTTTTCTAAGGGCAGAGGTGGGTGATTTTTAATAAAAGATTGTAAATCAATTATTTATTATTGACGATGATAATTAGAGCTTACCAAATTAAGTGTAGATGTTTCCGAATATTATGAAATTTCTTGAGTTCAATTTTTTAGCACATCTCATGAGGATTAACATGACCTCTAAATAATAATGATAAGATTGATTTTTCGCAAACGTACGTATGTGCTTGGTCACATTTCTCATCTTTGTTCTTTTTCTGCCTTTTCGACTCTCTGCACGGCAATTGCCATGCATGTACATCCCTGTAGAGTAATATAAAGATACGAAACTGCTCTATCATTTTCACATGATGTTTTTATACTTCCAACAGATAACCACTACTCTGACGAATTTGCTTTCTGGCCTAGTCGTTCAAGGATGACGTGTCTAGGACTTCTCGAGGGTTCAAAGTCGTAGTACTAGTAGTAGTTAAATTTGTTTCTTCAATGACAAACAAAAGGGCCCACCTCCACACGGCGCTCATCAGTGGGCCAGTCGCGTGTTTTGGAACACGAAATCAAGCTCACTGCACCAATTGCCATTGGACCGGATGGAGATTTATATTTATAAATATATAATAATACTCGACTAGTCAGCCAGTGGAAGTATAGAAAGCGCTAAAACGTGTAGTTTTTCCCTATAAAAACCTCCGACCCGATGCCTGGTCTTCACACCATTTCCCCATCCAAAACCGTCCCTTACCCTATTCCATCATCCTCGAAACGCAATCTGTAATTATAAAATCATCAAAACTCATGGAAATACTTAGTATAAATCATAACTCCTATGTTATTGATTGATTTTAAGGATAATTAGAAGTTATTTTGATAGTTTATGTTTAGCATTATTGACCGTCAACAAGTTCCGTCCTCAAGTAAAGATCAAGAATAAAAGTTAATATGATTATAACAATCTTTAAGATTTCTGCTAGCATAAAGGCTATCCCAAAGCATTCCGTGGGATATGTGGAATTGTCTTACATATATACTTGAGCGGTTGAAAAGTGGAACCACTCTCGAATCAAAGTCATCTTCCCAAATTCTTATCTCAGTAACTTGGAGTTTTTAATTTTTTTTTTTACAAGAAACGGCTCTACCATTTTCACGATGTTTTTATACTTTCCAACAGATAACCACTATGAAGAATTTGCTTTCTGACGTCTGAAGTTTTTCAAGGATTATGTGTACGTCTAGACTTCTCGAGGGATCAAGTCGTAGTAATTAAATTTGTTTCTTCAATGACAAAACAAAGGAGAGCCCACCTCGACACGGCGCTCAGTGGCTGGTTTTGGAACACGAAACCAAGCTCACTGCACTAATTGCCATCGGATTATAATACTCGACTAGTCAGCCAGTACAACGCGCTAAAACGTGTAGTTTTTTTCCTATAAAACCCCCCGACCCTGCCTGGTCTTCTCACCATCCATCGTCCAAAACCGTCCCATTTCCCCCTCTTCCTGCTGCCGCATCCTCAAAACGCAATGGGGACTCGGCAGCGGGTCCTCGCGCCATGGGCGGTGCTGCTGCTCGCGCTGCAGCTCGCCGGTGCCTCCCATGTCATCCACCGGAGCCTGGAGGCCGAGGCGGCACCGGCGTCGGTGCCAGCCTCCATTGTCAGCCCCCTGCTCAGGACGGGATACCATTTCCAGCCACCAATGAACTGGATCAACGGTACGCTAGCTACTTCTCTTGGAGTTGGAAGGATCACCCCTCCTGCCTGGCCTCCCTTTGCGCCTTGCTCTTCTGATGTCTCTCTCTGTGTTTTCAATTAAGCTACCCATGCGTTGCTCGTGTTGCTTGCTGTACTACAAGCGATTAAATCGTGTCAGACCATGGATACAGAATGCCAGGGAGTAGGAATGAAGAATCATATATGCCAGTAATAGTTGTACTAATTTGAGCTCCTCTTGTCATCCCTCATGCATGGCGATCTGTTTGATGGAGAGCTCATGTATCGAGAAAAAAAAAATCACGCCTGTATCTTGGAACAGCAGCAAGAAAATGCAGCCATATAGGAGAAATCAAATTAGTCTTTTCTAGGCTCGGTTGTTCACATGGAGCTTGCTGCATGCAGTTTTTTTCTTTGTCCTGTCCCCCAGAAAAGTCTAAGCTGCAAGCTATTGAGCTTTGACAGTAGCCGGAAACGACGAAGAGACTTGCAGCTAATCAAAGCCGTGTGGTGGTTAAATACAATAATACAGATGCTCTGTGTTTGATTAAGTACAGTACTATGATAATGGCTCTTGTGATTACGTACTATACGGTCGCTGCAGAGACTTTGTTCTAACATGGGTGTTGTTTTCTGTCTCTCTGCTCTTGTTGGCGGCTCTGATTGCTGGGACGGCGGAACTCATCGGCTGCAGACCCCAACGGTACGCCTTTTACCCAGCCCGTTTAATTTGTTGCAGTTATCTTTTTCTTTATCCCTGTGTTGTGCTGCCTGCTAAGTAGATCTATATAATGTCTGCACGTATCATGAACAGCTGTACTTGTTTCCTAAACGTGGGAGGATGAAATGGCGCATTTTAAAGTGCTGATCTATCTTGTAGTTGTAGCAAAGGACATTTTAACATTAAAAAATAGTGCATGCCCCTGCTGCCCCGCAGACTCCACATGAGAATTTGACTTCATATAGAGAGCAACTGTAAATAACGACAATCGTGCAGAAAAGGAATACTACTCCTAGTTGACATAGAATTTTGCAACTGTGTGTGCAGCTCCAATGTACTACAAGGGATGGTATCACTTGTTCTACCAGTACAACCCCAAGGGCGCGGTATGGGGCAACATCGTGTGGGCTCACTCCGTCTCACGCGACCTCATCAACTGGATCGCGCTGGAGCCCGCCATCTACCCGAGCATCCCGTCCGACCAGTACGGCTGCTGGTCGGGCTCGGCGACGATGCTGAAAGACGGCACGCCGGCGATCCTGTACACGGGGATCAACCGCCCCGACATCAACTACCAGGTGCAGGTGGTCGCGTTCCCGAAGAACGCGTCGGACCCGCTGCTCCGGGAGTGGGAGAAGCCCGCGGCGTACAACCCGGTGGCGGCGCCGGTGGGCGGCATCAACGCGACGCAGTTCCGCGACCCGACCACGGCGTGGTACGCGGACGGGCACTGGCGGATGCTGGTGGGCAGCGTGCGGGACGCCCGCGGATGGCGCTCGTGTACCGGAGCCGGGACTTCAGGACGTGGAGGAAGGCCAAGCACCCGCTGCACTCGGCGCTGACGGGGATGTGGGAGTGCCCGGACTTTTTTCCGGTGTCCGGGCCGGCGCTCCGTGACGGGCTCGACACCTCCGAGGCCGGCGCCAAGTACGTGCTCAAGAGCAGCCTGGACCTCACACGGTATGACTACTACACCATCGGGTCGTATGATAAGAGGAAGGATCGGTACTACCCGGATAACACCAACGGTGACTACCACCGGCTGCGATACGACTACGGCAACTTCTACGCGTCCAAGACGTTCTACGACCCGGCGAAGCGGCGGCGGGTGCTGCTCGGGTGGGCCAACGAGTCGGACAGCGTGCCCGACGACAAGGCCAAGGGCTGGGCCGGCATCCATGTACGTCGTCGCTCGTGTTTAGTCTTTACTGCTTCCTGCTTGCTTGCTTGCTGCTGCTAGCTACTCCATCAGTGAGAGCTGCTGTCAGCCGCACGCATGTGTCTACTCGTGTTCCTTGGCTAGAAACTTCAAAGCGTTGAATCGTTGGCAACGGATCGGATCGGACGACTTGTTTGACTGACTGCTTGTGCGTGCTCGTGACAGGCGATCCCAAGGAAGATCTGGCTGGACCCCACCGGGAAGCAGCTGCTGCAGTGGCCCATCGAGGAGGTTGAGAAGCTCAGAGGAAAGCCCGTCAGTGTGGGCGCCAAGGTAGTCAAGCCCGGCCAGCATTTTGAGGTCACAGGCCTCGCAACCTACCAGGTTGGTTAGTTTTACTCCTAGTACTTTTCGATCGATGATAAACTGTTTTTTGAAATTAAACTTTCATTCATTCATTCATGTGAATACATCCACTAGCTAGCTAGCGGCGGCAAGGGTAACATGCATGTGCGCGCGCGCGCAGCTGCTTGCTTATCACGGGCGCACACTACGCACCGCGAAGAAGGGTGCTAGTAGCACTGTTTCAGTAGTCAAGCTTCACAGCTTGTCGCTTGTCGGAAGTATATACTAGTAGTAGCACTGTACGTTGCAGTCAAGGGCCCCACGTGCAGAGTATCTGTCTAGTCCAGCCAAGATCCGATGGCTCATACATATGCCTTGTCGGCGATAACCCCTACGTAGGTTACACAAGCCCACTCCGATGCTTGTCTTGCTCTGCCACTTGCAAACACCTACCGGAATGCGACGGGTCTCCCTCCTCTGCTGGTTTACGTACACACCTACACCAAGCCTGCAACACTTGTTTCTGATCTCAAGTTTGAACAATATTCTGTCACAGACACACACACACACACATACGTGTCGCGTAACAAGTCACCAACCAGTACCAGACAGGACATGAGCAGAAGAGTCTTCCAACGCACACGCCTGCCATTTTCCAAGACAAGTTAATCTTCCAGTTCACATATTATTAATCGATGCCACGTAGTAGGTGTGACCACTGATTACATTGACTGACAAAGCCGATCTACGACTACTTTCTGAAATGTTTTGTTCTTCCGTCGGAGAGTGAAGATGAAAGATGCTAGTACTCCTCTCCTATGTGTTGACCCATCGTCGATCTTGTGATGATGGCAGGCTGATGTGGAGGTGACCTTCGAGATCTCGAGCTTGGAGAAGGCGGAGCCCTTCGACCCGGCGTACGACACCGACGCGCAGAAGCTGTGCGGCGTCAAGGGCGCGGACGTCAAGGGCGGGGTGGGGCCCTTCGGCCTGTGGGTGCTGGCCTCTGCCGACCTGCGGGAGAAGACGGCCGTCTTCTTCAGAGTCTTCAAGGACGGATACGGCAAGCCCAAGGTGCTCATGTGCACCGACCCCACCAAGTAAGCCCACCTACCTACATCCTTCCCCCTTCTCGCATCACAGCAGCCACATTGCACATGTGGATACACATATAGAGGGGGTACATGTATGCCCCCGCTCGGGCCGGCCCCACATTACCACTAATAAGATGATTATTATGTGGACACATATGCTTCTTCAGATTACAATGTCTACACAAAACTAAATAGATGGCTTGTGTTTTCTCCCTTCTTGTGTCGGGCAGGTCATCTCTTAGTCCAGATCTGTACAAGCCGACCTTCGCGGGCTTCGTCGACACTGACATTTCAAGCGGGAAGATTGGTCTCAGAAGCTTGGTATGCACAAACTAACGCATGCGAAGCAAATGTCACGATTGTTGACTACTGCTGTTAAGCAATTGGATTACGACTTATCACTTGACTGATTGTTGTATTATCTATTTATCTTGTTGCTGTTTGTTTCCTTGTGCGACATGGCATCTATATATACGTACAGATCGATCGGTCCGTGGTGGAGAGCTTCGGCGCGGGAGGCAGGACCTGCATCCTGTCACGGGTCTACCCGTCCATCGCCGTTGGAAAGGAGGCTCACCTCTACGTTTTCAACAACGGTGGCGTGGACGTCAAAGTGTCAAGTCTGACTGCCTGGGAGATGAAGAAACCGCTGATGAACGGCGCCTAATAGAAGCGTGGATGACTTTATTCATTTCTCTTCAACGACCGTACCTTTGCTGCCAGAAATACACTATTGATTATTAATTGTTGAGGTCCTTCAGTTTTCGCCCTTCATGACGACTAGTTTGATCATGTGCCAGAAATACACACGGATGGGAGTATATAGGCTTTACGTGCTCAGCTGTCCGGCAAAGAGAGAAATTGGTTACGCTTCTTCTTGATTGTACAATAATATGAGATGAATAAAAGGCTGCTAATTTTACAGTCTCAAGTAACAAGACCTCCTCTCTCTCTCTCTTCTTCCGGATTATATATATGACCAAGATGCTAACCTGACTTACATCTGATGAGCTAACTAATCTAATCTAATTTTATTTTCCGAAACTTTTAAGTGGTAGAGCTCATTTTGCCTCTGATTCTCTATGTAATGGGATTCTCTAAGGAAAATGATCATGTGACTGAAAATGGTTATCTAAGGTAAATTATGTATATAAAGTGATTAGGTGCGAAAGTGAATAGGGAGAGTGCCTACTTTTTTCAGTCCACGGTGTTCTAACTAGTTCATCACTATACCAAAACAGCACCAAGAAGGCACCCAATTTAGTGACGCGAAACACGTCTCCGAAAAACTAGTCTATGATGCATTTTTTAGGAGTTTCTATGATGCATTTTAGATAACCACTCGACGAAATTCACATATATTTCTGCAAAAAAAACATTGTTTGGCAGACACTAGTACATAAAACATTTTCAGAGGCAGCCATTGTTAATCACTTTACAGAGGCGGTCCGAATGCCGGTCTTTGAAAATTGATTAGTGCCTCTAAAAATTGATTAATAGAGGCTCACTTTCGTTAATGGTTTCTAGATAACCTAGAAATTAATCGAACTCACGATGTACAACTTAGAACTAAGACTGCTTCTCACTACACCACAAAATCACTTGTGAGTATATATAGGATTCCATCTTTTTTACAAATATTTTGTAATCTTGTTTTAAATATTTTGACTACTAAATGAACTCAAATAAAAAAACTTCAACTACAAAGTTTTAAATCTTGTTGACCACTATAACTTTTGTATAGGATGTCTTCATCCAAGGTTGTTTGAAAAACTCAAAAAAAAATGAATCTCAAAATACATTAATTTAAAACAAATATTTGAGAGACTAAAAGTCGGTGTTTCGAGTTACCAACTAGTAAATTTCTAGTATTGCGTGTCTGACTTGGATAGTGTGCTTAGAGGACACGAGGTTTATACTGGTTCAGGCAAAAAGTCGCTACGTCTAGTTCGTCGCTGCTGCTCGTGTTACTAGCACTGAAAGTTTGTAGTATGGGTTACAAACGAGCGAGAGAGGGACAGGTCCCAAATCTCTGATGTGCGTGTGCTCCTAAGGCGTGTTAGGGTGTGTGTTTTGATGTCTACAGCCGTGTAGAGTGGTGAACCGCCGTCCCCTCTCCTGGGGCGTCCTGCTTCCCCTTTTATAGACGAAGGGGAAGAGCAGGTTACACAGAGAGAAAGAGGGAGAAGAGCAAGGAGACGAAGGCTTCCAGGACCGCCGGGTCTTTCTTCTCCTTTATACGGGTCCCGTCGACACTGCAGATGGTGACAAGGATGGCTCCACGCTGGGCGCCTATTCGCGGCTGATGCCACGCCCTGGTGTTGTCAGCAGGTTGTGACGTCCCATTCTGTCCCGGCGGGCGACGCGGCGAACCAGCGTGCTGGTCAACGGCCGTACAGGGAGTAGGCAGCATAGTGACCACACGTCCGTCACTATTGGTGATGTGAGTTCCCTGAAGTGACATGTCGCGGGCATGGGTCATGTTGAGATGTGCCCACTCACTGCACGATGCCAGAAGTTTGACCTTGAGTTGTACTTTCTGGCCCGTAGTGGTTGGCGGCGGTACGGGCTTTTGTCAGGAGCCGTGCCTGAGGGGTCGGGCAAGACGGAGCCCCCAACCCAGAGGTCGAGCGAGGTGGAGCCCCCGACCCAAAGGTCGGGCGAGGCGAAACCCACCCCCAGAGGTCGGGCGAGGCGGAGCCCGCTCACCTGAGGGTCGGTTGGAGCTGTAGTCGTGCTCTTGACTGCTCGGATGAATCAATGTTGATGACCGTTAGCTCCTCCTCTTCGGGTACCCTAGAATTGGTCCCCGACAGTAGCCCCCAAGCCTACGGAGGAGTAGAATACTCCTTCAGAGACTTTTCCAAACGGGAGGACTCTAAGGGCCTTGGCCTTCTTTTGTCGCCTATGGCGTGTCCTGGGGACGACGATTCCCTTTCGTCGTGATCGGACCCCTCGGGGTATAGCCGTGAGATTTGGTGGGTCAGAAAAGGTCTTTCCTGATTCCGACCCCTACAGGGGTCTGTCGTTCTACGACCGTGTGTTCGGTCTCCTTACGAGTCCAACTTTCCTCAAGCCCCCGCCTGTAGCAGGGGTCTAGTCCAGGGCCGGCTCATCTTTGTGATCGTCTTCCCTCAAGCATTTTTTCCAATAAAAACGGAGGGGCTGAGCCGTGCCATGATTTTCCTCTATGGAAGAATCATGGTGCTTGGGGAGCTGTTAATGGGCTAGTCCGAGTGGGGCCCCAGCATCCCGTTCGTGGGGGTCCGGCTTGGGTCAGCTGGTGACCGACTCCAGATTCTCAGTAGTCAATCCATATAGTTCTCGGGTCCGTTCGACCGGTCCCGAGGGTTATCTGCCTTTCTTCAAGGAAAAACCATGGATCGTATCCGGCCGAGACTCGAACGTGGGTCGGGATGCCCACGACACCTGTGCGCCTAGGTACTGGGCGCTAGCGGGCCCATCCCTTTCCACCCCTCATTCTAAAGGTGCCCGGAGCGGTTGTCGAACCCGTCGATGGGCCAACCTTCGAACCCGTCGGTGGGCCAACCTAGACGGGCCGTAGGAGCATTTTTAGCTCTGTATCCCTCTTACCTGTGATGGGTCGTGGCCCGTTCGGGTAGGCAAAATGTCCGGTGCGGTTTTCAAGGGGACGACCATAGGTTGCGTGCGCACACCCCGCGACGAGACGTGGTGACAGGTCATGGCAGGTGCTGAGATCTAGGCGGGCGGTTGGTTTCCTCACACCCGTCGCTCCTATAAAACCAAAGGGTTAGCCCTCCGTGTTTCATACGTACGCCTGCATCCTTACCTCCGTAGCCACGCCGCCGCCAATGCTTAGGTTTCCTGCCTCCACATCTCCGCCGACGTTGAGCTCGCATCCATCCGCCCGCACCTCCAATGGATCCGTGGTGCCATTCTGACATCACCTTCCAGTGCATGGAGGGCCTCGTCCATCGCGATCTTCTCCACGTGCGGACCTCGATCGAGGAGTGGTTGCTGTGCGGCAATGAGGATTCACCGTCGTCGCCCGACGGCTACGTGGTGTCGTTCGCCCACTTCCACGAACGTGGCCTCGCGACCCTCGCCCACAAATTTCTCTGGGGGCTGCTGCACTTCTACAAGATTGAGCTGCAGCATCTCAATCCCAGCGGGATCCTGCACATGGCGGCGTTCATCGCGCTGTGCGAAGGATTCTTGGGGATCAGCCCCCACTTCAACTTGTGGAGGTATTTCTTCACCGTCAACCTCTAGAAGAAGAGGGAGAAGGGCGGCAGGCATGAGCTACACATGTCGATGGGGTGCGCCGGCATCCAACTTCAGAACAATCAAGTCGGCGAGTACCCATCCATGTGGCTCTCAATGTCTAACAAGGGGTGGCACTTGTAGTGGTTCTACCTCAAGAATGATGCCGCCGCCCCTCTATCGGGGTTCACCGGGCGCCTGATTGAAGAGGCCCCGGAGCAGTGGAGGAAGTGGGGCATCCCAGAGAAGGACAAGAAGAAGATCCAAGACCACATCATCGCCATCCACATCCTGAACAAGAACTGCCAAAAAGGGTCAGGCGTCATCGGGGCTTACCACTCGAGGAGGGTGGTGCCGTTGATGACGTGCACGCTCTAGCTATACGCAATGGCGCCCGAGGCATCGTTTGATGGAACGACGCTCACCGAGGGAACGCTCCCCAACTCTGAGATCACGCAATGCATTAAGGAGGCGATGGAGCCTTTAAGGGACGACGCGGGTGCCGCCCTCGACTTTGTCTACCCGGTGTTGGGGTATCCTCCGATGTGGCCGAAGCCAGGCTACGTTGTCTTCATAAGTTTCCCTTTCTCTTGCCTTCTCTTCAATTGATTTCCCAACCCTATGAGACTAACTTTGAGAGGGGCGGGGCCAGCCAAGGGACCTCATCCTCACAGATCATTCGGCGCTGCTGCCGAGGGATTCGGCCATGAGGGTGGTGAATCGCGTCGAGGGCAAGCGGCTGAGGAAGGCAAAGGAGGACAAGAAGAGGAAGAAGCAGTGGAAGTTATAGGTGCAAGAACGAGGGGAGGACACTGACAACGTTGATGATGATGACGATGGTGATGATGACAAGGTGATGGAGGAAGAAGAAATTGTAGCCGACCCTATCGAGTGGGACAACCAGGAGAACGAGGATGCGCTGATAGGCATTGGTTCATCATTGCAGGCGTCGGGACCCTTCCCATTCCATGGAGGGGAGGGTACATCTGTGGAGCCGGTGGAGGCGGGCCATTTCGATGACGCCCCCTAGGAACCGACAAAGGCAGGACGTACCGTTGGCCTACCCTAGGAACCAACAGAGGCGGGCGGCTCTACCGTCGCGCCTGAGGTGCCAGCGGAGGTGGAAGGCTCCGCCATCGTGCCCCAAGAGACAAGGGGAGCAGGGCGTTCTGCCAATGTGCCCCAGGAGTTGCCAGGGGCACGCTCCTCTACCCATGAGCTAGGGGTGGGCTCAAAATGGCTTCGTTCCGACGAGGCAAAGCAAGGGTCGGGGTTCATCCCCCAAACACATCTATCGCCCCACGACGCTGAGATGAGTTATCAATTCATCTGTTTTTTCCTGTTTTAGTCAGATTTCATCGTGACTTATGTTTTTCGTCCCTTGCAGCGTCGGCAGGTAGTGGAATCCTTTGGCGTCAAAGAAGAGCATCGCCCTCCCATCGGGGCAGCGGGCGTCGGCTGGTGTTGGGCCCATTTTGGGTCGGAGCGGTGCTAGTGTGACCGCGTCACCGGCCGGTCAGGCGTCGCCCATGGTGGCGCCTGTGCCCTCGGCAGGACAGGCGGACGCGGGCATTCAAGGGGCACCTTCGGAGGTTGTAGAGCAGCCAGTGATGGCCGCGATACCGCTGCCGATGGCGGGGGGGACGAGGCTGCCGACCACGCTCATGGCGCCGACCATGGCGCGCGCGACGTAGTCGGTCATGACCCCACCGACGTAGGTGGAGGTGGCGACGACCATGACAGATGGGTCATAGCCGGGCGCAACTACAGCGTCGCCTGAGGAATTGGTGTTACCCGTGCCATCAGCGGCCCAAGCGACGACGCTTGGCGTGGGCCAGACGGAGGGGGACATAGCCGAGGGGTCCCCGAGAGTCATGGTGCTAGGAGAGAGGTTCGCGTCCGCACCGCTGACCCCTTCCATTGCTGGAGGGGGCGTCCCGGCGGGGACATCATGGCGAGAGGGGTCAGCGGTGCTTGGGGTTGGCGGGGAGTCATCCTTGACCTTGACGTCGGTGAGCGCCTACTCCAGTGGATGGATCCGTAGGATCTGGCATAGACGCTTTGGACCCTTGACGACGCCGCAGAGAGCATGGAGCGGGAGAGCCTCGATGTAGGGATCGCATCAGTGCTCGAGGCCCTAGACCACGCCACCGGTGCATTGTGCGACGTTGTTGTTCCCTCCGGCTGAGTTTTGCTTGGTCTTGCTTCTTGCCCTTTTCTTCCTCTATATACTATTTGTATCCTGACCATCGTCTCCCTGTAGTCCCTTATAGCTCGTAGCTGGGGGAAATCTCAGTTCCTTCATCAATAGAAGGAAGCCTAGGACCGCCTCGTCGAGGAGGCGTGGCTACTTAGGGAGGTGATAGCTCAGCTCATTGCCGCCCAACAGAGGGTGGTCGAGCTGAGTCCCCTCACCGAGGAGGCAGTCAATCTTCTGTCATGGGTGGCCGAGGCCCGTCGGGATGCTGACGAGGGCGAGAAGGTGTTCGAGGCCCCGTCGGCGAGGTTGTGGAAGGATGACGAAGAAGCCGCCAGGGTTAGGAAGGAGTGAGATGAGTTGCTCCAGAAGGATGCCAAAACCCGCCTGTGGATCCTTGACCTTCTAGGTGAGGTTGAGAAAGAAAGGGATCTAAAGCTGGGGGCCGAAGAGAAGCTCGCGGCCCTAGATAAAAGGGCGTGCCTGGATGCCATGGCGGTCACTCGGCTATGCAAGGAGCGGGATGAGCAGATCTAAACCATGGAGAGGCTCTGCTCGGAATGTGGCACGGCTCACGTAGAGCGCAACCAGGCTTTCCGAGAGTGTGACCAGGCCTGCCAAGAGCGCGACAACACGCAGTAGAAGGTCGGCTCCCTCCAGACCGAGCTCGAAAGGGAGATGACCATAAAGCTGGAGGCCGAGAGCATTTCTATCGGGCTGGCTATGGATCTCACTGTCGTAAGGAGAAATCTTTAGGCAGAGAGTGATGAGCTCGGTATCCTGAGTGCCACCCTCGGAGTGGTCTTCGATGACCTTGAGGTGGTGCGGTCGGAGGGGACCAGCTCGTTAGCGTCTCGTGCCGTCGAGATCACAGCTCGGGTGCGACAGCTCGAGAGAAATGCCCTTCGCGCTGGGGTCAATCAGTCCTTTGCGATTGCTCATTCTCATTCTGGGCACAGCATCGATCTAGAGGCGATCAGCCATGGCTACATGCCCGGTTATGAAGTCCACGAGCTGGAGGAGATGGAAATGGCGTTGGCTCCCCTTTCGTAGGACCTGGCGGACAGGATAGAAGGCATAGTTCTCCTCCGGAGGGGCTAGTTAGTTAAATAGGTCAGACGGTCGATTTTGTAATAAGAGGACAAGTTCCATCCCTTTTGTTTTGTTTGAACAAGTCTATTCTTTCGTTTCGGTTGAACAAATTTGTTCTTTCTCCCCTTTTTATGTGTAAAAAGGGGTAAAACGCTCTGACCCTTCCTGTTGTTAAGATTGTAGAGCTTGAGGTGAGGGCAAGAAACTCTGATAATGTTGGTAAGCAAGAGTGTCATAGCCGCTGGGGCGTAGGTTTCTTGCAGTCCGACCAGCCTTACTCAGTCATTCATTTCCGCAAACCTTGCCTCTTGATTTTTAATGTGAGAAAGGGGTTGGGCACGATGACTGTTTTAGAATGGGTATATATACCCTTATCAGCCCCCGAGTGAGACCCGACCCTTTGTCGTTGCCGAGGTCGGGTTTCACTAAAGATCGAGAAGACGATAGCGAAACTAGTAGAAGAAAGCATTTTTTTGTTTTAGAAACATTATTCCTAGTTTTTGTTTGTACCCCCTCCCTAGGATCCGAGCCATTGTTCTGCAACCGCGCATTCGGTCTCCTTGTGAGTCCAACTTTCCTCGAGCCCCCATGTGTAGCGGGGGTCTGGTCGAGGGTTGGCTCATCTTTGTGATCGTCACCCCGTCCGCGGTTTACGCAACCGAAGGGGTTGAGCTAACGTCACTTGCCTCGATGGCTCAAGTGTCGCACTCGGTGAGCTCGCTAACGGGCATGTCTGAGTGGAATCCGGGTCCATCGTTCATAATGAGGTCGGCATAGCCCTCATGTGGAATTTCACTGCTCCTTAACCTGCCTCCCGGTAGATGCCCGAGTCATTCTAGAGACCGACTCAGGTGGCCCGCTGGCCTCCCCTCGATGGAGATTCTATGGGTATGGCTCGAGGTTAGGATCGAATGAGAAGGTTGAGATGACCCTGTCCACTTCTGAGTGGGTTGGACAAGGGCCACTAGGGCTCATCTGCGTTTTCTCCCCTAGCCCTGTTCGACGCGAGGTGGCCTCGAGCCCTTCGCGGGCCAGCCTTCGAACCTCGGTCGGTCGCCGCTCATATAGAATGAGATGACTACCACTTTGTGACGTGACGCGAAGAGTTGTGTTGCAATAATTGCATATGTGATGCTTGGATGTCTGAGAATGGATGAATGAATGATCATGCACTAGAAAAGTAAAATGGGGGTTGGTAAAGTTATCTCAATGGCTCGAGTGACGGGTTCGGGGAGCTCTTATCGGATATGTCCGAGTGGAATATGGGTCCATCGTTCATGATGGAGTCGGCATAACCCACATGGGGCATCCTACTGCTCCTTACCTATCTCTCGACAGTGTCCTGAGCCGTCTGATCGACTTGGGTGACCCGCTGGCATAGGACTTACCTCGATGGCTCGAGTGACGGTTTCGGGGAGCTCTTACCGGATATGTTTGAATGGAATCCGGGTCCATTGTTCATGATGGAGTCAGCATAACCCGCATGGGGCATCCTACTGCTCCTTACCTATCTCTCGGTAGTGGGCCAAGCCATCCGATCGACTTGGGTGACCCGCTGGCACAAGACTTACCTGTGAAGATAGAGGATGAGATCATCCCGCCCAAGAAATTAGTTAGGCAGATAAGCTAGGCGACGAACTTGTAATAAATGGACAAGCTCTTAAATTTCGTTTTGGCCAAACAGATTTTTAGCCCTTCTCCCCTTTTGTATAAAAAGGTTAATGCGTTCCAACCCTTTCTGTCATTAAGGCTGTAAACCTCGAGGTGCGAGTGAACAAACTCTGATCACGCTGGTGAGCAAAAACACTATAGCCGCTGGGGCATAGGTTTCTTGCAGTCCGACCAGTTTTACTCAGCATTTGTTTTCGTGACCCTCGCTTCTAGGTTTTAACATTAGAAAGGGTCGGGCGTAGAGAATGTCTACCAGATAGATATGCTCTTATCAGCCCCTGAGTGACGCCCGACCCCCTACCGTTGCTGGGGTTGGGTGTCACTAAAGATCGAGGAGTTGATAGTGAAACTAATAAGGGAAAGTGTGCGTAAATGAAGGGTAAAAGCAATGTAGTTGTTCGATGTTCCATGCGTTGATGAATACTTCACCATCGATGGTCTTGAGCTTGTAGGTGCCTGGTCGGACCACCTCCATGATGACATACGTTCCCTCCCATGGCGGAGAGAGCTTGTGGTGGTTCTTGTTGCTCTAGACAAGGCGGAGCACCAGGTCCCCGACGTTGAAGGCCCGACCCCGTACTCGATGGCTGTGATACCGGCACAACGCTTCCTGGTACTTGGCCGAGCGAAGGAGGGCGATGTTGCGCCCTTCATCTAGTTGGTCCATGGCATCCTCAAGGGATGCCTTGGCTCCATGTTCATCGTATGCCCTGACCCTCGGCGCTCCATAATCGAGGTCAGTTGGGAGGATAGCCTCGGAACCGTAGACCATGAAGAATGGTGTGTGGCCGATGGCTCGGCTGGGGTCGTCCTCAGGCTCCAGAGCACCACGAGAAGCTTCGCAACCCATCGTTCACCAAACTTGTTTAACTGGTTGAAGATCCTAGGCTTGAAGCCTTGTAGGACCACGCCGTTTGCACGTTCGACCTGCCCGTTCGTGCTGGGGTGCACCACGGTGGCCCAATCGATGCGGATGTGCTATTCATCGTAGAATCGGATGAACTTCTTTCCGGTGAACTGCGTGCCATTGTCCGTGATGATGGAGTTCGAGACCCCAAAGCGATGGACGATGTCAAGGAAGAATAGCATGGCTTGCTCAGACTTGATCGCGGAGATCGGTCGAGCCTCTATTCACTTTGTAAATTTGTCTACGGTGACAAGCAAGTGCGTATAGCCCCCGGACGCCCTCTTGAGAGGTCCAACCAGATCGAGCCCCCATACTGCAAATGGCCATATGATGGGGATCGTTTGGAGTGCTTAGGCCGGCAGGTGGGTTTGCCGAGCATAGTATTAACACCCTTCACAGGTGCGCACAATCTGTTTAGCGTCGGCTACTGCGGTTGGCCAGTAGAAGCCTTGTCGGAACATATTTCCGACCAGGGTCCTAGGCGCAGCATGGTGCCCGCAGACCCCACCATAGATATCACTCAACAACTACTTCCCTTGTCCGATGGGGATGCAACGCTGCAGGATCCTGATGTGGCTTCGCTTGTAGATCTCACCCTCAATAAGGATAAAGGACTTGGCACGACGCGCGAGCCGCCGAGCCTCCATTTTGTCCATCAGTAGTGCCTCACAGAGGTGGTAGTCGAGGTAGGGCGTCCTCCAGTCGGCCAAAGGGTTGGGCTCTGTCACTGGATCCTTGTCAAGCTCCATGACTTTGGGGTCGGATGGAGCCGCTGGCTGGTTAGCCCCTAAGCCCAGGGTAGGCGGCCCATCACCGGTTTGTTCCAGCTCCTCGTAGTAGAACAAGGGCTTGTACTGATCGCTGGCAAAGACGCCCGTTGGCACCGGCTCTCAGCCAGACGCCGTTTTTGCCAGCGTGTCGACCGCCTCGTTGAGACGCCTCCGGATGTGACTAAGCTCAAGACTGTCAAACTTGTCTTCCAACTGGCGGACTTCTCAGCAATATGTAGCTATCTTGGCGTTGTGACAGCTTGACTCTTTCATGACTTGGTCGATGACCAGCTGGGAGTCGCCTTGGACGTCGAGCCATCGGATATCCAACTTGATGGTGATGCGTAGGCCGTTGATGAGTGCCTCATACTCAGCCACATTGTTGGAGGGGGAGAAATGGGTGTGAACCATGTACCTCATGCGTACCCCAATGGGCGTAACGAAGACCAGCCCTACGCCGGCGCCTTTCTTCATCAGCGATCCATCGAAGTACATCATCTAGTACTCTTGGTCGATGACTGCTGGCGGCATTTGGACCTCGGTCCACTCTACAATGAAATCGGCCAGCACTTGGGACTTGATGGCCGTCCGAGGGGCATATGAAATGCCTTGACCCATCAGCTCAAGTCCCCACTTCACGATTCTTCCTATGGCATCCCAGTTTTAGACGACCTCGCCAAGAGGGTAGGACATCACGACTGTCACCGGATGCAACTCAAAGTAGTGACGCAACTTCCTCTTGGCGATAAGGATGGTAGACAGGAGCTTCTGGATTTGGGGGTAGCAAGTCTTAGAATCGGATAAGACCTCACTGATGAAGTACACGGGATGCTGCACTTTGAGGGTGTGTCCCTCTTCCTCTCACTCTACCACCAGGGCGGCGCTAACCACTTGTGTGGTGGCCACAATGTAGAGCAGAAGCGGTTCCCCATCGGTTAGAGAGACCAGGATCAAGGCCTTCGTCAGAAGCTGCTTGACCATGTCAAGTGCTTCCCGGGCCTTGAGCGTCCATTCAAAACAGTCGGCCTTCTTCAGAAGCCAATAGAGGGGGATACATCGTTCATCAAGGCATGAGATAGAGCGGCTGAGCATGACGAGGCACCCTATAACTCGTTGTACCCCCTTTATGTTCTGAATCAGGCCCATCCTCGTGATGGCCAAGATCTTCTCTGGGTTGGCCTCGATGCCATGCTCGGAGACGATAAAACCTAGTAGCATACCCCTTGAGACCCTGAAAATGTACTTCTTAGGGTTGAGCTTAATGTCATTTGCTCGGAGTTTCACGAAGGTCTGCTCCAGGTCGACTACGACCTGGTTAGCCCATTTGGATTTAAGCACGATGTCATCCACGTAGGCCTCAACGGTTTGCCCGATGAGATCCCTAAAACACTTGAGCATGCAGCGTTGGTATGTCGCTCCTGCGTTCTTCGAGCCAAACAGCATTGTGACATAGCAGTATGATCCGAATGGGGTGATGAAAGATGTCGTGAGCTGGTCAGACTCTTTCATCGCGATTTGATGGTATCCGGAGTACGCATCAAGGAAGCAAAGGGTTTCTCACCCTGAGGTCGAGTCGACTACTTGGTCTATGCATGGCAAAGGAAATGGATCCTTTGGACATGCTTTGTTGAGACCTATGTAGTCAACACACATTCTCCATTTCCCACGCTTCTTTCATACAAGAATGACATTAGCTAACCACTCGGGGTGGTATACTTCCTTGATGAGCCCGGCCGACAAAAGCTTCGCAATCTCTTCGCCAATGGCCCTGCGTTTCTCCTCATTGAAGCGACGCAAGTGCTGCTTTATCGGCTTGGAGCCTGGCCTAATCTTAAAGGCGTGCTCGGCGACTTCTCTTAGAATGCCTAGCATGTCCGAGGGTCTCCACTCAAAGATGTCTCTGTTGGCGCGGAGGAAGTCAACGAGTGTGCTTTCCTATTTGGAGGAAAGCGTGGTGCTAATGCGCACCACTTTGCCCTCGGAGCCACTGGGGTCTATGAGGACCTCTTTGGGGCCTTCTACAGGCCCGAAAGACCAGGCCAACCACTTAGGGTCAGGCCTTTCTTCGACGATCTCCTCCCTGATGGCCGTAAGCTCTTTGGAGGTGACAATTGCCGCGGCATGTTCGCAGCACTCGACCTCGCACTCATAAGCACACAGAAGGAGGTGATGACCCCACGTGGACCCAGCATCTTCAACTTTAGATAGGTGTAGTTGGGGACGGCCATGAACTTTGCGTAGCATGGACATCCCAGGATGGCATGGTAGGTTTCGTGGAACCCGATCACCTCAAAGGTAAGGGTCTCCGTCCTGTAATTGGTCAGATCCCCAAAGGTGATGGGTAGGTCAATCTGCCCAAGTGGCAGAGCCTGTTTTCTAGGCACGATGTCGTGGAAAGGTGCCCTGGTCGGCCGGATGCGCGCTCGGTCGATGCCCATGGTGTCGAGGGTTTCAGCGTACATGATGTTGAGGCCGCTATCTCCATCCATTAGCACTTTAGTGAGCCGCTTCGTGCCAATGATTGGGTCGACCACGAGCAGATATCTTCTCGGCTGTGGGACACTTTCCTAGTGGTCGGTCCGATCAAAGGTTATGGCGGACTCCGACCATTGAAGGAAGGTAGGCGCAGCCGGCTCGGCCGTATAGACCTCATGGCGCGCAAGCTTTTGGCGGTGCTTGGAGTCATAGGCCGCTGACCCTTCGAAGATCATGAGGCAGCCATTGTAACACCTCTAGTGTTTTGACCTAGCACTAAAAATTGACATGTCATCATATGCATTGCAAAGCATTCATAAAGTAGAAAATTTTGAATGCATTCACTAATAAGCTTTATTTCATAATGTTGTTATTTCATGTGATGCGATTCAAAACCCTAAATAAAGATCATGACCACAAGGGTCAAATTTCATGTGATCAAGTGAGGCCATGTGTCTTTTGACTCAAATAACCCTAATGGGCCATGTTACTGGTCAAAAATCAAAATTTAAGTAAAAGGAAGACAAATCAAATTTGAATTCAAATTCAATTTATAAAAGTCCTTTTTGCCCCTTTTGGCAAATTCAAAATCCATGTGGAATTTGGGGTTGAGACAAAAAGCAAAGTTGGAGATTATTTTATGTAGATCAACTTTGGTATTCAAAGTTTTTCAAGTTTACATATAAAATTTGGAGTAATTTTGAAATGATTCAAATGCTCTAATGCACCCCAAATTCAAATTTCAAAATGGATGCAGAATTTGAAAATGTTTCTAGAAGCAAAGTTGTAGAGTTTGAAAAATTGAACAACTTTCATTTTTGGAGATTTTCAACTTCTTTATAAAATTTGTGAGTAATTTAAAAAATGGACGCAGTGGCAGTTCTGTAATTATTTCAAAATTCAAAATCCAACCGGAACAGGACGCCACCGCCACCGAGCTGCTTGCCGCCGACCTTCTTCGCCGCTTTCACGCGTGGTGACACGCTGCCATCGCTGTGGCATCTTCGTCGTGTGCTGTCGAAGCCAGACGAGCTCCTCCCGGCTATAAATAGTCGTACCGTCGTCGTCCCTCTCCTCCTTTCCTGCCTCTGCTCCCCGCCGACGACCTCACTGCGCTCGCGAAATTCGCCGCCGTCGTAGCATCCTAAGTCAGTAGCATCCGCCAGTAGCTCCGCCTCGTCTTTCTGCTCCTCCCAAGCCTGATCGTGTCGCGACGTCATCTTCTTCGGAGCCGGCCAAAGCTCCGCCGTGACCCACCTCACCGTGGCCAGGGCGATTCAGTACGTCTCCGCCTGCACCAAGTACACCCTAGTGATCACGGTGAGCTCCTGAGCGTGATGCTCGCTCTTCTTTTGACTCTACTGCACCGTAGCCATAGCTACATCGACCGCCGTCGAGTCCGAGTCGCCATGGCCGGCGTAGGGTTCCATCTGGTGTGCCTGTTGCTGTTCTGAGGGTTGGGTTAGATTCGCGACATGGTGTAGATCACGTTGGTGCAGTCCATCTCACCGGAGAATCACCGCCGGAGCGTTTTGCCGACCGGAACTGACCACGCCGCCGTGTGTTTGCTTTGATTCACTGACAGTGGGGCCTGGCTGTCAGTGCGAGTGAGGAAGAAGAACAGTGCAATTTTGTATTTTCTAATTTTTGAATAGTGCAGCAATTTTTCAATTTTGTAGGAATTTATTTACACATCCAAAAATTCTGAAAAATTTTGTGTAGCTTCTGTACATGCTCTAGTATGGTTTAAAAATTTGAAACTTGAAATTTTAATAAATTTTTAATGTTCAAATATTCAGTCCATTAATTAATAAATGCAATTTCCATGATTTTTGTAGGCCACTGTATAGCTCCAAAAATTGTGAAATTTATTTTGGTACCCTAATTTGTTATGAAGAAGCTTACATAAAATTTTAAGGTCATTTGGAACAAGTTTATTTTTGGGCTTAATTCCAAATTAATTCAAAAATAAATAAAGACAAACCCTAAGTGTTTGATTAGTGTTGGATCTTGTTTTGGTCATGTTTTGTGACTAGTAGGGTTTCAAGATCCATTTGGGCAAGTCACATGTGTGGTTCTTGATGGTAGGATTGCAAGTTGGTTTTGTTGGCTTGCAACTGTACCGTGAAATAAAATCCTTTGCGGGGTGTTTTTACATTTCATGTACCGTGAAAGCATCATGTTTACATTATCATCATGTTAAAGCATATGTTGTCATTTTGTGTAGAACCCGAGAACGAAACGATTCTAGTTGAGCAAGTTCTGGAAGGATCCCCCGGTTGTCACGGGATTCGATAATTGTGGTACTGATCCGGAACCTGAGATCGTCAACGAAGGCAAGCCCCGGTTTATGCATTAAACCCTTACCTTGTTTACTTTGGAAAGTTTATCACCTATGTTACTTATTGCATTAAGTTGTTTAATTCAAATGTTACCTACTTGATGCATTACCTACCTTGATAATTGTTTACCATCCTTGAAGATGTTTTCATTTACAAAGGCGTAGAATGCTTAGTATGCTTTATGGTAGGCCTTCAAAGTAAAAGTTTCGATACAATCAAAGATGGCATATTGGCCAAAGAAAGAAAGAAGGTTGAATGACTAGAGACTAGTCGGGTGACTTACCTTGAATTTTTGGGTAATGTTGCCGGCTATGTCGCTTAAAGGCCACTCATTGTGGATCTTCTGAACGAGACACTTTGTAGTACTGGTCACATACTCCGATAAGCCTACTTCGGCTAATCCGATACTAAGACGAATGCCCACGCACTGGGAGTGGTGAGATGGCGGGAGTAGCGTGTACCCTCGTGGCTTGAATGTGGCCGGATTTGAGGTGTGCTGTGCTCTCGGGTGGCGTGGAGACGGCTTAGTACGGGAGGATCCGGTAGCGAGGTTGATATATGCAAGATTAAGTTCTACATATGTCGTGTGATAAGGAATCCCCAGCTGTGACTTGAATCAATTCGAATTGCCGATGCTCCGTGGATATGGAGACTCGATTCATTACAGAAGCAATGCAGGACTGGTGAATTACTAAAACTTGAGAAAAGGAATGGAATGAGAAGGATTGGAACATGGGATATGAACACTTAGTTTGAGATATTGAACTAAAGTACTTAGGGGTAAAACTTGAAACTAGGATCAAGAATAGTAAGCTTTTGGCAAAGAACTTTTGAATCTTTCTACATCCTTACCTTGACCCAACACTGCATCCCTAAGACCTTTGCTCCTTTTTTGTCGGGTCAGTCTTGTTGAGTACTTTTGTACTCAGGGTTTGTTAACCCTTGTTGCAGGTGAGTCACATGCGCAGGCTTGTTTTGGTCCCTGCTGCATGTCTGTGTTTGAAGTCAATGACGATGAGGAGTGATGAATGGCCTTTGGACAAGACACTAGTTTGTTTGATAAATAATGTTAATGTAATATTATTCCGCTACTATGGTTGTATGACACTTATGGTATTGTAAGTTTGAAAACAACTGGTTTATAACTATGTTATCTTAAGACTTTCGCTATCTTTTACTCTGGTATATATATTTGAATAAACTATTGTAATCTGTAATGACTATGATTGGGATCCTGTTTAGAAAAGATTCGTGGATGATTCGGGTTTCCCGAGGACACCCGACAGACCTGTTAAGTCGTTGGGAACTCGTGTACGCTATCCGAGGTCTGTTGAGACATCGATGGATGCACATGGGCCCAATTTCTTAGGAGGTTCTGCCACAGCCATCCAGCGTTGGAAATTTGTCGTCCTTCCCCTCGGCGTCGTCTGTGGTCGGCTTGGGCTCCTTCCTATGCTCCCCCTTGTTGGAGCCTCCGGACAAGAACCGCTTCATGAGGACGTATTCCTTGTATACGTGCTTGACGAGAAAAGCATGGTTCAGGCATGGCCCTTCGAGCAGCTTCTCGAAGTGGTTATTGGTACCCTCGGTGGGCTTCCGACCCCCTTTGCGGTCGGTGGTGGCCATGAGTGAGCCCTCACACCGCTGCTTGTTTTTCTTTTTGTTGGGACGATTGGAGGCGGCTTCACCGGCATCCTCATCCCGCTTTGCCTTGCCTTTGAGGAGGTCGAAAATTGCCCTGACCGCCTCCTCACCTGAGGCATGGCTGGTGGTGATGTCGAGAAGGTCCTTGGTGGTTTGCGGGCCCTTACGTCTTATCTTGTGAACCAGGGACTCACAGGTGGTCCTAGACAGGAAAGCTCCTATGATGTCGATGTCGGCGACGTTGGGTAGCTCGTTGTACTAGTGGGAGAAGCACCGGATGTACCCACAAAGAGTTTCCCCGGACTTCTATTGGCAGTTTTTGAGATCTCATGGGTTCCCAGGACGCGCGTATGTGCCCTAGAAGTTTCCCACGAAGATCTCTTTTAGGTCCGCCTAACTTTGGATTCGGTTGGGCGGAAGGTGTTTCAACCATGTTCGTGTTGAATCGGCTAGGAACAATGGAAGGTTGCGGATAATGAAATCGTCATTATCCGCTCCACCAGCTTGGCAACCAAGCCGATAATCCTCGAGCCATAGTCCGGGGTTCGTTTCTCCAGAGTATTTTGGGATGTTGGTCGGCGGTCGGTACCGTGGTGGGAAGGCGGCATTGAGGATATATCGGCCAAAGGCCTAAGGTCCTGGCTAGTCAGGGCTCTGGCTTTGGGCTTCGCCACTATCGTAGCGTCCTCCACGACGAGGGTGGTAGTCGCGGCTAGCCTCCTCCCTCGCATCGCTGTGGGTATGCCTACGGGCATCGAGGGTGTCGTGTGCATCATGGTCGAGGCCAAGACGTTCATGCAGCAGGACCGCGGTGCATGGCCTGCCGTCTTGTTGCGCCTGGTGGACTGACACGTCTCTATTTGGTTGCTCTAAGGGCGCGCGCTGGCTAGCGTCGAGCTCGTGTCGTAGGGACAGCGAGCTCTTGGCCTATTGCGTCACCGCACGCTCGAGTAGTGTGCGAATCTCATGATGGGCCCGACGATCCTCGGGTGTCATGGGCCTCAAAAGCCCCCAGAGCAAGGCCGCCACAGCAGCGATGTTCTGACTTGCCCGGTTGAAGTGTGGGAGGGCTTCATCGTCCTCCAAGATCCTCTGATTCACGTCGCGGGCCACGGTGCGTGCACGCCCACCATCTCCATGGCGCTCGATCTCTCGTTCGAGCTCCGCACGTTCTTGCTTGAGCTAGAGTCATGCTTCCTCGAGCTCTTGGTGCTAGGCCTTCAGTTGCTATACCCGTAGGCGAGGTGGGGCCCCTGCATCCCCCTCGACCTCATCATCGAAGCCCTTCGTTGGGGTAGCCTCTCCCTCATGGATGCTTTCGACGTACCCCTCAGGGGTACCTGCCATGAAACATTTACGAGAGGGGTGATGACTCCCCCTGCTGGAGTCAGAGTTGGAGGGCGACTCTGATTCTCCTGCGAGGAGGTCGTGGAAAGATTCGTTGTTCGTGGGGATGGGGGCGTGCGTTGCGCCACAAGGTGCCCAATGGTCTTGGCGGCGTTGCATAGATCGAACAGGAGCACTGTCGAGACGCTCCGGATGAGGTATTCTGGGGAAAGCGGCTCTCCTCCTGCAGGCTACGTCATGAAGTTGGCGAACGAGAACGTGAGGCGGCCTAGGTCCTCCTGGGATGGTTGGGGTCCTAGGAAGGCGCCGAGCTAGCGTTCTAGCCTCCCATAATCGAAGTCGAGGAGATGGTCACTCCCGGGGGCACGAGCCTTCGGTGTGTGCAGCCGTAGCTCCTCAAGCGCCTCGGCGATCGCGTCGAGGCCGGTGGAGTGAAGAGGTTGGACGGCGATGGGAGCCTGCACCAACTCTCCCCCCGTCATGACGATGAAGTCTAGGTTCCCGAAGCGCACGTGAACGCCCGGGACCCAGCTGACGTCGTGACTAGCCATCCGAGGCCTGATGTGGACGTCGAGACGCGCAAAAAGCCCCTACTGTCGGTGTTTCGAGTTACCAACTAGTAAATTTCTTGTATTGCGCGTCTAGCTCGGATGGTGTGCTTAGAGGATACTTGGTTTATACTGGTTCGTGCAGAAAGTCCCTATGTCCAGTTCGTCGTTGCTGCTTGTGTTACTAGCACTGAAAGTTTGTAATAGGGGTTACAAAGTAGCGAGAGATGGACATATCCCAAGTCTCTGACATGCGTGTGCTCCTAAGGCGTGTTAGGGCGTGTGTTTTGATGTCTACAGCCGTGTAGAGTGGTGAACTGCTGTGACCTCTCCTAGGGCGTTCTGCTTCCCCTTTTATAGACGAAGGGGAAGAGCATGTTACACAGAGAGAAAGAGGGAGAACAGCCAAGGAGAGGAAGGCTTCCAGGTCCGTAGGGCCTTTCTTCTCCTTTATGCGGGTCCCATCGACACTGCAGATGGTGACAGGGACGGCTCCACGCCTGGCACCTGTTCATCGCTGATGCCACACCCCGGCGTTGTCAGCTGGTCATGACGTCCCATTCCGTCCCAGCGGGTGACGCGGCGAACCAGCGTGCTGGTCAGCGGCCGTACTAGGAGTAGGCAGCATAGTGACCACGCGTCCGTCACTGTCGGTGATGTGAGTTCCCTGGAGTGACATGTCGCGGGCACGGGTCATGTTGAGATTTGCCCACTCCCTGCACGATGCCAGAAGTTTGACCTAGAGTTGTACTTTCTGGCCCGTAGTGGTTGGCGGTGGTACGGGCTTCCGTCAGGAGCCGCGCCGAGGGGTCGGGCGAGACAGAGCCCCCGACCCAGAGGCCGGGCGAGGTGGGGCCCCCGACCCAGACGTCGGGCGAGGCGGAGCCCACGCACCTGGGGGTCTGTTGGAGCTATAGTCGTGCTCTTTACTGCTTGGATGAATCAATGTTGATGACCATTAGCTCCTCCTCTTCGTGTACCCTAGTATTGATCCCCGACACTAAACAACTTTAATTAAAAACTTATCAACAAAAGTATTGTAGAACAGGTCGGCAACGAGAACTTTGGTATTAACTATGTGAACATTCAAGGTCGTTTAGAAATTATAAATTTTCAATTTAAAATCTATGAACTTAGAACACAAATTTAGGACTCTAACTGACTTCAAATCAAAAACTTTTCAACTACAAAGTTTTAGATTATATTAAGGACTATAAAGTTTTATCATACAGACAATGAGTTTTTTCAAATAGAAATCATGGACAACGCTAAGTGCACATACGTATAGTATAGAAAAAAGGGAAAAGGACACCAGAAGCCTCGATCTATGGTAGTGGTAGTGACGCAAATGATGGGCGGGGTCTAGGGCTGGGATGCCAAATCATGGGAGGTGAGTGTGGCTTCGCTGAAAAAACAAGTTAAAATATTGTTTCGCCTGATTTGCTGTGAGAGAAAAATACTATTCTGATTAAAAAATAAACAAAAAAGACAAATTATAAAAGAAGCGGCAGAAATCATGGGAGGACACGTTAGCACACGGAGGACTGTGCCCTTAATTTAACCTAAATTTAGTGGAGTACTAGTATAGGAATACACACGCGCATCTCTGCTTTGATACCCAAAAAAATATAATAAAAATATCCATATGTGTTGCTATCTCCAGGTAGAGAGATGGCCAATGGTTAACAAGCAAATCACAACCGGATCAAGTTATTAGTATAGTATATACAAATAATGGGCGAGTGATGGTGGCCACGTCCATATTGCACTAGTTGTTCCATGCTCCATTAATTGTAATTATAATTATACTCATGGATAAGGATGTTTCCACATGGAAAGATTGTGCCAAAGTCTAATCAGATAAGCTATAAAGTTTTGGTGTACTGCAGGTGCGAACCACTACCGGAAACAGAGACTTTGCCGAGTGCAAAATTCTTTGCCGAGTGTCAAAAATCGGGCACTCGGCAAAGACCTTCTTTGCCGAGTGCTGCACTCGGCGAAGAATTGCACTCGGCAAAGATTTCTTTGCCGAGTGCTAAAAACTCGGCAAACATGGGCACTCGGCAAAGGACTTCTTTGCCGAGTGCCAGACTCTCGGTAAAATCTCTACACTCGGCATAGGCTGCCCGTGAAACGGCGTCCTGTCACGGCCTTCTTTGCCGAGCGCCTGCGGTTAGGCACTCGACAAAAATTTGTTTTTTTTTGTTTTTAATTTCTTTGCCGAGTGCCCCAGATCTGGCACTCGGCAAAGATGTAAATTTTTTTTAAAAAAAAATTCTTTGCCGAGCGTCCCAGATCTGGCGCTCAGCAAAGAAAATTTTTTATTTTTAAAATATTTTGTCGAGTGTCCCCTGGACCGTACTCGGCAAAGATTTAATTTTTTTTTATTATTTCTTTGCCGAGTGCTCCTGTGGATGCACTCGCAATGAGGAAATTTAAAAAAAAATTAAAACATTCTTTGCCGAAAGTGCCTCATGGCCGGCACTCGGCAAAGACACCTTTTCCGAAAGTGCCATGCCCCAAGACTCGGCAAAGTTTTTTCGTTTTTGTTTTTTTGGCCTCCAATTTTTTGTAGCCTTTTTAAAGCATCAGAACTTAGTTAAATTTGGATTTTTGTGGTTTTTTTATATTTAGTTATTTATTTTACGAACTCTTGAATTTTACACAAACCGGGATTTTTGTGGTTTTTGATTTGAAATTTTCAGTTACTTTATTTAAAGTTTACTTGAATTTTTAGACAAATTAGAAATTTGAAATTTTTTAATAATAGAGTTTAATGATTTGAAAATTGATAGTCATGTTAGTGAGTGTTGTCATAGTAGGCGTATCCGAGGCAGATTTCGCAAATTGTCATGGACATCTTGTTCTCGATGTGATGTCGCACGCCAGTGCGAAATTAATGTGAAGTGTTTTGTAAGATTCTATAAACACTTCAAAAATTTTATCATAAATATGATATCACGATATCGTGAAGTTTCATAATTTTCGGACTTCGATGTCCGAACATTTCGGTCATGCTCGTCGATTACGGTCCCAAATTTGATGGTTCGTTCTGAATCTACGGCCTCTCACAACACTCACTAACATGACTATCAATTTTCAATCATTAAACTCCATTATTCGTACTACGTGCAATTCAAATTTCTAATTTCGGAAAAATTCAAGTAAACGAAATAAAGTAACTAAATATAACAAAAAAGCCTCAAAAAATCCCCAAATTGTAACTAGGAGTTCCCGGTGCTTTAAAAAGGTCTGCACAAAAAATTGGAGGCCAAAACAAAAAAAAAAACTCGAAAGTGCCTTGCCGAGTGCCGGGGCATGGCACTTTCGGCAAGCAGGGTGTTTTGCCGAGTGCCACCATCGTGCACTCGGCAAGAAGAATGTTTTAAATTTTTTTAAAATTTCCTCTTTGCCGAGTGCATCCACAGAGCACTTTCGGCAAAGAAATAATAAAAAAAAATTAAATCTTTGCCGAGTGCCGTCTAGGGGCACTCGGCAAAGTATTTTAAAAATAAAAAAATTCTTTGCCGAGCGCTAGATCCGGGGCCTTCGGCAAAAGAATTTTTAAAAATTACATCTTTGCCGAAAGTGCGGATCCGGGGCACTCGGCAAAGAAATTAAAAACAAAAAAACAAATCTTTGCCGAGTGCCTCCCTGATCCGGCACTCGGCAAAGCCGCGGACTTAGCGGTTTTTGACCGACCGGGCGATCCTGACCAGCCACCCAGCGCCCCGCCTCCACCCACACCATACCATTACCATACCCTCCTTGTCGTGCACGCCATACCATTGGTCACCATGCACACCGCGCCCTGCATCATTGCCAGGCCTTTGCTTCCTGCGCCTTTGCCCCGCCGCCCTCGCCCGGCCTTCGCCGCTTGCCTGGCCGCCCCCTCAACCAGCCCTTCCCCAGCCACCCCCACACGCCCATGCCACATACCCCCTCCCCGGCCTTCCCCACCCAGCCATTCCCACCACACAGTCAGTGCACAGTCGCCGCCGTGCCCCGGTGGCCCTTCCCCACCACGTCATGACCCGACCACCCTGCGCCCCGGCCGTGCCTTTTTTCCGGCCTTGCCCTGCCCCCGGGCGCGCCCCGTGGACCACCCTCCCCGATGCCATCCGTGCTCGACCCCGTCCCCGACTTCGCCCGATCCCGACGCCACCCCCTACCCGTCACGCCTGTCGTATGCCTTCTCTCACTTATTATTGTCGAGGTAGTGGTAGTTGTAGTAGAATTAGTTGTACTAGTGGTAGTATTAGTACAACTAGTGGTAGTATTAGTAGTAGAATTACTGGTAGTAGTAGTAGTAGAAGTAGTGGTAGTAGTAGTAGTACAACTAATGGTAGTAGTTGTAGCAATAGTGGTAGTAGTAGAAGAACCAATGGTAGTAGTAGTAGTAGCAATAGTGAAAGTAGTAGTACAAGTAGTGGTACTACTTGGATATATTCTTCTGCATGGATTGATATCCAAACTACATGGCTTCTGTTGAGCCATATGTGCTTGTCGGCCATCGTGCCGTTGTTTTTTGTAGGTTTTGGAAACCTCACCGTGTAGGGGAGGTTCTGCCGAATTTTTTTGTAAATGATAGTATTTTGTTCCATTTTTGTTGAGAAGAGCCCGTCAGAGTTGAGTCGGAGTTCTCGCCACCGTGTCAGTCTGCCTGCACCGTGTCGTCTCGCCACTGCACCAACCCGCCACGGCCCCGCTAGCCTGACTCCGTCGCCACCCTAGGTATAACCCCTCTTTTCGTATCATTGTCGTAGATCGCGTAACCCAGTTAGGCGTCTCCCGTTCAAAAGAGATACGGTTGGAGGTATGCAGATCTTTGCATATCTATGACCGTATCTATTTCGGATTGTCCACGCTTTTTGGACAGCCCGCGGATGCGTAGATGGGTTAGTTTCCATGTTCTGCTCTAGTCCGAGACAGAGTTTCAGCATCACCTCCCTGTTGTTCTCTGGATACACACTCTTCTTTGACAGGACGTGTATCTGGAGAACAGCGGGGAGGTGCTGCCGAAATTTTGTCTCGGATAGGAGTAGAGCATGGAAACTAACCTCATCTACGCATCTGCGGGTGGGATTAGGACCTATCCTCACCTATTAGACAGTAGGAACACTATGTAGATGCAATTGATGGTTACATTACTCGTCGATACATATGTTAGAGGATGGATGACCGTTAGTGGATGTACATGGGCCGGAAAAGTCAGAGTGATTACACCACGGAATGGTTGAACAAGACCGATGCTTTCTTGAACAGTGCATTTGGCAACGCTGCTAAAGGACATTGCCTAGTTTTGTGTCCCTGCAGCAAATGTGGAAACAGGAGAAGGGTAAACAAGGTGGAAATGGGTAAACATCTTGTGAAGAATGGATTTACGCCGGACTACACCCGGTGGGTCCACCATGGTGAAGCCCATCGTATGAGAGAGGAGGTGGTGAGACCATGGGTGGAGGCTTTTGATGCTGATGCCGGGGTAGCAGACATGTTAGATGACTTTCACCAAGGACAGTTCGATGAGGGACGTGAGAAGGAGGAGATGGAAGCAGCCGCACATGCGTTCTATGATATGATGGACTCGGCACAGAAACCCCTTCACGATCGGTCAACGGTGTCTCAACTGGATACCATTGGACGCTTAATGGGGTTAAAGTCCGAGTTAAACTTAAGTCGACCTGGCTTCGATAAGATGTTGGCCATGATTGGCACCTTGCTTCCGGAGGGCCACATTCTGCCGAAGAGCATGTACGAGTCACAGAAACTCCTTCGAGCACTTAAGATGCCGTATGAGCAGATACATGCTTGTCCGAAAGGGTGCCTCCTATTTAGGAAAGAACACGAGCATGCAAAGTTCTGACCAAAGTGTAAATCCTCCAGGTACATGGAGGTAGACTCTGATGATGGCCAGAAGAGGCAACTTATGATCCCTATGAAAATCCTACGGTACCTTCCGTTTCTATCGAGGATCCAACGGCTATACATGACCGAGGAATCCACAAAACAGATGACATGGCACAAAAATGGCAAACGGTACAATCCTGACAAGATGGTACATCCATCCGATGGTGAAGCTTGGATCCGCTTTAATGACAAACATCGTGACAAAGCAGATGAGGCTCATAATGTACGTGTCACGTTGGCAACAGATGGGTTCAATCCTTATGGAATGATGGCTGCCCCATACACATGTTGGCCCGTCTTTGTTATCCCCCTTAATCTCCCCCCCCCCAGTGTCTCCTTTCAACGACATAACGTATTCTTGTCGTTGATAATTCCTGGACACCCAGGGAGTAATATGGGTGTGTTTATGGAGCCCGTGTTTGATGAATTGGTCCGTGCTTGGGACAAAGGGGTATGGACATACGATCGAGCTACAAAGACAACCTTCAAAATGCACGTTTGATACCACTACTCCCTGCATGACTTCCTGGCGTATGGGATATTCTGCGCCTGGTGTGTTCACGGGAAGTTCCCATGTCCAATATGCAAGGAAGGTGTGAGGTTTATTTGGTTGCAGAAGGGTGGCAAGTATTCGTCGTTTGATAGACATCGTCAATTCCTACCTCTTGACCATCCATTCAGACAAGACATCAAGAACTTTATGAAAGGCGTCAAAGTGACAAACCCTGCACCGTGGATGATGAATGGTGCCGAGGTTCATGCTCAGATAGGTGCTCTCGTGCCCAATGAAGAAGGTGGTTTTGTGGGATATGGTGAGCAGCATATGTGGACTCATATCTCGGGCATGATGAGGCTCCCCTATTTCGATGACCTTCTTCTACCACATAACATTGATGTAATGCACACTGAAAAGAATGTCGCCGAGGCACTTTGGGCAACACTCATGGACACCGAAAAAAGTCTAAGGACAACCCAAAGGCTAGAGTAGACTCAGCAACGCTTGTGCGATAGACCAAATCAAGAGATGCAACCTCCTAGTCGTGGCAAGACCTGGAGAAGGCCTAAGGCTGATTTCGTCTTGAAAAAGGACCAAAGGAGGGAAGTACTTGAATGGATCAAGAAGCTAACGTTCCCTGATGGGTATGCAGCGAATCTAAAGAGGGGAGTTAACTTAGGCACTCTGCGAGTCAACAGGATGAAGAGTCATGACTACCACATATGGATTGAGCGGCTTCTTCCGGCGATGGTTCGAGGCTATGTCCCGGAGCATGTCTGGCAAGTGCTGGCAGAGTTGAGCTACTTCTTCCGCCAGCTTTGTGCCAAGGAGCTCTCTTGGACCGTCATTGATGACTTGGAAAAAGCGGCACCCGTGTTGCTCTGTAAGTTAGAGAAGATCTTTCCACCCGCCTACTTCTTGTCGATGCAGCATTTGATTGTGCACCTCCCGTATAAGGCACGGATGGGGGGGGCCCGTGCAGAACCGTTGGTGCTATCCAATCGAGAGATGTCTGAAGACTCTTTGCAAAAAATGTAGAAATAAAGCCAGAATTGAGGCTTCCATTGCAGAGGCATACATTCTAGAGGAGGTGTCGAACTTCATAGAGAAATACTACACTGAGAAACTTCCTAACGTTCATAATCCACCCCCTCGTTACAACGCTGGCGAAAATGAATCGAACCTCAGCCTTTTCCAAGGGCAACTTGGAAGCGCAAGTGCATCGACCACTAAGCAATTGAAAAATGAAGAGTGGCGCAGTATCATGCTATATGTGTTGACCAACCTTGTCGAGGTGCAACCATTCATTCGGTAAGTTCTAAACGAACTTGTTTCATTTCGCCGTATGTCCTTGTTTCGTCGTCCAACCCCCTTGTTTCTCGTTGGTACAGGGAATTTCTTCGTCAATCCTAGCATGGATCAAGGCAACCTACTCCGCAAGAAAATGATACCCTTCTTTCATGGGGTGCGGGACCAAGGAGCCCCGATTTCATTTGTTGGTTCAAACAGAAAGCCCAAACCGATGCGCCTATAAGTGATGAGTTAAGACAAAGTTGCAAATGGTCAGTGCGTTAGGATCAAGTCATTTACCGGTTATGATGTGAATGGATATCGTTTTCACACAGCAAGCTACGAGCATAGTCGGCCCAATCGACAAACCACAAACAATGAGTTGTTACGCCCGCAAGACAGATGGACTCGACTATTATGGAAGAATTGAAAAATCTACGAACTATCATTTTATGGTTCCAAACCTCTTACTCCCGTCATATTCAAATGCCACTTTGGTTTCATCTCGGTGTAACGAGACGGACCCTAAGCTTGGGCTAGTCGAGATTCGACGAGATTCCGCCTATCCGGAAAAGATGTCTACATTGTGTCTCAACAGCCGTCGTGTTTATTATATCGTCATACGCTGCGTGCAAAGACGCCGAGCATCTTAAGGGTTGGTCTATTGTGCATAAGGTATCGCCACATGGTAAACTACCTGTCCCAAACGATGAAGATTACAACTTCAACCCAAACACATATGATGGAGAGTTCTATCAAGAAGAGGGGCTACAAGGGAGGTTTGACATAGACTTAACCGAAGAGATAGGAATGGAAGTAGATAATGAAAGGGATGATGACGAGGACGCTGGAGACGAGGTGCAAAATCTGAAGGACATACAAATGCTTGAGCGATTACATTTCGGCAATGACAATGAAGACAACATTCCTCCTTCGGATAGTGTTGATGAGTTGGACAATGTTGATAGTGATGACGAGACCTATGATCCAGCTAATTTCAATCATGAAGATTATTTCTAATACATGTAATATTATATTTTTTGTAATTATGTTTTGTTCATTTTTGCATATATTTCTAATACATGTAATACTATGTTTTTTGTAATTATGTTTTGTTTATTTTTGCACCTATTTCTAATTACGTCTTGTTTTTCTTTTTTATTGCAGGTGATTGAACAAAGATGGCGGGCGACCGTCATAGGTCTATGAACTCGATTTACCAAAGACCACGCCGGTCGCAGGTGGGGGCGGAGGGGGTGGCAGAGGGATCAAACAGGAGGAGGAGGACCTCTAGCCGCAGGAGGGGGCCGTCTCCTCCCACGCCACGTGAGGAGGACCGCCAGCCACAGGAGGATGTGGCACCCGTGGACGAGTCAGACGAGGAGTTGGTTTGGTAGACGGAGGAGGAGGAGGAGGAGGAGGTGGAGGAGGAGGAGGAGGGGGGAGGCGGCAGGCTCAGGTTCCGCTTCCTCCAACTCCTCTTCGAGTGTCTACTTGCGAGGTCCCGCGAGCCTCCCACAGGTTCCGCTTCCTCACCAACGCCCAGTGATTCACCCCGAAGGACAAAAGTAAGTAACTGTATATGTTATCACCACTACTTCATATGATATGATGAAAAAAACTAATAATTTTTCTTAATTACTTGTGCAGGAACTGGGTGGTTGTGTCGGGTGGTAGCGCACGACTAGTCAATGGCATCCTGGGTCTTCTGTGCAGGCAGCACTTCCCCCGCATTGTCACGTACGCATCGAAGACGGAGCCGGCCTACTCGTTTGACCACTACGTCGTCGCCTCCGATGCAGAGTACCCCAACAAGGCGGCATGGGTGAAGGTAGAGTTTTGGGTAAGTCTCCCTTGCACAACATTGCTCAATACGTCGCATTCATTGGACTTTTCTTGAAATAATGAATCGATACATCGCTTTTGTATGCAGACTTATTGCAGATGCGAGGAGGGATTTGAGGCCAGGGCGGAGCAGGCGACTACCAAAGCCTGTAAAAAACTCATCACCGACATGCATCACGAGGCGCGCAACCAGGCCATCGTAACCTACTACGGGTCGAAGCTTGGAGAGAGGAAAACCAAGAAAGACGCAAGAGAGATGCAGCTGACCTGGGAGCAGTACCTTGAGGTAAATGAAGAACATCAATATTGATTCGATTTGAGATTAAGTTGGTTTAATTTGATCTTCTTATATGTCCAATACTTGATGACGTGTAGGTGATTCCCTGGTGGTGCCAAGCGTATCCCGAGTGCTGGGCGATGATGGTGGACAGGTGGTTCACGGAGGAGTACCTCAAGATGCACAGGGATGCCCGGGACCGTCGTTTACTAATGCAAGGTCCAGCACACCATCAAGGTAGCCGCAACCTCGTCGGATACAAACAAGCATGGGTACACGAATTGATTTATCTATTGTCACGCTCAGTTCTGTCTGATTTCTAATCATCGTGATGTCTTTCTCGCAGTCGGCGTCACATAGTGGCTAGGCTTGCTCGGACTTCCAGGCATGGTGTATGGCCCACAAGGGTAAGGCGACGTCCGACGTCTCCTTCAACCTGGAGGACCCGCCCGAGGCATACACGAACCCGAGCGTCCACTCTCGCATCAGTGAGTACACTGAGGTGGCGAGGTCGCTCCATGGGGCAGACCACGATCTGAGAACCTAGGACTTCAATGGAGAGGCCGTCATGAGGGCGGGGCAAGGCAAGAAGCATGGGCGGTTCTGGCTTGGCGACGGCGTCATCGACACGGCCTCTACTCCCTCTCTCTCCCAGATCCGAGCACGGAGCACGAGCGAGAGCCCGGCCATTCGCACACGGCCGACCGCTGCACAGCACCGGGTCGACGCACTTGAGGTTATTCCTGTTTTACTCGTCATACATTGATCTTTACACACCTTAATTAGCTTTGCATTACTGAAACATTGGAGTGAAATATTGCAGGCCCGGCTGGAACAAGAAATGAAGGAACATCAGGAGCTAGGGGCCCAGTTGGAGGCCGAGCAGGCCGAGCGGCAGGCCCAGACGCAGAGGCTGATGGACATTACAGATTTCCTACAAGGGCTTGGGCAACGTATGGGCTTGTCTCTGCCACCTGGGCTATTGGTTCTACCTCCGCCTCCACGTCCTGCAGCTGCAGCTACTCCAGTGAGTATCAAAGTTTTTTACTTTCGCTTGTGCTTTGCTTGTATGGCCTCTATCGTCCTAGATTAGCTATCAAAATAATCTTGTCTCACATGTAATCTTTTCTCCTTTGTGCAGTCTCCATCTAACGGTGGTTCGAATAATCCACCTCATGCACCTACGAATGATGCATCTGGGCCTTCACCACAGTCGCAGTGGCCGAGATGAGTGCATGTTGTATTTTTTACATTTGTTGTTCACTTGGTGATGGACTTGTGATATACTTGTGATGCACTTGTGGACTTTGATAGACTTATAAACTTATTTGGATGGACTTGAGCACTTATTATTATATATTGTGATGGATGTGATATGGGCGGATGGATGAGATATATATGCGATGGATGAGATATATATGTGATGGATGAGATATATATATGTGATATATGTTTGTATGAATGTATTTGTCATGATGGAATGCAAAAAAAAATTACCGTTTTGGGTCACTTTGCCGAGTGTTGCACTCGGCAAATGACGCCTTTGCTGAGCGCAATGGACACAACACTCGGCAAAGCTGGCAAAATGGGCGACCAGAAAACAGATTTTCCAGCTTTGCCGAGTGCTGTGACTATAACACTCGGCAAAGAAATTTAAAAAAAAATTTAAACTTTGCCGAGTGTCTTCCGTGTTGGCACTCGGCAAAGAGTTTTCTAAAAAAAATAAAAAATCTTTGCCGAGTGCCTAGAGGGGTGGCACTCGGCAAAGAAAATTTTCAAAAAAAAAATAAAAGCTCTTTGCCGAGTGCCTTCTGGGTTGGCGCTCAGCAAAGAATTTTTTTAAAAAAAATAAAAAATCTTTGCCGAGTGCCTGGAGGGTTGGCACTCGGCAAAGAAAATTTTCAAAAAAAAAATAAAAGCTCTTTGCCGAGTGCCTGCCGGGTTGGCGCTCGGCAAAGAATTTTTTTAAAAAAAATAAAAAATATTTGCCGACTGCCTAGAGGGTTGGCACTCGGCAAAGCAAATTTTCAAAAAAAAACCCTTTGCCGAGTGCCTCACGGTTTGGCACTCGGCAAAGAAATTTAAAAAAAAAATCTTTGCCGAGCGCCTCACGGGTTAGCACTCGGCAAAGAAATTTTAAAAAAAAATTAAAAAAATCTTTGCCGAGTGTCTGCACGGTTGACACTCGGCAAAGTGACCGTCAACGGAACCGGCGCCGTGACGGTTGCCGAGTACCCGATAAAATACACTCGGCAAAGAGTGCTTTGCCGATCAATTTTTTGCCGTGTGTGCTTTGCCGAGTGCCGCACTCGGCAAAACCTTTGCCGAGTGTAATATAGCCTTTGCCAAGTGCCTCAGGCACTCGGCAAAGAACCTGAATCTAGTAGTGAACTGTGAATTGAAGCGACAATAAAGAGGCGGCAAGGGTTACATGTGTATGGCAATGGAAAGAGTATACACATAATAAAGACAACTGATGATGATATAGCATGGCATCATGCTTAGGCGATGAAATTTTGACGATCATCTGCCAGGAAGACGTGGACGATCACACAGTAAAAAAAAAGATAGATATAAAGCGTCAGAGAGTGTAGGTTGTTTTGATTCAGCTAAGTAATCAACAAACTGACGGCCGTTGCGGCGTTTAGATGCTTGTTTATGTTCCCAAAAAAAACCCGGGACTGTAATAAGGAGTTCTCATTTGAACTAGGGCCTTGTTTAGATGTCACCCAAATTCCAAGTTTTTTCACTCTCTCTCCATCACATCAATTTTTAGCCGCTTGCATGGAGTATTAAATGTAGGTAAAAAAAATAACTAATTACACAGTTTAGTTGGAAATCATGAGATGAATCTTTTGAGCCTAGTTGGTCCACGATTGGACAATATTTGCCAAATAAGACGAAAGTTGTACTATTCATCTGGTTAAAATTTTTTGCAAAGAGAACAAGGCCTAGCTATCAAAATCATACGGGTGCTTATCACGTGAAATTCATTATGATTGGTACGGTTGCGCCTTACTGATTGAGACTGTTTAACATAGAGTGGTAAAATTAAATTAAAGTCCGAGGGGAAGATATTTGGCAATGTCTCGACGGAACTGCATGCGGTAAAGTTAAAATCCCCGTTCCCACAAAACCCATAGCTAGTATTTGAGCACAAATAAAAGGAATAGTGTAACAGAACCGACCAATTTATAAGAGCACAAGTATGAAAGCAATCACTGGAGTGATCAAACCGTCGTATTTGAACCCATATAAACCCGGTAGTCAACTGAAACTACGAAGGATTTTAAACCAACTTTCATACAACCAAGATCGTAGTGATTCAACATAACAAGCCACATGTTACATCCATTTTATAAGTAGTTCACAAGTACCTCATACATCGGAGTTCACAATATTATTACAACACGAGTTCATAAATAGCGGAAGCAAAGTAGTTTGAGACCATCACACACACTTAGTTCAAATAAAAGCCAGTTCCGTAGTCATATCCAGCAAAAGCATCATGATAAGATAACATAGAAGATCATGCCCATGATCTAGTCTTCATCTCTAGCAGGGTGGAGACAATACTTGCAGTAGCCGTTATAAAGCACGTCATCTGCAACAAGAGAGAATAAACCCTGAGTACGAGAATGTACTCAGCTAGACTTACCCGTCGTAAACCAAAAATAAATGACACCAAGGAGTATGCAAGGCTTTATCAGTGGATCTTGCTTGACAACCATTTTGCATAAAAGCTTGATACAAGAGCATAATTTAAATTATTACTTAAGCAGCAAGTTATCAATATTAAGCATGTCAACTAGATTAGCACCTGTGCTAGAGCAAGCAATTGATTAAACTCCAAACATTAGTAATCATATCTGGTATAATGTTGTAACATCATCATTATCATTTTAACCATCAAGTTCAATTAAGTGTCTCTACGTTGCCGCTGCTTAGTCAAATTCTCACTATCCGGGAAAAACGGTGACTCGAATCGATTCCTACCCAGCAGGAGAATTATTCCTAACACAAACCCAATCAACCTGATCAGTGGTTGCCTCGGGTCTCCTTTGGTACAACTCAGGAACAAATTCGTGGGTCCGCGCAGCGCCGCACTCTTAGGGAGTCCACTCTGCCAGGAGGTCAATCTCTCCTTCGGACTTACGTCAATGGTTCCCTGCACATCCTTACTACTGTCAGAGTGCGCACTTTCACTTCTTGGCTTCCAGCCTGAGTTGAGCTACTCGGCTTCGCGGTTGGAACGAGTTATCCGGCCAACTAAGTGATAGGCATGCGTTCAACATGACATGACGACGTGCAGCGAATCGGTCCTTAACCGACACAGACGGGGATAGATCCACACCCAAAATCTCCTTGCCTTGTTGCTTCTCTATCGACATCCCACCCGGTTGAAAGGTCCTTGTTTGGTTTTGGTAATTGAGTGACAACCTAGGTGGACTAATTATGTTTATGTGAGATACACAGGTAATTAGTCCACAGGTACATGTGTGTGAGCAACATATGCCATGAAGGTGAAAATGGCTTGGAGTTGTTACAAAGCTCACACATGTGATGATGAAGGAGCTCATTGCACATGAGACATGACATTGAGTCATGTGATCAAGGTGGAGAAGATCAAGACAAGACTTGGCTTGATGGACCAGTTGCAAACGTGAAGGGCAAGTCGAAGGCTTTCGAGCAATGGACCACGTGGCGGTGAAGCTTGAGCAAGACTTGGCGCCGATAGATGATAGCAACGGTGAAGAGCAAGTGAAGTCAAGATCGATGAACCAATATGATCACGTGATGATATGAAGTGAATCATATCATTACTGATCGTGTTGGTGCATGTGTTGCATCGACGTTGGAGGAGATGGAATGGAATGCGCAAGGCAAAGGTATAACCTAGGGCATTTCATTTCACCGGTCATAGGTGTGTAGAGAAGTTTATGACCGGATTTAGGATAGATGGCCGTACTATCAAGAGGAGCAAACTTGTTTGCATATCGGTCATCTAGTGCCACTCGAGTGATCTAACTTTGCATCGTTGCTAGGATCGAGTGGCGTGGCAAGTTGAGTGGCTAATCCCTTGAAAATGTTTGTGAAAATATGCTAACACATGTGCACAAGGTGATACACTTGGTGGCTAGCACATTTGAGCAAGGGTGAAGGAGATAGAGAAGAAAGGAACTCAGTCTCACTGTTTTCACTATGACCGAACGCTGGTCTTGGGTGGACCGGCGCGTCCGGTCAGGCGTGGCAGAGAAGACAACAGTGTCGGTGATGCACCGGACGCTGGGTCTAAATTGACCGGACGCTAAATGTCTGGGTCCGGTCGAACTGATGAGTCAGCACTGTGTCTAGGATATTACACCGGACGCTGTTCTGTGTCCGGTCGAGGAGGACCGAACGCGTCCGGTCGAAGAAAACCCGGTTTGGGACCTTACTGTAAACGACTAGACGCTGGGGTTGAGCGTCCGGTCAGTTTTGCCAGAGCGTCCAGTCAGAATATAGCCGTTGTGATCTGGCGCCTCAGTTTGAAATTAGAATGACACGTGACTTACATCTGTAGACCGGACGCTGGTCCAGGGTCCGGTCAACATGACCGGAGCGTCCGGTCGGCCCGACTTTTGCCCAGTGAAGGGGTAACGGCTAGTTTAGCCAATGGGGCTATAAATAGAAGTGGCTCTCAACCATGGCGAGTGTTGAGCACCTAAGGGGACTTAGTATCCATGCTTGTGAGTGCTTGGGAGCCCTCCATCACACATATACTTGATAGTGATCATTCGATCGTGTGAGTGAGCGATTCTAGTGCGATTGCATTGTGAGGTTGCATCGAGTGGCACTAGCTGATCGAGTTGCAAGCCGGTGGTGCTTGTTACTCTTGGAGGTTGCCACCTCCTAGATGGCTTGGCGGTGGTCTCCGTCGAAGCCCGCAAGAAGCTTGTGTGGGGCTCCGGAGAAGAGCTTTGTGAGGGGCATTGTGCTCGCCCCGTGCGAGCCACGAAGAGCAACTTTAGTAAAGCGTGTCATTGAGCTACCCTCACTCAAGGGGTAGGTTCTTGCGGCGCCCGACGTGCGGGCTTAGCGGGTGATGCTAATTAGCCGCCGAACCACCAAGTGAGCGGTCGACACAACGGGGACTAGCGTGTTGGCAAACACGTGAACCTCGAGAGAAAAATCATCGTGTCAACCTTGTTCTTCCCATTGGTTTGCTTCCCCATTACACAAGCTTGCATTTACTTTCATATATATTAAGCTTGTGTAGTTGCTCTTGTAATTAGTTTGCTTGTGTAGCATATTAGTTACCTTCTTGCTTGTGTAGCATAGAAGTAGCTCCCTTGCGTGGCTAATTTGGTTTGAGTAACCTTGTTAGTCACATTGCTTAGTTTGTGTAGCTAAGTATTTGCGCTCTCTAATTTGGCATTGGTTGCCTTGTTATTGAGCATTGCTAGTAAGCTTAGGTGGCTTTGTGCTTTTGCTTACTAGCATGTGTAGGAGCTTCCTTGTCGCTTAAAGTACTAGTGGCATAGGTTTGTGTGACCTTGCTCCTAGAGTTGCTTATGTGAGCTCTAGCTAGCCCGGCACCTTAATTGCTTAATTAGTATATTTGAAAGGTGCTAAAGAACATAGATAGAGGGGTGTAGTCTTGACTAGACTGATAGTTTTAATTCCGCACTTGTTTCGGTTAGCCAATGTGATTAAGTCTTAAAAAGGACTATTCACCCCCCCTCTAGTCGTCATCTCGACCTTTCAAGTGGTATCAGAGCCCGTCTCTCACTTGTGGTCTTCACCGACCCGAGAGGAGGCGCCTAATGGGCTAGATGGTTGTGAGAATCACATTTTCGATGGCACAAACTTTGCACTTTGGAAAAATCACATGCTTGATCATTTTCGTGCAAAGGGACCTAAATTTTGGTGGGTTGTCACTAGTGGTCTCACCCATGTCTTGGATCATAGAACTCTAACCAAAGCTCAAAGAGTCCTCTATGAATTTGATGTACATGCTTATTGTTTTCTATTGGATGCTTTACACTTTGATTTGATGAAGCAAGTAAACTACAAGGGGACCGCTCGTGAGATATGGGACTCCATCAAGGACACCTTCGGTGATTCCTCCACATGGGATGATGGTAAATTCAAAAAGGAGGATGAGCCCAAGAAGGAGACACATGAGTGTGTTGAGCATAACCACAATTCGGTGATTGTGGAAGATTGCTCCACCTTATTGCCAAGTGAGGATGATGATGATCAATCCACTACAAGTTCACTTGACAAGGTTGATGAAGATGCCACAAGTGTTGCAAGTGATGATGCTACCCCATGCACACTTGATGGTGATGATGACTCATGCTCGAGCCATGATGATAATGCTACTACAAGCTCTCCATCTACATCACCACATTGCTTCATGTCACAAGGTGACACCAAGGTATCAAATGATAATATGGTTGATAATGTTGATTCATATGATGAGCTTGTTAGTAGACTTGCTAGCATGACCATATCTTTAGAAAATGAGAAAGCTAAAACATTGAAGTTAGAAAATGAAAACTCATTTCTAAAGAACTCTTGTGAAGAACATAAGAAATTACTTAATGCTTATAAATCTTCACTTGATGAGCTAAAGTTGAATCATGAGACACTTCTTGCATCTCATGATGAATTATTAGAACAACATGCTTCTCTCATTAAAATGTTTACAAAGAAACTTAAAAGTAATGAGAGCTCATCACATGGATCAATTGATCAATCACATATTGTTGCTAACCCTTGTGATGTAGGCAAGAAGCATGTATCCACCTCTTGTGATGATTTATTAGATATGCCATGCTCTTCACATATAGATGCTTGTTCTACTTTTATGTCTTGTGAGACTAACCTTTTGAAGGAGAACAATGAGCTCAAAAATGAAGTGAAGAAATTGAGCAACAAGTTAGAGAGGTGCTACAACTCTCAAGTCACCTTTGAGCATATGTTGAAGACTCAAAGAAACTTTGGTGACAAGAGTGGAGTCGGCTTCAAGACTAGCAAAGTCAATCATCAAGAAAGCCGCAATGACACAAGTGGCATTGGCTTCAACAAGAGCAAGATCAAGGGCAAAAGATGGGGCAAGAGAAGATATGAAAGAGAGATGAAGAAGCAAGAACAAGAGAAGCTCTCTCATTTCATGTGCTTCAAGTGCCATGAAGTGGGACATCTTGCAAATGGTTGCCCCAATGAAGAAATGCTCAAGTTGAAGAAAGAAGAAGAGAGGCTAAGGCATATTAAATGCTTCAAGTGCCGCACTTGGGGTCATCTTACCTCAATGTGCCCAACCAAGCAATTGGTGAAGCAACAAGTGAAGCCTCAACCAAAGCCACAAGTTGAGCAAGAAAAGACACCCCAAGAACAAATCAAGATCAACCATGAAGATGATGTTTACTTGATGATAAAGAAGAAGAAAATAAGAAGGGGTGGAAAGACAAGGCATCCAATGCAAACTCAAGATGCCAAGATGATGAGCAAGAATGAAGATGAGAAGAAAGATTATGCTCACATCAAGTGCTTCAAGTGTGGAAGTATGGGACACTTTGCCTCTAAGTGTCCTACCAAGCTTGAGAAGAAGGCTCAAGCAATCCATGAGAGGCAAGGCAATGAGAAGCACCATATGAGCAAGGAAGAAAAGGCTCAATCAAAGAGAAAGTGCTACTCATGCCGGGAAAGGGGACACATGGCTCATTCATGTCCCCTAGGTAACATTTCTAAGCCTATTTCAATTGTTGATGTAATGTGCTTAGAAAGGATGGCAATGGTACCTCATTGGTTGCAATTACAAAACATCCCGCTATTCATACTAAGGCTATGCCTAAGTATGTTGCACCTAACTTGAGAGGACCCAAACTTGTTTGGGCACCATCAAAAGTGGATGATTGTTAATAGGTACCATCGGCATTGGAGGCTTGGTTTAAATGATATTCATCTTGTTGATCATATAGTTGAGCCAAATATTGCTAAGAGATAATCACTATCCCAATGCCAAGCCAAGAATTAGTTAAGTCCAAATGTGCTACAACATACAAGTGTCATATTCAAGTTGTGGTGATTTATTGGATTATTTGATGGCTTGCAAATAATTGAGTTAAAGCTTTCTAATTAGATGATCATGAGCTCACTAAGGTATATCTCTTGTTGATCATTTCATTCGGGTGCATATGAGTTGATTGAATTGGATAAATATGCAATGTTGCTTGCTATGAGATGTTTGAATAGATAAATTGATTAGTAATCAAGTTTGGATTGATTTGTATTGGATAAGTTCATAAGATGACATTTAGTAAGTGATTTGAATGGATATATGTCTTGTGGAAGTATTCAAACAAGTTAGTTTCAAGTATGATTCACATTTGATGAAGTATACCTCAAGTGATTGAAATCTGTCATTTATTACAAAATCTGAGCTAGCTGTGATCTTAGCCATGTTTAAGTGATCAAAACTTATTAGATTGGCATGAAAATTGGTGTACAGGCTCTAGACTTATGGTATAAGATTCTGTAGAAATTTCATGAAAATTGGATAAGAAATGCTTCGGTTTTGGAGTGGTTCTTGTCAGCTATAGTGCAGCAGTTTTCAGCATGTAGCAGTGGTGGAAGAATTGAAATCTGGTAGCAATCTAGAAGTCAAATGAAGCTCAAATTTTTACATATACTAGATAACCTAGTAAATCACATCTCCACAAAATTTCATGATATTTGGATTTGTACTTTGGGAGATATGCTTATTTTTTGAAGGGTACAGAATCTACCAAAAAAAGTGACAAATATTGGATTGATCTAGAGTCACTTTGATTGAAAGGTCCTCAAGTTGGAAACATGTTTACAAGTGTTTGAGGTACCTAAGTTTGGTTTTGAGATGATCTAGAAACATGACAAGCAAAGAGTACAAGGCCATTTGATTATGGAGTGTACTTTGCACATTTTTTGTACTCAAGATGAAGATCAAGATCAAACTCAAGTTGAAGATGAAGTTTAAGTTCTAGATATAATTGGAGATAATTTAGTAGAAAGAAAAGGACTTAAATAAGTATAAAGAAAAGGACTTAAAGAAGGAATCAAGGTTACTCATCAAGTTAAGTCCATCACTTGGATCAATCAATCAAGCTATTTCAAGTGAGTATCAAGAATGGTTCTTTGGAAAGAGGTCACTTCTCCCTAGTGTAGGGGCTTGCTGCCTATATATAGGTAAACCAAGTGTGGTACTTGGAAGGCTAACATGGAAGTGGTGATCCAAGGGACATTTGAGATGCTTAGTTGAAGCAATCAAAAGGATTGATCAAGAAAAGCAAGCAACATCCAAAAGAGAGCTAATCATGATATTTCAAGTAGTATTCCAAATAGTTCTCTCATGCAAGCATTGATCAAAAGATGAAGCAAGTCAACCACAACAAGAAAGTGCACTTGATCATAAGTGGTATTCATTTCATATGGGTGAAGAATGAAATTCAAAATGGTATCTATTGGTTTTCACCAAACTTATAATTGGACTTCACATTGCTATTGGAGTAATGAATTAGAATCTATGTGACTATCCTCTACTCCAACATAGCAAAGGTATCATTGTAATGTGCATGATCATTTAATCCCTTACTAGTATGTGGTTAGTGCATATAGTACATGCTTCATAGGATCATGCATAACAAATGAAATGTTTAAATTCATAGCCTACCACTTTTGCTTGAATGATTACTTGATCTAGTGGTTAGTGTATGAATTTGTTCATGAGCAAGTAAACCTAAGTACTTGATTTAATTCGGATTGCAAATGAATTTAGTTCAAGACAATCATAGAAGCTCATGATAGTGATAAGAGTACAAGCACAAGACAACAATGCAAATGGATATATAGTTTGTTTGTTTCAAGTGGTATCTAGACTCAAGTATTTCATCAAGAATCTACAAATGATGTCTAGATCAACTCATAAGTGATATCCTATAAGTGGTACTCATGAAGATAGCAAATGTTCAAGAAATGGTTTTTATTGATACATCCAACAAGTGGTTCCATACTAGAAGATTCTTTCAAGTAATATCATATCTACACATGGTATCAATCATGCAAGACGATGGTTCCACAAGTGATCCTCAACTTTAAGTGATCATCAAATGAAGAACGCATCCCTCACCTACAAGAGCTCAAGTATAACAAATGGATGACCCATGCTATCACATAGGGGGAGATGTACCACCAATTGATATTAAGATCAAAAATCCTAAGTGTGGTATCTCAAGAAGCCCTACACAACACAAGTTAGAAGTGGTATCTACAAGTGGTGTCATTCCAACAATCAAGTGATGTCCATCAAAAATACAAGATTCAAACCTCAACCATCTACCCCAAAATGCATACCTTTGCATTAATGAGAAGCACACCTTTTATGGAAATTGATGACAAAGGGGGAGAGATTGTACAAAGATATGAAAGCCTTTATAAGGGGGAGAGATAAATTGTGTAAGGGGAGAGATAAGATATGAAAGCTTAAGAGGCTTAAGAGGTTGGACATGGACATGGACAAAGAGGGAGCAACATTGAAGAAAAGAGATGGATCAAAATTCTTGGACACAAGAAACACACAAGTAGGGGGAGCAAGCTCATGAACTTTGATTGATTGTATTTGATATGTGCATATTCATATGCTTGTTTGCATTGCATAAGTTCTTAAATTTCAACATGCATGCTTGTGTGGTGTATGCTAGTTGTAGAACTTGAATGATGATTTGATAACTAGCATGCATAGGATGATAGCTAGACACTTGGATGCTTTATAAGTAGCGCTAGTACCTTGCTTTTAATGTTGATCTCATGAGATATCTAGTGATTTTATTTCCAAGTGTGATCTACCTAACCATGGTGCTAAGGATGAACTTAAAGGTGCAACTCCGATTGGTACACGCTTCAAAGGTTTATCCAATACACCTTAGCATCATTTAGTAGTAATTAATCTCCCACAATTTCAATCTATGCATATGTGCGAGCTTCAAAACAAACACTCTAGCACATATGTAGGGGGGAGCTATTACTACTATTTCGGGTTTGTGGTACTTGTCCAAAATCATTTACACATGGTAAAATTGCTTGGGCAAGCAACATGAATCCAAAAAGAGCTTAATTTCCATATCTTTGTAGAGTTGTCATCAATTACCAAAAAGGGGGAGATTGAAAGGTTCTTGTTTGGTTTTGGTAATTGAGTGACAACCTAGGTGGACTAATTGTGTTTATGTGAGATACATAGGTAATTAGTCCACAAGTACATGTGTGTGAGCAACATATGCCATGAACATGAAAATGGCTTGGAGATGTTACAAAGCTCACACATGTGATGATGAAGGAGCTCATTGCACATGAGACATGACATTGAGTCATGTGATCAAGGTGGAGAAGATCAAGACAAGACTTGGCTTGATGGACCAGTTACAAACGTGAAGGGCAAGTCGAAGGCTTTGGAGCAATGGACCGCGTGGCAGTGAAGCTTGAGCAAGACTTGGCGTCGATAGACGATAGCAACGGTGAAGAGAAAGTGAAGTCAAGATCAATGAACCAATATGATCACGTGATGATATGAAGTGAATCATATCATTGTTGATCGTGTTGGTGCATGTGTTGCATCGACGTTGGAGGAGATGGAATGGAATGCGCAAGGCAAAGGTATAACCTAGGGCATTTCATTTCACCGGTCATAGGTGTGTAGAGAAGTTTATGACCGGATTTAGGATAGATGGCCGTACTATCAAGAGCAGCAAACTTGTTTGCATATCAGTCATCTAGTGCCACTCGAGTGATCTAACTTTGCATCGTTGCTAGGATCGAGTGGCGTGACAAGTTGAGTGGCTAATCCCTTGAAAATGTTTGTGAAAATATGCTAACACATGTGCACAAGGTGATACACTTGGTGGCTAGCAGATTTGAGCAAGGGTGAAGGAGATAGAGAAGAAAGGAACTCAGTCTCACTGTTTTCACTGTGACCGAACGCTGGTCTTGGGTGGACCGGCGTGTCCGGTCAGGCGTGGCAGAGAAGACGCCAGTGTCGGTGATGCACCGGAAGCTGGGACTAAATTGATCGGACGCTAAATGTCTGGGTCCAGTCGAGGAGGACCGGACGCGTCTGGTCGAAGAAAACCTGGTTTGGGACCTTACTGTAAACGACCGGACGCTGGGGTTGAGCGTCCGGTCAGTTTGAAATTAGAATGGCACGTGACTTACATCTGTGGACCGGACGCTGGTCCAGGGTTCGGTCAACATGACCGGAGCGTCCGGTCAGCCCGACTTTTGCCCAGTGAAGGGGTAACGGCTAGTTTAGCCCATGGGGCTATAAATAGAAGTGGCTCTCAGCCATGGCGAGTGTTGAGCACCTGAGGGGACTTAGTGTCCATGCTTGTGAGTGCTTGGGAGCCCTCCATCACACATATACTTGATAGTGATCATTCGATCGTGTGAGTGAGCGATTCTAGTGCGATTGCATTGTGAGGTTGCATCAAGTGGCACTAGGTGATCGAGTTGCAAGCCGGTGGTGCTTGTTACTCTTGGAGGTTGCCACCTCCTAGATGGCTTGGTGGTGGTCTCCGTCGAAGCCCGCAAGAAGCTTGTGTGGGGCTCTGGAGAAGAGCTTTGTGAGGGGCATTGTGCTCGCCCCGCGGGAGCCATGCAGAGCAACTTTAGTAAAGCGTGTCATTGAGCTACCCTCACTCAAGGGGTAGGTTCTTGCGGCGCCCGACGTGCGGGCTTAGCGGGTGATGCTAATTAGCCGCCGAACCACCAAGTGAGCGGTCAACACAACGGGGACTAGCGTGTTGGCAAACACGTGAACCTCGAGAGAAAAATCATCGTGTCAACCTTGTTCTTCCCGTTGATTTGCTTCCCCATTACACAAGCTTGCATTTACTTTCATATATATTAAGCTTGTGTAGTTGCTCTTGTAATTAGTTTGCTTATGTAGCATATTAGTTACCTTCTTGCTTGTGTAGCATAGAAGTAGCTCCCTTGCGTGGCTAATTTGGTTTGAGTAACCTTGTTAGTCACATTGCTTAGTTTGTATAGCTAAGTATTTGCGCTCTCTAATTTAGCATTGGTTGCCTTGTTATTGAGCATTGCTAGTGAGCTTAGGTGGCTTTGTGCTTTTGCTTACTAGCATGTGTAGGAGCTCCCTTGTCGCTTAAAGTACTAGTGGCTTAGATTTGTGTGACCTTGCTCCTAGAGTTGCTTAGGTGAGCTCTAGCTAGCCCGGCACCTTAATTGCTTAATTAGTATATTTGAAAGGTGCTAAAGAACATAGATAGAGGGGTGTAGTCTTGGCTAGACCGATAGTTTTAATTCCGCACTTGTTTCAGTTAGCCAACGCGATTAAGTCTTAAAAAGGACTATTCACCCCCCCTCTAGTCGCCATCTCGACCTTTCACCGGTCTCCATTCACTATTAACACATGGTTATTTTCACGATAGCAAATATAGCCAACCGTGACCAAACATCATCCTATCATGTAGGTGACAGGAAATCACCTGACTTTATCGGTCTAAGCATGGCTAAGTTTTGATTCACTCCTAGACCTAAATAGGATTCAGGGTATGTTTACTAGACAAGGAATAGGTAAATATGCAACAAGTGTTTGCATCCAACGCCTATAACTTAATGCATCAAACATGTAAAGATACTCAAAGTAACATTTTTAAAACATAGGACACTTAGAATGCTTTGGGGCTTGCCTTTTAGAAAAGAGGATGGTTGGTGATCGGGACACTCAAGGACTTCTTCTTCGTTGGCTCCTCCTTCTAAGGCCTACACCTCGTGCTCCTGAGCTTGCTGCTGCTCCTCCGGAAGTCCTTGCCTTGAATTCCAGAAGTGTGACTCCCTCCGGAACACCTATTGCATGCATATGCATAGCATAAGAGTCATGCATGCAAAAGAGATGGAAGGTGATGATAAAATGTACTGCTATATAGAGATGGGCACATGAACGACATGATGATTCAAGATTAATATTTATTTTACCGAGTAGATGCATATCTCTTCATGAAAGCAAGAACTACACACTCACCAAGCTCTAACAACCTAAGATAAAGTTGTTCTTCTTCAGTAAGAGGTCTAGCACCTGCAACTAACAATTTATTTTAATTAGCCTAGCATCTAAATCATCACGTCAACTCATATAAAGCAATCAAGTTATTCAGTGCATTCACAGATTTAGGGTTGTAGACAGTAGCTGCTAGTTTAACTCATAACTAGAGTTGTACTAATCCAAAAGACATGCAACAAGACAATATGGAAAGCTTATGAAATTATCTACAATTCATATTTAAACATCTTAGCATGATTCCCAAGTTAACAAGGTCAAACAGGCACATTTAATAAATCTGGTCCTGAAATTCCAGAGAACTACAAGTTCTGAAGACCAACTTTGAACAGTCATAACTCGCAAACTATTTGGCCAAATTCCATGAAAATTTAACACAAGCTAGTTAAGTGAGTTATATACAACTTCATTATAGACAAGATTCATAGCAAATATCATCTTCACCATGTAATTTGCTTAACTCTAAAATCTGTCTAAAAAGTCACTATAAGTGAATTATAGTGAAAATAATATTTTACTACATACAAGAATAGTACTTTGAGCACTACCAATATTACCTACAGTTAACATACATCAAATGAACACTAGAAAATATAGTGGCCATTTCTAAATAAATCATTTTCAAGCCTTTATTAATTTATTTAGATAATTAGGCGAAATAATAAACACATAGCCAAAGTGTACAAAAAATTCCACAAAAATTACAGTAGATTATACATGTCTCCAATAGGCTACTGTATAAATTTCACACCATTTGAACAAGTACAACATCCTACACAAAAATGATAAGCTAGCAGGGCTTAAAATAGCATAAATAGAAAATCCTATTAAGAGGTGTCCAACAACAGCATTCATATTTTTCTTAGCTTCATCACAGCACAAGAACATGGTACAAAAAGTTTCATGCTCAATTGATACATATTTTTACCATGAAAAATATCATAAGAATCTAGCATTTATTTAAGATAAATAGCAAACTCCTATTTCCAGCAAGATCACAGTGCAAACAATATTTTTCCCAGGTAGTACATGACAATACAAGACTCACAAAATTAGGGGGTGTTTGGTTTTTTAGTCGCTCCTAAAATTCATGTCACATCGAATGTTTAGATACTAATAAGGAGTATTAAATATAGATTAATTACAAAACCAATTACATAGATGGGGGCTAATTTGCGAGACGAATTTTTTAAACCTAATTAATCCGTCATTAGCACATGTTTACTGTAGCACCACGTTGTCAAATCATGGACTAATTAGGCTTAAAAGATTCGTCTCACAAATTAGTCGCAAATTATGCAATTAGTTTCGTAATTAGTCTATATTTAATACTCCATGTATGTGTCCAAACATTTAATGTGACAGAAATTTTAGGAGCTCCTATAGAAACCAAACAGGCCCTTAGAATCATATTTTTAACACTTTCCTAGCTCAAGTTATAGATTTTATAAGATTGAAACTATTTAAAAGCATTTATTAAACTCTATTTTATTCTCCTATAAAAATACTAGAAATAGTGGATTTCATATTTTTATCAAATACTATACTTCATGAGGAACCCAATAAAATTTGGTTCACTCAAATAGGACACTCCTAGACCTAGATATCATTTTCCAAAGTTAGCATAAAAATCTAGAAAATAAATAACAAAACCTAGACCTACAGACACCGACATGCGGGACCCAGCTGTCAGCGGACCCCACGTGACAGTTGCACAGAGACAGGGAACCGCGGTCGACCGACGCTAGTTTGCCGACGACGAAATCTCCGGCGAAACAGAAACCACCATGATGTTCCTCTCTCTCCCGCATCGATAAAGGTAGGTGGTTAGGGCGTGGGCACACCAGAGCTGGCTCATCACCGGCCATGGCGGCACGGCGGTGCGCCGGCCGTCTCCGGCCACGGCAGGTCCCGGTGAGAGGCGCTACAGCATCATGGTGCTCAGACGAAGCTATTCATGCTACTCTAGGGTTAGTTAGTGAGCTCGGGAAGCCTGGCCGCGGGCATGCCCGCACGGCGGCGGAGCTCACTCCGGTGAGGCTCACACGCCGGCGATGTCAGAGGTGTAGTGGTTATGCGAGGCAGGGTAAAAGCATCTACGAGACATGGGAAAGACAATGTGAAGGAAGGGAAGCACGGAGGAACGGTGGTGAGCTCGGGCCATGGCGAGCTCGCGGTCCGACGAGGGTGCCAGTCATGGCGGCGGCGACGGGAATGGCCAATAGGCCCTCACCTTGTCTCGAACGGAACTGCGAATGGGTCTAGGAAGTAGAGCAAAGCACGGTGCGTCTACGGGCGTGAGCAATTGCGCAATGGATAGCCGATGGAGGCGCTACGTGGCGGCGAGCTCTCGGTGGCGATGGTAGTGGCACAGCGCTCGGCTTTGAGTGACGCGGACAAAGCGAATGGACGCGGGCGAACGCAGTAGACGAGGCAGCAGGTGCGTGGCGTCGTCGTGTCTACGATGGCCTGACGAGTGGGGGCAACGCCGGTGTCCTGCCTCCACTTGGCGCGCTCGGCCTGACGACGGTCGGCCATGTCGGCCTAAACTCGAAGACCATCAGAGCTAGCATCAAGTGACTGACAGCGTGTTTTCAACCCTTCCTAAATCCTAATCTGTGGCGAGTTAGTATAATCCCCTTAAATCAAAGTTGTAGTGCTATGTTAGGGCTACAATCTTGCTTTAGAAAGCATGAGCTAATTTACAAAGGATTAAGAGTTACATCAACCCAAAGTTGGCTACGTCAAACTATAAACTCAGTTATGACTTAGAAAATTTTCTAAGTTTGAAAAACAGCATTTCAATGATTTTTGTGATCTAATTTCAAGCATGTTAGGAGCTAAACTAGCCTATGCCCCCAAAATAAAAATTGTTACACTCCTCAAGTACTACAACTTTGTTTTAGGGTGCACATCCATGCAAAGTTTCTAAAATGCAATTCAACTCCAGTCAAACATACCACATGAAATTGGTACTATACACTATAGGTATGATTGAGAGACCAAACTAGCCTTAGTTATGAATACCAAAGTTATTTCTAGTGACATTCTAAACATGTTTGAAGCATTCTTAAGGTTCCATGATCATTTCATACATTGATCACATATCATCACTTAGTAGCTTAATTAGGCAAAGTGATCCACATGAACATTGTTCCAATAGGCATCCTAAGTGTAGCTAAGGTGTTTTAGTGACCAACATCAACCACTTGCACTCAATCACACATGATCATAAGCATACACATAGGGAAAACATAAAATAGCAGATCATGTTTCACATGTTTCAATTGCATGTTTCATATGTGAAAGCTCATATAGGAATGCTTGATGCTTATGCTCATGCAATGCAAGTGCAATTATGGAAGCCTAACACCTAGGGTATTACAAATGGTTACATTCTTTATTCTTAATAATGAATGATACCACTAGATGAGTATATATATAGCCGGTAGGCACTACTCGCTACTACAGATTTAGACATCACTGCCGACCTCATCACTGTCGGATTCGTGAGAACCGGCAGTGATGTATGCTTCCGAGCTTAAAAACGAGAAAATGATTGAGGCTGGGCTAAAACCGACACTGAAGGACCACATCACTGCCGGTTATTAATTCAAACTGATAGTAATATCTATTTACTGTCGGTTGAATTACGGAACTGGTACTGATGCATACTCCGGACCCAAAATTTTTATTCATCAATGTTAACTCCGCACGCCTCCCAACTCTATCCGCCGCTCCAACTCCCCCTCCCAACACCACGCCTCCTCACACCACACCACGGCAACCCGATAGACCATGGCAACACCACACCTCCACTCCACACCACGCCTCCACACCACACCGTGCGGTCGTGCGGGGACCGGTGCGAGCATAGCCGCCGCTGGAGTTGACGTAGAGATGGAGGGGAGGAGCGCCGCCGTGGGGAGGCCAGATCCGGCCTCCACGCCGCCGCCGGAGTAGGGGGAGGAGCGCTGCCGTGGGGAGGCCGGATCCGACCTCCACGCCACCGGATCCGGCCTCCACGCTGCTACCGGAGTTGGAGTCCACGCCGCTGCCGGAGTTAAATGGGGAGGAGCGCCGCCGTGGGGAGAGGGCCACCACCGCCGCTCGCCTGCACCCGGATCCGGCGGTGAGGGTGAGGAGGAGCCCGAATCCGTCCTCCCCGCCACCGGATCTGGCTTCTCCGCCGCCGGATCCGGCCTCCTCGCCCGCATCGCCTGAGGGAGAGAGGGAGGGGAGAGGGCCGTCGCGCCAGAGGGGAGGAGGGGCGCGCGCGCCGAAGGAGGAGGTGGCAACCGTGCGCGCCCGCCGGAGAAGGAGATTTGCTCCTTTTTCTGTGATGTAAGAATCGATGTGTGGATGTTTGAATCAATTTTCTCCTTTTTCTGTGATGTAAGAATCGATATGTGGATGGGTTGATTTGTGATGTGTTGAACCCTTATTCTTCGTCTGCGATGCATGAATCGATTTGTGGATGAGTTTTTCTGATGTGTTGAATCCGTCTTTTATCTGTGATGTATGAATTTTTTTCTTGGATGAAATGCTTGATGTAGTGGCGGCGGTAGCCAGCGAGCATGGTGACGGCAGCAGCGGTAACGAGCATGCTCCAGCCAGCATGCTTGTTGGATTGCTTTTTTTTGTTTTTCTAAATCTTATCACTGCCGAGTGAAGCACCGGCAGCAGTAGCCAGCGAACATCACTGTCGACATGCCACTATCGGTTTAAAATCCGACAGTGAAGATAAATTTTGAACCGGCAGTGATGTGCATAAATGGGGCTCCAATAGACTAATGCGATCGATGTGCCAAGCAGACATACACTTTTTCCTTGTATCTTGCATGTTACACGAACAAGCAGTCTCAGTGGATCCAAAAGTCGAGAGCTTGGCGACAACACGTACACGTACAGAACACAGGGAAGAAGTAGAATGGATCACGTTGACGACAGGTTAATGGAGATGTGGTTCGAGGTCTGTCGGTTATCTTTTTCTGTTGTCTTTTACTATATGTCATGATAAAGTATTAAGATTGTTGCTATATAGATTTTTTTTTGAGAAAACAGATTGTTGCTATATAGATGAGCAAAGGTTATTAGTGGTGGGTAAAGAAATAAATCTATTATTACTTCTAACTTGGTTAAAAGTGACGGGTTTTATTTTTAACCTTTACTTACTTATAAGATTGTTGTCACAAAAAAATAATATGCCAAACGATAAGGAAATACAACCACTTTCACGATTACGGGATAGTGATGCCTCACAAGTGTCAAGTTATGGTTACCAGTAATAAATACTAGCCAAATTTGCCCTGTCACTATTGATGTCCCTATGTTGGTATTATTAGCCATACCGCCTATCATTACTTCTCCGTCCTAAAAAAAACCCAAAGAAATTTAAGGCCCATTTTGTTTCGTTAAAATTTGGCTTACGCTGATGCTTATACTGATTTATTGTGAGAGGAAAACATTATTCATTGACTGAAAAGTCCAACCCTTATAAGCTCGTAGAGAAAATAATAATATTTATGATATAAAATTGAGTCAAGTAGATACAATATGAGATGTATTTTTATAATTTATTTATTGTGATAGATGTTTATATTTTACTCCGTAGATTTAGTTTTTTCACGAATATGCGCTGGGGCGTAAGTTTTTCATTAAGAGACTAGTCAAATTTAGAATGGATTGATTGAGACCAGCTAAAAAATATATATATTTTAGAACGAAGAAGTATACATTTTTTCACATTCACATCTTGAGGTAGCCGGATTTCTCCAAGAGGAAAGGCCGTTTCGAGAGGGTCAAAGTCTTAGGCCAACTTGCAGCTGCCAAAATGATGAGACCGATCAGAACAACATCATCAGTCACAGGACTCCCGTGACGTTGATGGCCACCGATCACATGTACGTACTAGTATACCACACATGTGGTCCAGAAAGCAACTAGTATTCCTTGCACGGCATTTTCTTATTGTTGCTTGTACCCATTGGAAAAATCCTTTTCGCAAAAGGTGATAGGACAAACCTCCCTGCTGCCATGCCTGAATATATATTATTAATTCTGGTTGGGGTGCAAAACCTTTTCTGTTCACGAAGATATATACTCCTTTCATCCTAAATTATAAGTTATTTTAACTTTTTAAGAGTCAAAGAATCTCAAATTTAACCAAAATTACAAATAGAATTACAAAAATTTATGACATCAAATAGGTACACTATGAAAATATAATCAATAATAATAAAGAATCTAATTATACTTATTTGATATCATAAATATTATTATTTTATTATATCAGTTTGGTTCAATTTAAGGAGCTTTGACTCTCTAATAAAATTGAAATGACTTGTAATCAATGTTCAAAAAGGCGCTAGACGATTTCTAGGCGATGATCCATAGTCTAGAGCCTAGGCGGGCCTAAGCGAGTCTAGGCGTTTCAAGGCGTTTTTCTAGGCATTTCTATATCCATGCATATTTACGTTAAAGTCTAAAAGAAAAGGAGAAACAGGAGAACAATGGGCCAAGAGTTATACAAGAAGGCCCATAAAAATAGCCCAAGCCCAAGTCTGAACAGCAAACCTTATTCCTAACCTCACCTCCCAACCTTATCTATTCCCTGCTCGCTGCACGACTCACAAGTCGCGACTGGCCGCGCCGTGCGACGCCCCTCTGCCTCCGTGAAGCCCGCCGCCCCCGTCCCAGCCTCCTCCGCACTGCTCACCGGCCTCGGTCCCTGTCTCCTCCGCGCTGCTCGCCGCCTCCTGGCCACACCGGCGGCCCACCCTCCTCCCGGCCGTGCCTATCCTCCGCCTACCCCCTTAGGCGAGGTGGAACCCCTCCGCCTAGCGCGTAAGTGGGCCTAGGCGAGCGCCTAGCAGCGCCTTTTTGAACATTGCTTATAATTTGGGATTGGAGGGAGTATAAATTAATACTCCCTGTGTTTTAAATTATAGTTCGTTTGATTTTTTTTTACCTCAAGTTTGATCGCTTGTCTTATTCAAAAAATTTATGTAAACATAATTAAATTTAAGTCATTCTTGAAAGAATCTTTTGTTAATAAAGCAAGCCATAACAAAAGAAGTGATATTTTATATAAATTTTTGAATAAAACGAGTGGTTAAACTTAAAGTCGAAAAAGTCAAACGAACTGTAATTTAGAACAGATATAGTACTATACCTGAGCACGATCCCTGCCCGTGTGTGTTATTTGACTATGGAATTAATCATGCGGCGGCACGATCTCCTCTTCTTCTTTCTCTGTTTTTTTCCTTTCCTTTTCTTTATTTTTTTTCTTTTAGCCGACGAACGATCTGAACTTTGTAGTTGACACGTACGGTATGAATAGGACCAAGATGTACATATCTAGAAATTAGCACAAGGACACGGCTAGCTGGTATCCTGGTCAGAGATATCGCTGGTACTGCAGTACTGCCATCTCAAATATATCATTAAAAAAAGCCTTTTCTTATTATTTAATCTTTTGGAATGACACCTCTCAAATATATATATACATTCTTTATAAGACAAGTTGCTGTGTAATTTGAACTCGTCACTGCTGAGCATTCATGGCAATATGAATCGATATCTCCACAGCTACGGTCTGAATTGCCCTCTGCCTCCGTGACGCCCGCCGCCGCAGTCCCAGCCTCTGCCGCGCTGCTCGCCTCCTGGCCGCGCCGGCGGCCCGCCCTCCTCCCGGCCGCGCCTACCCCTTAGGCGAGTCGGAACCCCTCTGCCTAGATCGTAAGCAGGCCTAGGTGAGCGCCTAGCAGTGTCTTTTTGAACATTGCTTATAATTTGGGATTGGAGGGAGTATAAATTAATACTCCCTCCGTTCTAAATTATAGTTTATTTGACTTTTTTTACTTCAAGTTTGATCACTCGTCTTATTTAAAAAATTTGTGCAAACATTGTTAAATTTAAGTCATTCTTGAAGAATCTTTCATTAATAAAGCAAGCCATAACAAAAGAAGTGGTATTTTGTATAAATTTTTGAATAAAACGAATGATCAAACTTAGGGTCGAAAAAGTCAAACGAATTATAATTTGGAACAGATCTAGTACTATACCTGAGCACGATCCCTGGCCGTGTGTGTTATTTGACTATGGAATTAATCATGCGGCGCCACGATCTCCTCTTCTTCTTTCTCTGTTTCTTTCCTTTCCTTTTCTTTTTTTTTTTTCTTTTAGCCGACGAACGATCTGAACTTTGTAGTTGACACGTACGGTATGAATAGGACCAAGATGTACATATCTAGAAATTAGCACAAGGACACGGCTAGCTGGTATCCGGGTCAGAGATATCGCTGGTACTGCAGTACTGCCATCTCAAATATATCATTAAAAAAAGCCTTTTCTTATTATTTAATCTTTTGGAATGACACCTCTCAAATATATACGGAGTATATACATTCTTTATGACGCAAGTTGCTGTGTAATTTGAACTCGTCACTGCTGAGCATTCATGGCAATATGAATTGATATCTCCACAACTACGGTCTGAATTGGGAGTGAGCGCCACTACAGCATAAGACGGGAAATGTTTTTTTTTTTGGAATTTTATTTACATTATAATTCATGAATAGAGTCGTGCCTGAAAACAGAAAAATACTATTCTCATTCGAATTGTTGCAGAAAAACCACGGTCAGAAAAATAAGCGAAACAAGTTCTAGGTACAAATTATTCTTGTGCCAGATTTGAAGGTAATAATATAACCAGCCTCTGCACCGGGATACTCATCCAATATCGTTTCAGTTACTGCTAGTTGATCATTCTTTTCCCCCTGGTGTTGAGGTCTTTGTGTCCAGCGATCTTGCTGGTACCGATGAGTAATGGAAAGGCCTACTACGTTTCCAAAAAAAAAAAAAAAATACTAGGAGAAGAAATACCCACTTTGCCAAATTGTGAACTGCGCTCCAGCTAGCACGCATGTATTAAAATTAAGGCCACGTTCGTTTCTCTTATAATTCGTTTTTTTCGGCTTGTTTTTTTAACCGGAATAGTATTTTTCTCTCACAACAAATCAGTCGGAACAGTGTTTTAGCTTATTTTTTCAGCGAAGCGAACGGGACCTAAAGAGCTAATAATCTGGTATACTAGCATTACTACCAGAAACATGCATGGGCGATGCGCGGGTCATGACACCGTTATCACACATCCTTTTGCATGTCTTGTACTAACCCTATGATTCATATCGAATGACCGGGGAAAACGTAACTTAACCCAGATGTTTCACGCCACCTCTCGCCGACGATCGACTAAAAAGCTTCTAGTACGTCAACTTTCTCGCGTTCGCCGCGTCTATCCTTTGTGCCGAGAAATAATGAAATCATCCAGCTAAGTAGCAACCCAATTGTTCCGGCATGCATGCATGGCTCCCTGGTTGAACGTGTCGTGTCGTCCCCCGTTTTATCACTGAATGTGGCGCAGCTAGTGATGACCTTGGGTTTTTTTTTCGCTTCTAGTAGTGCCCATCATTTTTCCCTATCAAACGCTGGCTGCCGTCATCCGCATGCATGCGCGCAGTTATCCGGAAGAAGCCATCCATATATAGTAGACGATCGACGGTCAAACATCATGCATACAAGCAAGTCAGAAGAAGGGGCGGGCATGGCATGTTCTACATGCGTGCCATTGCCATGACTGCACGAAAAGCGACGCAAGCCCTACAGGCTACCAGCCGCGTACGTACTAGAAACAGCACCGCATTGCCATTCGCAGAACGTACGCAAACGCGAAGTCGCGCGAGACAGGCACAGCTGGAAGGAAGAAAGAGAAGAAGTCCATGGGCCATGGCATGCGTGCGTATCTAGCTCTATATACGACGACGGCGAAGACGACAGCACAAGCATGCGCACCAACACTACCACATTCAGTTCGTTCGTTCGTCAGCAACTGGACACGATATATCCAACGGCCGCTGACAGAAGAATGTCGAACTGTCGATCGATGAAACCTAGAGAGGCCCGGCCCGATCGATCTGTGCTGTGCTCTCTTTTTTCGGCAAGACGACAACGGAGACAAACAGGCAGGTCGGTCATCACCAATCCATGGAGATCACAAGACCATGTGGCATTGGCAATAGTGGGTGGCTGCTCTTGTTACCAGATGATCGGAAGTGGCTCGACCGATCATCGGACACAAGTGGAGCACGTAACGTGGTGCTGCAAGCCAAGATACGGCGCCTTATCATGGGACAGGGATAAGAGTATGTAGTAGTGCGGAGGTGTAGGTGGTGATGGGCCTTTTCTTTTCGCGCTTTACTAGATTTCTTTTTTCTTCTGCGATTCAGATGTGGGATTGGGTCTGCCGCCGGCACTGCCTGCCGAATCCAAATGTAATTAATGAGAGCCAAGAAAGAACTAGTATAAGCAACATCTTTGTATATCTTCCTTGTTTTCATTTTCTTCGGCTTTTGCTGTCAACTTAGTACTATCTTGTTCATGTTATGTGAACCATTTTTTGCATGTCCCTGGCCCCACTTTTTATATATCGTTTCAAATACCCCGTATCGTTTCGTACGTTTCTGTGCTCTGCGTCATCCAATACTATTCATCCGTTCATCAGTATCTGATTTGCTGGTTTTCCCATGCTCAATCCGCCGAATGCGTCGGATATGTTGAGGATGCAATGCACGATGCTCGTATTCAACCATGTGGTTAGGCTTGTTTTTACCTGTAGATAGAGATCTTCGATTTTGTTTCGAGCACCTATAGCACTAAGGGCCCAGCCCACCCCAGCCGGCGGCCCTGTTGGGATGGACTCCTCCATTGTGGCCAGCTAGTCGACAACTCTTTTTAGCCAAAAAAAAAAGAAACTAATAACATTTTAAAAGACCATCCAAACTAAATTGTCAGGTAGCCCTTAAATTGTCAAATGACGGCGCAACTCTACTAAAGCCACGCCACATATATTGGTCTGAATAACTAGATATAGTGAGATGTCTAGAAAACACTTGTCACGTAAGTTGTTGATGACATGGCATGAGACTTAGTCATACCACCACGGATGGCGTGACTGGTCAACTGAGTCATGCTAAAACATCTATTCTGTTTAATCGTCTAAATGGTCATTTAGCTCGTTTAGACACAGTTTTCGTTTAATCGGTTCTGTTTAAAAGTCTGGTTTGTCCAAATAATGGCTAACTATTTATCATTTAGCGTTTATGATAACAATGCACTAAAGTGTGTGGTGTGACTGAGACCAATATCTCTAGCTTCTCTAATCTTGGTTAGTTAAATCTAGATCTCAAACTCTCTTTTGATCAAGACCAATGTAGCTAGTTCATGGCTAGAAATCACCCCAAATAGAAATAGCTCAAATCATGACCTAGGCTTGAAGGGCATAAATCACTCCATGACACCGTAGAAACCCTCCTACAAAGCCTGACACACATGCAAGGATCACACAAGCACTTGCACCCATGAAATCACTTAGCAACGCACTCTAGAGACATCACACACTCTAAAATCTCTTGTTGATTAGACGGACAATCCGTTACCGTTAGATCTCACACTTGGTCGTTTTTCACCTAGAGCATACCTTGACAGATGCCATCCGACACCGTCGGATAGTCCATCGAGCATTCTCCCCAATACATATTGGGATGCTTTGGTGCATACCCCCATAGATAGTTCATCTGGTCTAAGCTAAAGGAGAGCTGGATAGCAAGTCCTGCATTATCATGCTCTGATAGACTGTCCGTCAAAACTTACCTAGATGCGAAGTGCTAGTAGACTGTCCGGTCTAGACCGGACAGACTATCAAAGCCAGAAAAATGCGGTTTTAACTTGGTTTGTTTTCCAAAATATGAACTTCGTTAGTTTGCCATTGCTTGCAAAATCAGATCACATTATGGCGTACCTTCAACTTCAAGGTCCTCTCAGAAACTGAAAAGGTTTCTAGTCTAGTCATGTCATAAAAAGATGTGATTGGTAGATAATAAAGAATTAAGACGTGATAAGACAAATTTATTTTGAAAAAACTATTCACTAAAAATATGGTTTCTATATGAAATGATACATAAGACAATTTAATAATAAATTAGAAACTACCTGTGGTTTCTATTATTGAGACTGCACTAACTGCCCTCAAAACTCGGTGGTAAAGACGGCTAATGAGAGCATTTACAAATAAAGCTAACAATAATAAGTAAAACCGCTATCACAAAAAAAAAATGGGGCCTCTTGTAATTGTGACTTGCTATGTTGAATGCCACGTAAGATGGTGTCTAGATCAGTGACTAAAATTTAGAAAATGTACAAGAGAATATTACATGAGACGTTCAGATACTAATAAAAAAAATAAATTACATAATCCAGCCGTACTTTATGAGATGATTTTTTTAAGCCTAATTAATCCATCATTAGCACATATTTACTGTAGCACCACATTGTCCAATCATAAAATAATTAGCTTAAAAGATTCATCTTGCAAATTAATCACAAACTATGCAATTAGTTTTATAATTAGTCTATATTTAATACTCAATGCATGTGTCCAAACATTCGATGGGACAGCAACTAAAACTTTGGAGGGCAAACAGAAAACGTCCGAGAGTTGACACCTCAAAATTTCAATCAATACAGATCCCAAAAACTTCCTCAGTAGGAGTATATTAGACGCTGGCAGACTTGAACTGCTACATCTGACAGGGCCGCGGCGGCAGGACTTGAAATTACAGCCTCCTTCCTCTCCTACCACCCTTTCTGCGAGTGCTGTCAGTGGGGACTGGAGTAACATCCTCTGTCCACAATGAAGTCCCAGGTTAACAAACCATGCAAGAGAAACCACGGTAAATTTTTATGTCATATAACTTTCAAAGCAAGACAACTACATTCTACCAAATATTTCTAGCAACCACGGTAAAGTTCGATTTGTCATAAAACCTTTTCATCAAAAGATGATTATATTCACAGTACATTCTACAGTTTATGTATATCTAAAACAGGATGTATTTTAATGGAGTTATGCCTCCCTCCAGGTTTGGTTCAATGATGCCAACAGCCTAGTCCTCCCTGGGTTTGGTTCAATGATGCCAAGTGCCAGTTGGGCATACTACAGAACAATAGCCAGATAATGTTTTCACTAGTTCATATTAGCTCAAGCTTCAAGTTTTGCCCTTGCTAAGCATGTTTTCACTTATTAAAAGTAGCTCAAGCTGAAGTTTTGCCCTTGCCAAGCACACGTGTTTACCCATTAGCCCCAAAATACTAGGCCAAGGTTCTGCATAACATACAGCAGCAGACATCTAGGACTTTTTTAAATCTAGCTCAGATGACTGAAAGATGCAAAAGGGAAAATTCATAGGCTAGCAATGCTTACCAATACGGCCAATCTTCATGCCAGATCGAGCAAGGGCTCTAAGGGCAGACTGAGCACCAGGGCCAGGGGTTTTGGTCTTGTTTCCACCAGTAGCACGGAGTTTAATGTGCAATGCAGTAATTCCAAGCTCCTGCAAATGGGAAATAAGAAAATGAGGACCTACTTATCAAGTAATGTATTTTTTCCACAGTAAGAAAATACCTTGCATCTTTGTGCAACATCCTGTGAGGCAAGCATAGCAGCATAAGGTGAGGACTCATCACGATCAGCTTTAACCTTCATGCCACCTAGACAATGCAAAAATTGTCAAATTCTAGTAAAAAGAAAAAGGAAGACCTGAGTGACTAGAAAAAGAACTTACAACTTTAAGAAACCAGGACAATAGGCAAAACAACATTTAGCTTTAATCCAACTCAAACTGGTTTAAAAAAAGCTGTCTGAAAGCTCATAACAGAACATATTATTTGTATCTATATAAACTAAATCACAACTAACTGGTGACAGGGAGACCATTTGACAGTAGTCATAAGTTCAGCTCTCAGAGCAAATATACAGACAGCCAATCTGCAGTTAGAAATTATTCTCAATTGATCTGATGTTTGATTCAGCAACAGGTTATAGAAGCCTAAAATAACTGGTAAGACAAAGTGCAACTGGACTGTACACAACTAAACAGAAGATGAAACACAACAAACAAAAATCATGTTCACTTCCATGATATAGGCACCTTCATTCAATTTAGCGATGGTACCCAGCAGGAATGACTCAGCTAAATCAGTGCAAAAAGCAACTGACTGAGACCAAGCAAACACCACAGGATACACAATAGCAAGATGAAGACACCAAAAACAAACAGGAAGAGAGAGGACCCAGAGAAAAACTCTCTGGTCCCTCATTGTCAATGTTGCACAGCAATGACTCGAAACGCTCCCACGTGAATGGAAGGGAGGCGATCTTAAGGGCCGTGCTTGAGAAAGACAACTAGAAACCAATACAAAGCATTACCATATAGCATTCCTTCTATCATAAATAAACCAAGATAGCACACAAAGTCCATCGCTAGACACCATGTCCAGGGAAACAATGCAATTGAATGAAGTGGATGGCATGCTCGACCAGCCAAACTAAGCAGCATATTCATCAACTACAGCTACATCTCCTTACAGAGAAAGGGCCAGTCAATAGACAATAGCACAAATAAGCATATGAAAAAATAACAGTGACATCGCAATCAGAGAGTAACCCCAGTAGCATAGATCAACTACAGCTACATCTCTTTACAAAGAAAGAGACTATGATAGTAAATAGGCTACCCAACATTACCAAAGTCATTGCAATGGCCCGCCTATGACCGGAAGGTCCCAGGTTCGAGTCGCGGTCTCCTCGCATTGCACAGGCGAGGGTAAGGCTTGCCACTGACACCCTTCCCCAGACCCCGCATAGAGCCGGAGCTCTCTGCACTGGGTACGCCCTTTATTGCAATGGTACTAAATACCCAACAGTACCAATGTCATTGCAATCAGACAATAATCCCAGTATCATAGGGACTCACAAAAGAAACGTGAGAAGGCTAAGTACCAGTGATGCGGACGAGCGTCTCCCTTCCGGACAGATCCGTCACATGCTGCAACACCACACACGAACACACATGTAAGTTTCAATTTTTCGCTCGTTTCTACGAATCCTTCGCCTAGAATTGGATGGGAATGGAATCAGGGTTGCTGTGTCTTACGATGAATGTGTCGTTGAATGACGCAAAGATGTGGGCGACGCCAAAGACGTGCTCACCCTCGCGGACGGCGGGGCCAAGCGTCACGTTCTCCTCCTTGGGCTCACGCGTCTTCTTCCTCCCAGACTGCACAGCATCGGCGCAAAAACAGCAACACAGCGGTCATGACCAGCGCACTTTGAGATCTGAAAGAGGACGCAGAGGTAGAGGTGGCAAAGCTACATACCATGGCGGCGATGGCTGCAAAAGAGGGGGTATGTTAGGGTTTGTTAGGGAGGACGGCAGCGAGTGGCGGTGACAAAACCCTAGCTCGCAGCTGTTGTGTTTCGGCTTCACACTGCCTGTATAAGTAGCGGTCGAACATTCGTGAGTACTAGAATCCTTGAACAATGCACTATCTAATTACCAGAACTCAACTGACATTATTCTAAGCAGTCTTGGACAGGGTTTAAGCTACCACTAAACAACCTACACAGCTGATCAGCAAGCACCAAATTGCTGCCAACTGGAGACCCACAAAGTGAGGGATCTCTCAGCACGAAACACCTGCAGACTGATGTACTTATTCACTAACTAACTAAACAGCCTCCCTGGACCAGAACCAGGAATCGATTTCAATCACGCCAGCATACCAGAATTACAAGACAAGCTTCACTGATAATGCAAAAGCAGAACACAACATTAGAAGAGATGGACGCTTCACGGATCATGCAAAAACACAACACTCAATACCCAATACACAGTAGCAGCCTAAATGGGGACGCACAAGAGCATCAGGAATCAAGGCAATCGTGTCAAAGCAGCAGGAGGGGCAGGGATAAATCAAGAAGCCGACGAGGCGCGCGCAACGCCACCGTCGTCCTCCTCCGCCAGCCCCATCCGCATCACCTGACACGCTCTACCACCTCATCGCGAAGGCGCGAAGCCGATTCAAAGCCCGGATCTGCTATCGTTCGGGAGGACGGGAGGGAAAGGGACGTGTTGACAAACCTCGACGGACGGCGGGACCGAGAGGAGGGCGCAGCCGCAGCGGTGGCGGCGGGCGCTGGAGAGGAGATGCTGCTAGGGTTTTGCCCAGAGCAAGCGCGAGGCAGTGCTGCTTATATTGCGCTTGGCCCGGCGGACGCAGGTAGCACAGGTACAAAGCCTTGTTGGGCCAAGTCAGCAAGTCAAAAAATCCCATGGGCCGTCCAGCAAGCCCAAGAATCCCAACCATGCCAGATCACACGGTTACGACCATTTCTTCGACTGGCTATTTCTCAAAAAAAAAAAAAAAAATCTTCGACTGCCTAAGGAATGGGGCGAGGCAGTGAGTGAGGCTACGAGAAAATGTGATGTAGGTCCCAATCACAACTTTATTCAGGTTCTTAGGCACACTGTTGGCATTCCTCTGAAATATGCAGGTTCAATAGAAGAAGTTTGTTGATATGCTAATACGAATTTCAGAACTTACAAGACAAGCTTCACTGATCATGCACAAGTGGAATAATTTTTTTCGGTCTCTTCTTTATTTTACTGTGGTTAGATCTGGCCATAATGAAAGAGTAGGGAGAATAAGTTTCAGATCAATCTTCCTCATTCTTCAGTGGCAAAAAGAAGAAAAAAGGAAGACAATAGAAAGAAAAAGTTTCTCAACTCCGCCTGTAATAATGTAGGTCGTCGTTCATTGAGCATCTATTCTCAGGCCTTTTGTCGAGTGTTTGCCTATGCGGTCATCCATACTGCAAAGCGTCGTATAGGTTTGGTTTTGAGATCTAGAGCTTTTCACACCATGGGTACAATTTAGATGAAAATCAGTTTCTGAATATTTGTAGTGTAATCCAGAGTGATTGTAACGCGTTGATGTACCCAGTTATTATCTAATATAATTCTTCTTTCGTCGAAAAAAATGGAACATAACATAACATTATAAGAGACGGGCGCTTTAGGGTGTATTCATTTTGTTCCGATTAATATTTAATAAGACTTGTATATAGATGTCTGTATTTGCATCCACTTGGATACTAAATAGATGTATTTTAATCCGCTTTTGGTTATCATTTTCTATCTAATTTCATATCATGGAATATCCGATTGTTATCCCTATTCATGGAAAAAACTAGACAATACCCCGCACGTTGTTACGGAAATTTTGCAACAATTTACATGAAATTTTATTTGAGTATGAAATGATGAAACCATAAAAATAAAACTCCCTCGCACCTGATATTGGTTTCTCATGTGACAAAGAACACATGTATGGGATCATGAAATAGACATGAATTGTTGCTCTGCCCACAGCGAGACTCTACCTGAAGCAATTCCATCTCACGTACTCTCTATCCTTCCATGTCATGTCACTCCCATGGAAGGACCCTGCAGCCCCAACCGTTAACCTCCTGGCGTATCCTATCATTATATTGCCCGATCGGCTGGGCTGGCTGGCTGGGCTGGCTGGCCAGTTCCCTCACATGGATACTATTTATATAAATCAGCCAGCAGTACTTCTCTCTCACATAAACGAATCAGCAACGATATGAATCAGCCAGCCGAACAGACTCAGAATGCACATACAATTAGCTTTGGCTTCTCGTATCGTCGCCCCTTGCTGCCACCGTGCCTGCGCCCAGTACAGCGGCAACCCCGGCCGAGCCAAATACGCCCACATAGAGGAGTACGTGTAGGCGGTCCAGCGCGTGGGCTGCCGGGGAACCGGTGCCCAACCAAGTTTTCACTGCTAAATTACCTGAAAATCAGGAGTATGTTGATCCATTTACTCGTTATACGATGGAGATAACCATGCCACACCTTTTATGGAATTGTTGACGGGATCAAGCATTAGGATTTTGGTGGCTCGACTGGAGATAGTTTTGGTTGTCGGTGCCGCTACGGGCTGGGCATCAACGTCGAGCAGCAGCCTCATCCCTGTGCAGCAGCAGGCTCACATCCCTGCGTGGTGGTGGTGGTGCTGGCGGCGATCAGGCGTGAGAATTTGGTAGTTTCACGTCCCTGTGCAGCGCCAGAGTGGATATCAATGCCAGGCAGCAGCATGAGGATCAAGCAATGGCTTCACGTCCCTGTGCGGCGGGCTCACGTCCCTGCGTGGTGGTGGTGGTTGTGATTTATAGCTGATGATGAGCATGGAGACTCTCTGTCTTCTTGCGTTAATTGGCTGTTGGCTGGCCTTGTGGATTCGATCCACGAGAATAACGGAGACTCTTGAGTTTTTTACATTGATTGCTGTGGAGTATTACTGTCAAGTGGAGCAGCAGAGGAATTAATGGGGAAATACCTTAGGGTGGTGTCGCGGGGTCGGAACCACGACAAACATTGTTGTTCGAGTCGGTGTCACGGTACGTGTCTCCGGTGGCTCGGGTGGACTCAAGAACACAAAAGAATCACATAGAGGACGCAATGATTTATCCTGGTTCGGACCGATTGATACCCTACGTCCAGCAGCTAATGATCCTTATACTCAAAAGCACCCAAAATCAGGGGTTACAATAGATTGTACATGAGAAAGAGAGAGATTTGGTAAGAAGTTAGCTCGGTGCTAATCCTAAGATTGTCTCGCCACCGGTGGAGCCTTCCCCTCGTCAGAGAGGAGGAAGACGACGGGTGCGGTGGAGGAGCACTCGGCACCCCTCTCTGGGTTGCTCTACCCTCGGTGCCGAGCAGGAGCGGATCGGTGAGGAATGGAATGATCTGTCTCGGATCGTCCCCCCCTCTAGGATCCGACCTTACCCCTTATATATCGAGATAGGTCGGCTATATGGCAGTTTGGGGGTTGAGCCTATGGTCTATATGCGCCGGAGTTCAGGAGGGTCTTGCAGCGGTGCTCTGTGGACCGTGGTGATATTATGGAGCCAAAGAAGTTATGGGCATCATCCAGCTGACATATTCTGACACGCTGAGCGTCAGGCTGTGTCAACTTGGACCGGCCTCCCCCAGACACGCCTTCTAGAGTCCTCGAGCCCCTGGAGGCCGAGGAGAAGCTTGTCTTCTTCTGTCATGCCCCGTGCGTGACCCTGTCATGCCCCGTATATGTTATATTGATGGTTTATAATAGTTATTAACTACCGTCAACAAACTCTCCCAAGCTTAACCTTTGCTAGTCCCTTAGCAAAGCTAAACTTAGTAAATGGATTAGGAGTTGCTTCAATGCTTTCACTCTTCAAAAGTATACATGCGTTCAAACAAGAATTCTCCTTCGGATTAGAATGAACCGATCTGACTTTTAAACTTACACATATTACCTTCAACCATGGGGTTTTTTAGCCTTCACTTGGGTATTGAGCAATTGAAAGACAGAATGATCAAGTCAAGCACTATGTCTCAAGTTCTTTGCTCAACCATTATTTCAGAGTTTTTATAGATTTTTCAAAATAAAACTCAGAGCTTCCATTGTATGACACTCTCAAGTCTCTCAATATATGTGGTATTTGTGGATCCTCACCAAGGCAAAAGTGATGTTATGCCTTTCTTTCTTTCTACAACTAAAGCTCATGTGGAGCTCATAGGAGTGGAGAAAGCATAAAAGAGCTACTTGGAATTCATATATTGTAAAGTCAAACCTCGGATCAAAGGGAGTTGAGTCATACAATCAAATCAAGATGTGCATGTGTGTGGATGTATGTGGTGGATATATATGGTGGCTAACCTATTTCTACTATGCTCCTTAAAAACATATCTCTCTTTTGAAACTTAGAAACAACTTTGCAAGAGAACATGGGCTATCTTATTCATCTCTTCTTCCTTTTTTTCAAGCGGGCATCTAAGTACCCATTATTTTCAATATCTCAGACACTTGTCCATTTTTCTCATCTTTTTTTTATGAATAGCTTTTGCATAGCCATATGCTTCTTTTCTGCAACAAAACTTTTGAGAGACAGCAACAAGAACTTGGAGCATTTATTTGGTGGATATCTTATCAAGAATATTTTTGGTGTTTACTCCCAGTGTAGGAGTAAAATATTTTTGGATGGATCTAAATGGAATGACATGTTGCGCCTACCCCCAGTGTAGGAGTAGTGCATATTTGGGTAGTGTGTATGTGATCTTGATTTTAAGAGCACAACAAATCTCATATTTCTAGGATAGTTAGCAAGCAAAGGGATTCTTCCTGAGAGAGTTTATCACTTATGATCACAAGAGAATCCTGATCATTATTTAGAAAAGCATATTTAAGACCAGAAGGTAGGGGTTTAAGCTCAATGGGAGGCTTTGGTGGTTCCTTCAATTCATCTAAGGGTTCAGGTTCTGCAAATTCCTCGTCTTCTTCTTCGATGAAAAACTGAGTATCTTCTTCAAGATTGGACTTGATCAAATCATCAAGAGATGTAGCCATAACCTCATCCATTGGGTCTTGCTCGGGGCTTGGCTCAGTCTCAGTATTTAGAGAATGAATGATGGGTAAGGAAATTTTAAAGTTTTTCTAGAGACTTATATTCAAACTCCTTATTTTTCCTTCTTCAATAAGCATTTCAATTGGTTGTCCTATCAAAAGGTCGAACTCCATGATAACAAAGATATAAAAGCTCAAATGAACCATGGTTTCGTTTACCTTGATAGGAAGGACATAAAGTATACCCAAACTTGAGAGGATGTGTCCTGAAAGATTTTTCAAAAACTTTGTTGTTGAGGTTAATGGCATGCCTTTTAAGAATGTGCGAGCAAAAGATTTAGACACGACATTAGCACCCACAACTGGATTATAGAGAGCATCAAAGGGAGTTTTATTAATTTGGCAACGAATAGAAGTAGAAGGTGAATCTAAGCGAATCACATCAGAGCAAAGCTCTGATTCTTCTAACCATTCATTGCTTATGATGGCCTTCCTCATAGTATGATACTTCGAGGTGTTTCCATATTCAGCAAAAAGTTCATCCTCGAATCAAGCATGAAATCTAGAATTGGAGTCTCCTCCTTTTCCATTGGTTCGGGATTTGGGATAGCTAAAGTTTGTGTTGGGCTAGGCAATGATTCAGGCTCAACTATTTGGGATTCCTCCTTTGGTAGCTTATCTTCTACTTCTTCAGGGAATTCATCGTGTATGCCAGTGAATGGGGTGTTTTCTAAGATTTTATGAAGAATGTTTCTCCCCAAATTAGCGGAGACATGCAAGAACGAACCTCCTGAAGTTATGTCAAGAAACTATGTGGTTTCCTTACTAAGGCCCATATAAAAGTGTTAAAGGAGAATAGGGTCTTGAATAGCAAGGTCAGGGCCAGTGGTATTAAGATCATTAAAACAAGCCCATGACGCGTCAAGAGATTCTTTATCTTTTTGTTTAAAAGATAGAACCTCTGAACGAAGACCGACTACTCTAGAGATGGAAAAGAAAGATAAGCAAAAGCTAGAGCATAAAGCTTACCAATCTCCTTTGCATACTTCCTATGGTTTGATTATACCAATGTTTAGCTCTTCCCATCAAAGAGAACGGAAAAAGTTTCCATCGTAAGATTTCATTTGACATGCCCACAATGTGCAAGCATGCACAGATCTGCTCAAACTCACATAGGTGGAAGTATGGATTTTTATCATCTTCTCCTAAAAAGGATTGTTCTCGGACCATGTTGATTAAACACGAGCGTTGTTCATAGCCAGGTGTGTTAAGACAGGCTTTGAAGATTTTGGTGGCTCTAGAAGTGCGCTTGTAGGTGCAGCATATTGATGGATAGGGTGGTTTTCATTATAAAAGGATAAAAGATATAAGGTTAAGATAGGTTCGAAGTTAACTCAGTAATTGTTTCTCCGGTAATGGTGCCAAAAATGCTTGTTGGTATATTTTAGACGTACACAGATTAATCTGCAAGTGCACGGATACCGATGTAGCATTTCATCGAAAAGTATTCCAGAATATTAAACTCAAGGAAACGTGTATGAATTACTAATTCTAACTTAACCGGGGGTAGCAAAAAGGCTAAGGATAAATAGGAGCGTAGAGAGGATTATTAAGGTTCTCTTCTTCTAACTTAGGCAAGCTATGTCTTCTACTGTTCAACTAGGGACATTAGTAGGGAAAACACAAGCAAAGTATGCTATTCCATAGTAATAGGGTCCTACTTGGCCTAACAAATGGGAGATGGACTGGACTCAACGAGGCTATCACCCTCGCGATCTACCACTAATCCGGAATGTAGGGTGTATCCACGAGTAGCCGAGTCTAAGCACCACGCTTACATTATAATTACTACTTTAACCCAAGAGCTACAAGGATTAAAGTACTCAAAAGAGATTTGTGATCCTAATGAACAATATAAACATTTATACTTACTTGAATCAAAAGTTGATTACCAGAGATATCTCAAAGGCAACAAGCTCAAGTAGAACTTGAATCTTCCGAGGTACAAGCCGTAGAGAGAGCACCAATAGACCGGTACTTCCTCCAAACTCTTCCCTCACTCTCTATCTCAGTATTTCTATTTACAAAGGATAGTATCTAATGTGGAGAACTATTCTTCTCTTGATTGCTGATATGCCTCTGGAGTGGGAGGTATGGGGGTCCTTTTATAGGGGGCACCAGGAGTCCTATGGACCAATGAATCCATGGCCACGTTAATCTGGACTCTCGAATCGAACCGATCTTGAGCAACAGCGTAGATTGAATCTTAGAGGCGATGAGAAACCGACGTAGTAAGCGGAGGCTGACATAGGCCGTCCAGCCCCACACTTTGACATCTGGAGTCGAGTCTCAGTGGTTTGTCTTCTACGATGATTCTAGACTCTTTCAAGTCGGTTTCGTCACGGATGATCGTGATTTGCTCTGATGATTGGGTCCACTTTGCTGGTTTTCTGATTAAATCCTCCTGTAGTCAAGAAATTACTAAAACTTGTGGAACTCATGAGTTTAAAACACTTTACCTATGTTGGTGATCCATTTTGATTATATATGTAGGATATATTGATGGTTTATGATTGACATTAACTACCGTCAACATCCGACGAGGCTTCGAAAGAAAGATTAGTACTCTTAGGAGCAAGTGAAGTGAGACCAACACTGCTAAGGATATAGAACCAAAATTGCCTTGCAAAAACGCACCCAGCAAGAAGGTGTCGGATATTCTCTCATCATCCTAATCACACATTAGACACTGATCCGGGTGGGGCAGGCCCCGCCGAGCCAATCTATCCGCTGTGAGCTACAAGCCACATAAAAAATCTGCATTTAGGGGGGCCCAGGCCCCAGATTTCCATATAGGCTCATAAGGTGCAAAACTATGGCTCCCTGGAAGAGTGCATCATATGCTGATTTAGCTGTATAGATTCTTGTAGAAGAGAACCTCCAGAGATGCTTATCAGGGGTACCTTCCTGTTGTAACTGCACCTCTTCCAAGACGTCCCATAACTCTAGATAGTCCAACAGAGGTACCAAAGAAATTTCCCCCTGAATATCTTCCAGCCACTTGTCATCTGTAAGAGCATCCTTCACTGTGCGCTTGTTTATCCTCCGTTTGGGCAGTAGATCATAGAGACGAGGCGCGAGGTCCTAAAAATTTTTACCATCCAACCATCTGTCTTTCCAAAAGAGAGTATTTGATCCATCTCCAACTTTAGTGTTTATGGCCAGGGAGAGAAAACATTCGACTTCCTTGCTAACCTGAAGTGGTAGGCAAGCCCAGGGTCGGTCAGGTTCAGATTTTTTAAGCCAAGGCCATCTAACTCGAAGTGCAAAACCCAAGGTTTTCAGATCAGCAATGCCTAGACCCCCAAGCTCCTTTGCCCGGCAAACTCTTGGCCAGGCCAAGAGGCAGTGCCCACCTTTTACTTCCTTGCGGCCTCTCCATACAAAAGCTCTTCTAATTTTATCTATGGCTTTAATAGCCCATGGTGGCAAATCAACAGTCATGGCTACATATATCAACATGGATGTTAGAACATGCTGCACCTGAACCACTCTACCTGCCCGTGTCATCAAATCTTCCTTCCATCTAGGTAGTTGGTCAGCAATCCTATCAATAATGGGCTGAAACTGTTCCTTGGACAGCTTTCTAAGGGACAGTGGCAAACCCAGGTACTTGCACGGAAAGTTCATGACTTCACACGGCAGTAAGCTCTGGATAAGGGTCATGTTGTCATCTGAACACTAGATCGGCATCACACTTCTTTTTTTAACATTAGTCCTGAGCTCTGAAGCATCCCCTAAAGAGTTGTAGCAATCTTAGTGTCAAAGAGATATCACCCGCTACAGGTCTCAGCAAGGGGCCACATCGTCTGCGTAAAGAGAAATTCTGTGCTGAATTGGCCTTCTGGATAGGGGCTATAACAGCCCAGCCTCCAAGGCCCTTGTGACCATCCAGTTAAAAAATCCATGACCAAAATAAAAGAGCATTGGGGATAGTGGGTTACCCTGGCGAAGCCCTCTTTTGTGCTGTATAAACTCTCCTGGAATGCCGTTGAGGACCTGAGTAGATGAAGATGCCAGCAGCCCACTCAGAAGATCCCTCCAACGTGAGCCAAGGCCAAGTTTCCCAAGCACCTCTAGGAGAAAAGCCCAAGACACCGAGTCAAAGGCCATCGTAATGTCCAGTTTGAGTAGAATACGTGGTTGCTTTTGAGAGTGCAAAAATCTCGACATGAAATTGTCATGTATGAAGCGCTTCTTGATAAATGCGCTTTGACTGGAGGAAACCATTTGGTCCAAGTGACCAGCCAATCTATTGGCAAGGATTTTAGTCAATAGCTTAGCAAAGCTGTGCACTGAGCTAATGGGCCTAAAATCTTTCACCTGGTCAGGTTCTGTCTTTTATGGAATTAGTGTGATATAAGCCGAATTCAACATCCACAAGTTTCCGAAATTCTTGCCCCAAATAGTATGCAAGGTGGCCATAATATCTTCTTTAATCACTGCCCAACAAGACTTGTAAAATCTCTGTGTGAACCTGTCGGTGTTTCGAGTTGCCACCAACAAGTAAATTTCTAATATTACGCGTCTAGCCTGGATGGTGTGCTAAGAGGACACAAGATTTAAACTGGTTCGACAGAATGTCCCTACGTCCAGTTCGTTACTGTTGCTCGTTTTACTAGCACCGAAAGTTCGTAGTAGGGGTTACAAATGGTCGAGAGAGGGACGGGTCCTAAGTCTCTGGTGATGATGAGTTCTGATCGGTTCGGATTTGAGTCGAGCTCGGATGTGTTCGGATGCCGGATCAGTTCTTGGTTCGATGTCCCTTAATGGGACGCCCTGCTTTCCCTTTTATAGGCCAAGAGAAAGTAGGGGTTATAGCAGGGGAAAAATAGGAGAAAGGAGAAGGAGAAGAAGTCCTCTAGAATCGCCGTGTCCTTCTTCTTCTTTATGCGGGTCCCGTCGACCCTGTAGACGTCAATAGGGACAGCTTCCCGTCGCGGCCCTGTCCGTCACTGGTGCCATGTGCAGGCGTCGTCTACCGGTCGTGGTGAACTGATGCACCTATCAGTGTTCATACGAGGGTTAGGCAGAACAGTTCTAGTTCGCCCGACGCTGTTCCTGATGTGAATCCCCAGGTATGGCCCGTCACGGCCACAGGTTATATCGGGGCGTGTCGGTCTCTTCCCTGGCATCAGAGCTTTGACCCAGGCCCATACGCTTGGACCTGGAGTGGTTGGCGGCGGTATGGGTCTCCGTCGGGCGAGATGGAGCCCCCGGCCTCGGGGTCGGGCGAGGCGGAGTTCCTCCCTAGAGGCTGAGCGAGGCGGAGCGCGAACCCAAGACTCGGGCGAGGCGGAGCCCAAACCTAAAGGTTGGGTGAGGCGGAGCCACCCTCAGGTGTTAGGCGAGACGGAGCCCGCCCCCAGAGGTCGGGCGAGCGGAACCACCCTCGGTGTCGGGCGAGGCGGAGCCCGCCCCCAGAGGTCGGGCGAGACAGAGCCATCCTCAGGGGTCGGGCGAGGCGGAGCCCATGGCCTCGGTGTTGGGTGAGGCAGAGCCCGCCCCTAGAGGTCGGGCGAGGCGAAGCCATCCTCAGGGGTCAGGCGAGGCGGAGCCCGCGGCCTCGGTGTCGGGCGAGGCGGAGCCACCCTCGGGGGTTGGACGAGGCGTAGCCCGCGGCCTCGGTGTCGGGCGAGGCGGAGCCAACCCTTAGGGGTCCGGCAAGGCGGAGCCAACCCTCAGGGGTCGGGCGAGGCGGAGCTTGCGGCCTCGATGTCGGGCGAGGCAGAGCCCGCCCTAGAGGTCGGGCGAGGCGGAGCCACCCTCAGGGGTTGGACGAGGCGGATGAAAGGATCAAGATGCCCAAAAGAGGGGGTGAATTGGGCTAGTTCTAAATTTCTTTGCAATAATTAAACCCTACGGTTAGCCAAACTTCACCCCTTGTGCCTAGAAAGTGTTTCTAATGTTCTACCACACAAAAAGTCTTGCAACCTAAATTCCAATCCTACTCTAGCATGGCAATTCTATGAATGTAAAGACAAGAATTAAATTGCTCAAAGTAAATGCTCAAAGTAAAGAGAGAAGGAGGAACGTGGTGATGTTTTGATGAGGTATCAGTGGAGCACCCACGCAAGGGTGTAGCTCCCCCTTGATCCGCGCAAGGATCAAGTGCTCTCTACGGGTTGATTCTTTGACACTCCGTCACGGTGAATCACCCACAACCGCTCACAACTTGAGTTGGGTCATCCACAAGCTCCGCCGGATGATCACTAAGCTCCCAATCACCACCAAGCCGTCTAGGTGATGGCAATCACCAAGAGTAACAAGCACGAACTCTCACTTGACCATGACAAGCCTAATGAGAAGGGTGGATGCACACTTTGCTACTCTTGCTTTCACTAATGAGGTCTCACTCTTGGATTCTCAAATCTCAATCACCTCACTAGGACCTTGCTCTTCTTAGCACTCTCAAGGGTGTTTCCTGTTGGAATGAGCAAAAGTACCCCCTCACACGAATGGAGGAAGTATTTATACACCTGTGTTCAAAACGAACCGTTATGTGCCTCTGCGGGGTGACCGGACGCTTCGGCCAGTTCTCCCCAAAGCCCAGTGTTTAAGTTGTGACCGGACGCGTCCGGTCATGATTTTCCCTCTCTGGAACCTTACTGGAGTCGACCAGACGCTGGCACCTAGCGTCCGATCACTCACCTCTCAGCGTCCGGTCGCACCAGATGACTTCACATTGATCAAATGAACTGACCGGACTCTGCACCAGCGTTCGGTCACACTGGAACCAGCGTCCGGCCAGCATTTGTCCCTCCATTCACTTTCAACTCTCAATCATATGTGAATGAAGTTTGCTTCAATTGATCTAAGGGCTTTTTAGGAGCTACCTAGTGCTAGATTTAGCAAGTGTGCACCACACCTAACCCACTAGACTCACCTAGGTCAAGCTACCCATCCATACCCCCCTTAATAGTATGGCCAAAGGAAAAACAAAGTCCTAAACTACTCTAAGTGTCTCTTCAACACCAAACGACACTTAGAACTAGTCCATCCTTAACATTGTCGTCCATCCTTTAAAAACCAAAACCATTTCCATCGTAGGGGCATGACAACCATTATTGCCCAATCGATCTCCATTACCATGACCTAACTTAATTGCCTCTGCAAAACACACGTTAGTCACAGTAATCATGTATTGTCATTAATCACCGAAACCCAACTAGGGGCCTAGATGCTTTCAATCTCCCCCTTTTTGTGATTGGTGACAATACCACCTCGAGTATGTGAAAGAGTTGAGGTTTTTAACATGCTTGGTTCATATAAGCTTTTGACAATAAGAACAAAAGAGTTAGGCAAGCTTATATGACCCAAGCCAATATAATGTACTCCAAAGATATGAAATAAGCATGAGTACAAGTAATAAAGCTCATTTGCATCAAAGTAAAACACGGAAGCAAAGCAAATGAGCATAACACAAGTGATATGACATAAATAATTCAAAGTAGAGAGCACACATGTCACATATCACATAACTATCACGATCACGTAGATATCACTATCACATAAATATAGTTCGATGCATGAAAGTAAGCACATGAATGCATAATAGTGTATCACACATAAAAAACCAAATATGATAGATAAGCTAAACTCCCCCTAAATGAATCGCTCCCCCTAAGTCTAACATACTCGATCCCTCTCCCCCTTTGACGTCAAACACCAAAACCTAAGGGTCGATCGGTGGGGCTACAACGGACGAGTCGGGCGCTGAGGTACGAGGAGCGAGCTAGAACTGTGTGCCATCATCATCTGATCCTGAGCTTTGAGCAGTCTGACCCTCTGTAGCTAGAAGCAATGCTGAAGTGGTCTGGGTCAGATCAGGAACTGGTGCAACCTGAGTCTCTGTAGGTATGACTATAGCAGGCGGCTCTAATGATGCAACTGAAGAAGAGAGCGTCTCTGTAGTCCCGGTAATAGGTGCAACTGTGGAAGGACCTGGGACATGTAGATATGGCGGAGTAGGCTGCCCTATCAACTCGCTGAAGGAAGCACCAAGGCTCCTGGAGACTGTAGTCTTTGGCACAAGCAGCAAGGAAGTCTTAGCCGGTGTGAAGCTCGTCTGAAAAGGTATGAACTGCGGGGCTGGCACTGGCGAGGCAAACCACTGGGACACCTGCTCTGTAGGTGAAGCAAACTGAGTAGCAGTCTGTCCCTGACTCTAAAGCCCACTTGGCTGGAAAGCTGGAGTCATAGAAGTGGTGGCAGGATGACCAAGCTGGGGTGAAGGCTATGGCGGTGGAGCCCCAATAGATGTCACAACATGCTGCATAAACCCAAGTAACTGCTGCTGCATGAGAAGCTGCTGCTGATGCATGGCCTGCCGCTGCTACTGTATAGCCTGCTGCTGCTGCTGGATCGCCTGCTGCTATCGCTGGAACTCATCCTGCCTAGTCTAAAACTGTGCAAATGTAGCAGCGGTCTCTTGAGCCTAGCGAGCCTGATCCTGCCTCATCTGCACCACACCTAACCCACTAGACTCACCTAGGTCAAGCTACCCGTCCATACCCCCCTTAATAGTATGGCCAAAGGAAAAACAAAGTCCTATACTACTCTAAGTGCCTCTTCAACATCAAACGACACTTAGAACTAGTCCATTCTTAACCTTGTCGTCCATCCTTTGAAAACCAAAATGATTTCCATCGTAGGGGCATGACAACCATTATTGCCCAATCGATCTCCATTACCATGACCTAACTTAATTGCCTCTGCAAAACACATGTTAGTCACAGTAATCACGTATTGTTATTAATCACCGAAACCCAACTAGAGGACTAGATGCTTTTAGCGAAGCCAACCCTCAGGGGTCGGGCGAGGCAGAGCCCGCCCCCAGAGGTCGGGCGAGGCGGAGCCACCCTCAGGGGTCGGGCGAGGCAGAGTTTGCGCACCTGAGGGTCGGTTGGAGTTGTAGTCGCGCTCTTCACTACTCGGACGAATCAATGTTTGACGATTATTAGCTCCTCTTCGGGTACCCTGGTATTGGTACCCGACAGAACCCATCCGGACTTGGGGCCTTATCAAATGGCAAATTTTTGATAGTGTTCTAGACTTCCTCTTCAGAAAAGGGTAGCTCTAGGATATCTAGCTCATGTCTTGGTAAGGGGAGGCCATCTAGATTGATTGTTCTATCCCAACTGCTATATGCACCAATTAGGTTAGAATAGAAGTCAAAAACAGCCTTAGCTTTTTCTTCATGTGAGGTAATAATTCTATCCCCTTCCTTCCTTAAGCTTGGCAATGAAATTTTTCTTCTTCCGATTGCGTGCATGCATGTGAAATAGCCTAGTGTTAGCATCTCCATCTTTTAAGCCAATCCGAGATCGTAGTCTTGCCACTATTCTCATAAGAGAGGCAAGGCCTAGAGCATGCTTCTTGAGGTTATTACACAACCATAATTCATTGGACCAGAGGGTTTGGGTGGTGGATGATCTGCTTTGCAAGAGAGAGTTAGGTGATATGTCCAATCCTTTTCTAGCTCCAGCTCTGAAGAGCTTTTGTTGTTGCTTTGAATTTCAGGGACAACATCTCCACTAGGAAAGGGTGTTGCTGAATAGAATTCCATGGCGCCTCAACGGTATCCAAATATCCATCCATACCTGGCCAGAAAGCTTCAAAATGGAAGTGTCTTTTGCTTTCTCCACTTCACGAAGGCCTAGTATGAGAGGGAAGTGATCGGATTCATCCGAGGCTGAGCTCTGCAAGAGACAATCAGGGAACAACTCCTCCCAGTCTAAAGAACAGAAAACCCGATCCAGTTTCACAAGAGTGGGGGAAGCACTGGAGGAGGAACTGGACCAAGTGAACTTACGTCCATGGAGGGGTAATTCCTCCATTGTCAAATCATTAATCCATCCTCTAAATTTGTCCATCATAGCACGATTCAAAATATTATTGTTTTTGTCCTCATCCTTGTAAATAAGGTTGAAATCCCCGGCCACCATCCAGGGTCCTATGCACTAAGCACGAATTTTACTGAGCTCTTGCAAAAACTGTATCTTCTCTTTGAGTGTCCTATGGTCCATATACGCATGTGAGCCACCAGGCACTGCCAGAAGATGGACTGAACTAAACAGAAGTGCTATGGACGCCCACACAACTAGCTTGGACATCCCCCAAACGAGGTCTCTAGGCAATCAGGACCCCTCCACTAGCTCCGACCGAAGGAAGACAAATGAAATTGTTGTTGAAATCACTTCCAAGCATGGAAAGTATAATCTGAAGAGAAAAAGAGGCCATCTTCATTTCCTAAAGACAAACTATGTCAATCTTGGTAGAGTCAACAAGCACACGCACATCATCTCTACGTGCTACTGAATTGAGACCCCTCACATTCCAAATTAAGATATGTGATGGTTCCATTTAAAAACATAGCAATAGACGACCCGACTCAAAGAGCTAAACCAGGCACTCTACTGTCATAGTAGCATAATCGTCTTCTATAGGTGCCCATCCAAAGAGGGCAGCCAGAGCTCTAGTGTGCGAAGATGATAAGGATGCCGGAAACGCTGAGCATAATCTTCCAGCAGCTTTTGGTCCAGTTGTTCCTTCGTCTCTTCTATATTCAGATCAAGAGCATGCATCGCATGCTTCTTTAGGTGTACAGGGCGTACCTCAGGACTCGCCACCCCCATTCCAGCAAACCATCGGCTGTGACGTGGAGCTTCACTTGGTTGTGGCCCAAGCTTCTTTCTTCTCTTGTTGATGTGGGAGGTTAGGAATCAGACTCTGTATTCATCATCGCTAGTGTTAGTATTTCTAAACATCGCTACCAAGTATGGAGATAGAATCCATCACCAGCAACGACGCCAGAAATGACTGTTGGTATTTATTAGCGTCATCACTAAGATTTAGTAAACCTTAGCAATGCCACCAAGAAACACCATTATGATAGTTCTTAACGATTACAGAAAATATCCGCAATCGCGGGTATCATTATTTATATTTTCCCAAAGGAAGGCATGGTGTAAAGATTCTAGTATGGATATGAACAAGATGACATGCTTGTGAAGTGAACCAAAGTTTATAACAGGAGTAAACATGGTATAGTTCAAGATAGTGGACACATACTTGGGCCAATCTCAAAGATAAAAGAGAAAGAAAGAATAAAAGAATGTTCCTAAGTGGAGCAGGCTTGATCTAATATAGCCATGCAAAGAATAGTTGATGATCATACAAATTACATGGTTAGAGCTAAATCTAAGTGCAAGATGGACGGAGAGACCTCCGGGCACTAGTCTGCCAACAAGCAAGGGAGGCTTTACGAACTCCTATACGAATACCCGAACGTGGGAGATTACAAGGGACGGACAGGGCTATCACCACCTACCGCCAACCCCTCAACCATGGAGCATTGTCACATCCGAAGGTTCCCGTATACCCGAGCACCATGCCCATGTATAAAGAAACTACCCATATCCCCCGGGACTCTGACCCTACGGATCGACAAGCATAGGACATGGGCAAACCCAAAGGAACGATTGTCAGTGTTTCGAGTAAACACCAACGAGTAAATTTCTAATATCGCGCGTCTGGCTTGGATGGTGTGCTAAGAGGACATGAGGTTTATACTGGTTTAGGCAGAATGTCCCTACATCCCGTTCGTTGCTGTTGCTCGTGTTACTAGCACTGAAAGTTCATAGTAGGGGTTACAAATGGGCGAGAGAGGGACAGGTCCCAAGTCTCTGGTGGAAAGAATGAGTGGGTGCCAAGAGCTCGGTCGCTGCTCGGCTGTGTGTTCGGGGTTTGATGAGTTGATCGGGTTCTAGAGTGTGATGCCTCCAGTTGATCGAGAGAGTGTGTTCCCTAAGGGACTCCATGCTTTCCCTTTTATAGGCCAAGGGAAAGCCTGGGTTATAGCGGAGAAAAGAGAGGAAGAAGGAGAAGGAGAAGTCCTCTAGGAGCCCCGGGTCCTTTTTCTCCTTCATGCGGGTCCTACCGACCCTATAGATGTCAACAGGGATAGCTCCATGTCGTAGCCCTGTTCGTCACTTGGTGCCTTGCGCAGGCGTCGTCTCCTAGTTGTGACACTCCACTCCGTCCTGGCGGATGTCATGGTGAACTGACGCGCCCGTCAGTGTCTGTACGGGGGTTAGGTAGAACAACATCGGTACGCCCGACGCTGTTCCTGATGTGAACCCTCAGGTATGGCCTGTCGTGACCGCGGGTTACATCAAGGCATGTTGGTCTCTTCCCTGGTGTCAGAGCTTTGACCTAGGCCCATACGCTTGGATCTGGAGTGGTTGGCGGCGGTATGGGTCTCCGTTGGGTGAGGTGGAGCCCTCGACCTTGGGGTCGGGCGAGGCGGAGTCCTCCCCCAGAGGCTGGGCGAGGCGGAGCCCATGGACTCAAGGTCGAATGAAGCGGAGTCCTCCCCTAGAGGCTGGGCAAGGCAGAGCATGGACCCAAGGGTCAAGTGAGGCGGAGCCTTCCCCTAGAGGCCGGGCGAGGCGGAGCGCAAACCCAAGGATCGGTCAAGGCAGAGCCCATGGCCTTGGGGTCAAGCAAGGTGGAGCCTTCCCCTAGAGGCCGGGTGAGGCGGAGCGCGGACCCAAGGGTAGGGCGAGGCGGAGTGCGGACCCAAGGGTCGGGCAAGGTGGAGCGTGGACAAAAGGGTCGAGTGAGGTGGAGCCCACGTCCTTAGGGTTCGGGCGAGGCGGAGCGCAAGCCCAAGGGTCGGGTGAGGCAGAGCGCAACCCAAGGGTCGGGAAGCCGAGCACAAACCCAAGGGTAGGGCGAGGCAGAGCTTGCGCACCGGGGGGTCGGTTGGAGCTATAGTCATGCTCTTGACTACTTGAATGAATCAATGTTGACTGTAATTAGCCCCTCCTCTTCGGGTACCCTAGTATTGGTCCCCGATAGTAGCCCCTGAGCCTTCGGAGGAGTATAATACTCCTTCGGAGGCTTTTCTGAATGGGAGGATTTTGAGGGCCTTGGCCTTCTTTTGTTGCCCACGGTGTGACCTAGGGACAGTGATTCCCTTTCGTTGAGATCGGGCCCTTCGCGGGTATGGCCATGATATTCAGCGGTTCAAAAAAGGTCTTTCCCTGAATTCAACCCCTGGGGGTCTGTCATCTTGCGACCGAGGGTTCGGTCTTCTTGCGAGTCCAACTTTCTTTGAGCCCCCACGCGTAGTGGGGGTCCAGTCGAGGGTAGGCTCACCTTTGTGATTGTCACCCCATCCACGGTTTTTGTAACCAAAGGGGCCAAGCTGTGCCATGTTTTTCCTCTATGGACGAATCATGGTGCTTAGTGAGCTGTTAGTGGGCTAGTCCGAGCGGGGCTCTGGCATCCTATTAGCAGGGATCCGGCTCGGGTCAACTGGTGACCGACCTCGGATTCTCGGCGGTCAATCCATATAGTTCTTGGGTCCGTTCGACCGGTCCCGAGGGCTATCTGCCTTTTTTGGGGGGAAAACCATGGATCGCAATCGCCCGAGACTCGAACGTGGGCTAGGATGCTCATGGTGCTCGCGCGCCCGAGTACTGGCCGCTAGCGGGCTCATCTCGTTCCACCTCTCACTCTTAAGGTGCTTGGAGCGGTTGTCGAGCCTATCGATGGGCTTACCTGTGAACTCCTAGGCCTAGTCGGGCCGTAGAGGCGCTTTTAGATCCGTATTCCTCTTACTCGTGATGAGTCGTGGCTCGTTTGGAGAGGCAAAACGTCCAGCGAGTTTTCTGAGAGGAACAGACAGAGATTGCATGCTCACGTCCCACAGCGAGACGTTGTGGCAGATTGTGGCAGGCGCAGAGATCTAGGCGGGCGGTTGGTTTCCTCGCACCCGTCGCCCCTATAAAATCAAAGGGTTCACCCCTCGGGTTCCATACCTTGCATCCTTGTCTCCGCAGCCATGACTGCCGCCGCCAATTGCTTTAGGGTTCTCTATCTCCTCATCCCCACCACCGTCAAGCTCGCATCCACCCGCCCCCGTCTCTAATGGACCCATGGTGCCGCACTGATGTCACCTTCCAGCGCATGGAGGACCTCGTCCATCGCGGTCTTCTCTGCGCACGGACCGTGGCTGAGGAGTGGCTACTGTCCGGCGAGGAGGACATGCCGTCGCCGCTCAATGGCTATGTGGTATCGTTCGCCCACTTCCACGAGCATGGGTTCATGACCCCTACCCATAGATTTCTCCGAGAGCTGCTACACTACTACAAGATCGAGCTGCAGCATATCAACCCCAACGAGATCCAGCACATGGCGGCATTCATCGCCCTGTGCAAGGGATTCCTAGGGATCAGCCCCCACTTTGATCTATGGATGTACTTCTTCATCATCACTCTCTAGAAGAAGAGGGAGAAGAGTGGCCGATAGGAGCTGCACATGTCGATGGGGTGTGCCGACATCCAACTCCGCAACAATCGGGTCGGTGAGTACCCATTGATGCGGCTATCCACGTCCAACAAGGGGTGGCACTCGTAGTGGTTCTACCTTAAGAACAACACCGCCGCCCCTCTGTCATAGCTCTTCGGGCACCTGATCGAAGAGGCCCTGGAGTCAAGGAGGAAGTGGGGCGACCTAGAGAAAGACAAGAAGAAGATCCGGGACCACATCACCGCCATCCATATCCTGAAGGAGAGCGGCCTGAAGGGGTCGGGCATCATCGGGGCCTACCACGTAAGGAGGGTGGTGCCGCTGATGACGCGCGCGCTATCGCTGTACACAACGGCGCCTGAGGCATCGTTCGATGGAACGACGCTCGGGCTAGGGGGCGCTCTCCAACTCCAAGATTGCACAATGAATCATGGAGGCAATGGAGCCCCCGTGGGATGACGTGGGCGTCCCCCTCAATTTCATTTACCTGGTGCCAGGACATCCTCCGATGCAGCTAGAACCAGGCCACATCATCTTCGTAAGTTTCCCCTTCTCATGCCTTGTCTTTAATTGATTTCTTGACCTCTTGATACTAACTTTGAGAGGGGCAAGACCAGTTGAGGGACCTCATCTTCATGGATCACCTGGCTCCATTGCCGAGGGATTTGTCTGTGAGGGCGACGAATCAAGCCGAGGGTGAGCGGCTAAGGAAGGCGAAGGAGGACAAGAAGAGGAAGAGGCAGCGAAAGCTGCAGGCACAGGAATGGGGGGAGGACACCGACAGCGACGACAATGATGATAAGGGCGATGACGATGAGGTAGCCAATGATGTCGAGTGGGACATCTTGGAGAACGAGGATGTGCTGACAGGTACTGGTTCATCCTTGCAGGAGTTGGGACCCTTTCCATTCCATGAATGGGAGGGTACGTCCGGAGAGCCAGCGGAGGCGGGACATACCATTGGACTCCCTCAGGAGTCAACAGGGGTAGGTGGCTCTACTGCCATGCCTGAGATGCCAATGGAGGCAGGTGGCTCTATTGCCGTGTCTCAAGAGTCAAGGGGAGTGAGCCCCTCGGCCTAGGAGCAGGGGTGGGCTCAAAAAGGCCTCGCCCCGATGAGGCGGAGAAGAGGTCGGGGGGTTCACCCCCAAACGTGTCTGCCACCTGACGGCACTGAGGTGAAAGGATCTAACAATGCCTAGAGGGGGGGGGTGAATAGGCGTATCTAAAAATTTACTGCAAATGCTAAGTTCAATTCTGTTAGTCACTATCGGAAGTCCCGACATTTGGGTCGGAACTCCCGATGTTGTTAGAAGTTCTGACGCAAACGTCAGCAGTTCCGATGCCTAAGTGAACTACAAAAGCAGTGCCAAATTTAACTTTGCGGATAAATAAACTTACAACCTCACTTCCTAGTGGTTTGGTGAAGATGTTGGGTCACTCCCTTGACGCCGTAATGCCTCCAAACCGTAGATCGAGTCCAAACCCTAAAATGCAAGTTTGGGAAAGAAAGAGACAAACACATACAAGTAATCTCTAGCAATCACAACAACAAGTACAAGGGACACAAAGATTTAACCTGAGGTTCGGCAACCCCACTAAGGAGCTCCTACGTCCTCGTTGTTGAGGTGACCACCAAGGTCGGAGTCTTTTCCACCTCCTTACCTCTCTCAAAGCGAAGGGTAATACAAACTTCCCAACGCTCTTCCACAAGATGGAAGCTCTTAGGCAACGCCTAGCCGGCTAGGGGCAAAGCCCCAAGAGTAATAGACGCAAAATCAACTGGCTTGACGAAGAAATCAAGTGCTCAAGCTCTCCAAAGTGATGCTCTCACTTAATCCACTCTCCTTTCACTCAAACACTAAGGGAATCGAAGATTAGAGCAAAGGGGGAATGAGAGGGGTGCTTTAGTTGCTTGGGAGCTGTTGAGCACGAAGTGAGTCAACTGTGAAATAAGTCTGTAACAGTTAGAAGTGAAGAGAGGAGTATTTATACTCCAAGTAAAAATCCAACCGTTCAGATCTACGTCGGAAGTTCCGACGTAGATCTCGGGACTTCCAACGTTAACAGAAAACACTGTTCACAACGGGTTAGAAGTACGCGCATGCAAGTCAGTGCGGAACTCCCGGCAAATGTCAGAACTTCCGACGTGTACAGTTAAACAAACAGCCATCACCTCTGATGCTAGGATCCCGGCTAGAGTCAAGTCAGTGTCGGAACTCCCGGCAAATGTCGGGAGTTCCAACGGTTGGAACTTCCGATGAACGTCGGGAGTTCCGACGTGCACAGACAGTCAGCCAGTCAGAAGCGTAGGTGCCGAGACTCTCGGCTTTGGTCGGGACTTCCGACCGTCGGGAGTTCTGACTTACGTCGGGACTTCCGACACGGACAGTCATAGAAAAATATTCTATGTGCTCGTGAAGTGCTAGAGTGTCCCATTTTTTTATTTAATTATTATGCTTGAGCACTCTATCTTCCTCAGACCAAATAACTTTGCATCCCTCTTTATAGTACGGCGGGTCCTAAACTCAAAAACAAAAATAAAACCTTTGGAGAGCGTTTTGAGTTCGTCCTCCTTTTCAACTTCAAGAATTGAGGGATACCATTTCATCTTTATCAACTCTTTGATTCTTTCACGGGACTAATAGCTGCGACATATCTCATTAAGACCACATTAGTCCCTAATTTGGATGTCATCAATACACCAAAACCCACATAGGGGGCAAATGCACTTTCAATCTTCCCTTTTTGGTAATTGATGACAACCAACTTAGGCTTTTATAAGAATGAATGAATTTAAAGTTTTTGAACTCCAAAATTTATGAAGAGCTCCCCCCTTGATGTATGCATGAATTTGAATTTCAATAAGGGTCATCTATACATGATTTGCATACATCAAGACAAAAGCTCCCCCTAAATTTTGCAATTCGTGGGGTGCAATAATTGTGTGTGAACAAATAGATATGTGTGAAAAGAAATGCAATATGACATGTTATTTCACACAACAAGTAAAAGAGAATATGATGGCCAAGATTTCAAAAAGGAATTTGAAGCAACGCATGGCCATCCAAAATGCATTCATCATGACAAGTATTGATAAGCACAAGCAAATAAGATAGATTAAAACATTACTTATCCTACAATCATCCATCACACACATAAATAGATAGTTGTCCATCACACGGTTGCCACCACACAACATAGTTCATACACGCTAAAGGTTTTAAAGTTCCGAAACCATAAGACCAACTAACTTATTATAAGAGAGATCAAAGCCTAACACTCCCCCTTTGTCAACAAGTGCCAAAAGGGGTAGGCCGCGTGAATAAGCAACTACTCATCGTCGTAGTCATCATCCTCATCTTGGTCATCGTGGTCACCACCGTCGTCGTCTTCATCATCATCCTCTTCTATGTATTCCTCATCGTCCTTAGTCGCCTTCCCTTTGCCATGCGGGCGAGAAGTCGCATCATCTTCGTATGCCACACAAGCCTCATCATATAAAGCCAACGGATCACGAGGAGGCACAAATGGTGGCGGAGGAGAGGATACAATCCCTATGTGCTGGTCCAACTGATATAGCCCTCTTGCATATCATGCTCACGTTGAGCACTAGCACAACACTGTCCAAACATGTATGTCATTAGAAACTTGAACTTGTTGGGCTTCTTTCTAGACGAGGATGAAGAGAGAGGCTCGGCACTTGAAGAGCGAGCAACAGTAGTAGGTGTCGACGCACCACGGCGAGAGTGAGAACCAGACACACCTTCCCCTTTTCCCTGGGCTGCATCAGCTTTTTCCCGCAGTTCTCTGGTAGCAACAATGGAGGTCTTGTTGGATATCTTGAGAAGCTTTTGCTGAGTGTCATAGGGAAAACGAATGCCGGACACTTGCTCAATGACATGCATAATATATGGTGCATAGGGAAGATCCTTCACCGGATCCTCAGAAGCATCATGGATCTTGTTCCATATATAGTGGCTGATGGAGAACTTCTGAAACTCATCTCTAAATCTCTCAAGCACCTTCTGTGAATCATCACAAAGTTAGGTGGAGTCACCGACCTTCGGATACAATATCTGTCTCAGGATGTTGTTCAGAACATAATAATAGGGCTTGAGAAACGTTGTCTGTCCATCAGCTATATGTCCATCAAGGTACATGTGTTGGTACTCCTCCAAAGTAAGATCCTCATACTCAGTCAACTCAGTAGCAGTGCGATCGTTGTGATTCAAATCAAGAAGGCGAGAGAAAGTGATGAAATCCACCTTATAATGCTTGCCTTCTGTGGTCCAATGAACAATATCAAAAGCACCGGTGTTGTCTTGCTCATGATGATAAGAAGCATAAAACTGACAGATAATCTCATTTTTCCAATGCTTCCTAAACTCTAGCAAGTAGGACAGCCCCATTGAGTTAATATCTCGAACCATCTACACCAACTCGGGCTCCTTGTACTTACCAAGGGAATATGCATCAATGCACTTCATCTGCAGGACCGGTGGCTCCTTCTTCAAGAACCTTCGATAAAGAATGGAATCATAAAAGTCATAATGAAATGGATGCTAGAAACAGTACTCAAGCCGTAGATCCTTCTCGTCCTCAGCATAGAGATTCCTGCCCTCTATCTTCGGATGTCCCTAACCTTGTGATGATAATCAACTAGGAGAGGAGGAGTCCATCCACCAGCAGGATTCGGAGCCATGACAGGCTCTCGCATGACCGGCATACCACCCGTGAACGGAACAAGCTGAGACACACCCGCTGGACCGCGAGTTGGGGTGCGAATCGGTGGAGTAGCAATGGTACGGCCGGCACGCTCAAGTGCTTCCTCTGCTTCATCAACGATCGGCATATCCCCAACAAAAGCCAGAGCAGGAGGCGGAACGGTAGCCGATGACCCTTGGTCGCCACGGCCACGGGCAGCACGGGAACCAGTAGGACCACCACGCTTATATGACACCTTGGTGTGGCCAGGTGGCTTGGGAACAGCAGCACGATCTTGATTCTTCTTGGAGCGCTTTTTCCGATGACGCGAGGGACTGCTACCACCTTCCATGACTGCGAAGAACACGAAGTGGAACTAAGAAACAATACAAGGAGAGGTGAACGAATATCGAGAAGTGAAGAAACAGGAATGGAGTGGTCACCATGGGGTCGGTAGTCCCGGCCAAAGTCGAGACTTCCGATAGCCGGGAGTTTCGGCTTACGTCGGGAGTTCCGACGGTCGGAACTATCGACGGTCACCAGGACTTCCGGCGTGCACGGTGACCATCCCATTCGTGGGGCTTCAAATCCCAACACTCATTCAAGCAAGGAAGATAGAGGAGTAGAGAGAGAAGAAGAATGGAGTCAAAACATAAGGTACATTGAAGTTAGGGTTCGACGCCATGGTAGTACCTTGAATCGAGAACGGTGGAGATGAAGAGAAACGAATCACAGTCGACGATGAACAAATCCACGGGCACAAACTCCACCACCAATGGGTTCTCCACCACACCAATCACAAGGCCACCACGATCCGAAGAAAACGAGGGCACGGGCGGTGGAAGGGGGGGCAGGGCGGTCGGCACTACCGGCAAGGCCTCTGGCGGCACAAGAAAAGGGATGGAGGCCGGAGCATGAGGTAGGACGGCGGTGAGGGGGGAGAGCACGATGGGGCAGCACGAGGAGGAGCCAAGGTGGCGAGGAGGGAGGAAGAAATAACCAATGCATAACAAATAGAAATGGCCGGTTATAAATGAGCCAAGCAACGGACACGGCGTAGATAGATCTGCATTGGAACTCCCGGCATACGCCGGGACTTCCGGCAGTCGGGAGTTCCGACATGAGCCAGGACTTCCGACCGTCGGGACTTCCGATGAATGTTGGGACTTCCGACGTAGGGAAACAGAAAAACACCTTAACCTGCACTCGCTCTACCATGTGGGGCAAAAATATGATGGACACTAATATTTGCATAGGTGACTAGATTTCATTCAACCAACACAAAGCAATAGTCACTTATGAAAAATTACAAAATAGATTTTGAAAGTGGCACACAATGTTTTCTAAATTCTTTTCTCCTAACTAGATCAAACAAAATGTGTGTGCAAGGGATCAAGCCACGTTACGAGAATCAATGATATTTAGTTCACTCCTCAAAGCACAAAATCTTGACTCATCTAGGGGCTTTGTGAAGATATCGGCTAATTGTTTTTTGGTGCTCACATGATGAATGTCGATATCTCCTTTAGCTTCGTGGTCTCTCAAGAAATAATGCCGGATGTCTATGTGCTTTGTTCGAGAGTGGTTTACAGGGTTGTTTGCCAACTTAATGGCACTCTCGTTGTCACACAAAAGTGGAATCTTGGTTAATTCACATCCAAAGTCCTTTAGTGTTTGCTTCATCCAAAGTAGTTGGCCACAACAAGCGCCGGCCGCCACATACTCGGCTTCGGCGGTGGACAAAGCAACATAATTTTGCTTCTTAGAGCTCTAAGACACCAAGGACCGACCAATTAATTGGCAAGTCCCGGTAGTACTCTTTCAGGTTACTTTGCAACCGGCATAATCTGAATCGGAATAGCCAAGTAACTCAAAAGTGGAGCCCTTAGGATACCACAAGCCAAGATTAGAAGTGTGCACTAAATACCGAAAAATTCTCTTAACAGTCATCAAATGACATTCTTTTGGATTAGCTTGAAATCTTGCACACATGCACACGCTAAGCATAATATCGGGCCTAGATGCACAAAGGTAAAGGAGTGATCCAATCATGGAGCGATATACCTTTTGATTGACGTCCTTTTCTCCTTGATCAAGATCAAGATGTCCATTGGTTGGCATGGGTGTCTTGATGGGCTTGGCCTTGTCCAAGTTAAACTTGTTCAACATGTCATTGGTGTACTTGGTTTGACTTATGAATGTGCCATCCTTGAGTTGCTTGATTTGAAATCCAAGAAAAAACTTCAACTCTCCCATCATGGACATTTCGAACCTATTTGTCATAATCCTACTAAATTCCTCACAAAAAGCCACATTAGTACTACCAAATATTATGTCATCGACATATATTTAGCAAACAAAGATATCATTATTGACTTTGCGAGTAAACAAAGTAGCATCGGCCTTTCCTATCTCAAAACCTTGTTTGAGTAGGAAATCTTTTAAGCAATCATACCAAGCTCTAGGGGCTTATTTGAGCCCATAGAGCGCCTTGTCGAGCTTGTAGACGTGGTTTGGATACTTGGGATCTTCAAAGCCCGGTGGTTGCTCTACATACACCAACTCAGATAGGGGGCCATTGAGAAATGCACTCTTCACATCCATTTGATATAACTTGAAATCATGATGGGCGGCATAGGCAAGTAGAATGAGAATTGATTCTAGCCTAGCCACCGGTGCATAGGTCTCCCCAAAATCCAAGCCTTCAATTTGAGTGAACCCTTGAGCCACCAACCTTGTCTTGTTCCTTGTTACTACGCCATGCTCATCTTGCTTGTTGCGGAAGACCCACTTGGTTCCAATCATATTTTACTTGGGTCTTTCCACCAAGGACCAGACTTTATTCCGAGTGAAGTTGTTCAACTCCTCTTGCATGGCTATCATCCAATCTGGATCATCAAGTGCCTCTTCCACCCTACGAGGTTCCAAAGGAGAAACAAACGAGTAATATTCACAAAAACTTGCTAAACGGGAACGTGTAGTTACCCCTCGTCGAATGCTCCCCAATATGTTATCAACGGGATGATCCCGTTGAATGGATTGATGCACTCTAGGATGTGGCACTTGAGTTGATCTTTGGATAGGGCCATCATCATCATCATCATGGTCATGATCGATTGGAAGATCACAATCATGAGCTTATGGAGGATTGACTTCACTTCTTTCTTCATTGTTGAGTTGTGGTTGAGCTCGCTCATTGTTGACACCATCTTCATGAGAATGACCTTGTGCTTCATTTGATCTTCCATCTTGATTATTTCTAGTTGCGAAAGCTTCACCATGTTCATTGGATGAAACATGATGAATGGTTGGATCAAGATCATCATGCACAACATTGTCTTCATCTTCGTCTTCAACGGGCTTTACTTCACCAATAGCAAGCTTCTTGATTGCTTAGTGCGGAGCTTCTTCATTACCTACATTCTTAACATTGACTTGCTCTTTTTGAGAGCCGTCGGTTTCATCAAAAGTCACGTCTACCGTGATTTCAATCAAACCGGTGGTTTTATTGAAAACACGATTTCCATGTTCGTTAGTACCATAACCAAGCATGAAACCTTCATCAACCTTTGGTGCAAACTTAGAGCTTTTAGATTTCTTGTTAAGTATGAAACACTTGGATCCAAAAACTCTAAAGTAGTGCACCTTAGGCTTTTTACCAGTTAGAAGTTCGTAGGCGGTCTTTTCTCTTTTCTTGTGAAGATATAAGCGGTTGATAGCATGGCATGCCGTGTTGACCGCTTCCGCCCAATAGTTGGTTGGAGTCTTGTACTCATCCAACATTGCTCTTGCGGCTTCTATGAGCGTTCGGTTCTTCCTCTCCACAACACCATTTTGTTGTGGAGTGTATGGAACCGAAAACTCATGCTTGATTCCTTCTTCATCAAGAAACTCTTCAATGTTGGTGTTCTTGAACTCCGTCCTGTTGTCACTTCTAACTCTCTTGATTTTGACATCAAACTCATTTTGGGCCCTTTTTGCAAACTTCTTGAAGATACCTTGGACTTCACTCTTTTCACGCAAAAAGAATACCCAAGTGAAACGAGAATAATCATCAACAATTACAAAACCATATTTGTTACCACCAATGCTTATATAAGCGACAGGTCCAAATATGTCCATGTGAATCAACTCCAATGGCCTTTCGGTTGACACAACATTCTTGACGGGATGTTTAGCTCCAACTTGTTTTCCCGCTTGACATGCGCTACAAATCCTATCTTTCTCAAAAGAAACATTTGTTAGTCCAAGGATGTGTTCGCCTTTTTGAAGTTTGGCCAAGTTTCTCATCCCAACATGGGCAAGTCAGCGATGCCATAACCAACCCATGCTAGATTTTGCCATTAAATAAGTCTCAGGATTTACTCTATTTGATGTAAATCAACTAGATAGAGTTTCCCTTTTAAATGACCCGTAAATGCAATAGAGGAATCCTCCCTTCTATAGACTTCCACACCCTTATCCGTAAAGAGACAATTATAACCCATCTCACAAAGTTGTGAAACGGACAACAAATTGTATCTCAATGAATTCATAAGTAAAACATTTGAAATGGAATTATCATTTGATATAGCAATTTTACCCAAATCGAGGACTTCACCTTTTCCATTGTCACCAAACACAATATTTCCACTTTGATCATGACTTGGTTGGAATGATGTGAACATGTCCTTCTCTCCGGTCATATGATTGGTGCATCCACTATCCAACACCCAACTTGTTTCACCGGAGGAATATTCCTACAAGGACAAATTAAGCTTTTGTTTTAGGTACCCAAAAAGATTTGGGTCCTAGGGGGTTAGTCACATAAAACTTGGGCACCCAAACACTCCTCATAATTTCCTTTCTCTTTTGGGCACCAACATATTTAACCACAATCTTGCCATCCTTGCCCCAACAACATATATAGTCACTAGTATAGCACCGTGGAAGTGGTGCTTGTGGCTTGGGGACATCGGATTGCTTTGTCTTGATTGTCTTGTTACTTGTAGGTTGGATCTTTGGAATGTAGACCTTGTTGTTGGCCTTGCATATAAGCTCATCAAGAACAACGCCTTTGTTGAACTTCACACAAGGCACACCATTTATCATATTCCTTCCATTGGCCTTTCCATCATACCTATTGTAGCCAATGCCTTCCTTGATTGATGGGTGCCTTGATGACTTGTATATAGTCTTGTTAGATTGCTCTTAACACTTGCACCCATTCTTCAATATCATCTTCAACCTATGAATCTCCTTGTCTTTCTTTTCTAACTCAACAAGGTTAGTTGCATATGCATTCACATCAATTTTATAGCATCTTTTACAACCATCACTAGTGGAGACATTAGAGTCTTTGGTTTCCTTAGGAGAAGTTGAAGTGCTAGCCTAAAGAGTACTATAGTTTAACTCAAGATTTTGGTATTTTTCTTCCAAGCTTGTGAGGCTTTCTTGAGCTATACTTTTTTCATACTTGAGGCTAGCTACTTGATCATTAACCAAGGAACGTTCCTTAGTCAATTTCCCAATTGAGTCATTGGCTAAAGACAATTCAATGATTAACTTCTCAACCTTCATCTTTTCCTCAGCGATAGATGCTTCAAGAGCAAGATTTTTCTCTCTTTCTTGAGTGATTATATCTCCTTGCATTTCTAAGCATCTATCCCTCTTCTCTAATTTCTTCATTAGTGTTTTTATTTTAGTGAGGGCCTTTTTACCAAATTTTTTTATCATAGTTGCTTCAATTTCTTCTATGTTCTCATCACAACTATCATTCTCATCACTAGAGGAAACGGGTGTAGTGTGTACCTTCTCTCCTTTTGCCATGAGACAAGTTGGGGTGTAGTAGTCGTTGTCGATGTGGTTGGAGAAGAGCCTCGGTGGTGAAGATAGGTTGGAGAAGAGTTTTGGTGGTGAAGTTGAGTCGGGGAAGATCATGGTTGGTGAAGAAGAGTGGTGGATGGCGATGTTTGCGGCTCCCTTCTTCTTTTTCTCATCATCACTTGAGTCACTATCACTTGACTCCCATTCTTCCCCAATATGAGCTTCACCTCTCTTCTTGCTTTTGTTCTTCTTGTCATGCTTGTGCTTCTTTTTCTCATTAGGACAATCGGCTATGAAGTGACCGATTTGACCACATCCATAGCAAAACCTCTTTTTGAACCTTCTCTTACCATCACCATAGGTCTTGCGGTTGCTTTTCTTCTTCATAAATTTTCTAAGATTTCTAATCACAAAGGCAACCTCCTCATCGGAATCTTCTTCTCCACTTGAGGAATCATCCTTCACTTTCTTCTTCTTTTCTTGACTTGAACCTTGACCTTCATGTTGTTGAGTTGCTTTAAGGGCTACACTCTTGTTGAATCCCATTGCATTAGGATTTTGATTGTGAGCATTGATTGCATCTTCATCTAGACACTCATGATGCTTTAGCTTTGAAAGAACTTCTTGAGGTGTCATCTCATCATAACCGGGCCTTTCCATGATCACGGACGCTAGCATGTTGTTCTTGGCTCTATAGGTTCTCAACATCTTTCTAGCAACCTTGTTGTCATCCCATTCGGTGCTTCCAAGAGCTCTTATGCGGTTGACCAATGCCATGAGCCTATCAAACATGGATTGTGTTGTTTCATTTTGCAAGAATACAAATCTTTCTAATTCACCATGAAGTAACTCAATGTTGCATTTTCTCACACTTTTATCTCCTTCAAATAATACTTTCAAAGTATCCCAAATTTGCTTTGCACTTTCCATTCCATTCACTTTTCTAAACTCATCCGGAGCTAGACTTGACACAAGCAATGCTACGGCTTGTGCATTTTGATGGAGGTTGTGCACTTCTTCCGGAGTTATCTCTCTATCTTCATCGGTAGGAATCATCACACCAACATCCACAACTTCCCAAAGTCTTGCGGCTATGAGATGCATCTTCATCTTGTAAGACCAATCGGTGTATCTTGTTCCATCAAAGTGAGGTGGCTTGCCAATGTTGACGGATGGAGTATGTAGTGGTGAACCTTTCATGATTTGTCCATAGTCAAAACTCATGTGTGAATATATTCCTTTTCCATGAGCATGCTCACCGGCTCCAATATCACTAGCGGCATCTTTGTTTGCTTCATTCTTGTCACTAGTATCATTCTTGCCACTTATTGCATCATCAACCTTCTTGCTCAATTCTTCCTTCAACTTACTCATCTCATCTTGCATCTTTTTCATTTCATCTTGAAATAGCTTGGCTTGAGCAGCCATCAACTCTTCAGCTATTTTCTTGGCCATCTCGGCGGCAACGGCTTGCATCTTGTCAGTCTCCGACATTGTTTCTTCTCACGTGGTGAAACGCAAAGAGAAGACCTTGCTCTGATACCAACTGAAAGGATCTAACAATGCCTAGAGGGGGGTGAATAGGCGTATCTAAAAATTTCCTACAAATGCTAAGTTCAATTCTGTCAGTCACTGTCGGAAGTCCCGACGTTTGGGTTGGAACTCCCAACGTTGTCAGAAGTTCCAGCGCAAACGTTAGCAGTTCCGATGCCTACGTGAACTACAAAAGCAGTGCCAAATTTAACTTTGCGGATAAATAAACTTACAACCTCACTTCCTAGTGGTTTGGTGAAGATGTTGGGTCACTCCCTTGACGCCATAATGCCTCCAAACCGTAGATCGAGTCCAAACCCTAAAATGCAAGTTTAGGAAAGAAAGAGACAAACACATACAAGTAATCTCTAGCAATCACAACAACAAGCACAAAGGACACAAAGATTTAACCCGAGGTTCGGCAACCCCAATAAGGAGCTCCTACGTCCTCATTGTTGAGGTGACCACCATGGTCGGAGTCTTTTCCACCTCCTTGCCTCTCTCAAAGCGACCACAAAGGTCACTTGAGCTTTCCACTAAGAAATTGAAGGGTAATACAAACTTCCCAAGGCTCCTCCACAAGATGGAAGCTCTTAGGCAACGCCTAGCCGGCTAGGGGCAAAGCCCCAAGAGTAATAGAAACAAAATCAACCGGCTTGACGAAGAAATCAAGTGCTCAAGCTCTCCAAAGTGATGCTCTCACTTAATCCACTCTCCTTTCACTCAAACACTAAGGGAATCGAAGATTAGAGCAAAGGGGGAATGAGAGGGGTGCTTTAGTTGCTTGGGAGCTGTTGAGCACGAAGTGAGTCAACTATGAAATAAGTCCATAACAGTTAGAAGTGAAGAGAGGAGTATTTATACTCCAAGTGAAAATCCAACCGTTTAGATCTACGTCGGAAGTTCCGACGCAGATCTCGGGACTTCCGACGTTAACAGAAAACACTGTTCATAATGGGTCAGAAGTCCGCGCGTGCAAGTTAGTGTCGGAACTCCCGGCAAATGTCGGGACTTCCGATGGTCGGAACTTCCGACGTACGTTGGGACTTCCGACGTGTACAGTTAAACAAACAGCCAGCACCTCTGATGCCGGGACTCCCGGCTATAGTCAAGTCAGTGTCGGAACTCCCGGCAAACATCGGGAGTTCCGACGTGCACAGACAGTCAGCCAGTCAGAAGCGTAGGTGCCGGGACTCCCGGCTTAGGTCGGGACTTCCTACCGTCGGGAGTTTCGACCTACGTCGGGACTTCCGACACCGACAGTCATAGAAAAATATTCTATGTGCTCGTGAAGTGCTAGAGGGTCCCATTTTTTTATTTAATTATTATGCTTGAGCACTCTATCTTCCTCAGACCAAATAACTTTGCATCCCTCTTTATAGTACGGCGGATCCTAAACTCAAAAACAAAAATAAAACCTTTGGAGAGCGTTTTGAGTTCGTCCACCTTTTCAACTTCAAGAATTGAGGGATACCATTTCATCTTTATCAACTCTTTGATTCTTTCACGGGACTAATAGCTACGACATATCTCATTAAGACCACATTAGTCCCCAATTTGGATGTCATCAATACACCAAAACCCACATAGGGGGCAAATGAACTTTCATGAGGCAAGTTAGCGGTTCCCCTATTTTCTTTGTTTTGGATGGATTTCATTGTGACTTATGCTTTTTGTCCCTTGTAGCGTCGGCAGGCAGCGCAATCCTTTGGCGCTAGCGTCAAAGAAGAGCATCACCCTACAAGCGAGGCAATAGCCGTCGGCTGGCGTCACGCCCGTTTCGGGCGGGAGCAGTGCCATTGTGACTGCATCACTGGCCGATCAGGTGCTGCCTATGGTGGTGCCCATGCCCTCGGTGGGATGGGCAGGCGCGGGGGCTCAAGGGACGCCTTCGGTGGTCGTGGAGTGGTTGGCGATGGCGGCGATACCACTGCCAATGTCGGGGTGGAGGGGGCTGTCGACCGCGCTCATGGCCCGACCATGGCGGGCGCGATGCAGCCGGTAGGGACCCCGCCGATGCAGGTGGAGGTAGCATCGGCTGTGATAGGCGGGTCACAGCTGGACGCTATCGTGGCGGCGCCTGAGGAACCAGCGTGACCCGCGCCATCGGTGACCTAGGCAACGGTGTCTAGCATGGGCTGGATGAAGAGGGACATGGCCAAGGGGTCCTCAGAGGTCGTGGTGCTGGGAGAGGAGTCAGTGTCCGTACCGCTGACCCCTTCTGTCGCCGGAGGGGGCGTCCTAGTGGGGACGTCGCGGTGAGAGGGGTCGGCGGCACTTGGAGCCAGCGGGGAGTCATCTCTGGCCCTGACATCGGTGGGTACTGATTCACCCGTGCAGGGTGAGCCCTTGCTCTGGTGGACAAACCCACAGGATCCAGCGATCGACGCTCTTCACCCTCGAAGATGCCGCCGAGAGTATGGAGCGAGAGAGCCTTAACATGGGGATCACGTCCGTGCTGGAAGCCTTGGACCATGCCCGAGGTGCCTTGTGTGACATGGTCGTTCCCTCTAGCCGGGTATTGCTTGATCCTGCTTCTCACCCTTTTCTTTCTCTATATATTTTTGTATTCTGACCATCGTCGCTTTTTAGTCCCTTATCGCTCGCAGCCGAGGGAAGTCTTGGTTTTTTCGTGAGCAGAAGGAAACCTTGGACCGCCTCGTCAAGAAGGCGTGGCTGCACTAGGAGGTGACCGCTTAGCTTGTAGCTGCCCAGCAGAGGGTGCCCGAGATGACACCCCTTGCCGAGGAGGCGGACAGTCTTCGGTTGTGGGTGGCCGAGGCCCGTCGGCATGCTAACGAGGCCAAGAGGGCGTTCGAGGCCCTATTGGTGAGATCGCGGAGGGACGATGAGGATGCCGCCAAGGTTAGGAAGGAGCGGGACTAGCTACTCTAGCAGGATGCCAGGCCCACCAGAAGATCCTCGACCTACTGGCCGAGGTTGGGAAGGAAAGGGAGCTGAAGCTAGGGGCCAATGAAAGCTCTAGTTTGGTTTTGGTTAATTGATGAAACCCTAAGCGCTAACCTAGTTTATCAAAGTGATTATGAGATAGGTAGCACTACTCCAAGTGATGAAGCAATGGCGAAGATCATGACGATGGTGATGGCATGGTGATGATTAAATGCTTAAACTTGGAAAAGAAGAAAGAGAAAAACAAAAGGCTCAAGGCAAAGGTAAAAATTGTAGGAGCCATTTTGTTTTAGTGATCGAAACACTTAGCGGGTGTGATCACATTTAGGATCGATAGCCATACTATTAAGAGGGGTAAAACTCGTATCGAAATGCGGTTATCAAAGTGCCACTAGATGCTCTAACTCATTGCATATGCATTTAGGATCTAGTGGAGTGCTAACACCCTTGAAAATGTTTGTGAAAATATGCTAACACATGTGCACAAGGTGATACACTTGGTGATTGGTACATTTGAGCAAGGGTTAGAAACTTCACCGGTGGAGTGTCCGCCCGTAGAGTGCGGACAGTCCAACGGTGCCATCGGTGCTCTTTATAGAAAAGACGAAGGTCACTGAAAGTGACCGGACGCTGGTCTCGGTCGGACCGGCACGTCCGGTCAGTGGCAGCAGAGGGCGCATGTTTCGGTCTTTGATCGGACGCTGGTGCTAAAAGTGATCGGACGCTGGCAGGGTGCGTCCGATCAGTGCTGACGTTCGCTGATGTGGGGCGCACAGAGGAGATATTGAGTGATAGGACGCTGGGTGAGTCCGGTCGGGCATGACCGGACGCGTCCGGTCGTGAAAATTCATGTTTAGAACCATACTAGAAACGACCGAACGCTGAGGTCCAGCGTCCGGTCACTTTCTAACTGACACGCGTCCGGTAATCACTTGACCATTGAGATCGGGCGATCAACATTTGAAGCAAGGGGACACGTGGCACGCATCGCATGACTGGACGCTGAGGTCCAGCGTCCGGTCGATATGACCGGAGCATCCAGTCACCCCAAGTTGTGCCTAGTGAAGGGGTACAATGGCTCTATTTCATGGGGACTTCTATTTAATCCCCATGGCCGGCTCAAGCTCACTCTCTTGGACATTTGCATTGACATAGCAACCTTGTGAGCTTAGCTAAAGTCTTCCCACTCATCTCCATCATTGATTCATCATCTTTGTGAGATTGGGAGAGAATCCAAGTGCATTGCTTGAGTGATTGCATCTAGAGGCACTTGGTATTCGTGTTTCGCTATGGGATTCACTTGTTGCTCTTGGTGGTTGCCACCACCTAGATGGCTTGGTGCAGCGGTGGACGATTGGCACGAGTTGGTGATTGTTCGTGGCCATCTCCGGTGATTGTGAGGGGATTTGTACCTTCCTCGGTGGAGCACCGAAAGGTAACTCTAGTGGATTGCTCATGTCATTAAGTTACCTCACTTGCAGGTAGGTTCTTGCGGTGTCCAATCATGTGGATGAGGTTTGTGCAACACTTCTTAGCCGTTGAACCACCAAGTGTTGGTCGACACAACGGGGACGTAGCGTGTTGGCAAGCACGTGAACCTCGGGAGAAAATCTATTATCTCTTACCATTTGGCATTCTCCCGGTGATTGGTTTAATATTCATCTTGTGATTGGTTCACTTCTCTACATGGCGGTATAATCATCCTACTCACTCATTTATATTCTTGCAAACTAGTTGTGGCAAGCTCTTTAGTGTAATTAGAATTGAGAGCTTGCTTTGCTAATTAAGTTCATCTAGTGGAGCTCTTTAGAGTAACAAGGTTGAGAGCTCTTAGTGAGTAGTATCATAGCAAGTTGTGTGACTAGCAATCATTGCAACTAGAATTGTTGGATAGGTGGCTTGCAACCCTTGTAGAGCTAGAGCAAGTTTGCATTTTGCTATTTGTCATACTAATCAATTTGCTCTAGTTGATTTGTAGATTTTTAAATAGGCTATTCACCCCCCCCCATCTAGCCATATTAGGACCTTTCAGCCGAGGAGAAACTCGTGGCTCTGGAGAAGAGGGCGAGCCTAGATGCCACGGCGGTCGAGCGGCTGCGCAAGGAGCGGGATGAGCCGCTCCAAACCACGGAGAGGCTTCGCTCGGAGCATGGCATGGCTCACAAGGAGCGCGACCAGGCCATCCAAGATCATGACCAGGCCTGCCAAGAGCGCAACGACGTGCGGTAGAAGGTCGGCTCCCTCTAGGCCGAGCTTAGAAGCATGACGACACAGAAGCTAGAGGCCGAGAGCATTTCTATCGGGCTAGACGTGGACCTCACCGAGGCGAGGAGGAATCTTCAGGCAAAGAGTGACGAGCTCGGTATTCTGAGCGCCATCCTTGGAGTGGTCTGCAATGACCTTAAGGTGGTACGGTCAGAGGGGACCAGCTCACTCGTGGCCTATGCCATCGAGATCACAACCCGGGTGCGCCAGCTCGAGCGGAATGCCCTTCGTGTTGGGGTTAATCAATCCTTCGTGATTGCTCATTCTCATTATGGGGACAGCATCGACCTAGAGACAATGAGCCATGACTTTGCGCCTGGCTATGAAGTTCATGAGCTGGAGGAGATGGAGACGGTGGTGGCTCCCCTTTTGTAGGACCTGGCAGACAGAATAGAGAGCATAGTTCTCCCCCAGATGGGTTAGTTAGCCATATAGGTCAGGTAATCATTCTTGTAACAAGCGGACAAGCTCCGACCCCTTTATATCATTTAAACAAACTTGTTATTTTGTTCTGATTGATCGCGAATCCATTTTCTCCCTTTTTATGTGTGAAAAGGGGTGCATGCGTTCCGACCCTTCTGTTTGTTAAGACCGTATAGCTTGAGGTGTAGGAGGGAAACTATGATCGCACTGGTTAAGCAAGTGTCATCGCTACTGGGGCATAGGTTTCTTGTAGTCTGACCAGCCTTACTTAGTTGTTTGTCTTCGTAGACCTTGCCACTAGGTTTATCGTGAGGAAGAGGTCGGGTGTGGCGACTGCTTCAGAGAGGGTGTATATATATACCCTTATCAGCCCCCGAGTGAGATCCGACCCCTTGCCGTTGCTAGAGTCGGGTGTCACTGAAGATCGAGGAGAGGATAGCGAGACTAGTAGGAGAAAGTGTCTCTTGTTTTAGAAACATTATTCTTAGTTTTCGCACGTACCCCCTCCCTAGGATCTGAGAAATTGTTTTGCGACCACGCGTTTGATCTCCTTGCGAGTCCAACTTTCCTCGAGCCCCCACGTGTAGCAGGGGTCTGGTAGAGGGTTGGCTCGTCTTTGTGATCGTCACCCCATACGCGGTTTCCACAACCAGAGGGGTTGAGCTAATGTCACTTGCCTCGATGGCTCGAGTGACGCGCTCAATGAGCTCGCTAACGGGCATGTTCGAGTGGAATCTGGGTCTGTCATTTGTGACGGGGCCAGCATAGCCCTCATGTGGCATTCCACTGCTCCTTGACCCGCCCCCAATAGGTGCCCATGTCACTCCGGAGAGCGACTTTAGGTGGCCCGCTGGCCTCTCCTTGATAGAGATTCTGGGATCGGCTCGAGGTCAGGATTGAACGAGACAGTCGAGATGACCCTGTCCACTATTAAGCAGGTCAGGCGAAGGCCACTGGGGCTCATCTGTGTCTTCTCCCCTGGCTCTGGTTGATGCGAGGCGGCCTCAGGCCCTTCGTGGGCCGGCCTTCAAACCTCAGTCTGGTGGATTCCTGAGTTCGGGTTAGGCGGCTCGAGCCCCCGAGCCCCATGGTGCTCGGTAGGGGTTGACCGAATTTCATGTGTCATCCTAACGACACTTGCCTCGATGGCTTGAGTGTCGCGCTCGGTGAGCTCGCCAACGGGCATGTTCGAGTGGAATCTAGGTCCATCATCCGCTGATGGGGTCGGCATAGCCCTTATGTGGCATTCCACTGCTCCTTAACCAGCCTCCCATCTGATGCCCATGTCACTCCGGAGATCGACTCAGGTGGCCCGTTGGCCTCTCCTCGATGGAGATTCTGTGGGCTTGGCTCGAGGTTAGGATCGAACAGAAAGGTCAAGATGTCCCTATCCGCTTCTAAGCAGGGTCAGGCAAGGGCCGCTGGGGCTCATCTTAGTTTTTCTCCCCTGGCTCTGTTTGACGTGAGGCGGCCTCGAGCCCTTCGTGGGCCGGCCTTCGAACCTTGGTCGGTCGCCATTCATGTCGAATGAGACGGCTACCGCTTTGTGACACGACACGAAGCGTTGTGATGCAGCAATTGCATATGCAATGCTTGGACGTATGGGATGAATGTATGGATGAATGGATGAATGTATGATCATGTAATGGAAAAGTGAAAGAAAGGGGGTTGGTAAAGTTACATTGACGGTTCGAGTGACAGGTTCGGGGAGCTCTTACCGGATATGTCCGTGTGGGGTCAAGGTCCATTGTTCGTGACGAGGTTGGTGTAACCTGCATGAGGCATCCCACTACTCCCTACCCATCTTTCGGCCATGGCCCGAGCCGTCCGATTGGCTTTGGGCGACCTGTCGGCCTCTCCTCGATGGAGATTCCGCAAGTGGGCCTCTCCAAATCCTTCCTAGGAAGGTGGAGGCCAAAGCTCAGGGTGCGAAGACAAAAACTAAGATCATGCTGGTGAGCAAAAATGTTGTAGTCGCTAGGGCGTAGGTTTCTTGTGGTCTGACCAATTTGACCCAGTGTTTGTTTCCGCACGCCTTGCCTTTAGGTCTTAGCATGAAGAAGGGGTCGAGCATAGAGAATGTCTACCGAATAGACACTCTTGCCAGCCCTCGAGTGAGACCCAACCTGTAACACCCCGGTGTTACATTGTAATGTTTTACTAAAACATTTCATGAGCATCATAATTATGTGCATATGTGTATAACCTGATTTGTAAATTGATGTTCGGCCGTGAAACGTTCTTACAAAACATGAGTCCATGGTTATGTTTCATATAATACTGTGTAATCAAATTGTTCTGGAAACGAAAAGGCTAAAGAACGTTGGGCTAATGGCGATAAAATGGGTGTGGTCAGACAAGGATAGCTAATTAGTACCTCGAGTAGGCTGGGTTCGGGTTCCGACATGGAATTGTTCGTTTCAACGTCGTTCGCGTAAGTTTTGGAAGTGGCCGACGATGCCAATTTTGGCAAGCTCTGTGGAACGATTGGCTTAAGAAGTAGGACGATGTCTTGGCTCCGTTAGAAAGATTAATGTACCCTCTTGTGCATCGAATAGTTAGTTCGGTTTTTGGAACATCGTGTACAAGTTTCTACTTGCTTTAAAAAGCGTGCACGTCACTAGAATTGACACTGGCACGGTCACGTTGGCTTTGTGCCTTTGCAATTTCACTGCACGCTTCCGGGGCGCAATGCCGCTTCGCTCGTTTACCCGTCTTGCCGCGCCGTTCATCGCGTGCGCCACCGTCCACCGCCGAAGCACGCTGCGCTGCTCGCATTGCGCGCGCCGTCCACTCGCCCCACTACCGCCACGGCCACACGCTGCCCCCCCGACTTGCTTGCACCATGCCCTCGCTTCGCTTCTTACGCTTTGCCTTGGCCGGGAGCGCGTCGGGCCCGCGCTACACGCCGCCCGTCGTCCCGCCGGTCCTGTGTCCGTTGACATCTTGTTGGCTGCTCGTGCGCTGGGCGATAGCCTGCCCCGCCGTCACCTCGGCGTCGATGTCGCATTGCCTCTTTTGTCTGGCGCTGCCCAACGCGACGGCGCCATACCGCGCTCGTCGTCTTGCCGTAGTGGCTGCGCAGACGACTCGCCTATCCTATTGTTCCATAGTGGTGATGTGGCCCGTGCGTTGACGCCGTAGACGAGCCAAGCCATGACCTCCCCTGTCTCCGTTGTCCCCTTGGCCACCAAGGTGATTCTTCTCAATTCGCCATGACCTTAGCAATAGACTCAAATTCGGCTCCGGCTCGGCTTTGTTAGGTATCTGACTGCGTCCCGTTCCCACCTTGCTATGTATGCCTTTGCATAGGGTCGGAATTTTGTAATCCTGCGCCACCGGCTCCATAAGGCTAGGCGGATGCCCTCCAACGGCGAGCCAGTCACTTAGTGCATCTCATAGCAATTCACCCCACCTCCCTCGCCGTACCCTCCCAGCACCCACCACCTCACCAGTAGCATCCTGAAAGAATCTAGCCCATTTTCCCCCACATGCCACGGTCGTGAAAGGTGCCACCGATATTTGCCACCGTCTCGTCGCATCGTCGCATGATGCAAAGCTGCATGGGACATGATCATGCGGCGCCCAGCTCACTGCTCAAGACGACCACCTCCGATCGAACCGTCAACACGAAGGTATCCGTGAGTACTCCCCAGGTGCTCGCTAGCTCGTGTCTTTGGCCTTTCCTTTGTTTTCAAACAGTTTGCTCACGAAGCGTGCCCGCCATTGCAGGTCTAGGCTCACCGCTAGGGAGGGAGTTCGTGACTGCGCCTCTACTCACCATGTCACCTCCAGTAGCTTCTACTTGTCATCGAGGTACCTGTCGACCCCTTAGGTAGGCAGTAGAGGTCCGGGTGAGGCCGGCGTGGCCGCTCAGTGCCCGCGCCATCGCACCGGTGCACGCACTGGTGTTGTGGGACTACGCCATTGTAAAGAAGAAGGAAGGGGAGGACGTAACCATAAAACTGTAGACTAGCGAAATAGTACCGTAGAGCTCGTAGCAAATATCGAGTACGTCGGGGGTGTGCGTGCATATTTGCCATCATAACGTTGAACCGGGCCTTTCCCATCATGCGGCCGTTGGCCGGGCCACGCCTCCGCATGGCTATGCGGTGGCTTTGCTCACGCCAAGAGGTCGGGCGATGGCGCTGTTGGGCGAGCTGCGTTAGGTTTAGTTTTCCATCGAAAGGAGAGAATTCGGTTTTCTTATTTTTCCAGAGAATAGAAATGCTTATTTATTTTTGTTATGAATCCAACTTCGATAAATCGTAGTAAATTGCGTGGTTGTCCAAAAATAGTGAAACTAAGTTTGTTAGGTTCACAAAAATGCCATCTATCTGTTAGTATAGTTAGTTCACAGTTAGCTGTTAGGATGATAGGCTCATAAGATTTAAGTAGAAAGCTTAGCGTTATATCGATCAATAATTGCAGGAATTATTGTGGCAAACCGATAATAGAGTTAGCTTTCAAATTGTTACAGTAGGTTCCTTATGCTTTTATATACTTGCTGTAAAAATTGGTAGCCGTAGAGCGAGTTGCTTAATAGCGTAGTTATTATCCTTGCTTTATTGTATGTATCATAAATTGGCGTTAGGAGTAGGAATATCCGTAGTCGCCGTAAGAATGTATGTCACGTTCATACTTGTTAGTGGTGCTGGTATGTATCTTAGCCTTAGTGGGTAGACCTCACTTAGTAGTTTAATAGATGTACTTTTAGGCGAAGAGTTGTTGTTGTCATCTTATTAAAGCATTGCATCATCATTTCATGTAGATCACGAACAGGTAGACTTCGTACCCGTCGGTGAGCCGGAATACGACGAGGTGATCGAGGAATACGAGGAGGAGGTCTTCGCACAGGAGGAAGCCTAGGAGCCTGTTGGTACTGACCTTGCTGACCCGGCGCCTGCCCAAGGTAAGCCCCGGTACATAACCCCTATTTTTAAATGATCACTGAATATATATATATGATGTGCATTTACGTTATAGGCATTTTATGGAAACTACATGCATAAATATATCTACCCATGAGTCCTACTAGTACAGATCGAGTAGCTGCTATGCTCAGGATATCGGTAGCCTGAGTAACCTGCCGTTACTCGCAAATAGGGATAAAATATGAACATTCATGATAAAATGGTGGAAAGTTAACTGGTGACCGGGCAGGGATATGGTTTGGGGATTGGTGGGTGTAAAGGGTTGTGTCCTGTGGCCAACAGGGCATAGCTCGGTTACACTTTTTCCCTGTCTGTGTCGATTAAGGACCGGTCGTTGCATATGACTCTAGACAAGTCCCAGATTATTGTCCCGAGCACATACTTGGGTATGGTCACAGGGAAGGCATGTTGCTCTCTTATCGCGGATCCAACTCTTTCCGGACCGACTGATGGGAAGAGGAGGTGGTGGAGGTCCTTGCACCACACTGAGTCCGGGACTCAGGATGTGGGGGCTTGGAGTCGAAGTTTGGACGGGGACCTGGACACCCGGGACAGGAGGGTGATGGATTAGTCCTGCTTGTGCCTAGGGTACAAGCAGGGCATGTGTTTCAGGGCACCCAGCTGGGCACATTGATTCGTGAATCGCCGGGGGATCCGGTACGGCTTATCTGCGGTTTAGCACCGTAGTAAGAACTGCAAGTGGAGAAAGAAGAAGAAATATAATTGATTGCTCAACCCTTGCTTGAAAGTAGACAGGTGCTTATATAGACTGGCTAGGTGATAACTTAATACGGCTGTTAATAATAATACATAAATAAGGACTCACTATTAGTATTGCTTTCTGCTAAAGAAAACCAGCAAACCATAAGGCCTATCATATCCCTTGGAGTCGGAAAATTATTCCCACTAGTCGGGTAAGTCTTACGAGTACATTGTGTACTCATGGTTTATTTACCCCTGTTGCAGGTGATGCTTGAGGAGTACCTTGTGTGGAGGATCCTTCTGGTGGGCTCAGACGGATTCCTCGCTACCTTATCGCTAGATGTTATCTTTTTAATATTCCGCTATTTATTATTTCGCACTCTGTATTTGGTATTGTAATAATGTACTTTTCAAGAGACCCTAATGTATGAGATGGACTTGTGTTGTAACTCATTCTCATTATTGGATCCTTGGGAAAATGTGGATCTTTCAGGTTCTCCCTCGGGGTGTGCCCGACGGACACCGCTCGTTGTAGTTGCTTTCAGGGTGCTTAGTGTCTGGTGGAAGACGAGCGCCTCCATAAGTACGCTATTTTAGACGGTTCTGCCACACAACCCCCTTGCCGTTGCTGGGGTCGGGGGCTCGATAGCGAAATTAATTAGAGAGAACACGTGTAAAGTAAGAGTGACCCGTCTCTCGCTAGTGGCCCAAATCGTTCGAATGACTTGGGTGACCCGCTGGCGCAAGGCTTACCTCGATGGCACGAGTGATGGGTTCGGGGAGCTCTTACCGGATATGTTCGAGTGAAATCCAGGTCCGTCGTTCATGACGGAGTCGGCATAACCCGTGTGGGGCATCCTGCTACTCCTAACCCGTCCCTCGGCAGCGGCCAAGCCATTCGGTCAACTTGTATGACCCACTAGGATAAGACTTACCTACGGAGATAGAGGACAAGAGCATCTCACGCAAGAACTTACTTAGGCAGGTAAGCCAGGCGACGAACTTGTAATAAATAGACAAGCTCTTAAATTTTGTTATAGCCTAACAGATTTTTAGTCCTTCTCCCCTTTTCGTATAAAATGTTAGTGTGTTCTGACCCTTTCCGTCGTTATGGTCACAAAGCTCGGGGTGCGGGTGAGCAAATTCTCATCACGCTGGTGAGCAAAGGCATCGTAGCCGTTGGGGCATAGGTTTCTCGTAATTCGACCACTTATACTCAGAGTTTGTTCCCGCAACCCTAGCTCCTAGGTCTTAACGTGAGAGGGGGTCGGGCATAGAGAAAATTGGCTAGGTGGATAAACTCTTAGACGCGCACCGATACTTTTCGTAGCTAAGGACAAAAAGCCCAGGGTGCGGAAAAAAATCTGATCACGCTGGTGAGCAAAGGTGTCGTAGCCGCCGAGGTGTAGGTTTCTTGTAGTCCGACCAGTTTTACTCAATGTTTGTTTCTGCAAACCTTGCTTCTAGGTCTTAACGTGAGAAAGGGTCGGGCGTAGAGAATGTTCACCAGGTAGGTACGCTCTTATTAGCCCCCGAGTGAGGCCTGACCCCTTGCCGTTGCTGGAGTCGGGCGTCACTAAAGATCGGGGAGTTCGATGGCGAAACTGATAAGAGAAAGTGTGTGTTTATTAAGGGTAAAAGCGACATAGCTGCTCGATGTTCCAGGCATTAACTAAGACTTCACCGTCGATGGTTTTGAGCTTGTAGGCGCCTGGTCAGAGCACTTCCACGATGACGTATGGTCCCTCCCATGGTGGAGAGAGCTTGTGGCGGTCCTTGTTGCTCTGGACGACGCGGTGCACCAGGTGGTCCTAGACAGGAAGGCCCCTATGACGTCGGCGTCGGTGAAGTTGGGCAGTTCGTTGCACTGCCGGGAAAAGTGCCAGATGTACCCACGAAGGGTTTCTTTGGCCTTTCTATCGACAGTTTTTGAGATCCCATGGGTTCCCAGGATGCTTGTACGTGCCCTTGAAGTTCCCTATGAAGATCTCTTTCAGGTCCGCCCAACCTTAGATTCTGTTGGACGGGAGGTGTTCTAACCATGTTTGCGCCGAATCGGCCAGGAATAATGGAAGGTTGCGGATAATAAAATCATCATTATCCGCTCCACCGGCTTGGCAAGCAAGCCGATAATCCACGAGCCATAGTCCGGGGTTTGTTTCCCCAGAGTATTTTAGGTTGTTGGTGGGTGATCGGTACCTTGGCGGGAAGGCGGCGTTGAGGATGTGTCGTCTGAAGGCCTAAGGTCCTGGCAGGCCGGGGCTTAGGCTTTTGTCCTCGCCGCTATCATAGCGTCCGCCACGATGAGGGTGGTAGCCACGGCTAACCCCCTCCCCGCATCACCGTGGGTACTCCTACGGGCGTCGAGGGTGTCGCATGCGTCACGGTTGCGGTAGAGATGCTTATGCACTAGAACCGTGATACGTGGCCTGCCACCTTGTGGCGCCTAGTGGACTGACGCGTCCTTGTCGGGTCGCTCTCAGGGCATGCGCTGGCTGGCGTCGAGCTCGCATCGCCGAGACAGCGAGCTCTCGACCTGCTGCGTCGCAGCACGCTCGAGCAGCGTGCAAATCTCACAATGGGCCCGTCGGTCCTCGAGCGTTGTAGGCCCTAGAAGCCCCCAGAGCAAGGTAGCCGCAGCAGCGATGTTCTGGCTCACGCGAGTGAAGTGTGGGAGGGCTTCATCGTCCTCGATGATCCTCTGGTTCATGTCGCGGGCCATGGCGCACGTGCGCCCACCGTCTTCGTGGCGCTCGATCTCGCGGTCGAGCTCCACGCGTTCCTGCTCGAGCTGGAGTCACGCTTCCTTGAGCTCTAGGTGCCGGGCCTTTAGCTGCTCCACCCACAGGCGGGGTGGACCCCTACCTCCCCCTCGTCCTCGTCATTTAGGTCGTTCATTGGGGTAGCTTCTTCCTCATGGAAGCTCTCAACGTGTCTATCCGGGGTACCTACCATGAAACATTCATGAGAGGGGTGATGGCTTCCCCTGCTGGAGTCAGAGGTGGAGGGCGACTCTGTTTCTCCAGCAAGGAGGTCATGGAAAGACTCCGCGACGAATTTGGTCACCCCCACGAACTCGTCATTCGCGGGGATGGAGGCATGTGTGGCACCACAAGGTGGCCAATGGTCTATGCGGCGTTGCGGAGATCGAACGGGAGCATTGTCGGGGCACTCCGGATGAGGTATTCCGGGGAGAGGGGCTCTCCCCCGACAAGCTACGCCATGACATTGGCGAACGAGAAGGTAAGGTGGCGCAGGTCCTCCCAGGATGGTCGTGGTCCTAGGAAGGCACCGAGCTGGCGCTCTAACCTTCCGTAGTCAAAGCCGAGGAGCTGGCTGCTCTCGGGGGCGCGGGCCTCCGGTGCGTGCAGCCGTAGCTCCTCAAGCGCCTCAACGATTGCGTCGAGGCCATTAGAGTGGAGAGGTTGGACGGTGGCGGGAGCCATCACCAGCTCTCCCTCCGTCGTGACGATGAAGTCCAGGTCCCCGAAGCGCACGTGCGCACCCGAGACCCAGCTGACGTTGAGATTAGCCATCCGAGGCCTGGTGTGTTCGTCGAGATGTGCAAAAGGCCCCTACCTGGCGCGCCAACTATCGGTGTTTCGAGTAAACACCAACGAGTAAATTTCTAATATCACGTGTCTGGCTCGGATGGTGTGCTAAGAGGACATGAGGTTTATACTGGTTCGGGCAGAATGTCCCTACATCCAGTTTGTTGCTGCTGCTCGTGTTACTAGCACTAAAAGTTCGTAGTAGGGGTTACAAACGGGCGAGAGAGGGACAGGTCCTAAGTCTCTGGTGGAAAGAATGAGTGGGTGCCGAGAGCTCGGTCGCTGCTCAGCTGTGTGTTCGAGGTTTGATGAGTTGATCAGGTTCTGGATTGTGATGCCTCCAGTCGATCGAGAGAGCGTGTCCCCTAAGGGGCGCCCTGCTTTCCCTTTTATAGGCCAAGGGAAAGCCTGGCTTACAACGGAGAGAAGAGAGGAAGAATGAGAAGGAGAAGAAGTCCTCCAGGAGCCCTAGGTCCTTTTTCTCCTTCATGCGGGTCCTACCAACCCTGTAGACGTCAACAAGGACAGGTCCACATCGCGTCCCTGTCCGTCACTTGGTGCCATGCACAGGCGTCGTCTCGCGATCATGACGCTCCACTCTGTCCTAGCGGACGTCGTGGTGAACTGACACGCCCGCCAGTGTCCGTACGGGGGTTAGGCAGAACATCATCGGTACGTCCGACTCTGTTCCTGACGTGAACCCTCAGGTATGGCCTGTCGTGACCATGGGTTACATCGAGGTATGTCGGTCTCTTCCCTGATGTTAGAGCTTTGACCCAGGCCCATACGCTTGGACTGGAGTGGTTGGCGGCGGTATGGGTCTTCGTCGGGCGAGGCGGAGCCCCCGACCCCAAGGTCAGGCAAGGCGAGTCCTCCCCCAGAGGTCGGGCGAGGCGGAGCCCGTGGCCTCGGGGTCGAACAAAGCAGAGTCCTTCCCCAGAGGCTGGGCGAGGCAGAGCATGGACCCAAGGGTCGGGCGAGGCGGAGTGCGGACCCAAGGGTCGAGGGAGGTAGAGCGCGGGTCCAAGGGTCAGGCGACATGGAGCCTGCGACCTTGGGGTCATGTGAGGCGGAGCCTTCCCCCAGAGGCCGGGCGAGGTGGAGCGCGGACCCAAGGGTCGGGCGAGGCGGAGCCCGTGGCCTTGGGGTCGGGCGAGGTGGAGCCTTCCCCCAGAGGCCGAGCGAGGTGGAGCGCGGACCCAAGGGTCGAGCGAGGCAGAGTACGGACCCAAGGGTCAGGCGAGGCAGAGCGTGGACCCAAGGGTCGGGCGAGGTGGAGCCTGTGGCCTTGAGGTCAGGCGAGGCATAGCCCCTCCCTAGAGGCCAGGCGAGGCGGAGCGTAGGTCCAAGGGTCGAGCGAGGCGGAGCGCAAACCCAAGGGTCGGGCGAGATAGAGCACAAACCCAAGGGTTGGGCGAGGCGAGCCTACAGCCTTAGGGTCGGGCGAGGTGGAGCGTAGACCCAAGGGTTGGGCGAGGCGGAGCTTGCGCACCAGGGGGTCGGTTGGAGTTGTAGTCATGCTCTTGATCGCTTGGATGAATCAATGTTGATGGTCATTAGCCCCTCCTCTTCGGGTACCCTAGTATTGGTCCCCGACAACGATGAATCGCCACCTCAACTTAGCTCTAATTCTAATCATATAAGTTATATGAATAGTTAAGGCTAAAGTTCTATATGCTAAGTTCTTAACATAGAAACTATATGCTAGTTCATATGTCAAGATCATAACATGAAGACTATACTCTAGTTCATAAGTATGACTATATTGATAAATTGAGAACAAGACTATGGAAGAACTCTTCATATTATTCATACCAAGAATTCTCTAAGGAGTCAAGGCCTCCAAGGTAGCTTTGCCTTGCTCTCAAAAGACTATTAAAGGTAAAAGTACAAGAGGTGGTAGTGAGGTGTAGCTCCAAATGGTGTGTGTTTTGAGAGAGGGGCTCTCCCCCTCCTCTTATACTACTCTAAGGACGGTTAGTAGGGAATGTTCGGAAGAGATCCCGCATGCAACCGTCCTAGGAGCATTAATGGCACCGCCTGACCGAAGGTGGGCCCGAGAAGTGGCGCTTGGGGTGCGAGCGCACCCGGGGTGCGAGCGCACCCAGGGTGCGACCACACCCTGGCTGGCCCCTCTGGCCACCGCCTTCGCGTGGCGGGGTACTGGCTGGGCCTAGGTTGCTCCTTGGGTGGTTTGGCGCCCAAATTGTCTGGGTAAGTGGGCCTTTCTTCTTTATTCCTTTGCGCAAATCTGCTTTACGCTTTTTGGGTTGTGCCTTTTGGTTTATTTTCCACTGTATTCGTGCATAAGCCTGCAAAACATTGATCTTCCAAATACATGTGGAATTATGTTAGTGGTAAAGGCATATGTGTATAAGTCTATCTATTTCTCCCCTTTTTGAATCTTAATTGGCAGTCGGATTTGGTCGTTAAGGACCGCCAATAGCTAGACACGGTCCTAACTTGTGTTGGTATGGGTCATGAGTTCGAGCTAGATATGAGACACGAAGGGCATGAGTTTGAGTTAGATATAAACCACATGGTGTGACACAGTCTACCATGCTAACACCTGGGGGCGACCTGTCCAGCGTGGCGGGTGGTAGGATCGTTCTATTACGTCACCCCGTTGGGTGCGACACTTAGTGTTTGGTTGGAGGGACCAAGTGAGATGAAACGAGACGACCTAGTTCTAGTGGTGTTTGGTTCAAAGTCAAGCTAGAGTGACATCTCACTAGAAAATATTCCCTTAGATGCGGGATGACTCTGCACCCCCTACCCCAAAAAACAAAAACAAAAACAAAAACTTTAGTACGGGGCACAGGAGCGTGGGCATTGTCTCATCTAGCAAGTGGATCTTGTACGTCATTGTCTCATCCCACTTTTTGGTGTCCTACGCCAAACAGAAAACGGGTCAATCTAGAATCAAACAGAAAACGGGTTCATAACTTTTCTCTCAACCAAACGCTATGCACATTTTTTTTTGTCGTTTGAAGGAACGATAATTTTCTAATCGCGCAACAGGATTAATAGATGGACCACCGGTATAAAATTTCATCGAGGATTTACCCTGTTGTTGTGACCCCTTCTATTCTGTAGTAATAAACTAGATAAGATTGTGTATGGCTTTAACATAGCAACTTTTAAATAAAATAAAAAAAGAATGATATTTAAAAATATCAAAAAAAGATGACAGCTGTGGGATTTGAACCCACGCCCTTTCGGACCAGAGCCTAAATCTTTTGTCGAGGATTTACGCTGTTGTTGTGACCCCTTTTATTCTGTAGTATTAAAAAAACTAGATAGATTGTGTATGGCTTTAACATAGCAACTTTTAAATTAAAAAAAAAAGAATGACATTTAAAAATATCAAAAAAATGATGGGTGTGGGATTTGAACCCACGCCCTTTCGGACCAGAGCCTAAAACTGGCGCCTTAGACCACTCGGCCAAAACTGTCCGGTTATGCTAGGAGTTGGAACAATATATTATATCAAGCACACCAAGTGGACTACAGCTGTATAATAACCTTGGCGAGATTGATTCAACTTGTCACAAACCGAACGTACATACAAGCATGAATCTACTGCTGTTATCGGTAACATATTCGCCACAAAACAGACAAAGGAAAACATATTGTCATATCAACCTAATCAAAAGGGTCAATCCGTGGATCATGCTCACTTGCCATCGCCATTCCTGTGCACAAGCACGTCGGGCACATCACCTGGGAAACATGGAGATGCAACAATAAATGAAGTTTATTTATACTTTATAGAGGCAAACATGTTACTGGTGGAAGATGATATGGAATGCCCTTTCTAATCTGCAACCAGGAATTCCCATATGCATTCCCACAAAAACTCTATGCAACACTTTTTAGTTTGAACAAGACTCGGACAATCTCTGCGCAGCATTGAATTTAAGCATTAATTACTTGTTTGATCTGCGGTATCACCTCGTCATTTAACCTAAAGGCAGTACCTCAAGTATGATAAACTTTTCTATTGTTCAAATCTTCTAGAATGCATCAAACTGGCTATTGTGAAACACAATGGCAATATATAGAATACCTTTCCAGCTCCAGAACAATTCTGACACTTTCCTTTCATTGACCACATATTATGCCCCAATAATGAAAAGTGCTTTGTGTTCAATAACATCCCACTAGCAGAACAGCGAGCACATGGCAAGTATCCTATATTGCAGAAGCAAGATCAGTCAAGAGAGTAAATGTAAGGCTCAAGCTAGTTAGTGTTAGTATAGCATTTTTTTATTTGGAAGGTGAATCATGCATTAGGAATGGCTGAGCTATGTTTGGGTCAGATAGTTGAAAAGTATTTTGTTTGTACCAGTCCCATGGCAATATGTGCATCTTTTCTTCTCTTGCTGCCTGACATTTCTCACTTCAACCAACATTAAAGCTGAGATAACACCAACTGCTCCACCTGAAAATGATGCCACTATGGGATCTACCTGACTGAACAGCAGCCAACAAAAATGTATCAAACACTTCTCTAAGTACTGCTAATTCACTATAAGAGACAGGTTCTTCAAAGCACCTCAATTGAAGAGGTAAGTGCAAGGTCCTTATAAAATCTTCATAAGATGTGCCACCCAGCCCTAATTTCAGTTCAAGCTGCATCGAAAGGCATCTCCTTTAGGAAAACTTACTATATGACCTAATAGTGAGAAGAGGTTCTGGTAAAAATAATAGGGAGTTCAACCATAAAGCGACGCGTGTACTTACTACTGGGGCTACCAAGCCTCCGAAAATGATTATCCCAGATATGACAGAGAATGATGTCATATATAGTTGCTTCATAGTCTTTGGTGACTGTTTTGGGGAAAGGAAAAAGACAAGTTAATAGAAGTTAGAACAACTCCAGATGCCAATGTGATCATTTCTCAAAAAAACAGATGAGTGCTGTTGGTCACCGCATCAGGCATAAATGGAATAGTTGATGGAATCTCAGGCATTTCATTTTCTTCAGTGTTGGCATCTTTGCTTTCAGAAGTTCGGATACGCTGCTGCACTCGCAATCGTCTAACCTGATTAATTTTTCCATGCAGAGAACTTCACAATGTTGTCTTAGCAAAGCTACAAATGGATGGCTACTTAGCTAGAATTGGACAAATGAAATGAAACACAGTCTGCAAAACTGAAAACCTCTTCCATCAGAAGGAAAATTTTGTTACGTCGGCTCTTGATGTTGTCTTTAATCTCTTGCGATTGCATTTGAACAAAGTCCTCGATTGTCTCTGGACCTTCAATTATACAAAAGCTGCAGAAAAGAAACATGATTGATCCTGTAAGGCTGAGCCAGAACGGATTATCATACTTATTGTTCAACTAAGTTTCCATAGAAAGATATTGATGCTTACTTAATCTACTAGTCCTTTTTTTTAACTTTAATCTACTAGTACTTACCATTTAGGACTATTAACTTTTGCTTTTTATTACCCCTCTACTACAAGGTTAATAATGCACTTCAGATCTATCAATTTGATCTGGCATATAAATATCTCTTTTATGATATACTTAATTTCAAATATCTAATATGAATATATCTCGGTGAATCTTTGATGTGATTCTTCCCTCTAAGGTCAGAACTTAGCGTTAATATAAACTCTACTTTTAGAACTAGAGCAGGAGGCTCGGAACTGAAATATCTTGGGAAGATGTCCCAGCAGATGTCAGTACTCATTAGAATTGGATATGCTGTAAGCTAACTGGGACTATATCTTCCCAAGCAGCTTCGGCAAAAAGTCTCAAACTTGACGAGTGGATCCTAATGCTATACCCGCCGCCGCCGCCAAGCAAGAACTCATCATACTAGCTTGTAGTACTAGCTACTAGCTCAACAACAACCCCGTCCCTCGAACCATTTCGTAGCTGAAAAGGGGAAATTTCAACAGTGAATTAAGGTAAAGCAACCTGGAGAGGCCGCCGTCCCCGGACGCCGCCATGGACTCGCCAGCTGGGGAGCACCGCCGCAGCACCAGCTGCGGCCGCCGGCCGCAGCCGGCTTCTCCCCCTCCCGTCGTCGTCCCCCGCGCCGCGTAATAATGCAGGCCTTGGCACGGCGAAGGCGGGCGCAAAGGACCGGCCGCGCGGAGCATGCGCGGTGCCCCCGTTGGCGGTGCCGCCGGCGGCGCGGCGAGGAAGGACATGGCCGGCCAACCCAGCGCCGCGTCGTGGCTGTTGCCTGTTGGGGGCGTATGGAAGCGTCCGCTGGCGCCTGGCTGTGACGGATTTGAATAGGCGACGACGGCGAAGCGGGTCGGGTACACCGTACACTTCACGGGAGGCGCTACGCCGTTACCCCATTACCGCGGGGTAGATGACAAATGTGGAAAAGCGAAGCATCTCGCGACGACGGACAGCAGCATCGAGATTTCCTTCGTTGACGCGCTACAGGCTGCGGGTGGCAGATTCAAAGTTTGCCCACATGTTCTTGTATAACCTCGTAACATGAGCACAGCAGTTGCATCTTCCCATCCTGTTCGTTTCGGACTTATCAGCTATGGTATAGCGTTTTTGTCTCGTAACAAATCAGCGAAAGGTACTTTTTAGCCTGACTTTTCAGCGAAACGAAAGCACCGTGTGAAACACACGGCTGCAACCCTGCAAAGTACATGATGCTTTTGCTGAACAACTCAGTTTGTTCAACCTAGAGTGATGAATTACATGGGCAGTTTGTTCAACCTAGAGTGATGAATTACATGGGCACATTGTCCTCCGACCCTGAGGTGCTCTGACACTCTCCATCCACCAGCTTGCTGGGGTCAATGGAAAACTCATTTAGGTGGGGTAAATAGGCACATTCAATATGACTAGGATATATAGAAAAAGACACGTGGAACAAAATGACCATTTGGCTTCCTAACCGTAGTTATGGTAGTGACTCTAATTATGATGCAACTCTAGCAACAAGAATTTCCTCCATCACATGGTTGATCACTACCTTCACTATGTTTTACGTCTTACATGGACTTAGCAATTAGTAGACTCCGAAGAATGTTTGTTTACTTGGCGCCATTGATTCATGTATAGGACCCCCACTTACAGACTTACTAGTCTTGTTGATCCATGTACGAATTGGATTACTGTCGGTAAGCTGCAACAAGGGTCCAATAAAAGTGACAAAGGGGCCATAGAACAAGGGTCCATGTACGAATTGGATTACTGTTGGTATCTAGAGGAAATTAGGATACCAATTGTTAGCAGTAGTGTAGCTAGGGTTGGAAGAAAAGCACCGAGGATCAGAGAAGTAGCAAGTGAAACATAGAACTAAGGGAGAAGAGCTGTAGAGGGGAATCAAGGGATATCCCCTTCGGCTTGTAGTTCAAAGCTCTTTGTATCATTGGCTTGGCCTTGACCTTCCTCTATTCGACAACTCAGGTCCAATTGCCAGCATATCCTTACACATGTCCCAAACAGCTTCACTCGGGCAACAAAAGCCATTCTAGAACCACCTTATCTTAATTTAATAAATATAAAGATTCCTTGCAAAAATATTTCCATGAATGACACCATCTTTAAGAGATGGATGGAGAAGCTGAACAAGAAGTAAGGGTTGTTTGGTTTATTAGCTGACCCCACAACGACATTTTACCAAAAAAGAATGGTGTCCCATAGTTTTGTAACAATAGCAAATTGTTTGCTACACATGAAAGTGTGACAAGATTGATGTTGAAAATTAATGTTGTCTATGATGACAAGTGGGGTACTATATGTAGAGATTATTGGCCAAAAAACGAGACGAGATTTGAGCTCGAATGATGCTCCTAATTGATATTTGCCTCCCTCTATCTTTGAAACAAAAACAATCAAGTAGAAATTCTTTACTACAATAAGAATGAGTTATTTTCCCTTAGAGCTTATTTGACTACATTTGTATTTATCTCAATCACGTGTGTTAGAGTAGATTGTAGTAGAAATTAGTTATTTTGTCACCCCAATACATATGCCTTGAGGTGGATACGAGTGAGAGGGAGCATCCTTGGTGACTTGTGACGGTCATTGATAATCAGAAACCAAGTGAAGTTAACTATAACCAAATCAAAGCATTTATCAGCAACACTTAGGTTTCTCGTGGTGGAACCTTTATATGCGGGTTCAAACCCTCGGTGCTCGTATTTTTCTAAAACTCTAGGATTTAATACCGCTACTCTTTCAGCGATGTGTTTGTTGATAGCAAGACACTTGTGGTGACACGGTGTGGTGAGTGTTCGTACATGTATATGAGTACCTGCATATGTACTGTGTTTCGCAGAAATAAGAATAAGAAATGTCACAATTATAAATAAAGCTTATAATTTCAAATAAAGAACTCCCTCAGCTTGCATGGCCCGACATCACGAGCCCATCTTTGAGAAACCATATATTAGGATGATGTACGATCTTAAATTCTTAATTAAGCCCAAAGCCATTTCTTCCATGCTACTAGTACTCTCTTCAAGTAATTCTATTCTAAAAAAAAGTACTCTCTTCAAGTCTTCATCAACCCTTGACCTTGAGTAGAAAGTTTTATGTCGATGTTTGATGACCCTAATGCTAAAAAAACTGCATTAGTATCGGCACATTGCCTAGTCCCGATGTGGTACTAAAACCATCTCCCACGCTCCCGCTGCCCCACCGTGCCTTGTCCAAATACGGGCGGTGTGTTTACTCCACGCTACAGCCTACGGGCCCGATGCTTCAATGGCTGACTGGTGGTGCTACGAAGAGCCTGGCGAGCGGCCGCGGCCGCGGTGGACTTGTCTTCCGCTCTCTGTTTTTGTTGGGAGGTTCAGAGCTGGCTATTTATGCCGTTGCTTGATGAGTTCAGTTGAGCGCCAGTGCCCGCGTAGAGGCTGACAAGTTGGTTGGCCAGTGGCCACGCTACATGATGGCCGGCCGCCGTGATCTCAATACCACCAGCCACCCACCGATGTAATCTCCTCTCCTCAGACTACAAGTACCCGCGACAGCGTTGAGCGCGTACACATAACACATCTGGTAAGCGAGCAGCAGGCGGTCTCAACGGTCGACGCGCCAGCTTTCCGATCCTTGTCCAAGCAGATCGCCTATGGCTCCTCGGGTTCCCCTCGTCGGGGCGCTCCTGCTGCTCCTCGCCGTCGCGCTCAGCGCGGTGCCGTGCGAGAGCGCCGCGCCCCGCCTCCGCGGCTCCGTCGCCTGCCTCGACTGCGCCGCGGGACACGACCTCTCCGGTACGTACGTACACTGGTGGTCTCGCTTGTCCCCTGTCGTGTCAGCCAGGCCGACGCGCGGCGCCTGAGAGTCCGAGCGTGACATGCACATGCGCGCTCGTGCCTTTTGTGCTTGGTATAACAGGTGTGGTCGTGGCGGTGAAATGCGCCGGTGACGGCGGCGGCGCGGGGCTCCACGCTGCGCAGACCGACGGGCACGGCAACTTCGACGTGGCCGTGCCAGGAGCGTCAGCCTCGGTGGCCTCGCCGTGCGCGGCCAGGGTCCTCGGCGCCACGGAGCAGCTCTGCGCGCCGCAGCGGCTCACGGTCGCGCGCGTCGTCCCGGCCCGGGCGCCTGGCCCCGCCGCCGCCGCCTCCTCGTATGTCTTGGGCTCCCGCCTCGCCTTCTTCACAAGGTGCGCCGCAGCTAGCGGCAGCTCCGCTGTCGCGACCACCATGGCGGCCGACCGTGACCATGACCACCAGGGGAACGCCCCGCCGGAGCCGGAGCTGAGGCCGGCACCCCCGGCGGTGCAGACGCCGGTGTGGCCTCCGCCGTTCGCGGGAGGCAACAGCCCGCCCTTCAGTTTTGGAGGACTGCCTCTCATCTTCTTCTTCCCTTTCATCCCGATCATCGGCATCCCTTGAACGTGAACGCTGCCGTGTCCAAAGTATTACTAGTACGTACTACCTATATTTGATCCCCATGTCCGGTTCCAAGTAATCTTCAGGTATCCATGACATAATACCAAGTGTATGCACGCGAAAACAGCAGCCAATAATGCAAGAGATTGTGTGTTCCACAAAGTAAAGAGCGCAGCTACGTTTCATTACAAATGTAACCGTGCCAGCAGAAGATCGGCAACTTCTTTCTGGTCCAGGCGAGCAGGGAATATTTACACATTTACCATTATTACGATGTGAGTGGTATAAAAAATACCATGTCAGTGAACTCATATGTCAGTGATACAGTGTAATAAGATGCCATCCGTAATAGTATTAAATATGTAAATGCCCCGGCGAGCAGCATAACAAACTATTGCATGGTCCAGGCTCTGCCTGCTCAAACCGAGCAAGCCAGTACACGAACAGGGCTTCACCAGCAGCCATGGTAAATTGGTGATAATGGAACACACACAAGAAACACACTACACAGCACCTCTACTGCTCCGCAACATGCGCTATCCTCTCTGGCTTTGACACGGTTAAATATTAAAAACCTTCAGCTTCAATCAAACAGGTAAAAATCCAATTTAAATTCAGACGCCAAATGTTGTTTCAAGTTACGGTCCAGAGTACAAGGAGAATCACGTAAGATTTCTAGGCAACCACCATGCGCAAAGCTTAAACCTCGAAGTTTTCTCAAACTTTCAAATGAAATTCTCAATAAATCAAAGCACGATGGTGTTTACATGGTACGAGAGATACAACACGAAAATAGCTTAAGCATGGTGTGAATTCACACCGCATCAGCATTATGCCAACCCTTTGTGCACGGAGGTATCTCCATAAACTCATCAAACTCCTTGACATGAACATCACAGCATTTCCACTGCAAGAACAGACATAGGGTTTAGGGATGGCGAGAATAGTTATTTACAGAGCCAGAAATCAACATATATAACTTTGAACAGATACATACCCCTCTCATCCTGTCATGGAAAACGGCAGGACCTGGATGGTAGTCACATGCAGAATCATGGTTATCCTTCTCCTTATAGGATTTACCACATCCTTTATTTTTACATATCCTCGGTTCATTGATATCGATCCTTTTCTTGGGCGGTGGGACAGAGGATTTCTCAATAGGTTCCTTGCTTGTATCATCGGTAGCAGCTGGTTTTTGTGGCTTGGGCTGTGATCCTGAAAACATAGCAACACAAGCTCCACTTAACAATTTTTTTAATAGGTAGCTAATAATGCTCTTTACCAAATTATTACTGTAAAGGACCATATGGTATGGCCAAACATATGTGCAGGGTGCTAAACTGCTAGCACTTGCAAATAGGAATCAATCAGTTTAACAAAAACAAGATTACTGTTAACACAAACTCACCATGATCAGAGCAAAAGAAACCTTGACGACACCTTGCACACGCATCAACTCCCACACCCTGCTTAGAAGACTGGATTGGTGTTGCCTTTATAGGCTTATTAGTTGAAACAGCTTTTGTGATTGGTTTTTCGGTTGTATGCTTTCCTGTTGTGCATCTACACCAAAATAGAGCATGCGGTCAGTTACTTCTTTCTCTGGTGATGTAAGAGGTAGTTGAATGATATTGGTCTATAATGATAAAACACCATGATCAAAACCAGAACGTAGACCAGCTTAAAAACACTATTTCATAACGAATAATGGTAGAAAAGACATCAATTCTTGAATACTTATTCACCAAGTACAATAAATATGTTGAGCTGAGCCCATTCATGCAGATTTTATTAGAGAATCTTCCACGCATTTCTACTAGTGTGTTCTGCCACTTAACCATCAGAAGCACTTTTCGTCAACTGCTGATAAATCAAATCACTTCAGAGTCTACAGTGAAATATAAATCAAGCAACTTATGGTCAACCATAACCCACAACTCTTAACCTTAGATAGTTAGATATATATAAGCAACTACCACTTAGCCTTCTTTATTCTTTCTTTATTAATTTTAGTCAGATGTTGCCTACAACTTAATGGTCATCTAAGTCACTTCACGGTAGTGGTGATCATAAATTACATAACCATCCGACGATTTGAAATCAAGCACTTATATCAACTCATTGCCTACAATTGCTGTTGGTAACTTATGCCAATTCAATCTCCGGTGGCATTTGGGTTTCAAATTTGGTCAAATGATTAGTCCTAACAAGATGTGTTATAAATAATCAAATGACAAGTATAGAGTTAGTGTCAGAGGACTCAATATGGCTAGGTAGGACCTCCGCCATACCTTTTTTTTTTTTTGCATCATCTTCTCCTCTTTTATATCTTAGCTTTTTCTAGTGTTTTTTTCCTATGTCTTTACTATAAATCGAACCATGGAGCTTTATTGGTATAGTTGTGCCACACCTCAATTTATATCCGTCCTCTACCACTGTATAGAGTTGAAAAGAGAGAAGAGACACCATATGTATATGTTATGGCAAGTAGAGCCGGTCCAAGGGCCCACGCGGTACTGTAGCGCGTGATTAGATTAGATTAGATTGTTTGGTTTGTTAGGAAAGATATATGTGGTTTGGTTTGTCAGGAAAGATATATGTTAGATTAATTTGGTTAGGATATTTCTTTAGGAGTCAAGTCAGTCATCTCTATAAAAGAGAACCATGTATCAGTTATAATCAAGCAAGAAGCAACAATTAAGTTGCTGGCTTCCCCTGGGAGCCAGCCATTCCTGCCCTCTCTCCTACTGTTCCCTCGAGTGAACAGTACCGCGGGTACTGTAGCTCCGTCGCCGCCTCTCCCTCTCGATCCTAGCAGTCACATAACAGTATATCCCTGGCCTCATTAGTTGGAAGCTCATTTACAAGATGGTTGGATAATTAAGATTATATCACCTAGCAAATGAATGAAGATTGCAGCTTATGCATAATCATCGTTATTGATGATTTGCATAAACTGGATACAGGAAAAATGGACTTCAAGTTGAATGCTGTTGATGATACAAAACAGGGTAAATGATTAAATCAAGGCTATGTCTTTAAGGTACAAAGCGAAGGTAAAAGTCAAATAATGGCTTGAGGACCAAGGAACCAAGGCTAGGTGCAGAAGCAAGTACATGTGTTAACTCCGAGGAACTAATCAAGCCATGATGAGCCATGCAATGTTAGCAAAAAATTGTTGAATCATATGTTGTGGTGACTTATACGGATGAAAAGTGAAGTCTTGATCACATGGTGTGGAAGTCATTAGTTCAAGGGAGATTTGCTCACTTGCATGCGATGTTGAAAGCCCTCAGGTTGAGATTGACTAAATGGTGGCATTAATTGGACATATAGAAGCTCAAGATGCAAATATTGTATATCTTTGATTGAGCATAGGTATGTGTTACTTAAGAGGAGTGCAACATTGGTTAAAATACAAGGTCTAAAGTTCTCAAGGAAAACTTGGCGAAAAACCAACAGAAACACTAACATGTATTTTGTGAGTGTGCTGGCTCAGAGGAAATCGTTTAGGCAGGTTTGTCCAACAAGGATTCTAATGAGGATTTAACTACTTATGATCCCCATCCTTGGTGGGTCCATATATTGAGGCAGTTGATGACAAAGACTTACTTCATACAAAGTTCCACAATTTCAAATCTCAACTTGCTAGTTAGAGGAAAAAAGCAATGTTGGTTTTAACATCCTTTTTCTAACGGCTAGTTTATGGAGAATAGGTATTTGTACCCATCCTCGCCTGCCTTGGCTTGCTACTAGTGTTTTTTTGCATCCTCTAACAGTCAGAAAGCCATTAGAGCTCTCCACATCCTCCCCTTTGTTGTATTTCTGTGGTTTAAGTGAGCTCAACCCTAGCTCATGGAGTGCTGTGAGAAATTTGTTAGGGCTATCGTGCCCCAGGAAGAAAAAAGATCAAGCTAGCAGTGGCAGAGTGTGACACAAAAGTAAGGGGCCCAATTTATACTGATGATGTCTAGACAAGTCAGCAACGAGGCCAGACGCTCCACCTCCACGACGGCATGCTTACGCCTGACACCAACATTCTCAGTTGTCTTTACTTGCTTGGCTCAATACAGCTCTGTTAAACTGTTGCGCACATTGTGTTGTTAGCTTAGCATAGTTTAGTTATAGCCCATTTGCTTGTGATCCTCAAACACCTTCATAGTCTAGAAGTAAAAGCTTACAGACCATCGTATTCTTTTTCTTCAACACATGCCTTGTACACATGTTTTTTGTTTTCTATTGTTTTGCAGCAGCACTAGCTAGATGATAACTAGTGACCAGAGATGCAGTGATCGAGACTAGTGTGGAGGAAGGGGGCGGTGCCTAGGTTGGCCACCACTACGCTCCGCCACCGGTGCAAGCTAGTGAATCGAGTGAAGTGGTTTTAAAGAGACTCGGCTTTATCTTGGCCTTGGGTCACTTTGGGCTTCCTCAGGGTTCACTTTGGTGAAGCTAAAAAACTTCGGGATACAAATCTTGTGTCTCCAATTTGGTTCACATCATATTCACATTTATATCTAATAACTAAGTTTTCGCTTTGGCCTAGGTAGATGCTTGATTGTTTGTGAGTGTAGTGGCAACACAAACTTGCTAATGAACATCTATAAAAGCATTTAGAAATCAAAAGGGGGTTGTTATACTTTATTTGCATATTCTTTGTGAAAATTGGTCAACTGGCTTGGCACATTTTCACTGACTTTTTTTCAAGTTTGTTTTATATTGCATAATTGCCAATTCAAAACTCCTCTCGGTGACATCTGGGTCCTTTCGATAGGTTAGGTTTAGGCGTTTAGCCTTGTCTATAAATGACATGTGCACTTTTATAGTTAGAACTATATATAATTATACGAGATATACTGCAGTTTACAAATTTAAGTCAAGACACCAAAAATTAAATGTGAGCATCCAAATATGAAATACACCTGCATATTACTATGAAAAGCAAGGTGGCTAATTCACAAGCACCAAATTATCAGATATTCAAAGTGGATGTGGTGATCTGCCCAATGGTTTTTATATTGGGTTGGCAAGTAGCCAAAGCACAGAGAGATAGTTTGTGTAAACTTAGCACATTACACGAAGTAAAAAAAGAGCACATCTTTTTTTTACTCCTTCTGATCCCAAATATAAGTCCATCTAGCCTTCTCTCAAATGCACAAATATAAGTCCATTACAACTCCAATGCACCTTTTACTCTCATTCTTCCATGTCTGCACCTAGTTAGATGCACCCTAATCAATGCAGCACAACTTGTAATCTATCTTAACTCAAGCAATCATTGATGGGTAATAGGGTCACTGTACTCCATACCCTAGTTCTTGCGCCCAAGCCTAATTGACTTATATTTGGGATCCAAGGGAGTAAGGAAAAAGCAAAGCATCATATTTACACTATATTCAAATCAGAAGCATACCTTCATTTGCTCTGCAGCGTAATGGAAATGCATTGAACATAATATGTCCAAAGCAATGTTGTTAAATAGGACGACTAATCGGAATTAGTTGTCCTTATTATCGTAACAAGGACCTCGATTAGACCCCTTGATCCAATTACCTCGACTAGAAACTTAATTGTCCGACTAATCATAGGCCACCCAGACAACTAGTTGCCCAGCCCAAGTAACTTTTGTGGTGAGGGAAGATTTTGGGTCAGTCTTAGCAGACCTATTAGGTTTCCAATGTATATAATTATATATTGTAGACAGGAGGAGAGGAGATGCTCCCAAGTCACGTAGCCGCTGCTTTTTTTCACGCTCGCACGGAAATGTGCTCATTTTTTCTGTGCTGCTTGTTCCTCCCGCCTCCTTCTGGTCCTCCCACCAGCACCTAGAACCTGGAGGAGCTCCTTTCCTCGCGCCTGTCCTCAAGCAGTCAAGCTGCAGTGGCCGCAGGTGGTTCTCAATTCTCAGGCATCTCCGCCTCCAGGTTCTCAAGCAGCAGCACCCCGTGCTCAAGCTGCAGCAGTCGCAGGTTCATCATCAACCAACTGAAGTGCTTGGCTGCTTGCTTTGTTTGCCTCTTTCATTTGCCAATTTATGATGGTGTTTACATACATTTACACTATATATACATGGGTAATCGTCCATCTAGGGTCCTGGACGACTACGGGCCTGTTTGGTTGGGTGGCTAAGCCCCAACCAGGCTCCAGGAAACCACCCTTCAGGCTGTTTGGTTGCCTGTTTGGAGGCTCAAACCAGGCTCCAGGAAGACACCCACCACCCCTTAGCCTAGCTCCAGAAAAACGCAGAGGCTGGCCGTTCTTTGGGAGCCAGGCTTGGCTAAGCCCCGAACTGAGGTCTCCTCACCGCCCGCGTCTTCAACCTCCGCCTGGGAGCCCGGCCCCGGGCCGCTGGCGGCGCCGCGCCCTCTCCCCGTGCCCCCTCTCCGGCAGCCCACTCCCCAGCACCCTCTCCCCGCGCCCTCTCTCCAGCAGCCCTCTCTCTGGTAGCCCTTTGCATCTCCGCGCTCGGCATGGCGGAGCGACGCGCAATGGCCGGAGTGGCGTGCGGTTACAGAATGGCGCGTCGGCGAGCTCACCGGAGCTCGGAGGGCCGCGCAAGGAAGGCCCGTGCTGCCCTCCGTCATCGCCGAGGATGGCCGCCGCACTGTCTCCATCACCACCGAGGCTCCCGTGCACGCCACTTTGGATGGGGACGGCGTACTGGTGCTTCGCGTACTGGGATGACCGGATGGGGGACGCCACACCACCGGATGGGGACCACACTGAGCTCTGGGATGGCCAGATGGGGGGCGCGCTGAGCTCGGGGATGAGTGGATGGGGACCGCGACCGCGCTGAGCTCGAAGTCGCTGTCTGGTGGCACCTTCGGATTCGCGTCCTTGGGCGTCTCACACATGGGCGTCGGCGGCCTCTAGCGCAGCGGCGGCGCTTGACTGGTTGGGGCACGCGGCAACGACGCGCTCAAGCGCCTGGATGTGCATTGCAAGAGGTGGCTGCGAGAGGTGGCGAGTGGTGTACACCAGGTTTTTTTCTATACATTGCCTCAAAGGTGGTAAACTTACCTGCACAAAGAAGAGGTGACTCTCTATCCCAACCAAACCAGCCAACCAAACACACTAGCTACTAGCCAGGCTTAGATAGTGTATGCAACCAAACAAGTCCATCTTGGCTTGCTAGGGGTAGGCTTAGGCTAGCCTAGCTTATTTCCTAGCTAGGCTAGAAGAAAGGCGGGAAACCAAACACACCCTACATGACCGACTAACCGGCCCTGATGACGACTAATCCGTCTTATCAGTGGTCTTACAACTAGCCTCGACTAGACAATCTGATAACATTGGTCTGAAGCAACAAAAATCTTAATGTCATATGAAACCCAAACAACAACACAGAAGTGAATCCAAACAACTGCAAACTGATTTTTCCCCTTTCAGGCAGCAGAGCCTTACAGAGAAACTGCCATATACCGTATCTTTATAAAAGACTTTATTGTGTTACTATCATGTATAAGCAACTCCAAATACTCCAGGAGTAAGTAAAGAACAAAATGAGCACAAAATACAAAAGAGGGGTTGTTGCTCAGTAATAAAGCTATGTTTGGATACAATGTTTGCTCTATCATAAATTAGCCACAATAGAACATAAATCTAATTTGTGAATATCAATGATGTAACAGCAATATATACAAGAAGACGACTTGCTGACATAGCTGCATTTTTTTTTTGAAACAAACATAGCTGCATTTTCACAAAGCACAAATTTTGCCTGTTTGGTTCATGTCCCCACAGAGCAAAGTTTTTTTTTTTTGGCAAAGCTAACTTATTGGCGAAACCTAATTTTGATAATTACTGAATCATTTGGATAGTGGGCAACCTGCAGGGACACCAATTTGGCTTAGTGAAGCAGCGCAAGTGATTTGATCACTCAAGGATTTCCCACACATCATGTTAGATTTTGTTTTGGGCATTACCAATTATTGGTTAGGTTTAAGTCAATCCTCAACCAGACAACCATACTTACAATGTCAGAGTACATCATACTCCCTCTGTCCAAGAAAGGATGCAACTACGGGTTGCATGCCAGTTTTGTTGTTCACGTTTGACCAAATTTAAGGCCCCGTTTGGAAACTCAACGGATTATTAAAATCCAGATACTAGACAAAGATTTTGAGAATCCGGATTATGAATAGTAATAATCTAGTTTGTTTGGATTCTCAGATTATATTTTTGACATTGGTTTCACAGTACAAGCAAAATGTCTATAATACCCATGGCTCTTTCAACATAATGTATGCAGTCAAAGGTTGAAGCAGGGGTAAAATCGTCTATTCTCATACTAGAATCCCCAAGAAGCTCATGAAGAGAGGATACTGGATTATTGCTTTGGATTACGTGAACATACAATAGAATCTCCTAGAAGCCTCCTTGTTTGGATTGGATTCTGGTTTTTATTCTCGGATTGTAAAATCCTATCCGGATCCAAACGCACACTTATAGTGAATGGCATTCACATTTATGGCTCCAAATCAGTTTATTATGAAAATACATTTCTTAATTAATTTAATGGTATTTATTTGATATCATAAATATTAATAGGTTTTATCTATAATTGGTCAAACTTAAGATAGTAAAACATGAGTACATGACACTGTGCTAGAATTGCATTCTTTCTTGGACGGAGGGAGTACACACTAATATTGAAGTCAAAATATTGTCAGTGGCTCAGTGCATACCAAGGTAGGAAGAGGGATCCTTACCCAGGTATCTGCAAAAATAAGCTGAAATCGTGGCTTCTTTGCTTGCAGCAGCTCCATTCTTTCATGCCGTCATGAAACATAGGCTGAAAAAACGTATATCTTAAGGAAACTGACGATGATTTCCTAAACAGAAATGCCTCTCAACAAAGGGGAAAACTTACTGCCTGCAACAGAATAAAATGATCAGGAGAGCTGTTAGAACTCAGAACAGTAGTGGTGAAATAAATGTGGAGCAAGCAACTATACTTTGGAACACACTTGACGAAAAATAAAATTCAAATTCATCATGTAAGATAAGCAGGAATGCGTGCATAATGTAGTGTCTGGTTATTTGTATGAGGTTCTACTATGTGCAAAATCCTATATGTGCCACTAATACTCCATAGGCACCTTCAGTGGCAGTATCCAGTAGTATGAAAAGGGCTTAAACGTCACAATCCAATTCACAATCACCTCGAATATAGTGTTTGTGGTTGTCTGATTGGTCAATTTAATCTGACTAAAGCAAGATAATAGTTCCTTGTGGAACAGGTAACCATTCTTTTCCCAGTCTTGCAGTCATTTACTTTTGAGTTTTGACAAGTACAGTTATCAACTATAAAATATTGCAACAGTCACAAAAGGTGGTACTGACTATTTTCATTTCACTGAAACATTTTGCACAACTAGTGCAGCTAGTGGACCACTACAAGAGACGGATCAAGTGAACATTTTAAGCATATAAGGCAACTGGTCAGCAGAAGAAACTAAACAATACTGTGACTTAAGTGTCTACCCGTGGGGAGGCAAGAAACTTCATTACCCTTTTTTTTACTATTCTGATGAATTGTAATGTGACCCATGACCCATCTAGCATGGGACAAAAATATTCCCCAGTTGCTCACCCGTCACATATAGCGCAAGCTCTCCTCAACAAAGAAGAAAAGAGCGGGTAACTTATAAGCACGGCACCTCAAACTGAAAGTTCCCAACATTATGTTTCGAATTAGCAACAACTGAGTTGAATCTAGCTGCCAAATATGTGCCTGCTTGAGTGCAGGCTCTGGCCACACCCCTAAACCTTAGCACAAAGATTGAAGAATCCAGCCTAGTGGTAGAACTGCAGGGCCGGCGAAGGTACTCGGGGCAGGCGAGCAGATGCCAACCCCTTTCTATTTGGGATTTAAAGCAGTGATGTGACTCATAATTGTCTTGCCCGGGTACCAGGTTCTTGGGAGGAGAGGGGAGGTCAGATGAGGAGGAGGAGGAGCTTACGGAGGGGTGGTATTGGCAGGAGCCCTCGGGGTTGTCGTCGTCGGTGAATACGGCGTCGCAGCCGATCCGCTGGCACCGCACCGGCGCGGCTGTGCCGCTCTTCGCCGCCTCCGTCGCCGTTGACATCGCCGCCGGTGCCCTCTCCCCGAGTCCCCGTCGCCCGCTCTGGAAAAAGGTCGAAAGATCTCGATAGCTTTAGAGCCCACGGAAGGAATAAAACAAGGGGCGGCCGGGCAGGGTCGTCCGCCCGCAAACGGGTCTGAATCGACTGTACGAGCCAGGAGTGTAAACGGATCCGAGACAGATACTAATACACGGTATTTCTCGCGTTCCCTGAATTGTATATACGAATGATAATATGGAATGCTAGTGTCCGGATGTAATTGTATATACGAATGATAATATGGTAAGCTATTGTCCGGATGTCCGAACCTGCATTTCGCGCTTAGGCCAGCATATCCTTATCCAAACCTGCATTTCGCGCGCCCACGTGAGGCCCGCGCCGTCCGAACGACACCTCGTCGCCAGACCGCGCGCACGGACCTTTGGTGCCCTCTCCCCTTGTCACACGTATTGCAGTATGTGTAGCACCCGATTTATTTTTGCAATATTCAGTTGAAACACTTGTAACATACGTTCAAAATAGTTGAACATTTGCAATATACGTCCGAAAACACTTGTAAAACACCAAAAAAAATTAAAAACACGTATATAGTCATTACAAAACATATGCAAACATCAAGATGAAACACTTACAACATACGTCTATAGCAGATAGAACATTTATAACGTACACTTAAAACATACGTGTATAGCTCATTGCCATATGTGCAACATCCCGATCTACTTTTACAAACATCCTTATAAAACACTTACAACGTACCTATAAAACATCCGAAATATTTAAAATGTACACTTTAACATGCATCATATCTTAGTGCGGCCTCCTCCGTTGTCTGCATCGGAGCGCCGCAGCCGTAGCAGGAGGCGAGGCCGGATGGCTTCTGCGCCAGGACCCAACGCTTCTTGCGCGGCGGCCTCAGTGGCTAGTTGGCGGCCGAGTGAGCGGTTGCAACGTGTGGGTGCGGCAGTGCCCGCGCCGTCAGGCGAAGCGAGCAACAGAGTAGCAGCGGCAGGAAGCAACGGGACGGCGCGGTGGAGCAGGAGAAGGAGCAGCGCGGGGTGACCGTCTATGGCGGAGCGGGCCGCAGAGTAGGAGCAGCGGGGCGGCCAAAAGAGCAAGAGCAGGTGGGGTGACCGTCGACGCGTGGAGCAAAGCAGAGCAGATCTGTCGTCGTCTTCTCATTTTCTTATCCAACCGGCGCAACAGAAGAGATGAACGTGGATATACCATAATAAAAAACGATCAGGCGCAGTGCAGACGTCTATGGGCTGGTATACAGGGCTACGAAGGGGCGTCCGGAGGGACGAGCGCCCTGCATGTAGCATTTCTAATGATAATATTATTCTCGCATTCAAATTTGTCTATACGAATAATATTAGCAGTGCCATGTGTCAGATTATATATAAAGAGGTATTGATAATATATTTGAATTTGACTATCTTGATACCGATAAGATGTATGAATACTAATTTCTGGATTCGGCTATGATAGATTTTTTTCCTGAAGTCCTTCAGTGGATCGATAGGTCGAGAAATATTCATACTATTTACATATTTAGCATGAGCTCTTTTTAATTTGATACCGATGTTATTATAAAGGAAAATAAACTTGCGGGGTATCAAAATATTATTGAAAGAAATGGTCATTTCCATATGGGTAAATAGCACCATATATATGTATCTTGGAACCACTCATTTGAGTCAATTTTGTCTAAATGGTGCATTTTTTTAGACCGAATCCACGAGCCTGTTTCATCTCTTGCTACTCAAATTTCAAACATTAATATCCCATGTATCCACAATAGCAAGTGGTATATAAGGCCACGTGTACTGACAAAACAAATGGTACATAAGGGGATTATTAAGAAAGTTTGCACGATAGCAAGTAAAGAATCACTTTGCATTATCAAATTATCCATATTATAGCTTAAAAAATAGTGCATGTTGACAGTTAAAAAAAATAGTGCTTGTTATTTCCTCATGGCAAACTAAGGCGGCTCATGGAACCATCCCACGACGATGGAATTTCAAACTTTGACTCTATCGGAGTGCCACAAGAAGCCAGCCAATTAAAGCATTCATTAGAGTTTCTCTTTGCCAATTTTGTGAGAAGCCAGCCAATTAAAGCATTCATTAGAGTTTCTCTTTGCCAATTTTGTGAGGGTGAACATAAAACCCCTCACAATCTCTTGATCTAAGACACCAAACAATCGCTAAGAAAGTGCTCAACGATCCAACTAGCTCCAAACTGTCTAGGTGGTGGCAACCACCAAAAGTAACAAGAACACTGTTGCCACCACACTTCTTTAATGCCACAAGATGAAATCCAACTAAGCAATGCACTAGATCTCACTCAAATTTCACTTTAAATCAATCACTAAGCATGCAAGTGAGTTGAATGTGTGCTTGAGCACTCCGAGGGTGTGTGTATCAAGAAATGGCCAAGATAGTTAAAAGAGCCAACCACGCCCTCTGTTTATAGCCTCTACAAGATTTATAGCCATTGGGAGCCCAAGATCTAGATTCTGCAGGGTTACCGAAAAATCCTGTGACCAATGGAGAATCCTGAGAACTTATAGGACCTCTGGTATGTCTAGAGGGGGTGAATAGGCCTGTAAAAATTCAACTCAAACCAAAGTCAAGTTCACACGCGACACTACCGCTCCAAACAGCAGCACTACCGCACCTGCAGGAGAGATTAGTTCACAGTTCAAAATCTACCCAATGAAATTTAGATCAGATAAATTTCTTAGCTTCCTGCAGGGTATTAGATCACAGATCGATAGTTGAAAGTGGTGGGAATACCACACACAAGTAGGTCGGCCTCAAACTCTAGAAATTATCTCAACAACAATAAGAACATAAGTGTAGCAATACAAGCACAAGATGACACAAGGATTTATCCGGTGGTTTAGCTCGCCACCAAGGCTTGCCTAAGCCCACGTTGTTGAGGTATACCACTAAGGCTTAGGGCTTTGCGACCCTACCTCGTTCTCAAGTCAAGAGAATGAACTCTTGAGATGAGTTGTGATTATACTTGCTGCAAAAGGTGGTTACAAACATTTCGGGGCTGCCACACAAGTTGGCAAGCTCCACGGGCGACGCTCTTACTGGCTAAGAGCCAAAGCTCCAAGAGTAACAAACACAAACACCTGCTAAAACGTGAACCAAGTGCTCTTTAGAGTTTGGGAATCAATGGAGCTACTCTCTAATCGAGTTTTGGACCCCTTATCCCTCAAGGATTGATGGGAAAATTAATGGATTTGCTTGGGCTTGAGGTCAACAATGGAGTGAGAGAGATAGAGCTCCTGCTCTGTTTTAGGCGTGCTGAAGTGACGAAGAAGAGAGCTTGTTCGCTACCATTGGAAAGAGAGGGAAATGGTATATATACTTCCCCAGCCCTCAACGGGTCACTTAAATCACAGATAGTCGTTGGGAGGAAAGGAAATATATATATACCCCCAGCCCACAACGGACACGGCACCCAAGGGGTCGGGCGAGACAAAACCCGTGGCCTCGAGGTCGAGCGAGGCAGAGCCCGCGGCCTCGAGGTCGGGCGAGACGAAGCCCGCGACCAAGGGGTCGGGCGAACCGAGCCTGCGGCCTGGAGGTCGGGTGAGCCAGAACTCACGACCAAGGGGTTGGGCGAGTCGAGCCCGTGACCAAGGGGTCGGGCGAGCCGAAGCTCGCACCCAAGGGGTCGAGCGAGTTGGAGCTCGCTCCCAAGGGGTCGGGCGAGTCGGAGCTCGCACCACGCAAGACAACAAGGGTAGTAGTGAAGTGTAGACTATCTTGACTGTGAATCTGAGGATGCATGTGGTTGTTTGAGCACTTGGTAGCACATATTAGTTTAAACATTGTGCCCCCTTTATAGTACGGCTTTTCCTATACTCAAATTCAATATATAAAGAAATTTAAACCTCCTTTGAGTTTGAAGCCATCTGCATTGTAATTGGGGGCTCCTCCATTTCGTGTAGCATCCTGGAATATAAATTTCCTGCTTATCATCTTGATAAATCTCATTAGTTCTCTAATTGTGTGGTCATTATCACCAAAACCCACAATTAAGGCTTGATTGCACTTTTAGAACTCTTTATGAAGATCTAACGGTCTAGATTCAAATCAATCTAGCCATTACAAAGCCTTTTCTGTGGTGACTGTTGTGGAGCCATCATAAAAAAAATCTGATGGCCTCCCAAGGCCACTGTCTCTAGTAGGTGTTCGTTGGAGTTCCAATGATCGGATGACCACATGCTTGGGCGCGCCTATAACCTCTCTGATCGCCAACCGATAGCTCTATGGTACAGCCAAAAAAGTTTGATAACGCCACAAAGCAAGTGTTCCTGCCTTTAAATTTTCATGCGCAGGTGACCCCCTAACCCTTTTCTCTAGTGCTGCACAAATACCTCACCATTGGATAAATTCGGTGGTTGCCTGACAACAACAGCTAAACATTGAACAACACAGGGTTAGAGACTATTTTCGGGTGACTTCCCTAGAGGGGCACATGATAAATCTGGTGAGTGCAGAAACTCTGCGCTAAATCGTTCTCTCAAATGCTTTTCAAATTTACTAACTCCAAATGTGTTCCAACTTGAACACAACACCTGTAAGTACTGAGAGTTAGTTTTTTCAAAACAGTTTCACAACCATTCTCGCTTGCTTCTCACCACAGGTCTTACTTATGCACAAACACAATTAGACAACATCTAGTGCCACTAGATAACCACAGCCGCATTAGAGTTTTCCTCTTAATAGTACAATTATCTATCCTTGACCATACACTCTATTGCATCTCGATCGGCAAAAACAAAGACCTATGATATACTTTTGCCTCGGGCTTGCTTTCCTTCTTGTTTCCTTCTTCTCTAAGGTTGAGCACTTCATTTGATTATGATCATCATTTCACCATCTACTTTGCTTTGCTCAACTCCATGTATTCATTGAGACATTAGTCCACCAATTATCACTCAACTGCCATAATCAAAGATGCATACAGTTAATCATGTTGTAAGCACTCTTGTAACCCTTTAATTTTTATAAAATGAAAATGAAGTGTTGTGGGGACCTTCCCCATAGTTTTTACCTTAAAAAACTACCATAATCAAACTTAGGGCTTTCAAGTGCGCCCCTCCTTCCTCACGTTCGACGCCCCTCCCAAATTTTAACATCCAATTCAATGTGCATCCAAACAACATAATTTGTATGGTGTCCAATTTCAGTACCAAGGGTGATTTCGTATTGAACTCAATTCAAATGCACACCTCGCTTCTCGAGATGCAAAACTTTTTAAACTTGACCAAATTTATATAAAAATATATTAATATTTACAATATATAATAAATATCATTAGATTAAGCATGGCATATATTTTTATAATAAATTTATTTAAAGATAAAATGTGTAGTCTATTTTCTATATTTATAATTACAACAACAACAACAAAGCCTTTAAGTCTCAAACAAGTTGGGGTAGGCTAGAGTTGAAACCTAGCAGAAGCAATCAAGGTTCGAGCATGTGAATAGCTGTTTTCCAAGCACTCCTATCTAAGGCTAAGTCTTTGGGTATATTCCATCATTTCAAGTCTCCTTTTATTGCCTCTATCCAAATCAACTTCGGTCTTCCTCTGCCTCTCTTTACATTACTATCCTAGCTTAGGATTCTACTACGCACCAGTGCCTCTGGAGGTCTCCATTGGACATGACCAAACCATCTCAACCGGTGTTGGACAAGCTTTTCTTCAATTTGTGTGTTGGTTCATAAACCCGGGGTCCCTCGGGATCGGCTTTCACGCCAGGGCTTGGCCTAAGAAAATAGCATATAGTTCATGGGCCGGCCCAAGAGTCTAAAACACAACGGGCCAGAAGGATAGTCCAGTCGCCGACCGGAAGATCTACCCAAAGGAACAAACATCTGCTCGTCAACTTCTTCGGCCCATCTCTCCGACTGGAGCACTCGCTTCGGACACCAAATTTCCCAGGCGGTCTCTCCCGATCGAAGGCCTAGGTTGAAACATCGCTCCTACTCTCGACCCCATGTCTTCGACCGGGACCCGTGAGAAAGCTCGCCATTACGCTTTTCTCCGATTGACGCGGCCAGGGCCGACTGGGGCCATCCGACCGGGGACGCCCGCTCGGAAGGGACCAGGGGCGAACGAAGAAGGCAGCGCACAAGTCAAAACCATGATACCAGGACCATACCCTGTACGCCTACGGGAACAATGCTCCACAACCGTCCAGACACAAACAGTATTTTAGGCAGCAACATTTGTGTCTACAGTATTGTAGGCGCCATTGGACTCCCGTATGGCGAAGAGCCCCCCACATGCCTCTGGGCATCGATAGTACTGTGGGCGCCAGGATTCACCATACCTGGTACACGTGGTAGGGCTCCTCACATACCAACAGTATTTTATAGGTACCGACATCTACCCTTCCTAAAAAGACAATCCAACCTCCCATGTGCACCTGACATTCTACAGTGACATCAACAGTATTGTGGGCGCCTACCATCATCACTGTCCTCATCGGCATGGGCAACAAGGCTTAGTAACATCCGTACTCTCTCCCTCTCACCTGTAAAGCCATCCCCTTCATCTATAAAAGGGGATGCGCTCCCTCCAACGAGGAGGTTGACTTCTTTAAGTTGAGATTCACTAGATCGATAACTCACAACCCTTCAAGCACACGCTTAAACACCTAACTCATAGCGGAGTTTCGGTCGCCCTCGGCCCTTCCGGTCAGACCCGACCGAGCCTCTCATACACCCCACCTTTCTCCTTCTCGTTTGTAACCCCACTACAGACTTCGAGCACATAGGCTCAGAAATAAAGTCACCGACCGACCCAAACTAGACGTAGGGCACGTTGCCTGAACAAGTATAAGTCATGTGTCATTGAGTGCTAGGCCACCTCCGATCACAACATACAACAAAACTACAAATATTCACTAGTTGGTTACTTTCTATACCGACAGTTGGCGTCATCCGTGGGGAAGATGATGTACGTTCAACACTTTTTGGTCATCGGATGGCCCATTTTTTCACCACCCCCGCCGTGGCGGGCTCGGGCGATACGATTCGCTTTGGCTCGCTGGAATATCCCGCACTCTTGCCTGCGGGGATGCGGGTTCCACCCATTTTCGAAGCCATCCTAGGCCTTCCTCTTCAGAAGCCTGGACTTCATCGCCGACCGGCTCGGCGTACTCCACCTCCGCGGGGAGACTTGCGACCCGGCACCCGTCGGAGAGACGTCCTCCATCGACTCCGGGACGCGCGACCTCTACGGCGCGGCATCTGCGCTTCACCCCAAGCAAACTCTCTGCTCAAACCCCGCTGTGAGTAATATACATGCCGTTCTTTACTTACTACATTCTATCTTCCGCCAAATACCCGGAGGGCTACCGTTGTCCCCGTCGCGGCCACCGTACGACCGATCCCCCTACGGCCTCGTGTCTCTCGTGGACGCGTACGCCTGGGGGCTCCGAAAGATTATGGCGCCGCCTCCTCTCACGTCTGAGTTCGTGGGGATGGCGAGCTACGCTCCCACCTGTTTCCTCAACATCATGGACGACGACGTCGGGAGTGACGGCTCTAGCATCGGTGACGTGGCACCCAGCCACCGTCCATCCTGGGAGTGCGCTATGATGGACGCTTCGGAATAGCCGCCAGGGGCAACAGAGTCCTCATGGACTGATGCCCCTCCGGGCCCTCATGCGGAGACCCCCGAGCTCACACGTGAGCACGGGGAGGATCTACGACGACAGTGGCCGCATCAGCCACCGACTGCACCAGCGCGCTCGGCGCACCACACTACGCCCCGTGCGCATAGACCAGCGAACGGCGCTCGGGGTCGCGCCCGTCAGGTCCAGTGCAACACCCCAATTAGGGGGACCGATCCCCCATAGTTCGCTCGGGCCAGTCAGAACATTGCCACCGTGGCAATGCTCCTGTGCGGCCTGTCCGAGCCGAACGACCCTCGTGAACGGGCGATCCACCGGAACATCCGGGCACTGCTGGAGACTACCGCCGTTCAACAAGCGGAGTGCTCCATATCACGACGCCGACTCTCGACCTCGCTCCCCGTCCGGGGAATAGGGACGCAGCAGATGGGGCACTACACCCTATCACCGCAACAACCACTGAGCGTGGCACATAAGGCCGCAACGGCACCTCATCTTGACCTAACGACCGCTCCGCACCAACCGCCTATCTACGCGTGGCTCGAACCAAACCAAGGCACATGTAGCGGCGATCGGAGTCCTAGCACTAACGGCTCAGGACCACCAACCTTTGCCCAACTCCCCCAGCAAGCGTCATTCTCACCGCACTTTAACGGAGGCCACGACAAAGGTAAGGCCAAGCACTAGGATCAAGACGAGGGCCCCTCCACGCAGAGGGGAAAAAGAACAAAAAGAATCGCCACCGACCGGCCAACTCCGCGTTGGTCGCCGCGGTGGATCACGTGGGCACTCAGCCCCAGCAAGACCCTCCGGGCCACTTTCATGAGCTCATGGAGAGCCCATGCATCAACCACAACTATCCCATCAACCATCTCTACAAGGACTGCTAGCTCCTCAAGCGCCTGCTGAGGTAGACTGGCAGGCCAAGGAAAGAAAAAGGCGAAGAGGCAGCAAACGAAGAAAGAGGCGTAGCGGGCAAGGATCCAGACGACTAAAGGATGAAGTGATCCGACCGGACGCCTACCGACTGATGGACAACAACGACGATGCTCTCTCCGAGCACCCTGTAACAGCTATGTCATTTTTTCTTTCCCTGAAGTTTCAGTCTTACCATTATTTACTTAGCGTATGCTCCTGTAAGAACACCCTGACCCGAACACTTTTCAGCGCGGGTGCTCGGGGGCTCCACTAGGGGGCACTATTACCCCTCTATTTTTGTTTTTTACTTTCATTTAGAGAAACTCCTTCCTACCCGAACGAAAGGGCAGATCGTTCCTTTAATTTGCCTTACGTAGCTTTGCTTTAAAACATTCTCGACTGATCGCACCCCGCCTTTTCCTACGATTACGAGCGGACGAGCCTTGCGGGCCACGCCCCGAGCTCACAAGGTTGCAACCTATGGGACAAACGGGGCAGGTACGAGAAAGAAAGAAATTAAAAACAAAATTATGCTGAGGGAAAACTAAGGAACGGAAGGGAAGAAGCTTCCCCAAACGGAGCAACTCCATCACAAAAACAAAAACCGATTGTAGTCATTAAAACACACACGAACGTTTTTACACAGGGGCTCCCCACGAACTTAAAATTTTTACATTTACTAACTATTTAAATTTTGCAAGCTATTAAATCGGCCCGGCGGCATCTGCTGGCGCCACGACCGATGAAGGCGCAAGCTGCTCACTCCCTGGCGGCACGACGTTCGGCTCGATCAGGGCCGAGGCGACATTCCCCCCCCAAACCAGGCTTTGAGCTATCCGCAGGCTCGGAAGCATCCTCTCCACGCATGCTTCGGGCCATGTCTTCATGGCGAACGTCCATCACCCACTCAGTGGAGACTTGCTCTGACACCGACCGCGCGTGAGGTAGGAAGCTCTCCCCGATTGATTGGATGCCTCCATGCTCAGACCTTCAGCATACCCACTACAGATAGCGGCCAAGTCTAGGTTCAGGTGGTGCATCGCCACCGAGGTCAGCACCCCCGACGCTCCGTAGAATAACCCGCTCCTAACAAGGTCTCGGACCGCATCTGGAACCTCCACTAGCTAGACCATGGGAGCGCTGGTACTTGGCGCCGACCCGAAGATTTCCGAGACGACGAGCCGAGCAACGTTGCGGATCTGGTCAAGATCCCCTTCGAGATCACGTCACTCTTCACGGGACTTGGCTAGCTCCTCGGCATTCCGGCTAAAGCTCGCCTTGGTCATCTCCAGGTCTCGCTCCAGCGCCTTCACCTTTTCACCCACCTCTGGAACAAGGGCGACAAGCTCAGAAACAGGCTGATCGAAAAATCAACACCACGAGAAAACAAAAATGGTATGCACCGATGCGAGAGGCCTCAAGGGTGGAGAGATCCTCTGCCTGCCGAGCCACCTGCTCACGCAGCCAGGCACTCGCGTCCTCTATCCCCATCACCCGGCCCCGGAGCGCGAGCACCTCCTGATCCGCCTCCGACCGGGCCCTCTGCTCCGCCTCTAGGGCCTTCTGTGCCGACTCTAGGGCGGCCCACTCCAGCTCAAGGGATGCCAAGGCCTCTTGAAGCACCACCTCGGTGTTTGCCTGGGACGCCCGCAGCCCCGCCTCGGTCTCCTCCTAGCGGACCTTCATCACCTCGAGCCCTTGCTCGGCAATAGTCGCCCGCTCCGCCGCACGCTGCCCCTCCGCCTGCGCCATGGCCGCCTCGGCCGCCCGGACCTGAGACTCACGGCAAGCGGACTCCACCCGATGCTCAAGCTCGGCCATCCGGGCGTGTTCCGTCCAGAGGAAGTAAGACTTGCGGGATGACATCTTCCTTATTTCCTATGAAAAATAAGCATGCTAAAAACAACCGATGAAAGATTCAAAGGTCAAGGACAAGTACCAGAAACTCACCTCTGCGACGAGCTACAGGTCGACCTCAACCAACTGCCGAGTGAACTGAGCCTGCTTTCGGGCGTTCTCGAGCTTCACGCGGACAGCTTGGTGAATTCGGACACCACGGCATGCCCTTGCCCCCCAAAGATATCCCAGAGCTGACACTCCCGGGAATCCCGAAGGACGAACCACGCCTTTGATGGGTCCTTAGGGCAGGGCCACTCTAGGTCACCCTTCAGCAGACCGCCGGAGGGCCCAGCCTCCAACTGGGCCACCGCCAGCTCCCGCGGCGACACCGACGGCCCCGCCGCAATATCCGCCTCGTCGTCAGACGGGATCTCCACCACCTCATTCGCATGGGACGCCACCAGGCATCCCAACTCCATCCAACCGCACTTCCCTCTGGTGCCTTCGGCTCCGATGGCAAGGACAAGCCGTGCATCCCTCCACTCGGCGAGATAGGGAGCTCGCCCTCCCTCATCTCTTCCACCATGACTGGCGGAGGAGGGGCCACGAGAGTTACCTCCGACGCAACCCCCACCATCAGCAGCTTCCCTAGGGGGCACCACCCCTGGAGGGAAGGCTTTGCCGCCACCACCCTGCTACCCCCCTCGCTCGCTGCAACACGCTGCAGGATGGGCTTCCAAGTCTCCTGCACTGGAGTTGGGGCGATGCTCAGCCCCGGCATTCCCAGGCTGCTGACGGAAGGTATGGGTAAGTCACACTCTAACAAAAACTCAGCCAGCAAAAGACCGAAAGGAAACGGAGAAAGACATACTGGGAGGCGAGCGGCACAACCCTGAAGGTAGATCCCGACGTCGACGGGCCTGTATGGTGAGGACCGCTCCTAGACCGCGACCCGTGCTCTCTTACTTCAGCCGGGGGTGGAGTCTCCTACCCGACCGATGGGTCGCCATGACCCCGACTCGGGACTCCCCGACCAGAGCAACAGGCGGAACGTCGGCCGACTGCAAGTCACATGGCACACGGGCACCAGTCTGCTCCTTGGACCGACTAGCTTGCTCGACTGCGTCCGTGGAGGGCAGGGCCATCCCTGGCTACAAGTTGCGCGTCCGTCACCGACCCCGGCGACGAACGGGTGCCAGTCCGCTCCTCGGACCGCCCGCCTTGTTCCGCCATGTCCGCAACAGTAGGGACGGAATCAGCGACGCTGTTGAGGGGCGCGATGACTGCGTCCGCTTTGCCGCTCGCTCGCCAACGACGTCTGCGCTCGCTGCACGCTTCCTCGATGTGGGAACCGCCGCACGCCGCGTGGCCTCCTATTCGTCACCAGCGGACGTCATCGTAGGGCCGCAGCGCTCCGCCGAGGTCACAACGACCTCCTGACTCTCCTCCCCATCGGAGAAGACCATGTCATCCACATCCGTAGGATCATCCAATGCGAGTTCCGACTCGACGTCGCTCCTACGTTCCCCGGCCCCCATGCGTCGGGCGACCTCCTTCTTCTTCTCTTCCTTCCTTCAACCTCCTTGGTTCTTTTCTTCTTTCGGGCATCTGTCGCCTCCTTCTAGGCGGCCTGCCGGGCCCGGCCCTCCAGTCCCTTAGGAAGGTGTAGCCGAGACTTGTACCTTCCAAGACCCTTCGGAACGAATGAACCAAAATCAAAGAAATGGGAAAAAAGCCAGAGAAAAAGCACGAACAAAATAAGGGAGCATACCAGTGTGGGCACAATCGAGGCATTAAATGGTATGGGTTTTCCCACGACCGTCTCTCCGGGCCTCAGCTGCAGCACTCGGCCGACGCGCGGTCCGAGTCCGACCGGCCGCCGTACATCCACATTGGATGCGTCCTCTCCGCCAACGGCACAACCCGACGGTGGTAAAGGGTGTGGAACACCCACACCCCGTCGAGGCTGCGCCTTACAAGCTTCCGATGCTCCTCCTCGATGGCCTCCACCTTGTGCCTCTCCGTGCGGGCGCAACCCCATGACCAACTTTTTTACTTCACCGGCCACCCGCCGGTGAACGCTGGAAACGACGCCTCCACTGGATTCCTAATATAGAACAACTCCCCATGCCATCCCCGGTTGGAGTCACATGGGGAGTACGCGGGATACGAGCCTCCCGCGCTCGGCTTCCTCTGCAGGGCGAAACCTCCCACCGGTGCGATCTCGGCCGAACTCCAGTCCGTCATAGCTCTCCCAGAGAAGAAAAGCCGAAAGAGATCCACGTGCGGCTCCATCCTGAGGAAAGCCTCGCAGATGGTAACGAAACCAGTGATGTGCAGCACCCCTGTCAGATTGAGATGCTGCAGCTCCAGACCCCACTCGTTGAGGAGCCCGCATAGGAACCAGTGCGCGGGGTATCCTAATCCGCGCTCATGAAAGGTACGGAAAGAAACCACCTCATCGGGACGAGGTTGCGGGAACTCCTCCCTCCCGGGGACCCTCTAGTGCGCCACCTCCTGCGGCGGCAGAAACCCCTTCGTGACAAAAGCCTCCAGCACCGACTTCCTCACATTGGACGTCCGCCAGTCCGACATTTCGCTCCGGATCGCAAAAAATTGGTGAGTTCCTCTCTTCTCCCTCGCTCTCTCCCCCCTTCTTTCCTAGAAACCTCTGCGGCTCTCAGGAACGCTCACGGCAAAAAAGGAAGAGAGAAGGCAGCGGCAGATGAAGAACAGGCAAAAGAACGGAATGAAAAACCCTCTCCCTGCTCCTACTTAAAGAAGAGGGAACAACGGTTAAGGAAGGGACGCGCCGATCGGGGAAGGCAGAACGACGGAGCGAGAACTTCTCTCTCTTTTCCATTTAATGCAGATGAGACGTGCCCTAAACCGATAAGACGTGCCCTGCTCGATGGAATGTCTCCTGATCAGAAGGGACGTGGCCTGGCCATGGCCCACCACTACTACACGATCAGCCACTACCACACAATGGCCACAGGAACCGAAGCGCCACCGCACGCGGGCGGCTCCCCACTTCCCCAAGACAGACCTGGGGAGACCGAAAACGAAATCTCCGCCGGGAGACCAACCGGCCCCCTGAGTCGATCGAGTCGCTCAGTATCCACACCGAGACACAGGTAGGAAGCGAAGGGACGCAACATGTAGGCCATGCCGACTCCGTCACGAACGACGAGCACGGGTCCCGGTCGGACGTTTCTGACTGAAGCTCTCCGAGCCCCGTCACTCCAGTTGTCAAGGTAAACACTATCAAACCCCCTTTATTTCATTATAAATCATTTCATACATTCATACGCGTATTTCATTCCATACGCCTGTGCCTACCGAACGATTAGGGCCCTGAACCGCCCGGGGGCATGGGAACTAAGCATCGCACGTGCAGTGAAATGCATCAGAACGCTCCGTGTTGCGTCACGAAGCGGTGGTCGTCTCATTCGACATGAGCGACCAACAGAGCCAGGGGAGAAAACCGTAGATGAGCACCGTGCGGCCCTCACCCGGTCCGGTAGACCGGGTCATCTCAACCTTCTCGTTCGATCCTGAACCTGTCACCAGGCCCACAGCATCTCCATCGAAGGGAGGCCGTTAGGCCACCCGGGTCGGTCTCCAGAACGACCTAGGCATCTGCCGGGTTGTAGGTAAAGGAGTAGTGGAATGTCACAAGAGGGCTATGCCGACCCTGTCACGAACGACGGACCCAGATTCCACTCGATCACACCCGTTAGCGAACTCAACGAGCTAGTCTTCGAGCCCGAGCGATCGGGATAGGCGACGAAACTCAGCCCCTCCGGTTGTGAGGACCGAGGATGGGGTAACGCACATAACTCATATCGACCCCCACGAAGGCCCGATAGGGCTCGGGGGCTCAAGATAAACGCCAAGGACAGCGACCTCGAACTCGCCAGATCCACGACTCCGACTCGCCCGGTCCCGCGGCGCGCACCGACGCCAGGATCCGCGAGCATCGCCTTGTCCGATCTTTAACCAACTAACTATGCTTCGGCTTCAAACGGCTTCACTTCCGACTGCGCTCCAATAATCCTGGGACCGCGACTCCGAACTCGCGTAACGGCTTCACTTCCGACTGCACTCCAATAATCCTGGGACCGCGACTCCGAACTCTTATAACGGCTTCACTTCCGACTGCGCTCCAATAAATCCTAGGATCGCGACTCCGAACTCACGTAACGGCTTCACTTTCGACTGAGCTCCAGACTCCTGGGACCGTGACCCCGAACTCGTGTCATACGGCTACGGAGCTCCGGCTCGACCGATTCCTAAACTAACTAAACTAACTTTCGATCCACGACGCGCACCGACGCCTAGGGTCCGCTCGCGACTCCGCCTCGACCGATCCCGCGGCGCGCATCGACGCCAAAGATCAGTGAGTTCTGTCACATCCGAACCGAGCTATCTCCATACGTGGCGCGCACCGATGCCAGGGTATATCCCGAACTAACCTTCTCACCCGATCCACGGCACGCATCGACGTCGGGATCAGTAAGTTCTGTCTCATCCCCGTGCCTAAAACCGCCTCGGCTGCGCAACGACGCCGTGGTTAACAAAATTTAGTCTCAAACTAAAAACACGCACGCCCGCTGAAACAACACCCCCAGACGGTTCTGCCCGAACCGTCCAGGGGCTCAGGGGCTACACCCGCGGGTGCGCTCGCGCGCACCCACCGACAAGACAAAAAAAATCCCCTGGACGATTTTGCTCAAATCGCCCGAGGGCTCGGGGGCTCCTATCGGGTTCATAAACCCGGGGTCCCTCGGGGACCAGCTTCCACGCCAGGGCTCGACCCAATAAAAGAGCATGTAGTTCATGGGCCGGCCCAAGAGTCTAAAACACAACGGGCCGGAAGGACAGTCCGGTCGCCGACCGGAAGGTCTATCCAAAGGAACAAACACCTACTTGTCAACTTCTTCGTCCCACCTCTCCGACCAAAGCACTCGCTTTGGACACCAGCTGCCTCCGGGCGGTCTCTCCGATCAGAAGGCCTGGCTCGAAACGCTGCTCCCTATTCCGACCCTGCCTCTTTGACAGGGGACCCCAGAGAGCCTGCTTACCGCTCTTCTCCGACTAGGCGGCCAGGGCCGACTGGGGCCATCCGACCGGGGACGCCCACTCGGAAGGGACCAAGGGCGAACGGAGAAGGCAGCGCACAAGTCAAAACTATGATACCAGGACCATACCCTGTACGCCTATGGGAACAGTGCTCCACAATCATCCTGACACAAACAGTATTGTAGGCGCCGACATTTGTGTCTATAGTATTGTAGGCGCCGTTGGACTCCCATACGGCGAAGAGCCCCCCACATGCCTTTGAACATTTATAGTACTATGGGCGCCAGGATTCACTATACCTGGTATACGTGGTAGGGCTCCTCACATACCAACAATATTTTAGCAGTACCAACATCTACCCTTCCTGAAGAAAACAATGCAACCTCCCATATGCACCTGACATTCTATAGTGACATCAACAGTATTGTGGGTGCCTACCATCATCACTGTCCTCATCGGCGCGTGGGCAACAAGGCTTAGTAACGTCCGTACTCTCTCCCTCTCACCTATAAAGCCATCCCTTCATCTATAAAAGGGGATACGCTCTCTCCAACGAGGAGGTTGACTTCTTCAAGTTGAGATTCACTAGATCGATAACTCACAACCCTTCAAGCACACGCTTAAACACCTAGCTCATAGCGGAGTTTCGGTCGCCCTCGGCCCTTCTGGTCGGACCCGATCGGGCCTCTCGTACACCCCACCTTTCTCCTTCTCGTTTGTAACCCTACTACAGACTTCGAGCACCTGGGCTCAGAAATAAAGTCACCGATCGACCCAAACTGGACGTAGGGCACGTTGCCTGAACCAGTATAAATCCTGTGTCATTGAGTGCTAGGCCACCTCCGATCACAACGTACAGCAAAACTACAAATATTCACTAGTTGGTCACTTTTCTATACCGACATGGTGCTACCCCTAATCTATCACATATATTATCGTTCCAAACTCGATCTCTTCTTGTATGATCGCAAATACAACGCAACATACGTATTTTCGTGACACTTATCTATTGAACATGTCGTCTTTTTATAGACTAATATTCGGCTCCATACAACATAGCCGGTCTAATCGCCGTCCTATAAAATTTACCTTTTAGCTTCTGTGGTACCCTTTTATCACATAGGACACCAGATGCTTGGCGCCACTTCATCCATCCTGCTTTGATTTTATAGCTAATATCTTCATCAATATCCCCGTCTCTCTGTAGCATTGATTCTAAATATCGAAAGGTATCCTTCCTAGGCACTACTTGATCTTCCAAACTAATATCTTCCTCCTCCCGAGTAGTAGTGCCAAAGTCACATCTCATATACTCAGTTTTAGTTCTACTGAGTCTAGAACCTTTGGACTCCAAAGTCTCCTGCCATAACTCCAGTTTCTGATTCACTCCTGTCCGGCTTTCATCAACTAGCACTACATCATCCGTGAAAAGCATACACCAAGGGATGTCCCCTTGTATGTCCCTTGTGACCTCATCCATCACTAAGACAAACAGATAAGGGCTCAAAGTTGACCCTTGATGTAGTCTTATCCTAATCAGGAAGTCATCCGTGTCTTCATCACTTGTTCGAACACTAGTCACAACATTGTTGTACATGTCCTTAATGAGCCTAACATACTTCAATGGGACTTTATGTTTGTCCAAAGCCCACCACATAACATTCCTTGGTATTTTATCATAAGCCTTCTTCAAGTCAATAAAAACTATGTGTAAGTCCTTCTTCTCCCTATACTGCTTCATAACTTGTCTTATTAAGAAAATAGCTTCCATGGTTGACCTTCCGGGCATGAAACCAGATTGGTTCATACAGACCCGCGTTATTGCTCTCAAACGATGCTCGATAACTCTCTCCCGTAGCTTTATAGTATGTCTCATCAACTTAATTCCCGAGTAATTAGTACAACTTTGAATATCTTCTTTATTTTTGTAGATCGGTACTAATATACTTCTTCTTCACTCATCAGACATCTTGTTCGATCGAAAAATATGGTTGAACAGCTTGGTTAGCCATACTATAGTTTTGTCCCCGAGGCATCTCCACACCTCGATTGGGATACCATCCGGTCCCATTGCTTTACCTCCTTTCATCCTTTTCAACGCCTCTCTGACCTCAGATTCTTGAATTCTCTGCACAAAGCGCCTATTGATGTCATCAAAAGAGTCATCCAACTGAAATGTTATATCCATATTCTCACCATTGAACAATTTATCATAATACTCTTGCCATCGATGTCAGATGTCATCCTTCTCCAGCAAGAGATGCTCCCTTTCATCCTTAATGCACTTAACTTGGTTGAAGTCCCTTATCTTTCTCTCACGAACCCTAGCCATTCTATAAATGTCTTTCTCTCCTTCTTTCGTACTCAAATGTTGATAAAGATCCTCGTACGCTCTACCCTTTGCCATACTTACAACTCACTTTGCAGTCTTCTTTGCCACCTTCTACTTCTCTATGTTGTCCACACTCCTGTCATGGTAAAGCGTCTATAGCATTCTTTCTTCTCCTTAATAGCCTTTTAGACTTTCTTGTTTCACCACCAAGTATCTTTAGCATCGCCTCCATTTTCTTTGGTTACTCCACACACCTCTGAATGTTGGTTGCCATTTTCTTCCACATGTTGTTTATGTCCTCTTCTTCCTTTCAAGAGCCCTCTTTGATAACTATTTCTCTGAATACCTCTGACGTCTCCCCTTTCAGTTTCCACCACTTTGTTCTTTCAATCTTAGCTTGTTTATCCCGACGGGCACGCACCTAAAAACGAAAGTCTACCACCAAAAGCTTATGTTGAGAAACAACACAATCTTCTAGTATCACCTTGCAACCCAATCATGCCTGTTTGTCCTTTCTTCTTGCGAGGACAAAGTAAATCTGGTTAGAGTGTTGTCCGCTACTGAAGGTCACTAGATGAGATTCTCTCTTTCTAAAGAAAGTATTGGCTATCATCAGGTCAAAAGCTACCGCGAAGTCCAGAACTTCTCCCCCTCCTGATTCCTAATACCATACCCAAAACCTCTATGAACTGCCTCGAAACTTGCGCTTGTAGTACATACATGTCCATTAAGATCTCCTTTTATAAAAAACTTCTCCCTACTAGGTATAGCTTTAATCAGACCATCCGAGTCTTTCCAGAACTGTCTCTTAGCATTCTCGTCGAGGCCTACTTGGGGCATACGCACTAATTATGTTCAAGACCATATCACCAACGACAAGCTTGACTAAGATAATACTATCTCCTTGTCTTCTCACTCCCACCACACCATTCTTAAGGCTCTTATCAATCAAAACTCCTACTCTATTTTTATTCGTGACTGTCCCTGTGTACCAAAGCTTGAAACCTGTACTGTCCACCTCCTTCGTCTTCTTACCCTTCCATTTAGTCTCTTGAACGCATAATATATTTACACGTCTTCTAGTCACGGTATCAACTAATTCTCTTAATTTACCTATAAGCGACCCTACATTCCAACTATCTAAACGAATCCTAGTTGATTCGACTAGCTTTCTTACTCTTCACATCCGTCGACTCAGATGTGAACCCTTGCTCATTTTTTACTACACTCGGGCGCCGATATAGCGCGGCACTAAGGAAGCGACAACCCGATCCTTGCTCACTTGACACCATACCCAGATCACGACACGACGCGTCACCAAGGGGGTGCCGACCCGGCCCTTGCCCATTTAACACCATACCCGAGTTCCGATATGGCGCGTCGCTAAGAGGGTTACGTCACAACGGTTTTCTTTCGGGTTTCATCTCCATTAGAATGGCTAGATTTAACGTTGGCTCACCACGTCTATCATATCTTTTCTCCTTTACCAGTGCTTAGGATCTGCTATGTTGAGACAACATAGACAGAGTTATTTTCTATATTTATAATTATTTAAAAAATTGACTTGTTAAGAAATGAGATTACATTAACTTTGGGACGGAGGAGTATTCGTTCAAACAGACTCTGTTTGATGGAAGTTTTGCATTTCTGATACATCGTGTGCATTCGCTTGGTTTGTGCCATTGTGTGTGTGACCCTTTGACACGAGGGTCTGAATTCTTGGAAGACAAGACTCGAGAGCCACAAACATACGCCCCTTTTCGACCTATTCCACTTCACAACTTCCTTCATCAGACACCGAAACCTCCAACTCCCGCATCGCATCGAACCCTCCGGCCTCCAAGCGAATTCCTCCTCTCCTCTCCTCTCCTTCCGGCGCGAATTCAACCGCCCGCAAAACCCTGGGCCGATGCGGCCGATCCGGCTACCCGAGCCGCCGGGCGTCGACGGCATGGAGACGCCCGATATCTTCTCTGGCAGCGGCACTGGCGGCGCCACCGTCGTTCGCCGCGCCGTCCTCATCGGCAACGGCTCCACCGGCGCAGAGAACCAGTGTCTCGGCCTCGCCCGCGCCCTCGGCCTTGCCGACAACCTCACCCTCTACGTCAGTTCCTCTCCTTTACTCCCCCCCCGCCCCCCCCCCCCCGTAGTACCTACCATTCCCGTTTTACGCATTTCTGTTCTGTTCTGTTGCTGCAACGGGATGACACGAATGGAAACTCCGTTTCGATTGCTAGTGTAGTTGCGCCCGACCGTCGCAAAATTTAATGATTTTCTGGGTTAATTTTGCTTTTGGGGGCTTGGCTTGCAGCGTGTCACGAGGCCGAGAGGAGGGATCAATGAGTGGCTGCACTTTCTCCCCATTTCCATGCACAAGTTTATAGACCAAGTGCTCAGGCAGTTCTTCCGCAACACGAGGTTCGCGATAGTGATTCAGGGGAGGAAGCCGTACCGTGTCCTGAATGGCGGATCGGTTGGGTTGTCTGCAGTTCTGGAAGCAGACGTCAGGAAGATTGTTACTGTGGCTCGTGGTACATATGAGAAGTAAGTCCCTACTACTGCTGTAGCATTTCTCAGTTGCTTCCTTCTATAAACTTATGCACCAGTCTACCGACTTTTAAGTTTTGACCATTACTCATGCTAAGGGGCCCCGAAAGAATTGACTAGTTCATGAATTTTGCTCATTGGCCAATCAGAAATGTTAACCTTATTTATTGCACTATGCTGGCCCTTTTTGGTGTATCATTTTGTTTGCCGTCTTAGGAGCTGCTCACATATTGTGATCATTGGACCTTGACATTTATGCAACGCACACACCTTTTGTGAATACATGATTCTGTTCAGTATGCTTAAAGGAGGAAACATTGGAACATGGCATATGAGGCACAGTTGTTTGCGATATACATAATTGAGTTCAAAAGCCAATTACTTTATGAGCATCTTGAAACTGCACAAAATAAATATTATGAAATGAGTCACCTGACAATAACATACAAGAGACTGTTTTCTTTCTATTTTTCAAACAAGAAGTCGAACCCAGTAAACAATTACATCCAAAGGAATGTTCTAGTGGGGGCTTAAGCTAGAGCTGCTCCTTCTATCACATTGGACTCTAATAGTAAGAGATGGGCCTTCTTGTATGATCTCTGCATCACCGGGAATGCAGGAAAAGCTTCTTCTCACCCAGAGTTCCTATCAGCTTAAGCCTGTTAGTTACTTCCTTTAGTTGTCCAGGTTGTCCCACTGTTTTTTGTTGGATGTTGGTCCCTCTCTGCCCTGCACAGGTAAGCAACCAGCTTACCAGCACACTCACTCACTATGTCTTGAGGTAGAAGAAGGGGTTGAGCTCAAGAGCACACAGCATACGCACCAGCTCTGAACTAGAGCTCTGAAGACTGAATGTGGCAACTGAACTGATCTGCTGTATTGCCTTGGCATAGTATATATACAGGTGTTAGTACCTCTACCAGGTACATAGTTGTTGGTGAGTACACCAACTACCTACTCCTAAGGTACAAAGCTTAGCTCAGCCATCTCTACACTATATGGCTGAAGTAAGCCACTACTACCATGGCCTATTGCCTTACTGCCACAGCAGCAGGGAGTGGACAACCGAGCTGACCAGCTCCAACTCCTAATCTGCAGCCAAGGGAGAAGTGGGGAGCAGCATATTATGTCTTACAATTCTTCCCTTAATCCTACTGCTAACCCGATGCCTTGACCTCATCCATACCAATCATCTTCCTCAGCTCCATGAACCGTAGGCGCCCGAGTGACTTGGTGAGGATGTCAGCGAGCTGTCTGCCAGTCTTGACAAACTTGATGGCGATCTGCCCTCCATCGACGCAGTCCCAGAGGAAGTGGAACTTGATGTCGATGTGCTTGCTCCGGTCGTGGAGGACAAGGTTCTTGGCGAGGGCGGGCTGATTGTCCACCATCAGAGCTGGCGGGTGAGCTTCCTTGCCGGTCAGCTCGTCAAGCAGCCGGCGCAGCCAGACAGCTTGGCACGCCGCCGTGGCCGCTGCGACATACTCCGCCTCACATGTCGACAGCGCCACGATCTTTTGCTTCAGCAACTGCCAAGCAATGGGAGCCACTCCAAGGAAGGCGAGCACGCCAGAGGTGCTCCGTCGCCCATCGATGTTGCCCGCCATGTCTGCATCGCTGAAGACAGTGAGCTCAGGCTCACCTTCCTTTGTTTTGGGGGGTGCCTCACTAAAGACCGTGAGGCGCAGCCCACCCTTTCCGCCATGCTTGGGGAAGATGATTGCTTGATCGAGCGTCCCCTTGACGTAGCGCAGCACCCTCTTCACCGCCGTCCAATGATCCTCCCGCGGGTCCTGCATGAACCGGCTGATGTACCCGACCGCGAACGCGGTGTCCGGCCGAGTATGCGTGAGGTAGCGCAGCCCACCGACGATGCTTCGGTAGCGCGCCGCGTCCACCTTCGCCGCCGTGCTATGCTTGGACAGCTTCAGCCGCTCTTCCATTGGAGTCGCGCACGGCTTGCACTCCGCCATGCCGCCGCGCTCCAGCAGTTTCTTCGCGTAGGCGCGTTGGCCCAAGGAGATGCTCTGTTTCCCCTGCCTCACCTTGATGCCGAGGTAGTAGGAGAGCGCGCCGAGATCGCTCATCTGGAAACGAGCCGCCATCTCGCGCTTGAAGCCGTCGATGTCCTCTGCTCGTGCTCCGGTGACGATCAAATTGTCCATGTACACGCCGACGACGAGCTCCTCCTTCCCCCGTCGCCGCATGTAGAGCGCGTGCTTTGTGGCGCAGCGGGTGAACCCAAGCTCGCCCAAGGTGGCGTCGAGCTTGGCATTCCACGCCTGCGGGGCCTGCCGGAGCCCATAGAGCGCCTTGCGCAGCCTGAGCACCTTGTGCTCTGCTCCCTTGACGGCGAAGCCCGGAGCTTGCTTGACAAAGACCGTCTTCGCGAGCTCGCCATTGAGGAACGCTGACTTGACGTCGAGGTGGTGGACGCGCCAATCCTTTGCCGCTGCCTTGGCCAGCAGCAGGCGGACGGACTCCATGCGCGCCACCGGAGCAAAGACCTCCTCGAAGTCGATGCCCTCGGGCTGGATGAAGCCGCCGACGATGAGCCGTGCCTTGTACTTGACGATGGCGCCGCGCTCGTCCCGCTTCACCTTGTAGACCCATTTGAGCTCAATCGGCCGGCAGTCAGCCAGCAGATCAACCAGCTCCCATGTCCCATTGTCCTCGATCGCCTTCATCTCCTCCAGCATCGCCCGCCGCCAATTGGCGTCGCGCTCAGCCACCACGAACGTGGGTGGCTCCTCCGCGCTGACGAGAAGCAGCTCTGGATCGTCGAGGATGCGAGTGGCCAGCCCAGGTGCTCCCCCGTCGCCGACGATGTTGTCCACTTGGCGGAAACGCACCTCTTTGCCCTCGTGGAAAGCGTCCATGTACTCGTCGATGTCGGTGGGCGGGGAAGTGAACTCGAGCGGAGGTGTCCCCTATCCTGCCGAAGCAGGGGACTGAGGTGGAGGCGAGTGCGCCGCTGCCGGTGGAGATTGTTCGCCCGCGCCCGTCATGGCCGGACTTGGCAGCTCCTCGGCCGCCTCAGCTGCCGGACCTGGCCCGTCCGTAGCCTGCTCTCGAACGCCAGCATCTCCTCCTCCTTGGATCACCAGGTGTTCGACGGCAAACATGCCGCTGACGCCACCGGCTTCCCCCGTGCACGAATCCTCCCAATCCTAGGCCGCCATCTTGTTGAACACCACATCCCTGTAGATCACGACCGTGCCTCCCTTGGGATTGTAGAGCCGATAGGCCTTGCTACCTTCCTCATAGCCTAGGAGCACCATGGGTGTACTCCTGTCCTCCAGCTTGCCGAGGTGAGGCTTAATGTTCTTCACATGGCCGACGCAGCCGAACGTTCTGAGGAACGAAACGTTCGGCTTGCGCTTGTGCCTTGCCTCGAATGACGTCTTGCCCTTCAAGGCCTTGGTGGGCGCGCGGTTGAGGATGAACACCTCCGTGGTCACCGCCTCGCCCCAGAACTCCGCCAGCATCTTTTTGGCCTTCATCATCGACCTCGCCATGCCGACCACCGTCTAGTTCCGCCGCTCCACCACGCCATTCTGTGCGGCATGTACGGCGCGATGTGGTGGCGCAACACCCCTTGATCTGCGCAGTACGCGGCGAGCTCCACCGAGGTGAACTCGCCGCCGCGATCCATCCTCAGCACGCGCAGCTTCTTCCCGCTCTCGGTCTCTGCATGCGCCTTGAACCTCTTGATCGCCTCCGCCGCCTTGCCCTTGCTCGTCAGGAGCTGCAGCCACATGTAGCGGCTGCAATCATCCACGAGCAGGATGAAGTACTTGCGCCCGCCGTGCGTTGCCGGCGTGATTGGCTCGCAGAGGTCACCATGGACCAGCTCGAGGGCCTCTGCTGCGCGGTACTTCGCCGTCTTCGGGAACGGCAACCTCATCTGTTTTCCGGCCAGGCAGCTGTCACATAGCTCGCCTGCGTGCTCGATGTGAGGCAGCCTCAGGACCATCTTCTCCAGCTTGCCGAGGGCGTCGAAGCTGAGATGGACGAACCTGGCGTGCCACAGCCACGGCTCCTCCGTGCGCCGCGCCACCAGGCAGATGGGCTGCTCCACCTTCAAGTCGAGCAGGTACAGCCGGTTCCGGGACCTCTTCACCTTGGCGAGAAGCCGCTGCTCCCGGTCCCTGATCCTGAGGACGCCGTCCTTGATCAGCACCTCGCTCCCGCACTCATCTAGCTGCCCAATGCTGATGATGCTTGAACGCAGCTACGGGATGTAATACAAATCCTTCAGGGCGCGGTGCTCGCCATTCTGGCACCTGAAGATGATGGTGCCGCGCCCTCGGATCGCCACCCTTGAGCCGTCGCCAAACTTCACCGTGCAGGTCACGTTCCCGTTGAGCTCGGAGAAGGCCGCTTGGAGCCCGTCATGTGGTTGCTGGCCCCGGAGTCCAGGTACCACCTCTGCTTCTTCTCGCTGCCCACACATCCGATATGGACTTGGGCGCGCGGCTCGTCGTGGTCGACAGCCTTAAGAGTCTTCCCCTGCTCCGCCATCGCCACCTCCTTTGCTTTCTCCTCTGCTTCGAGGTCGTGCAGGGCACAGAATGACACCATCAGGAGAGTGGCCTCATCCTCATCATCAGCCTGTCGCCTCAGCCTTCTTCTCCTGCTTGCGGCTTGGGCACTCCTTCGCCCAGTGGTCCGTCTTCCCGCAGCGCCGGCAGGCGTTGGGGTCGACCTTCTTCTTCTTCTCCGAAGAAGCCTTGCCACGGCGCTTGCCGTCGCAACCGTAGCTGGAGGAGGCTACCCCGGACTTCTTCTCCTTCATCCGGGCAGATCACTCATTCTCTGTCAGCAGCAGCTTGCCGCTATCCGTCGTTGTCGTGGCCTGCTCCATGCGCTCGTCCACCGCCTGTAGACGACCGGTCACATCCTTAATGGTAAGGGTGGACAAGTCTAGCATCGTCTCTATGGAGAGAGCGATCTGGATGTACTTCACCGGCACGGAGAGGAGGTACTTGGAGATCGCTTGCTCGTCGTTGACGGTGACGCCGTAGCTCCCCAGCTTGCTGATGAGCGACTGCAGGCGGAGGGAGAAGTCCTCCACTGATTCACCATCGCGGAACTTGAGGTTGGCGTACTCCTGCTTCCGCAGCTGGGCCATCGCCTTCTTTGCGCGGTCGGAACCGACGCCCATCGCTGCAATGGCCTCCCACACCTCCTTAGCAGACTTCTTCGCCCCCAACGGCTCCCTATACTCCGCTGGCACGGCTGCGAGGATAGCCTCCATCGCTGACATGTCGTCTTCTTCGTTGTCGGTGCCCTTGTCAATGGCATTCCAAAGTCGTCGGGCTCTGAGCTTGATCTTCATGGTCACTGCCCACTGGCTATAGTTGGTGCGAGTCAGCGTCGGCCAACTGGCGCCGCTGACCTCCCGCACCGCGCGCACAACGACCTCCTGTTGTGGCTAGGCAGCCCCAGCAGCGCCGCTGCTGTTGCCCGTCTCCGAGCCATGATCACCCGCCATCGCCAGCGGTTAGTCCGGCGACGCAGCTCTACGGCTTTGATACCACTTGTTGGTCCCTTGCTGCCCTGCACAGGTAAGCAACCAGCTTACCAGCACACTCACTATGGCTAGAGGTAGAAGAAGGGGTTGAGCTCAAGAGCACACACAACACACGCACCAACTCTGAACCAGAGCTCTAAAGACTGAATGTGGCAACTGAACTGATCTACTGCATTGCCTTGACTTAGTGTATATACAGGTGCTAGTACCTCTACCAGGTACATAGTTGTTGGTGAGTACACCAACTACCTACTCCTAAGGTACAATGCTTAATGCTTAGCTCAGCCATCTCTACACTACATGACTATAGTAAGCCACTATTACCATGGCCTATTGCCTTACTGCTACAGCAGTAGGGAGTGGACAGCCGAGCTGACCAGCTCCAACTCCTAATCTGCAGCCAAGGGAGAGGTGGGGAGCAGCAGATTATGTCTTACGTTGGAGAGATAGAATGGAGTGCTTTATGAAATTCGATCTCGTTCGAATAATATTCATTTGGCTGGTCATTTTTGCTGTTATAGACCATTGTATCACAATGGTGTTACTGGCTGTCACTTATGAGTGCATCTGTGATGCTCGACTGGAGCAAAGGGCCTCCAAGAGCTTCTGGTTGTTTTGTTTCCAGTTTTTATTCAGTGCTCTTCTAGAGTCGTGTGGGTGTGTGTGTTATTGGGGATTTCTTCCCTGTATTTCAAACATTTCTTCTTAATGAAATGATACGCAGTTCTCTCGTGTGTTTGATAAAAAAACCCATTGTATAATCATATGTTCTATAACTTTATGGTTGTTGTGTGTGGCCTTGCCAGGGTGTGCCCCCGTAGAAAATCTAAGTTCTTGTCTTAACATATGTATTGCTTGTGGGTTGGTTGTCAGGTTTTGTAACTTCCTCAAAATCAGGCAGTCCTACTGGCTTTTGAATAATATGCTAAGATGTGAACATAACATTATGACAATTAATTCTTCTTCCAGGGAAGGTCCGACATTAGTCGTTGCTTGTGGCTGGGACACCATATCATATTCAAGCTTGATAAGGAAAATAGCTTCAGATAATGTGTTTGTCATCCAGGTAGTATTCATACCTAATCTGCTGACTTTCACTGTACTCGTATCTGCTAATACAGTAGATCCACACAATAAACTTGCAAATTTTAATCTGATTCTTGTAATGTGTGCTGTTTTTATTTCAGATCCAGCACCCACGGTCTCGCCTTGATAGGTTTGATTTGGTGGTGACTCCTCGCCATGATTACTATGCTTTAACCGCTAGTGGACAACAAGAAATTCCACGCCTGTTCCGCAGATGGATTACTCCACAGGAACCGCCCAGGAGCAATGTGGTATGCTGCCTTTTTCATACTCATAGTTTTCAAGTAACTTGCACAGTGGTGGCATGCTGATTCTGAATTTTGAATAACCAGGTACTTACTGTTGGTGCACTACACCAGGCTGATTCTGCTGCGCTACGGCTTGCTGCTATAGCCTGGCACGATGAACTTGCCCCTTTGCCTAAGCCGTTGCTAATTGTCAACATTGGGGGCCCCACCAGTAATACTCTGTCTCCTGTGCATGTTTTTGCATAGTTCTGTTTTGAGTTTTCTGCAGAGTAAATCTAGAGTCTAGACATTATGCCAGTTGTTGCTCTCAAACAGGGATGCTGTCAGTGTGGCTTGCCTAGCGCATAGTTGCATATAACGAGTGAATGTATTATTTCCTTTACTGATTGGATAGCTTTCCTTTATTTTGATATCATATTGGATAGGCTTGCTTGTAGTATTATGATCCTAATAAGGATTAATTTGTAATGAACTGCAGAAGAATAGTATTCTATTCCAAATTATAAAACATTTTTAGCTTTTCTAGATACATTGCTTTTACTATGCATCTAGGCATAGTGTATATCGAAGTGCATAGCAAAAGCTATGAATCTAGAAAAGCCAAAACGTCTTTTAATTTGGAATGGATGGAGTAGTTTCTTAGTATCTGCTAGTGTTGTATTGTACCAATTGATTATTAGACTTGCAAAAAGTATGACAATGGAAATATCATCCTTTTAGGCTGATTAATATGGCATTGTTCATTGATTTAGATATTCCATCTATTCATGTTATCCTGGACTTCATCTCACCAATAGAAAAAAACAATTATAGATCCCAAATATCTGCTCTATGTCCAATTTAACAAAAGAACTACATGTAATCCCATTGCCACCCAAGGGCCCAACAAGTTAACCCTGGCCTCAAACTGCGTGGTTATGTGAAAAGGGCAAAAGAGACAGGCATCCAATGGAGTGCAGAAATAAGAATAGGTCTTTCATTACTCAAAAGCAAATTCTCTTATTTTGTTTCATTGTTTTTTGTGAACCTTAGTTAACATGAACAGTGCAGCATAACAGCGCATCATTTTCCCTCCCAAAGTCCTTAGCAAACCCATACACAAGTCAACTTAGGTCAATCGATCCAGGGTGCAGTTTGCCCTGTAGCAAATCTGGCAGGTAGAGAACAAGTGCATTGCCATTTTCTATACATGCTATGAGGTACTGTCAACTATTTTAGACTTTTCCCTTTCCCAACTTGCATACTTACTGGCCTTTAGCCATTCCAATTTTCACATCTTATTCTTTGGATACCATTTCCAAATGTGTTGAATTATTTGTTAATTGCTTTTCATACTCAGATACACGATGATCTTTCTAATGTGTTTTTTCCCCTTTAAATGTTCAGGGAATTGTAAATATGGTGTAGATCTTGCCAAGCAGCTCATAACTTCTCTGTATAATGTGCTAGATAGCTGTGGGAGTGTCAGAATCTCATTCTCTCGGAGAACACCATGGAAGGTATGGTATTTGGCAGTTTTTTCTATAATACAAGTTGGTAGGCTTGACAGTTCAACTGTCTGCTTGCAGGTCGCTGATATTGTATTCAAAGAATTTGCTGGACATCCTAAGGTCTATATTTGGAATGGTGAAGGTAGAATCTGAAGACTAGCTCTAAGTTGTTCAGTATTTATGCTTTTTGCTCAACTTGTTGAACTAGCAACTATGTTTACTTCTGCAGAACCTAATCCTCACATGGGACATCTTGCATGGGCTGATGCTTTTGTCATAACAGCAGACTCGATAAGTATGTTAAGTGAGGCATGCAGCACAGGGTAAGTTGTTTTCTTATTGGAACGACTTGCACATTGCAACCTTTTTATGAAGCTTCATGAGTGTGACTAGCTTCAAATTACCATCGCTACAGGAAACCTGTTTATGTTGTTGGGACCGAACACTGTAAATGGAAGTTTTCAGCTTTTCACAAGACTCTACGGGAGCGAGGGGTTGTTCGTCCGTTCACTGGATTGGAAGATGTAAGTTTTTTCAATATTTCTACTAATGATAATCTGTTTGGAGTGACCACTTTGATACTATGAGCAGATTTTGTTTGAGTATGCTATCCCATTCAAACTAAAGTTTTAGTGCCGATCATTTTACTTTATACATAATACTGGACTTTTCCCCATATATGCCAACTTTGATCCTAACTCCTAAACAATTTTTCTGTGCTTGTGAACATCCGTAAGGGCACTCCTAATGCAAAAGCCATCATAGTTTCTATAGACATTACTTGTACTGCCATCTAAGCGTTTTGCTGATGTGGCAAGGTAGTTATTGAAGAGAGATAGCAAAAATCATAGAAACCGGGTCTAAGTTAGAAACCATGTCTACACGAGAAACAAGACATGAAGGGATGTGATTGGTATAGAATGGAGAGAGAATGTATGTGATTGGATAAAAAATTGTTCTGTAGAAACTATCCATTAAGAGCATGGTTTCTATATGTAGTGTCTATGAAATTAATAAGTATAGAAACTACATGTAGTTTTTAGCATTGGGGCTGCCCTAATAGCTTCTCATGCACAAATAGTTATCTACATATATATGGCAGTGCAAATGCTGTATATTTACTCTTGGCATCATTTATAGTTCCTGTGGTAAATACCACACTATTCTAATTGTTCTTGTGAAAATTTCATCTAAATACATTAGAAATATCTAGTTGGTGCATAAATTATTATGAATTGGAAGTGTGAGTTCTACAGCATATCGGTACTCGATTGTTCTGCATCGTGTAGCTTGCCCCCACCATATAGAAGATTTTAGTATATACTGGTTGAATGATCAAAATGAACAAGACAAATCTGTTTTATTAGGTGAGATTTCCTTGAAGCTCAGATGGATGTACTTGCACAGCTTATCACTTGACTTTCCCTTGTAGATTTCAAATAGCTGGAGCTACCCTCCCCTAAATGACGCCATTGAAGTAGCTACTCGTGTTCGTGAAGTGATTGCAGAACGAGGGTGGACAGTGGGGGGATGATAGTGATCATAAGGAGCCCTGTATTATTTTGTCAACTTTGGTTCAGAGAATGATATATATGGTAAACTATAGAGTTTGGTTAGCACCACCGTGGATTCGGTTTGTCGTTTGGAAGAAGGAAAGAATAACATAGCCATGGAATGGCCTGTACAAAAGCTGACCCTCTCTTTGGTGGTATACCCCCAAGCCAATTTTTTGAGTAACTGCACGGCTCCGGGAGATGTTTTTTGTTTGGCTACTGGCAACATGTTGCCTGATGTAAATTTAACGCTGCTAGAAGGAATTGGAGTAGATAGAGTTGGTAATGTGAAAATTTGAAAGCTGACAGCAAGTCAGGTGACGTTTCGGGGTGTTGTATGGTTGTATGCTTATGACTTCACCCAGTTTTGGTTAAATTTGTGTATGATGAAACATGCAGAGCCCATCAGCTTTTGCCAAGACTGATGTCTTTAGTAGATTTTTTGCTGTATATGGCAGAACTCGGATGCCCTTGGCTTCTGTTGCATGCCGGAATTGAGCACACCGATCAGCTATGCTGCCTCTTTGCATTCTTATCTGGCTGCATGTAGCAGCAGCTCGCAACCTGCAGCTACTAAATACCTGATACATTTTTTAGTACATTTCTACATTATATGCTAACTGGGATGTATTCTACTTGTTACGGTGAGACGAGTGTCTGCGCACTTAATTCATGAACAAATTTCCATTTGAAACCAGCATTGTTATGCTTGCATAGGTTGCCCGACATGTTTACTGACCAAGAGAAAGAGGCTTTGTTATGCCTGCATGGTTGCCCAACATGTACTGAGTACTAACCAAGCGAAAGAGGCTGTGCAAAACGTACCTTCCTGTCCAGCTTTTGAAACGAACGTCAAGGCGAGACCGTGAGGCAGGGTTCAGAGCATCAGTTTGGAGAATTTCTGCATCGGCCAGGAGGTTTTGTACCAATTCCCATGCTTTGAACTTTGAAGCTATACCCTGATACCCACTATATACTGATATGTTACACGTTCGGTTTGAAAGAGTCTCGCAGGGCGGGGTATAACATATAATTGTCCTGTTTGTTTGGGCTTATTTGGCTTATAAGTCATGGCTGAAAGTATTGTTGGTTGGTTTGGTGTGAGAGAAAAATACTGTTCGTTGGTTGATAAACCATGACTTATAAGCCAAATACGACCAAGCGAATAGGCTGAATACTTGCACGTCGACTCTACCAGGATCGTGAAATAGAAATACAAGTACTATACTAGTATTTTGACCATGATGCCGAATTGACTGTCCGATCCCTTTGGGGTCTGCAAATCAACTGTGTCCACCAAAAAATGGTCAGTTCTTGTGGCTGGCGCCCTTTGTTTCATCGTCAGGTCGCAAAGAAGCAAATGCATTGAGCGGGATTTAGGTGGCGATTGCGGTAGTGTATGTGTATACGTTGCAAATAAAAGACAAGTATACGCAGCACGATTGGTCTAGTTTGGAGATAAGCAACGGGAGGACCCAGCCTTGTTGGAATTATTACAACTGTGCTTGACCGGTGCAAGGTCGTCGACAGCTCGAGTAGCCGAGTGACTCCAAGTCACAGGTCGTCGCACAGCACACCATGCAAGGGGGGAACGCGATTGCGATTTGACAGCACAGCTGAGCCATTGCTTCTTTCTTTCCTAGGAATTACTATACATCTGTCAACAGATTTATATGACCTATATTTATCAAATTTGTTATCCATTAGATGTAAAACCAAAGCTGTGGATCTCTTTCTCTAAGCCTTATCCCTTTCCGCGTTGCTCACCATTGATGAGCGCTCATCAATGCCCCTGAGATCAGGGCACGACAGTGGCAAAGCTGGAAACTTTTAGAAGCCAAGCAATTTTTATTTTATAAAAATATTTAACTAAACATAGTGTTGCTATCTAGTATAAATAAAATTATTTTCTTTTTATATTTTAATTAATTAGCTAGGATGTTGCATATAGCACCAATAATACATAATAATCACTTATGGTTATCCTATACGTTTAAACGGGCACCTATCGTTTAGCTATTTAATCGGGTTAAATAGCCATTTAGACAAACTAAACCATGATTAAATAGGATAAACGGCTAATTAAACGAACACGAAAAGCCAGTGTGTGCATTTACACAGGTGTAACTGGGCTAAATGGCCGTGTAGGCGAACAGTGCAAAGTCTTTGTCACGGCATCGACTAAACTTTTGTTGGACAGTGGGTACCGGATATATATATATATATATATATATATATATATATATATATATACACACACACACTACCATATATCTCACTCAAATGTAGGCAAGAGCCAAAATTCACCGGCTAAGAGCATCCTCAACAATTGAGCAAGCGTACTAGCTCTATTTTGAACACATAATTTTAAGTTGAACATGAGAGACAAGCACTCCAACAATTTTACTACTTTAGATAAGTTTATATAATTTGGCCGAAACATTATAACATATCAATAATGGTAGTTCAACTCTAAGCACTCTATTTTCTTTGTAAAACAAATACAACATCATAGAGATTATATAGTATTTTAACTGCTACATTGGTACTCCCTCTGTCCATAAATGATAATAATATTCGACCAGAGAGAAATTCAACCTTTATAATTGTTGACTAACAATTAGTCAAATTATACATAAGTTTAGAGCATAAAACTTACATCAATAGATTTATGTTCAAGTGCCTCTGAGATGACATTGATGTGTTTAACAATTAACTAAATATTATAAGAGAAATTAAGAGTCAAAATCTACTGGTGAAATATAATTATTATTTATAGGACAGGAGTATTGCATTTTGAAAAATGAATAGTTAGTTGTACATACTAACTTTATAGGCAGTGCTGAAACAGGTTGATGAGCTAGTATAAAAAATGATGAAATAACCAAAATAAAAATGGTTGAGGCTGTCTTCAATAGGAGATCCATTACGGAACCCAAACCCAAAATAGGTCTCCAATACAATACCTATAGCCTCCAACATAGTACATATATGAAAGATCCATTTTAGGTGCCAGGAGAGGCATAACCCAAATCTGAGTATTCTCTCTCCTGGAGACCCATTTGCAGAAAGAGTTGTTTTTCTGGGTCTTGTTATTGGAGAAGACAAAAATAGATATTGAACCCTTTGCCTATAGCGCAATTCAAAGGACGAATGAGTCTTGTATTTTAGGCCGTGGTTGCTGGAGACGGTCTGACGTAGTACTACTACTAAAGAAATGCAGTCTGCTGTCAAATTGGACGTTTCGTTTTGAAACGGTCATCTGGAACGCGGGAAGTGTAATCAGGGTGTTCGGCTGGTCATGTTATGAATTGTTTCAGCTTGTTTCAGTTTATTTTCTTTCATAGAATATTAAATCATTCGAAACCATCTAAAATCTACGATGCAGTCTACCAGCCAAACACGCTGAATAATATTACACGTTGACACTCATCAGGAAAGCGAAATTGCACTTCGACGGTGATGCAGTATTGACTGTGCGATCTTTTATTTTTCCTGCCACGACTGATCAAAAGACCGGGAACCTTTCGGATCTGTACGTGTGCCCCCGAGAAGTCTGAGCTTTCAGGTTTCAAACTTCACAGGTTTTAACAGGTTTGAGACCTCTCTAGAACGTATGGATTTCACTGAAACTTCGCAAGAATCAATTTAGTGCCCACATGACTGAAGAAGAAATGTATAAAATTTCGAAAAAAGAAGAGACAGATAGAGTTACATGGCTTTGTCTCTTTGGTTTCACTGGAAAATTTGTTGTACATGCTGTATCACCAAATTTAGTGCCTAAATTGTAACCAAATTGAAAAGAAAGAGAACTCTCCCAGAGGTATTTACATGATGCTACGAACTCCTAAATAACGTTGAGGATGAGATGCATCGGCAGAACAGTAGCTGTAGCTCTACCGGAGCACGACGGTGGCGATGAAGCTAAGAACGGCAACGGCACTGACGGCGGAGCAGCAGAGATCGACGAGCACCTCCTTCCTGGCCTTGGACTCCTTCCTGCCCCGCTTGCTCCTCACGAAGTCCTCGTACCTCCGCTTGGCCGCCTCCTCTTGCTCCGCCCCACCCTTCCTCGGCCCCGCCATGGCCGCCGCGAGCAGCCGCAGGGCGCCTTCGCCGCTGACCGCGGCGCCATCGGCGTCCTCGACGGTAAGGCTGATCTCCCGGACGTGCCCCGTCTCGTGGGAGCAGGTGACGGTGGCCTCGAACTTGCAGCCGCCGAGCACGACCGCGTAGCGCACCAGCGTGTCGCCCGTGTACCAGTGCCTGTCCACGGCGACGGGGCGGCGGCTGGACACGTTCACGGCGCGGCCGCTGGCGGGGTCGATCGCGACCCAGCTGAGCTCCAGCTCCGCCGGGGCAGGCACGGCGGCGGCGGCGGCGCGGCCGATGATGGGCACGGCACCGGCGGGGCCGCTCTTGCACTCCACGGCGTCGACGCAGAACGGCGAGGTGAGGAACCACGAGGACGACGTGGAGGTCTCCACGACGCGGGAGAGCAGCGGCTCCCCGCGGTGGTAGACGTCCACGGCGGAGACGAGCTCGCTGGGGACGGGGACGGGGACGGGGGCGGGGAGGTGCTCAGCCGAGGAGGCATCGCACGGGAACGGGAAGGCGTCGGCGAAGAGGCGCTGCGGAGAGACGGCGGAGGAGGAGGAGGAGAGGAGGAGGTCTGGGCGCGCGGCCAGCGACGGCCAGCGCGCGAGGCAGAGCGCGCGCCACGTCTCCGGGTCCGCGGCGAGCGCTCGGAGGCCCGCGGTCGCGCAGCTGGCGGCGGCCAGGGAAGGCCCGTCGAGGCGGCGCAGCGCGCAGGCCAGCACGTCGGCGGGAAGGTCCTCCACGGTGATGGTGCTCCTCGCCATGCTCTGAACGGGCCCTGCCCTGCGCTGCGCTTCAACGGCGGTGCAAGCTCGACGGGTCGAGTGACTCCAAGCCACAGGTCGCGCAACACAACACTCCAAGGCTCTCCTGCTCCAGGCTAGTGACAATGACAAGCGGGCAGCGGGAACGGGACGGCGATATGGCAGCGCAGCGAGATGCTCGTCCTTTAATAGGGCCCGGGGATGGGGCCGGGCGCGCGGTTTGTTTATGGCCACGATACCGTGCGGCAGCGTCGTGCCGTGCCGTTGCTATCGGATGAATGGCCCAGGCTTCGCGAAGGCGACGACGTGACAGCCCTCACGGCCCGGGTGCCGGGGCCGGATGGGATGAGACGGGGTAGCGAGCGTGCCGGCCGTGCGGGGAACGCAGCGCGCCTGCCGCCACGGGCGGGGACGCGGGGCGCCAAGGCGCGGGGCACGGACGCTACGGGCGCCATGCGCCCGTGCCGTGTGGGCAACACGGCCGGTTCCACGTTTTTCTGCCTGTGCGCGCAATACGGCGGCGCTTCTTGCTCCGCGAACGAAACAGTCGGCACACGTCCTTTTATTTTTATTCAAAAAAATAATGGAAACAAATATGGTATATTGCCACGTTCCAGAAGACCAGAACATTTGTTTTCTTTTGCATATTGAATTGAATCTCCACGATTTTACTATGATCACGCCCTTTTCCCTGGTGCCACCGGCTAGTGCCCAAGCGGATATTCCTACCTCACAAAGATCATGCATACAGCATACACGGACGCATCGCGTGCAGTTGTGTCCCTGCTGTAATCAATCCCAGAATAGAGTACTATATATGCACAGCCGTATAATTGGTCAGACAGATATCCTAGTATATAGTACAGCTAGCAGCTCCGGCAACAAGCCTGCAGCAGGGTCATGTCAATTGCCATGTCAGCGCGATCGACAGCACAGCATGCAGAAACCAATCCATTGATCCAACTCGGGATTAGTTTAAAGGCAGGCCCGGAGACCAGATTGGTCGTACGGCCATCTCGCAATAGAGTGTATTAGGATATATCTCCTCTCTGGGTTTGGTTTCTGCTGATGCATCATGCTATGCTTATCTAGCTACTCTCGGTCGTTCTCTCGAGTTCTGATGGTTCCTGGTGCCTTTGCCGGCAACAACGCCCCTGTGACCCTGTCTCACGGGCGGGGTGGCGCCGGTCTCTTACGTGAGCACGCATGTCGGTACGTACTCGGAATTTTCTTTCATCCCTCCCGCCCGGGCTTCAAAATTTCCACAATCTATGCATTGTTTATGGAAGCGCGCAGGTTATCTTGTTGTCGGCTATGCATTTATTTAACTTATTACGATCACTCGTCATGTCAGCTGCAGCGAGAGCCAGCAGTGATCTTATGAACATTCATGCATCCAGGAAAGTGCAGTCCAGATGCACCTGTGCCTTTTCCCTGTTGGAGAACGTGAACATTCACGATAGCTGTTGCCATGGTCGTATGCACGGGCTATTCTCACACAGGACAGCCACATATGTTCTTGGTTTATGAGATTAGCACAAGAAATTTATCAACATCGTCTTCCTATATTCTTCCGCTACTACTTAATAATGTGTTTGATCCTTTCCGTGCCTGCCAATTCGTTTACAAAAGAAGCTTCGGACTCATAGTGTTCACAGATTGAGAGTGGGAGTTGAACTTGATCTAGACTGTTGAATCTCCTCTTGTTCCTAGAGTGGTCGGTTGTTCACTAGCCATGATATTGAATTGGGTTCAATACCATACCAGCCATGATATTGGAATCTCCTCTTGTTCCTAGAGATTTGATTCATTGGTTCAAAACAACATAATTTGGACCGTGGCCTATTCCAATATCATGGCTGGTATGGTATTGAACCCAATTCAATTCCATACCCTCCAATGTCGACATTATCCAAATGTGGTCTAGAGTTTTCATTTGTTATAAGTTAAACTACGCTAAGTTTGATAAAGTTTACAGAAAACAATAGTATTGTTGACACCAAATTAATCACGACAAACATAAAACATTTTGGTTTAGGACAATTCATTATTTGAGGACCGAAGGACGTATCTAAAACGAGACGTCGGAAGCCTTACGTCTTTTGTCATCGTAGCAGCCTAAACAAGGTTTGAAACTTCCAGTTTAAAAATGAGAGGTCGAACGGGTACCCTTTTATAAGGATGGTTCAAGTAGAAAACTGACCTCACACTTACAGAGTCACAGCCACAGTCTCAGATAGATTAAAGAACGGGAGTGGTTCAAACTGCAAAACATCAGCAGACAGCAGCATGAATCACGCATGCATCATCAGTTCGACATTTCTTTTCTGTGGGCGGTCCGCCATCTCTATCACAGGCCGCCATGATTAGGTACCTGCTGCGCATGTAGTAGTATCGTCTGCTCGACGACGAATCACACACACGCGCTGTCCCCATCAGCATGTGCAGCATGGAGACCGGAGATCGGGCACGGACGTCCGCTGCATACGCTATGCAATCCCATTTCTTTTCAACCTGTCCACTACCACTACCAGCTCCCGGTCGTTGCTCCTGCAGTCGACCGCAGGAGAGTATTCAGCGCAGGATGAGCATGTCGTGGTCCTCGCCGCTGGTAGTGCTGCAGTCCGACCACTAGTCATGGTTGTCGTCGTCGATTCGAGGGCCAAGGACCACGCTCGCGCCGATGCCGCAAGTGTCAGGTTCCCGTTTCCGCCATGGCCCATGGCTATCTCCCTCCAGGAGCTCGAGCTGCACCTCTATAGATTGCGCCCTGCGCCTGCGTCCTGAACGCCGCTCGCCAGAACTCGCGCCGTCGCCCGGGAATAGATGCACGGTCGAGATCTGGCCAATGGGCCATGGGGGCAAGCCAACAGCGAGCGTCAAGGCCTGTCCTCTTGAGTCTTGCGAAAGCCCGTCTGCCCGACCTGTGCAGGTTGCGCCTCTCAGGTCACGCCTCCCCCCAAGAGAAAAGAGGGGGATAGAAAGAAGAGTGAGGAGGGAGGCGGAGCTGATTTGTGGACCTCACATGTCAGGCATACAGCTAAATCTATTTATACTGACTTTATTTCGGTATCTATATAAGTATATTCTGTAAATTCATAAATCAGAACAACACGACGATATAGTAAAGACCGCTGGTACAATATAAAGTTCATTCCTGTCATGTATCCTAGAAATTTTTGACAACCCAGCCGAGATTTTTGACAGTTCACCTCGCTGACTTCGGATTGGACCTGAGAGAAAAAAAAATCCGAAAGGACAAGGCACCGAGCTAACGGAACGGAGCACGCATTCCTTCTCCCACCGTCCCACGGCCCCACCATCAGACGGCGGATTGGCGGAATCGCGGAGACCGCAACCGCACCGCACGATTCGTGGCGGAGTGCGGAGATGGTACAACGGCTGCCGTCTGATCGAAACAACCTCCCGGCGTCACGTCACGTCGCCCAAACCTGGTGTGGGTCCCCCCGCCCTCGGCCGTGCTCCTCCCCATTTTCCGCGGTTTCTTCACGTTTTCTCTTTCCTCTCCTCGCTTCTCTCCCTGCCAAGCAACCGCGCGCTTCTCGCCGGCGGCAGCTGCCGCGTGCCGCCACCGTCTCGGCGCCTCGCCGTACTAGCCCCAGAGGCTTCTCCGGTATCTGGGGAGGCGTCGCCCACGGCTTCGTCGGCCGATGAGCCGCTGCCCTGTGAGCTATCTCCTGTCTCCCAGTCTCCCCTCCTCTCTTCTCGTCTCTTTCCCCGACCCGCCCGTTCATATCGCTGCGTGGCGCGCGTCGGTCCCTGCGCCGGTGATCGTGGTGTTACCAACGGAATCTAAGTTAGTAGAGTGCCCCCCTGTGCGATAGCGTCTGCTGATTGTTCGTGTTAGCGTGCCTCAGTCCATTTTTTTAAAAAAGGATATATTAGTTGTCTTCCTTTAATCGAGCGCGATTTTGTTCCATTGCTTTTTGTAATCGTGCGCCCGCGTGTCCGAGAATTGGATTTGCCCGCGAGTTTTAGCAATTTTTACAACAGTTACACTTCCACTTCAGTAGTTCAGTTGCTTGTGGTAGGGAAATCTCAATGACTGAATGGCTGTGGAAATTTTGTCACTATCAGTTTACTGGTTGGGGTAGCTTCGAAGGGGCTTATCTTGTATGTAGCTCATTGAAACAAAAAGGAAAGGTCACGATTTCGTTTGCGAAGTTTCTATTTACTTCTCTATATTCATTTTAAAAGCACTTTGTAATATTCAGATGAATAGTGATGTCTGAATATTAATGCGTTCATTGGTGAATTTGTTTTTAGGTTTCCTCTCGTGCAATATAATGGTGTCAAGGCCTGTAGTGCTTGTCTTCCTGTTGGTGATACTCATAGTCACGTCCCAGTTTGAATGGAAGCAACAGCTTGTAAATGAGTTGGAATCTAAAGCTCACAACCAGAAACATGTTTCAAGTAGAGAAGAGCTTGTCAAGGATCAGGTGACTCATTGTGTGTATATGAATGCTTTTTAAGCAAGGCTTTTTTTATTAGTTTTAGATAGTGACAAAGTTTTGTCTACAAATTGCTTTGAGATGAAAAGGAGCTACTTGAATAGCAGGGCTCTAATAACATGCTGATTATTGCTTCCTAGACCTTATTTTCATGGTAAATATACTTCCAAGTGTTGAGACACGTTCAGTAACCTCATTTTAGATATATATATATTCTTATGTTGTTGTTTCAGCACATTACAAAGATTGTTTGGTTAGAAAGAACATTATTATGTAGTACAAGAGAATTGGAAATTTATTTGTCACCCATAGGAATGTTGCTTGAGGATTTTTTTTTAATGGCACCAGTATTCAAATTTGGCTATAACTTTATACTTGTTTCAGATAATCTTCACTCAAGAAAAGATGATTCAGAAATTGAATAATTTTATCCAGAATCTCCAGCAACAGTTGCTGCAGTGTCGTGGCAACAATAGGACAGTCAATCCTTCTGGAACTTCTTTGACATCCTATATTAGTGAGATCCAGAGGCCGCGGATGATGGATGACTGATAACGTCGTGCGGTGTGAGCTATACAGATAAAAAGATGGGATATTGACACAGAGTCATGTGGGCAGCACAGTTCACCCAGTAAAAGCAGTTATAATGTAGTATTAGCCTGCACAGAATAGTATTCGATCAGTTCCAGAGCAAAAGGAACGCTGATCCTTTGAAAACCTGTGTAATTTTATTTTCCCTTTCCTTTTTTTTTTGCTAAGAGAACTTGAATATTCTTTGTTTTATGATTGACATCTATATATATTTATAACATATAAGCTTTACATTCTATCCTCTACAGATTTTGTGACATAAAGGTGTTTTAAAAGTGTAAATTGCTCTTTAATGCGTGCTCTGGCATTAGCACTGAAACCTCTTCAAAGAGGAGAGGACTCTGCTTTGGCATATTACAGTCTCCGTTTCTCCCCATTTCACAGCATGCTGCAACTTTCTTAAAACATCATATCAGTTTTAATGCCAACAGATTTTCACTGTGTGATTCTCGCATTTATGCAGCTTTAATCTTTTTCTCAGTATTTCAAATGCTTTAATTTCAGCAGAATTTTGGACTTATGCTATTTCCTCATGAAATTCTTATTGTAAGAGTGTTTCTTGACGTGGAGGTCAGGGGTCAGGGCTAATAGATGAATGTGCAGACACCATCAGCATAGTTTGGAGCTTAATCTGTTTGATTGCCATAGTAAAGGATCTAGTGCCACATGCTTTCCGGTAATAACTTATTACTATGTTGTTAAATATATCTGGATAAATTGTCACTATATTGTATATTGAATACTGTGCCAATACTTTTCTTGTGAATCCTGGGGTTATGTACTTATGTTTGCCTTGCATACTTTAACTAAAGAAGTAAGAAAGTTGCGGACTGTTAGTATATTATTTTGGACTTCACATGGATGGGAGACTACACAATAGTTGTTTCTGAATTTTGGGATTATGTGATAATTTTGTGCCATTAATATGTACTTACATCACTTGTGGGTAGATGTTGTTGAGGGTAAGTCTTATTTAGTTCGTCCACATTACTCCCAGTACGTCAGTACTGAACTGAAATGTATTAATGCCTTTGACTAGGTCCTCTTGTCTTGTTACGCCACTCCTGTTGCGGAGCAGCAATGTTTGAAAGGGAGCTGTCGGCATGCCATCTTCTTAAGTGGTAGGCTATAACCATAATAGCCTTTTTCGTAATTTAGGGCTTGAAGCGATTGGTTTACAAGGTCTGAAGCTTGTTGAGTATCCAGGGCTGAATAGTACTTTTTGTGATGTCCTCATGATTTTTGCTAGTACTAATCTCTTGCTTTTGCAGCAGGTTGTACTATAAGGCAATGATGACCATGCCAATGAAGGGCTGGAATGCTATCTTTACAGGAAATGTAGGTAATAGCACTGTGACAAACTTATAACATCAAGATACTCCTTAAGTTTGGCACTTGGACTCTGAGTAGTGATTAATTTACACTTTATCAGTAACAATGATGTCTGAATGTTGCTTGCATCTAAGTCCACCTGTTTGCAAGGCTTTCCTGCACATTTATCTTATTTCATCTGTGCATTCACATATCCTCTATTTCTCTTGCGGTTCATGTGGCATGTACTGGGAACTGATGCTGATATATTCATTGCCTAATTACTTATCCTGGAGTCATTTTGCTGTTTTTCAAGGCAATCAGCTAGAGTTCTCGCACACTTTTATGTAACAGGCTAACAGCATCCTTGTTTCAGACTTTCAGATGTGAGACGTGGGTAAATTCCTGAGTCATGCATATCTATCCAGGATTAAACAAGGTACGCAGAATTGCAGATTCCGAAATACCTTCTCATAATCTGGAGTAATTTGCTTTTGTACGATTGGAAGCTGATTAGACATGGTTGTCACTTTGTCATGGAAGTGTTGCGCATAGAGCGGGTGTTCTGCAGATGTCCCTGTCTGGGAACCTCTGCTACAGAGCAAGTATCTGCAGAGAGAGGATAGGTCGATGGCCAAATGCTGTGCCCATCGGTAGTGATCAATCTTTTCAATCTGTGCTCCATTATGTTCATTTGGATTTAAGATGCAAGAGTCTCTATCTCCCTGCAGTAGTTTGGTGCATGTGCCCTGTACGACATTACGTTGTAACATTAGCATCTGGCGTTGGTTGAGCAGTAGTGCATCTGCTTCTTCTAGTTCGTGCACTGTGCAACTGTAGAAGCCTATAAGCAGTAGAGTGAGTTGCTGTTGTTTAGCACTTAGCTGGAAATGAACGCTCATTTCCAAATCATGGTTTGCCTTGGTTTTATCCTAAATAAAACTTTCTTAACATTGAAGTCATAGAAAAATACACCAACATCAGATTAGTTTTGCTAAATTCTCCATGAAATATGTTTTAGTAATGGATTTATTTAAAATTGTATATGGTAACATATTTTTTTACAAGCTTGGTCAAAACTAGATAAGTTTAACCTAGGATAAAGCTAAACTGAACTACAATTTGAACGAAGAATGAAGAAAGCAGTACGTAAGTCCAATTGTCCAACAAACAAATTACCATATGGAAAAGAGCACTACCTGTAACCCTCCATTGAGATGAAAGGAAGAAAGGGCTTGGCTTTGCTCCCCCTCCTTGGCCCCAACTGTGCTTGAGTAAGCCATCAGAACCCCATATACAACAGCAAACTTTTTTTAATACCTTTGCCCATCCATCAATCTCCAAGGTCTCCTATCCCATTAAACTTCTCTTGAGAAACCCCTTGATCAGATCAGTTGATCTGGAAGGAAATTTTAGTACCTACTAGTCAGAACCTCCAAGCTTTTCGCGCGGATGAAGCTACTCTTTTTTGGTATGCAAAATGAAATAAAGACTATCTCATAATCTATTTTAGCTTTATCCATTTAGTGGTAGTTTCAAAGAATATCTCATAAAGACATTATGATTTCCTTTAATTAGGATTACACCCTTTTTAAATATAATGAAATCATAATTTTTAGTGGTAGTTTCAAATGCTAAATTCCTTACCTAACCTTAATACCCTTGTTGACCAGATGTTCATACATAGCCTTAACCTTAAACAGTCCATTTTTATGATCACTCCAGACACAGATCCTCTCTAAGAACATCTGGTTAAGTCACTCCTTTAGTGGGTTAGAACTAAGTCATTGAGCCACAGTTGCTTCTTCGTGTTGAACAATATTAAATAAGTTAGGATATTGGAAGATTAGTGCTGAGTACCTAACTGTTTGTCCTCCCAAAATCTAATTTGGTCTACACTTTTAAGTCTAAATGTCAATAGATTTAGGAATCGTCTTTGATCCCATAAGGCTATACCAGAGTTTCCAACTTGTTTTCAACATTTGGCTCCAAGTTTATTCATAAGATATTTTTTGTAATAACTCTTTCCATACACCCTTTTATTATTACAGTTTGAAGAGCCATTTAGTCAAAAGGCACTTGTTTTTACAAGGGTTAGTTTTGTATTCCAAGACGCCCTTGCTCCTTTAGTTGACAAAGGATGTCCTACCAATATATATTTATTTTTGTGTTGATCATTTTACTAGAAAATCTAGCTAGATCTACAATACTCTAATTTCTTAAGTACTCCTCTCGGTATCTCAAAAAAAAGAGCACGCATATTGGCAAACTAGACAGAACTCGATTTATCGGCACACAGTCACCCACCCACCAACAAATATTTCCTTTTCCAACTACTTAAAATTTTTTCAATTCTTTCTATGTTCTTCTAATCTTCGTTGTTTAGTTTCCTACAATACATTAGGATACACATATAATGAAAAGGATTGAGTCCCAAATATTCACAATATTCACAATTACTTTGCACCCAAATAATTGTGAATATTGGCTTTCACAATTATGTGCATCTCCAAAGCATTGTTAGAAGATAGGATTAAGTCCATTTTTGGCCCCTCAACTCTTGCATGTCTAATTTTTACTCCAACTACAAAATTGTCTAACTTTGGCACATCAAATCTAAAAACCGTTTAATTTTAACCCAGAGCCATATCAAGACAACTTAAAACTACCTTGTGAGGTCAAAATTGAACATTTTTTTATAGTTGAGGTGCTAAAGGTAGACAAAGAGAAGAATTGAAGGGCCAAAACAGATTTAATCAAGTATTATAGTTTTTAGATATTTATAAAAAATATATGTTAAATTTACTTATTTATAAATATTTATATGTATTAAAATATTTATCTACACTTTTTTGGATTTATATATATATTAGATTAGATTTTTTTGTTCTGAATATGGATCTGAATTTATTTAAAAATATAATATGTAGTTTTATGTTCTTATATTTGAAATTTAAATATTTTGACTTCTTCAAACAGAATCAGATGGAGAAATGACCAAAATAAAATTTGTCTATCTTGATGAGATAACAACTTTATAGTTGATGGCTTTTTCATTTCAAATTATTTACGGCCCCAAATTTTTGTTTGAAGTTCTCATATTTTAAAATTCAATTCTTTTGAATTGGTCGAACAAACTTGGACGAAGAAATGACAAAACTAAACATGTGTTTGATGACTATTTCATTTGAAATCATTTATGGTCCCAAAATTCCATTTTAAGTTCTTATTTTTTGAAATTCAATATTTTTGAATTGTTCAAACGAACTCGGATGAAGAAATAACATAAATCATAGTTGTAGATCTATATGAAATAGACTATATTTTAGAAAAAAATATGACCAAAATTTAATTTATGAAAATTTTAGAACTTCTTATGACAAAAATCAATTATTAGATAAATATTTTAATACATATAAATATTTACCAATAAGTAAATTTAATATATAGAAGTTTTATTTTGGCTTCGCAACTCTTGCCTTTGTCTAACTTTAGCACCTTAACTATCATCAAAACCGTTCAATTTTGACCACCGATCGATGTAGTTTTGAGCGGTTTTGAGATGGCTCTGTTGTCAAGATTAAAGGGTTTTTGATAGTTGAAGTACCAAAGTTATACAGTTTTGTAGTTGGGAGTTAAAATTAGACAAACAAGAGTTGAGTGGCTAAAAATAGACTTAATCATAGGAGATATTATGTTTACCCTTTTGTGACAAAGAAAAATTCTATTGACGCTTAAGAGTGTTCCCTTCGGTGTTTGAGGTGGATCGGAGTGCCAGCCAAACAAAATCCTGACAAGGTGCTTTCCCCCCGCACCTTGCGAGACACTTGAGGATGAAAATCAGGATTCGATTCCTTGATCATCACTTTGGAGGCCTTGCATTGAGTACACTAGTTGTTCATGCGTTTGTGTAGAGCTAGTATTTTTTAACAACGACAGAAGTACTGCACTCAAAATTCGCAAAAACACACACACACACACACACATACGCGAGGTTGTTCGAACGGTCTCAAATGCGCCTACTGAGTAACTCACGCATTCACGCACACCCATCTCATATACACGCACACGCACCTCATAAACATGTTCAGTCCTTTCAGTTTGGATATAGTCGGATTCGTATTAATCTGCACATGTTGAGATAGAATATACACGTGGATTAAGATGAACTCGATAATATCCAAACAAGACCTTCTGCATAAAAATTCCCTGTGCGACCCACCTGAGTTCCTTCTAGCCAGAAATCCAACTCGGGCAGGTTACGCTCCACGAGTGGCCCAACCACACAGAGCCACTTCGTCAGAATTTTTTCACCGAGGCCTCTGCCGCTGTGTGGTTGAATGTGCTTAGGTGAATTCGAGCCATTGCATTGTTGGGTTGACGTAGGTTGAAAACGATGACACATATAACCAGACCTTTCTTAGCAGGTGATATTGAGGCAAAGGCTGAGGTCCAGCGCAGGAAGTTGAAACTCACTAGTAGAGAAACAAACTTTGATCTACTTTGAAATTTGATTTTAGTCCCGGTATTTTTCGTGTCCAGAACTAGAGAAACCTTTAGTCCTAGTTAGTAGCTTCAACCGGGACTAAAGGTCCCTGCCCAATGGCTACTGTGGCAGACTTTTGCTGCAGGGGACTCTTTAGTCCCGGTTGAAACTACCAACCGGGACTAAAGGTTAACTTTTACTCCCGGTTGGTCCCTCCAACCGGAGTAAAAGTCTACTCCCGGCTGGAGGCTCCGTCCGGGATTAGAAAGTGACCTTTAGTCCCGGTTACTGTCTCCAACCGAGACTAAAGGTCCCCTCCTATACCCCTTCTTCCTCCCCGAGCCCGAGCCACTTCGAGCTCAGTGTTCTTGCTTCATATCGCTGACCTCTCTTCTTCCTCATCGCCGGTAATCACAAGATTTCTTCGATTCCTCCATCGATTCTTCGGTTCTAAATGTTACCAACTTTATATTTATATTCTCATGTTTTATTAGTAGCCTATCTCATTTTGTGGACTAGATATATGTGGTTTTTTATGGTGGATTTTTTTTATTTGCAAGCCATTTAAGCTCAAAATCACTTTAAAGTTTGCATATTTGAATGAAGAAAGGTTAAAGTAGTTATTCAAAACTAGTATTCAGCTTTTATTTCTAGCATGCATAGCACATTTTATGGTTTAGAGATATAGAGAATTTTAGAGTTTTTTTAATTTTATTTGTTTATAAAATGAGAAATTTATATTATATTAAAAATGAGTATAGAGAGTAGATGGCAACTGCTTCCGGGTCCTCGGCCTCTCATCGGGTTCCAAAGCGACTGAGGCCGGACCTCTCTCTCATTGCATGCGGCAAGTGTGAGGAGAAGATTGTGATGGAGTGTCGGGTGAGGAAGGAGTGTCCCAACAAGGGCCGTATCTTCTACAAGTGTCCAGATCGCAATGTGAGTTATTTTGTCACATTTGATGATTATGGTTAATTTATACTTATTTTCATGATGATTGTGATTAGAGTTCTAATTTTTTGTTTTAATTTCAGTGGGATGACATTGGATGTTTAGGCTGGTACTGGGAGGAAGAGTATGTTGAACACGTGCAAAACTCTCTTGCACAAAGTGACTACGGGCATGGTGATGAGGCGAAGATCCTGTGGAAGAAGCCCATAGATGTTGAACAAACACATGATCTGTCTGTTTTAGTTAGGATTGGTCATGAAATCCTTATGCTGCTGAAGTGCATTTTAGCTTTAGTTTTTTATGGTAGTTGGGATTGTCTACATTGTAGCGAGACTTTCATAAATTAATACCTTATGTGGTGGCATGCATGTCGTATAATTAACTAATTATGTTCTAGGTTTTAATATGGTATGTATATCATGTAATGCAGATGAGCCGGCATTGGATGTACAATGCTGATCGCTGCTCCCAAGAGTTCATTGAGGGCGTGCATTCTTTCTTACGTGTGGCCGAGGCAAACAAACACGATGGTTTCATGTGCTGCCCATGTGCCATATGTAAGAATTTGAAGAAATATGCTAGCTCAAGCAGTCTTCATTCACACTTGTTGAAGTTGGGTTTCATGCCAAACTATATTTGTTGGACGAAGCACGGAGAAACCGGGGTTGTAATGGAAGAAGGTGAAGAAGAACAATAGGACGATGATGACATTATTGCTGAATATGGTGGCTTCAATGATACTGCAATGGGGAAAGCTGAACAAGAGGTAGGAGCAGAAGATGAGCCCGCTGATGATCTTGGTCAGGCCATTCGTGACGCACAAAGAGAATGCGAAAGTGAAAAAGGAGAAGATCAAGTTCGAGCGCATGCTAGAGGATCACAAGAAATTGCTATACCCAACTTGTGATGCGGGACAGAAAAAGTTGGGTACCACACTATAATTGTTGCAATGGAAGGCAAAGAATGGTGTATCTGATAAGGGATTTGGGGAGTTACTAAAAATCCAAAAGAGGACGCTTCCGAAGGATAACGAATTGCCCGTCACTACGTACGAAGCAAAACAGGTAGTCTGCCCTTTGGGATTAGAAATCCAGAAGATACATGTATGTCCTAATGACTGCATCCTTTACCATGGCGAGGAGTACGAGAAGTTAGATGCATGCCCGGTATGTCATGCATCGCGTTATAAGATCAGGCGAGATGACCCTAGTGATGTTGAGAGCGAACGTTCCACGAAGAAAATCCCTACCAAGATTATGTGGTATGCTCTTATAATACCATACTTAAAACGTCTATTCAAAAACAAAGACCATGCAAAGTTGTTGCGATGGCACAAAGAAGACCGTAAGGTAGACAATATGTTGAGACACCCTGCTGATGGGTTCCAGTGGAGAGCAATCGATAGAGAATTTCCGGAGTTTACAAATGATGCAAGAAACTTAAGGTTTGCTTTAAGTACGGATGGTATGAATCCTTTCAGGGAGCAGAGCAGTAGTCATAACACTTGGCCTGTTACTCTATGTATCTACAACCTTCCTCCCTGGTTATGCATGAAGCGTAAGTTTATTATGATGCCAGTGCTCATCCAAGGCCTAAGGCAACCTGGCAACGACATCGATGTGTACCTGAGGCCACTAGTTGAAGAACTTCTACTTTTGTGGAACAGACCAGGTATACGTGTGTGGGATGAGCACAAGCAGGAGCACTTTGATCTACGAGCATTGTTGTTCGTAACAATCAATGATTGGCCCGCTTTAAGTAATCTTTCAGGACAATCAAACAAGGGATATAATGCATGCACGCACTGTTTCGATGACATTAAAGGTATATTCTTGAAAAAATGTCGAAAGGTCGTGTACCTTGGCCATCATCGATTTCTTCCTATGAATCATCCCCTAAGAAAGAAAGGCAAGCATTTTAAAGGTAAGGCAGACCACTAGACCAAGCCGGGCAACCGAACTGGTGAGGATGTACTCAATATGGTCAAGGATGTGAAAGTAGTATTTGAAAAGGCACATGGCAGTGAACCTGTTCTGAACGACGCTGACGATCAGGCACCCATATGGAAGAAGTCCATATTTTGGGAGCTACCCTATTGGCAAGTCCTAGAGGTCCGTAGCGCGATCGACGTGATGCACCTGACGAAGAATCTTTGTGTGAACCTGCTTGGCTTCATGGGTGTGTATGGGAAGCCTAAGGACACACTTGAAGCACGATAGGACCTGCGGTGTTTGAAAGAACGAGACAACCTGCATCCAGAGAAGACAGATGATGGACACCATTACTTAAGTCCTGCCACCTACACTCTTAGCAAAGAAGAGAAGGAAAGCATGTTTGAATGCCTAGCAAGCATCAAGGTACCATCTGGATTCTCCTCGAATATAAAGGGTATAATAAATGTGCCAGAGAAGAAATTCCTAAACTTAAAGTCACATGACTGCCATGCGCTCATGACGCAATTGCTTTCAGTTGCATTAAGAGGAATTCTACCTCCAAATGTACGTCTAGCCACCGTGAAGCTATGTGCATTCCTCAATGCAATTTCTCAGAGGGCAATGGATCTAGCTAAACTATAGAATGATGTGGTTCAATGTCTTGTCAGCTTTGAGTTGGTGTTCCCTCCTTCCTTCTTTAATATCATGACACACCTCCTAGTTCGCCTAGTCAAGGAGATTAACATTCTCGATCCTGTGTTCCTGCACAACATGTTCCCCTTTGAGTGGTTCATGGGAGTCCTAAAGAAATATGTTCACAACCATGCTCGGCCAGAAGAAAGCATCGCCAAGGGCTATGGAATAGAGGAGGTCATTGAGTTTTATGTTGACTTTATTCCCGACCTTGATCCGATTGGTGTTCCTGAATCGCGACACGAGGGGAGACTAAGTGGAAAGGGGACACTAGGGAAGAAAACATATATTAGTACGTAGGATAATTATTTTAATAAAGCACACTACATAGTTCTGCAAAACTCCTCCTTGGTGGATCCGTATATCGAGACACAAAGAGTTGCTCCGATCTGAGTTTCCAGGGAAGTCTGAAGCTTGGATTACGCGTCAGCACATGAAAACTTTCAGCGACTGGTTGCGAAAAGAATGTCAAGGTGATGAGAGTATTGATGAGTAACTGTATTTATTGGCTAGGCAGCCATCGTGGCATATCCTCACATATAAAGGGTACGAGATAAATGGAAATACATTTTACACAGTAGCCCAAGATAAAATGAGCACCAACCAAAACAATGGTGTCCGCATAGATGCCACCGACCCTAATGGAAATAAGCAAACATATTATGGTCGCATAGATGAGATATGGGAACTAAACTATGCACCTACTTTTAAGGTACCTTTGTTCAAGTGCCAATGGGTAAAGGCGACTGGAGGCGGGGTAGCAGTCGACAACCAGTATGGAATGACAACCGTGGACCTCAACAATATTGGGTATAAAGATGAACCATTCGTCCTTGCCAAGGATGTGAATCAGGTGTTCTATGTCAAGGACATGTCTACGAAACAGAAGAGAGGGAAAACAACAATGACCCAATCAATGAGCCAAAGCGTTACATAGTTCTTTCAGGGAAAAGAAACATTATCGGAATTGAAGACAAGTCAGACATATCAGAAGATTATGAAAAGGATGACCGAATTCCACCCTTCACAGTGAACAAAGACCCAAGCATCCAGCTAAACGATGAGGACACTCCATGGTTACGACACGATCATAACCAAGGGATATACGTTAAGAAGAAGTTCACTACCGTTCCCGCTTGATATATATAGTGATGTTTAATAGTGTGTATTAGAGGTATTATGTAATAATTATGAATTAAGAGATGTTTATTAGGTTTTTTTTTTTCTATGTTCAGATTAAATTTGTGTTTGATGGTGGGATTTCCATATCGCTTTTGGACAATGAGTGATGAAATAATGAAAAGATTTACGTTAAAATGATGTGAAAACAAATTTCCAATCGAAAACAAAAGTTTTAATGATTTAAATTAAACACTACATTTTTGCATTAACAAAATAGTAAATATTAATGACATTATGTTTCAATACTTATAAGAAAAAACAAAAAACTTTAGGTCACACAATTTTCCTGTGTGCAATAAAGCAAAACTAAATCCATATTCTTTTAAAACAATTTTATGCCTTGTATTTAATTTACTGTGCAATTAACAAGACTTTAACATTTTATAGAAAGAAATATATAAAAAAACAAATGGAGCTTGAAACTAGCGGGAAGCAAAACTGTAGCCCACCTTTACTCCCGGGTGGATCAATCACCCGGGACTAAAGGTGGGCTGCGTTTTCGTGGCCCGCCAAAATCCCCTTTACTCCCGGGCCGTGGCTACACCTGGGACTAAAGGTCAGACCTTTAGTCCCGGTTCTAACAATCACCCGGGACTAAAGAACCTTACCAAGGTGGGCTACGTTTTCGTGGCCCGCCAAAATCCCCTTTACTCCCGGGCCGTGGCTACACCCGGGACTAAAGGTCAGACCTTTAGTCCTGGTTCTAACCATCACCTGGGACTACAGGTCTCCCTTTATAAACCACACCCTTCTTCCTTCTCTAGTTCTCTTCCTCTCTGTCTCTGCCACGCCGTCACCTCATCTTCTCCACCAGATCGATCCGATCCAAAGAGTCACGCGCCGCCTCTAAGCGACAACCCCAGCTCTCGCCACACACGCGCAGACGCCGTCATCGCCCCACGCCAAGCACGCGCTGCTTCTTCTTCTCTGGCCGGCGCTGCACGCCTCGCTCATCCTCGCCCATCGCCGCTTGAGCCTCGCCGGAGCGCGCCCGAGCCCTTCCCACGCTGCCGCACCTTCGAGGACGAGGAGCCCCGGAGCCTTCCCCGCGCTGCCTCACCGGAGCACGCCCGAGCCTTTCTTGCGCTGAGCGTCCCTGGCCCGAGCGACGGCGCAGCGGAGGAGGCGCCCGAGCCGACGCACCATCGAGGACGAGGAGCCCTAGAGCCATCAATTGGGTCTGTGTTTTGCTCGTTTCGATTTCTTGCGGCTTGACATCAATTGGGTCTGTGTTTGGAAGACGATGACTAGGGCTCATTTGATCTCTTGTATGTGCTCACAAGAGCATGAATCATGAATGAACCGTCAAACAAGGTAACCTAAACGACGCCGCCACCGGTCAAACCCGTCGGATCGGATCGACAAGCGGCGGCTTACGTGATCTTAGAAGATGTGTGAGGTCATGAGAGCGTGTGTTTTTTCTCAATTTTGTCGAGCAGGTCACTTAGAATTAATTTTTTCCATGAAACGCCCGCGAGCTCGCCGATGTCGAGCAGGTCACTTAGAATTAATTTTTTCATGAAATGAAATACTTAGAAAATAGTTAGAAAATTGTAGAAAATCCATACTAGTTGAACTTGCAGACCGTGTTCATCTCGGCTAGCACGTTCTCTGCCGAGCGGTAACTGACATCAAGGAGGAGCTTTGATTCTACGAGGGAGAGCGGCAACGGTCGTGGAAGACCGTGTTCCCTTCCTCGTAGAATCGGAGCTCTTCCGTGGCCAAGTACGGTGCCGTCTGGTGGAGAAATGCTCACCGAGATGATCACGTAAGCAAGGTCATGAGAGCGTGTGTTTTTTCTCAATTTTGTCGAGCAGGTCACTTAGAATTAATTTTTTCCATGAACGCTTCATGAAGCTCAACTGATGTCGAAAGCAGTCACTTAGAATTAATTTTTCCATGAAATGAAATACTTAGAAATCATGCCTTTTATTTTTTAGAATTAATTTTTCCATGAAATGAAATACTTAGAAAATAGTTAGAAAATTGTAGAAAATCCGTACTAGTTGAACTTGCGGACCGTGTTCATCTCGGCTAGCATGTTCTCCGCCGAACATTAACGGACGTCAAGGAGGAGCTTTGATTCTACGAGGGAGAGCGGCAACGGTCGTGGAAGACCGTGTTCCCTTCCTCGTAGAATCGGAGCTCTTCCGTGGCCAAGTACGGTGCCATCCGATGGAGAAATGCTCGCCGAGATGATCACGTAAGCAAGATCAACTAGTACAGATGGTTATTTATTTAAACATGTTTTTGAGCTAGAATTTGATGGATATTTGATAACTTCAGACCTACAAATGTCATCTACAAATGTTACTATCCTCGAGGTGGCACGTCATGCAGGAGTCCATTTTATAGACATAGTTTTTATTTTTTATAGATATATCTAGTGGTGTAAAAGCTAGATAGCTGCCCCGAGAGACAACATGAATGAAGAAATGATGGATATTATCAACACCGGCACTCAATTTGCCGATGGTAACCAGCAGGATGTAGATGACGGGAGTCAATACCTGGCTCTTGAAGATAACCAAGAAAATATTGTGCAAGAAAATACTGGCGAGGTATATATATTTATATATATATTTGAATATTATATATATATATATTTGAATATGTATAATCTATTATGTGTACACATGATATTTATTTATTTTTTTAAACGTAGCCCTCTGGATCGACGACCACAACAGCGAAAAGCAAAAATATTCGAGGCCCAAAAAAGCCATTGGAGGGGCGCTACATAATATCGGAATTCAATATCGAGACAGGCGAACCACTTGGTCCACATGCAAGGAAATTCGTGCAACACTATGGGTGCCTTGTAAGGGACAGACTTCCGATCAGTGCCCGTGAATGGAAGCAAAAGATCAACGAGCCTCATGTTAGTTTTGTCTCTAATCTTGATAAGAATTTAATTTGGGATGACATCCTTCAACATTTCACGTTGCAAGCGGATGATTATGATGATATCAACGATGATGAATTGAAGGAGCTAGTTTGAAAGTGGGTTATGAAGAAGATGGCCACACAATTCCAGACTTGGATGAAATCCCTATACACGAAATACGTCAAGAAGAACCTAACGCCCAATTTTAATACTAGTGGCCCGCTCGCGAAGTTGAGGCCCTACTAGAATGATTTTGTACAGTATAAGACATCGGAAGAGGGTGAGGAATGGATGAGAAGAAACCAAGAGAATGCCCGACATAAGGTATACCACCATGGCATGGGATCAGGTGGCTACGCTGACTGCCATTCCCAAGTGGGAAAAAATAGAAGCGGACATTCTTCCAAGGGTATCACACCAGAATCACTCAATTGGCCCAAACACGCGAAGAATTGGTTTTTCGCTCATGGGGGAAGGCTGGACCTAGAGACCGGGAAGATGGTTCATGGCCCAAAACTTGAAAGAGCAACACAAAGATTTTCTTATGCTCTACAAGCTAAAGCTATTGGTGCGTTTAGGCCCAATAGAGAGAAGGATGAACTGACGTATGCTATCGGAACTGCTGAACACAGTGGCCGAACGAGAGGTTTAGGACAGAACATTTCTTGGGAGCATGGTTTCCCTAATGATAGAGATACCTACAGAAGCCGGTAGAGAAGGAAGGATGAGGAAGCAGCGCGGATCAGCATGTTGGAGGAATATGTTCATGAATCACGGGAGACGTTGGTTCAAGCACAGGAGCGCGAAAAAGACATGCAAGCTAGAATGCAGGACGAAATCATAAAGCAAGTGCAAATAGCAATGAGTTCCCAAAGGCAGGCATCAGATCCAGGAATCAACATTAATATTAGCCCCCCTGATCAGTTGAAATTAGCTGCGCTTCCCCGGAGTTGCCAAATTAAGATGATGCAATGCTACGTTTCCCCGTGGATGACATCACTGCACCGTTTACATCATGTGAGCTATATATTCCAAAAGGGAATGCCACAATCATGGTGGCTCTCAGTTTTTTTCTCCTCCAGATCCTACCAAGACACCAAGAATCCATGGGGCAATAATATCACATGGATATGTTAGCGTCTCAGTGGATAGAGTTAATAAAGGTTTTAGTGATCTGGCTCTTGACATTCCAGGAGGTGATGGGGAGACGACTCTAGAAGAAGCAGAGAAGACATTCATACTATGGCGCAAGCACTACATCATTATTCCTGGGGTCTCTGGTCCACCACCACTTCCTGAACTGCTAGACAATAGGTGCGGACAAAAGTGAACAAAATAATTTTTTCACTAATTTTCTATTAACATGCATGATTAATAATAACAATTTCTTATACCTAATTATTCTTTTTTGTACTCACACAGCAGGGCCTCCGCCAACCTAAGTCCAATTATTCAATCTCCAGATCATCATAGTGCTCCGGGCAATGATTATGCAACGCCACCACTGCCGCCACCTCCAAGGAGGTCTCCAACGCCTCCAAGGAGGTCTCCAACGGCTGCCCCGCCTCCCTTCATGACCAAGAAGCAGCCAGCTCCTAAGAGGTCCGCCCCGCAAACGAAGCCGTTGGCCCACCAACCGGTAAAGAAGAAAGCCTCCTCTAATCCAGTTATTCCCCAAAAACTGTCTTACGAGAAAAGTGAAAAGGAATTAAATGCTGTAGTACAAAAAGATGTGAGCAGTTTCTTTGAAAAAGTAAGAAAGTGACGAGAAGCGAGGGAGAACCCAGAGAAACCGTATTTCTACCTACCTCCAGATCTTCTAAGAAAGATGGTGGACGAGAAAAAGCGGGAATCTCAAAAGACCCTACCAAAATCGGACTACGAGCGCTCTCTCACCAAGTCATTTGAGGCGGCGTAGAAAAAGACTAGAGCAGGAAAAGGTGTTGCACAACTCGAACAACAATCACAACAATCAGTCCCCCCTCTTGCCATTCGTAATGAATATGGTTCAAACTTAGACTTACTGGACGTCGATTTTGAGGACCTGGCTCGGTTTTACGAGGATACCGGTTTGGACCTTGCCCAAGTGCTCGCTGAAGGACCATCTGCTCCGAAAGTGGATCCTTGGAAGAAATTTGAACATGGAAAGAGTCTATACAACCTTGAGGCCTTAGGTGAACTGGGTATGCAAATATACCTGCTAAACAAGTGATACATGACGGCGTGTGAACGGGGAGAAAACTTTGTTTCTGTTAGAGTTAGAAACCAACATTACTTCCGTGGCGATGACGTTATATATGTTGAGTTTTTAGAATTACACCAACTATGCCACCTGGACTCTCTCGACAAAAGTCTCATTAGCTGCTATTGTCTGTAAGTGTGATTATTTTCTACTATTAAAGTGTGTATATATAAAGCTACATGTATATATATAAATTATATATTCTCACACTATATTTTTATATATGCAGATATGAGATGACAGAACTCAGAAAGAGAAAGGATAATGATGTTAGTTTCGTTGATCCAAATGTTGTATTCAAACACCCTAATCCCCCGCCTCAATGAAAAGCTGAACTCAAGAAAAATCTCATGAAGTTCTTAGTGAACCAACAAAATAAGGACATACTCTTCTCCTATAACTTTAAGTGGGTGTTAAATAATTAATGTCGATCATATGGACATTTGTTCAATTATTTGCTTACTAGCTAAGCTATCTCCCATATATATATATGTTGACTCTAGTTAATGTCAATCATATTTGTGTATAAAAACATATGCAACAATCACTGGATATTGATGGTCATCGATATGGTCAATAGTCGGTTGAGCATCTTAGACTCGTTAAGAAAAGAGCAAACAGAGTACCAAGACATGATAGATATTATCCAAGGGTAAATTGGTCTCTGTAGCAACTATATATACCCTGATCTCTTAACTACAACAATTATTAAATGCTAAATTAATTTTTTATTTATTGGGCGCAGTGTTTGGAAAAGTTTCATTGAGAAACACCACATGAAACATTGCAAAGCGCCACTAGATGTAATCGCACACAAAGTAAGTACTAGCTACATTTATATATATAATTCAATTAACACTATGCATGCTTTCAATTCATCGGATTTTCTCTCTCGTAAAAGTGGGTTCTGAGGCAAGAACAGAGGAACAACTACTGCGGATACTATGTTTGCGAGTTCATCATGGCGTATGCAAAAAGAACTCCTGAAGAGACCCTCAAAGTACGTTATATAAATATATTCATATATTCACAATTTCTTTTATTGCTCATATATATAAGTAATCACGTGACCAACACACATATATATATATATTAATACTTTTTCTTTAACTTTTATTGAAGACTCTATGATTGAAGGAAAAAGTCATATGACGTGACCAACTGAAAGCAATTCAAGAGACCATAGTAGGATTTCTTAATGACCAGGTATTAAACGCCACCGGCGAGTTCTACAATGACGTGAACGAAACATGAAAGCCAAACCAGATGTAGTGAATTTGTTATCCTAAGGATATGATAGAATATACAATACAAGCTTTATTTGTAATATATATATACATATTATATGTACATAAAATAACATACAATATATGTATATGCATGTAATATATATGTTAGTTTCATACTTTAGTTTGTACAAAATGTTCGAACATTATAAGCATGTAGAATACGTATATTATTACAGCGTAGAATATGTATTCAAAAACCTATTCGAAAACCAAAACGAATCATCAATTGAAAATAGAAACAAAAAAAACCTTTTGTCCCGGTTGATAATACCAACCGGGACTAAAGGGCCGGCCCACGTGGCCAGGCCAGGAGACCTCTTTAGCCCCGGTTGGTATTATCAACCGGGACTAAAGGTGAACGTTTAGTTTTGGGCGTGAAACCGGGACTAAAGGAGGAGCCCTTTAGTCCCGGATTCGTTCTCCCGGTTGAGAAACCGGACTAAAGGGGTTTCCCAACCATGAGTACAGCTTGTTTTTGTAGTAGTGACTATGTTGTGTTGGAATTATGACTTATGTCAGACTTCTTCGTGTGATTATTTGTCCCTACCTATTCTATATTATTCAGAGTTTTCACTTGCTTTTCTTGAAGTGTTCGCAAGGCTCTGTCCTCTAACGGCGTAACGTCCATTTTACGTGGCGAACAAGCTTATCTCAATGTCCCATTGCTGATTGGAGAATGTTAATTTGTCAACTCATGCCACTGTTCGTGTGTATGCACCACACTGTATCAACTCATGCCCCTGTTTGCGTGTATGTACTAGTGTTTCACATCAACTATACTAATAGCTTCTGTCAATGTCACTAGCTGCTGAAGATTTGAGACGTTGTTCTTTCGATGATAGGCGACGTATTCATTAACAACGAGATGTCTGATATTGTATCGTCAATCTCGAGATATGTTGGTCTAGCAGTCTTTCGAAGGTAATCATAGAGAAGGATGTGTGTGCGCGCACAGTTATAGAGGTGAGTGTGCATGCATGAGTGTTTGTGTCTGTACTATAATTAAAAATATCACTAGATGATGATCCTTCGGGTTATGATAAAAAATGTCACTAGATGCTGGTTCTTTGTTGGGTCACGATCATATCCGTTTAGGGCACCAATGCAAATGACCACACGAGTGGAGTCGTAGAAAAAAAATTCCTTCAATATAGTCATATAGATACTACTTTGGTGTAACAACGCGTAAGGTGGTGTTTGGTTCAGGGATGTCATGATCCCAAGTGGAATATCCCACCTTGATCTATTTTGGTTCAGGGTCATGGAGGGCACGGGCATCCCACTAGGGAATATCCCCTTCAGATTCATGCTGAACTTGCCCCCGAAAAAACGATGAAGGGAGATGTCCCCGCTGGTACGAGCATGTGAGGAGCACGAGGAAAAGACCGGGCTAAGCACTAGTGAGTGTTGGCTGGTAGAGAAGGAGAGGAAGGAGCGCTGGCCGGCGGAACTCGCATGTGTCTGCTTGTAGAGGAGTGGAAGAAGGGCGCGGCTGGCCTAGTGAGCTTTGGCTTTGCCTCGGAACAGCGCGCACGGCCGGCCCAGATGAGCTTTGGTTTCGCCCCCCGGCGCGTGTGGTTGAGCGTCGCCCCCTTCGCAGGAGCGGCCGGGCTCCAGCGGCAGAGGCGCGGGCCGTGGGTCGGAGGAGGCGCGGGGCAAGGGGCAAGAGGCGGAGGAGGCGTCGAGCGGAGGAGCATGGAGCTCACCGACAGAGGCACGGAGCACAGGGAGGAATGAGGCGCGTTACTAAAGAGATAAAGAGTGAAGGAAGAAGAGGAAAAAATTACAGATGGGCCCAACTTGTGTGGTAGAACCATCCGAAATAACATGCTTTCAGAGGCGCTCGTCTTCCACTAGACACTAAGCACCCTGAAAATTAGCTACACCGGACAGTTCCGTCGAGCACACCCCACGGGAGAACTCGAACAATCCACGTTTTACCGCTAGGATCCAATAATGAGTACGCATTTACTATACTTTGTCCATTTCATATAACAAGAGTTCTTGGAAATTATTTATTACAATACTAGAGTTCAGAGTGCGATAATGAAACAGCGGAATAAAAATAAACATCTAGCGGAAACGATGCAAGGATCCGTCTATGCCCGCTAGAAGAATCCTCCACACAAGAGCTACTGCTCAAGCTGCACCTGCAACAGGGGTAAAATAAACCCTGAGTACACAATATACTCGCAAGACTTACCTGACTAGTGAGAATAGTTTCTCGACTCCAAGAAGTATGATAGGCAATATGGGTTTGCTGTTTTTTTTTTTGTTTGCGAAAAACATTACTAGGAGTACGTACTGAAGATCAAGTTTTATTAGCAGTCATGATTACTTCATTAGCTAACCATTCTAAGTAAGCACTGTTCTACTTTCAAGCAATGGTTGAGCAATCAGAACTATTTTACCATCTTTTATCTTTTAGTTCTTACTACGGTGCTAGACCATAGCTAAGTCATACTGTCTCACGGCAACGGCGATTCATGAACCAATGTATCCTAGCTAGGCACCCTGAAACACACGCCCCGTTTTTATCCTAGGCACAAACAAGACCAACCCGTTTCACTCCTGTCAAGGGGTCTAGATCTCCGTCCAAACTTGGACTCCAAGCCCCCACACTTGAGACCTTGTCTCAGTATGGTGCTTAGACCTTCACCTTTTCCTGTGTCCAATCAGTCGATCCGGAAAGAGCCGGAACTCACGACAAGAGCGTAACGAGCCTTCCCGCTCCCATAAGCAAGTATGTGCTCAGGATAATAAGTCTATAACCTGACTACCATCCATAGCAATGGATGGTCCTTAATCGACATGGACAGGAAAAACAGTGTAACCAAGCTAAGTCCCGTGGCCGCGGGACACAACTCGTCACACCCACCAATACCCATACCATATCCCTGCCCGGATCTCCATTTTTTTCCTTTCATCATTTTATCATGAGAGTAAATATGATAATCACTTAGTGTGAGTAACGACAGGTTACTCACGCTACCGAAAACCTAAGCATAGCATCTACTTGAACCTGTACTAGTAAGACTCATAGGATAGATATATCTATGCTTGTGGTTTTCATAAAAATTCCTGTAACATAAATGCACATCACATATATATATTCAGTGATTATAAAAAATAAGGGTTATGCACCGGGGATTGCCTTAGGCAGGCATGATGTTAGCTGAGTCAGTCATCGATGGCTCCAGGACTTCCTCCCTCATGAGGATCTCCTCCTCGTACTCCTCGTCGATCTCCTCGAACTCACGATCGTCGGTGGTCACTATCTCCACCAACTCGTTCTCTACATGCATGCGATGATGATGCAACACTTAGCATTTAGACAACAACAACTCTTAAAATAAGAATACGCATACTAAGCTACTAAGCTAGCTTTAATGACTAAGATACTAAGCTAACTATCATCTTCATCAAGCAGGGTGTTGTATTCAACTAACAAACCCTTAGCTTGGCAAATTAAGGATATATCTTTATTTCTTCTAGTGATTTAATGTATCTTGAAACAAAGAGATTTAACTACCCTAATGCTTTGTCTACCCTAAGGCTACAAAAATTACAATGAGCACATAATAATACCATGAAGCTACTATAAAATTTTAGGACCAAAGCTAGCACCAATTTACCATAAAAATTCCTACAATGATTAATTTAATAATATAAAGCATTCTCAAATGATTTAATAGCTCCTGGTATCAACATGTATATATATAAACTAAATACACCAATAGATAGAGCATAATTTTATGAACCTAACAAAATTTGTTTCACAATTTTTAGACACCTACATGATTTTATATTAATTGCTAAAGATCAGCTTAGAAATTAAATTAGAAAACTATTTTTAATTCCTTATGAAAAAGAAAAAATGAATTCTCTCGCTCTGATACCACTAAAAAGGTCCTAATGGCTAGAGGGGGGTTGAAAAGCCTATTAGAAATTTCTACAACAACACTTAGTAAACCGGTTAGATAAATATGAGATGAAGCGAGTGTTGAGCTAGCCTACAAAAAAATACAAGCCACCTACCACAATTCTAGTTTCTTTAATCTCTATCCACACAATGACTATGTCACTACACTAAGTTAGTGTGCTCTCAAAGGCTAACTAAAGAGCCACACTAACCAAACTAATAAGCTCTCACGACTAACTACACTAAAGAGCATGACAACTAGTTTGCGGTAATGTAAAGAGAGAGAGCAAGATGTTTATATCGCCGAGTCGAGGAATGAACCAATCAATCACAAGAATGAATACCAACGAAGACCAATCACCTTGGAATCAAATGATGACACAATAATTTTTATCGAGGTTCACTTGCTTGCCGACAAGCTAGTTCTCGTTGTGGTGATTCACTCACTTGGAGATTCACGCGCTAATTGGCATCACATGTCAAACCCTTAATAGGGTGCCGTACAACCAACACAAGATGAGGATCACACAAGCCACGAGCAATCCACTAAAGTACTTTTTGGCTCTCCGCCGGGAAAAGGTCAAGAACCCCTCACAATCACCACGATCAAAGCCAGAGACAATCACCAATCTTCGCTCGATGATCCTCGTTGCTCCAAGCCATCTAGGTGACAGCAACCATCAGGAGTAACAAGCGAACCCCACAGCGAAACACGAACACCAAGTGCCTCTAGATGCAAACACTCAAGCAATGCACTTGGATTCACTCCCAATCTCACAAAGATGATGAATCAATGATGGAGATGAGTGGGAGGGCTTTGACTAAGCTCACAAGGTTGCTATGTCAATGCAAATGGCTAAGAGAGTGAGCTAGACCCGGCCAAATGATATTTATAGACACCCCCTAAACAATAGAGCCGTTGGCTCAATTATTGGGTTAACTGCGGGATGACCGGACGCACAGGTCGTGTGCACCGGACGCGTCTGGTCGCTGCGTCCAGTCACAGCGTGACCGCCACGTGTCCTAGCCATTTGAAACTATCATTGGCGCGCAACAGCTCACTCGTGCGCCCTCACTAACCATCGACCGGACGCTCCTGTTCAATTGACCGGATGCACCACGCGTTAGAGTCCGGTCATTTCCAGAGAGCTCCTAGAGAGGTAAAATTGCGACCGGACGCGTCTGATCACAGGTGACCAGATGAGGCACAGGGTTCGGACCTGACTGGCTTGTTCTGATGTTTGCATCAGCGTACGTCATAGCCTGACCGGACGCACCCCCAGCGTGTTCGGTCCTATTTCTTCTCAGTGTTCGGTCAAAGGACCGAGGGCGGCCTTCACTGTGCACCACTGACCGGACGCAGGGCCAGAGTCCGGTCACTGCCCAAGGCAGAGTCCAGTCAATACGAAATAGCTCCTTTTGACCTCAAACTTCACCACCCTTGATCAAATGTGCCAACCACCAAGGGTGTTAGCACTCCACTATATCCTAAATGCATATACAATGAGTTAGAGCATCTAGTGGCACTTTTATAACCGCATTTCGATCCGAGTTTTACCCCTCTTAATTGTACGGCTATCGATCCTAAATGTGATCACACTCACTAAGTGTCTCGATCACTAAACCGAAAAGCTCCTATCAATTTCACCTTTGCCTTGAGCTTTTTGTTTTTCTCTTTCTTCTTTTCCAAGTCCTAGCACTTAATCATCACCATGGCATCACCATCATCATGATCTTCACTATTGCTTCATCACTTCGTATAGTGCTACCTATCTCATAATCACTTTGATAAACTAGGTTAGCACTTAGGGTTTCATCAATTCACCAAAACCAAACTAGAGCTTTCAATCTCCCCCTTTTTGGTAATTGATGACAACCCTTACACAAAGATATGAATTGAAATTTAATTGAATCCATATTGCTTGCCCAAGCATATTTACCATGTGTAAAAGGATGTGGACAAGTTTTATGAATCCCATATGGTAGCATTTGCTCCCCCTACATATGTGCTAAGTGTTTGGATTGTAGCTTGCACATATGCTTAGATAGGAAATATAGGAGACAATGTCTACCAAATGATGCTAAGGTATAAAAGATGGACCTTTGAAGCGTGATACCAATCGGAGTGCACCAATATACCATCCTTAGCACCATTAGTAATTAGACATACACAAAAACTAGAATACCCCATGAGATCAACATTAGAAGTAAGGGTCTAGTTTCCATAAAATGAACATAAGACTAGTTTCTTAACCTATGTATACTAGTTTCTCATTTCATCATTCAAACCTACAACTAGCATACACCACACAAGCATGGATATTGAAATTTAAAACTTGTGTCGTTTAAGCAAATATATGAAATGCACATTCAAATGCACCATACAAGTTCATGAGCTTGCTCCCCTTACTTGTATGCTAAAATTTTAATTGATCCCTTTCTTTGTCATATTTCTCCCCCTATGTCAATTTCTCAATTTCTCCCCCTTTGTTATCTTTTCACTATCTTTGTACACTATTTCTCCCCCTTTGTCATCAATGACCACAAAGGTTCAAAATATAGATAGGTTGAGATTATCAATGTCAATCAATGGGGTGAGGACCATTTTCCCAAATTTGGTTCAATCTAGAACATTTGCCAAAGATATTTGACTCGGTTTGATCCAAGGACAAGCTTCTTCATACCTCTAAATAAGGGTTATCTTGTACCATGTTGAGTTAAACACTTATAGTTCATTTTGTATATCAAACACTAGGTTTATAAGCCCACAAACATGTCATATGCTACCACTAGATCAAATTAAGCATAGAAGCAATAGTGGTACCATACAAACATCAAAATCATTTGATTTTCATGAATGAGCCTATTAAATGTGAAAAATGACTAGATGCACTAAGCAAGGATGTATGCCATGCCAATCAACTTTTACCTTGGATTGCTCGAAGGAGAGGCATGTAATATAAGTGGGGGGGGGTGCATCAACTCATATTTGAGAAATCCAATATGTTCAACTCATTTCTTAGCTTGCAAAATCTTTTCTCATCAAATGGCTTGGTAAATATATCGGCAAGTTGATCTTCGGTGCCTACACTCTCAATGCAAATGTCCCCTTTTTGTTGGTGATCTCTTATGAAATGGTGGCGGACATCAATGTGCTTTGTTCTTACATGTTGAACCGGATTGTTGGTTAACTTGATTGCACTCTCATTGTCACATAGCAATGGCACTTTCTTGAACTTGATTCCAAAGTAACTCAAGGTGGCCTTCATCCAAAGTATTTGTGCACAACAACTACCGGCGGATATGTATTCGGCTTCGGCGGTTGATAATGCAACACTATTTTGCTTCTTTAATGACCATGAAACAAGTGGTCTTCCCAACAATTGACATATGCCCAAGGTGCTCTTCCTTTTAACCTTGCTTCCTGCATAATCCGAGTAGGAGTAACCAACTAGCTCAAACTTTGCTCCTTTGGGATACTGAAACGACCTGATTTCTGCGAAGGGAAATCCACAGAGTCAAAGTGTAATAAGACCGTTGTAGATCATATTACCCAAATTCCAGTCGAATATCACATCCATACAACATAATATTAGAGTACAAATAGTGCAGAATTACATAAATTATTACATCGCCGCATTGGCAAAATCAAAAGTAACATTCATTCAGAACAGCTTGAAGATAAGATCGCCAAACTCGAGCGTAGAAACGAACCCCTCAACCGTCAAACTCCTCAGAGCTATACTCCTTAGTAGAACCTGTGTGCCAAAATTTATCAGTACGATTTGTACTGGCCACTCCCACCCTATGAGCATTGCTTTGTGGAAATTGGATGCAAGTTGGATATAATCAAAAGGAACCTATAAGGCTGGGGTTTCCTATGTTTTAGCATATCAAGTATATATATATATTAATAGTTGGTCAAGTTTTAACACCATTCCCACACCCATTCCACCCCATTTCCGGCCAGAGCTAGGTTTCGATCCTGGGATTGATATACCACCATCTCCACACCATCACCACATCACCACCATACCATCGCTCAGTCGATAGGGCAACTCCCTCTCGGCATTGTCTCATGGCCCGTAGCCCCTGGCTACGTCCAAACACTCACTCCCGGGGGGAGAAGAGAAGGACTCATCTCACTATCTAGTTTAAGCGAAACCCAGGAAAGGTCCATAGCCAACAAGTCGGCATATGTATCGATCGATCAACCATACACTCTGCAGAGGTTTTACATAACCACAAGATCTGCCTTCCTCGCTGACCGTCGTCAACAGGGCTGATTCCGGCCGCTTGCTAGCCTAGGATAATGCCACTCTACCATTCAGCCCTGGTACACCCCAAGTCTAGTCTGGGGTGGCTAAAACTGTGAGTCATGAGCCGGGTCCACAAGGTCTCCATGAAGTCTTGGAAGGGTGTGGGGAAAAATCCTCTGCGTCCTCGTACCTCCCTCGCACTGTCCGCTATCAACCTAGCAGTAGTGGCAATATCCTACCAAGTAGTCCGGCCGTCCCGCACCATATAGGGCGAGTGGTACGTAAGGCTTCCCGGTGAATCTGAGTACTAGTAAGTCCTTAGGGATAACCAAGCTAGAATGTCTTCATATGGGTTTCTATTTGCCGTGCCACCACAGCACCTCCACCCCGGGCTCCTCCCATCATAGGTTCACACCCAGGGCCACCTCATATACCATTTACCCACCACAGGTATCCATTCTAGGGGTGCCTAGGTAGCACCCCACGGTAAGACTTGCCCCAGGCTCGTCGTATACTCCAACTTGGTCAACACAACCCTCACCCTCCACACACCCAACTCACACACGCAACACTCTCCCCAAAGTCCAGATAACTCAAGTTTCCACCACACATCAATATAGTATATATAAGCATAGTAGAAATAATAAGTAGTAAATTATAATAGCGAGCGTGTGACTAGCCTAACAGCAGGGTGAGCAGGGGTAAGGTTGCGTCAAGATAAAGGCCATCAAGAAAGCATACTACCATGCAAGTCCTATTATAGAGTGTGATTATAACAATAAAGTAAAGCAACAGCAGCTGTATATTAGCCATGCGTAATAGGTGCTACGAGATTAGGTGGGATGTGGAACCTTCAGTGTAGTCGTCTCCGTACTCCTCACGGTACTCACGATCCTCGTTCGTCTGGTTCTCCTCCAAGTCTGCATACGATCGAATTATAGTCACGTTAGCGACGTCTATAGAATAGCAAAAAGAAGCAATAAAAATTCAAAAGAGCCAAATGCACTCAAACATGGGTTCATTGCGTAGAGTTTGATTTTAGATGAATTTTGGTCCTAGTCTTGTATTTTTCTGAGGTTGTATGAATTAGTTATGAATTTCCGAAAATTAAATCCATTTCTGAAAATAATGAAGGCTGATTAATTCAGGGCTGACACGTGTCACACTGTGACTGGTTCACGTGGCATGTAGGGAGTGGTGTATCTGCTGGTGAGGTGGTCAGAGAGCTCGCTGAGGTGGTCGGAAAGGTCACCGAGGTGGTCGGAGAGGTCGCCGAGGTGGTCGGAGAGGTTGCGGAGGTGGTCGGAGAAGTTGCCGAGGTGGTCAGAGAGATCGCCGAAGTGGTCGGTGAACTCGCCGAGGTCCCCGACGCTGGCGTGGTCTCATCTTTGGCATGACGCCAGCATGGCGTCATCAGAGCTAAACCATGGCTGACAGGTGGGTCCCGCTGACATCAGCATGACATCATCATCTTGGTCACTGATAGGTGGGTCCGGGGTCAAACGGTGACTGACAGGTGAGGCGCGGTTCATGGTGAACCCGCCTGCATTGGTCCATAGACCACAGAGCCGGTCTATGAAGGACTTGGTCCACTTACTCCTTCCTAGGGTTTGATTCACGTGCACGAAGTGCACGGACATGTGGCCGATGAGGGGAAAATTTTCTTCTCTTCCTCGACGGTGCTCCCACCGGCGGTGAGCTCACCGGCGAGCCTCTCGGGCGGTACTGGTGCGCGATTAAAGTTGGCAAAAACATTGCCAAGCCTCGGCGAGTGTAGTGGTGGGGTCAAGGTGGTGGTAGGGGCTTCCTAGGGTTCCGTCCACGGTGAACGGTGGCATGGGTTCATCGGCGTGCATGGACAGGGCTGCAGTGGTAGCGAGAGCCCAGTTGGATGAGCGTGTGAGCTCCACGGTGCTTCTATGGCCATGGTAGGCGTGTTGAAGGAGCTCCTGGTGCTCCCAGTGGCTCCGACCACGGTGGTGGGGGCAAAGCGGAGGCGGTGGCGCTCCGATGAGGTTCGTTGCGGCAATGAGGGCTCCGGTGGGCTTCTTCCTCGACTAAGGTGAGCGCGGTGTTTCTCTCATCGTGGCGGATCCAGTCGGGGTGTCAACGTCACCTTTACCACGACGTAGAAGACGTAGTGGTCTCGCCATGGTTGTGCTCTCGGCCATGGTGAGCGTGCACGTGCATGTGCGCCCCTGCTCTGATTGTACAATGTCATGGCTAGGGTCCTCCTTCTGGCTGATGGCAGCATGCATGGCGCGTCCTGGGTCTCAGCAAGCGTGGCCATGGCGGTCTCCCTAGCTAACCAGTTGAGCTAGGCCTGTAACACCCCGGGTGTTTAAGTATTAAAAACTGGACATGTCATCATATGCATTGCATGGCATTTGGTCATATTGCAAACTTTGATATGCATTCACTAAAACAAGTTTACATTTATGTTATGAGTGTTGCCTGGTATGGTTTGAATTGAGTTAAAAATTTGGTTTGGATTTGAATTTTCAAGAAAACTCTGATTTTCAGTATTTAAATCCTACCCTGAAAACTCATTTCAAAACCTAAGCATATTTTGGGGTTAAGCCTAAAAGCAAAAGTGTAGAGCTTGTCAAGTTATACAAAGTTTGTTTTTGAAGTTTTCAAAGTTGTTTTATAAAATTTGAAGTAATTTGAAAAGGCATAATTCTTTAAATGTTCTCTTTTTGAATTCAAATTTGCATTTCAAAATGTACACCGAATTAGGGGGTGGTTAAAAAAGCAAAGTTGTAGAATTTTAAATTTGGAGCAACTTTTATTTTTGGAGATTTTTGAGTTGTTACATAAATTTAGGAGTAATTTGGATTTTTAAATCGAATGACAGTTTTGGTAATTTTGATGAACAGTAACCGCAGCCAACTCACCGTATATGATTTTCCTTCTGCTTTTAGACGCGACGGTGGCTGCCCTTGGCTTCGCCCTGGCACGGGAAAGGCTCCTGCGTGGCTTCTCCTTGCTTCTGAGCCACTCTATAAGGACTTCACCGTCGCCATTTTTCGCCACTCTCCTCCTCCGTTTTTTCCAGTCGCCATCGCCGCTGCTCTATCGTGCGTTTGCCGTCGCCGTAGTGCCTCCAACATTTCGGCAAAGCTTGTTCCAGCTCTGCCTTTCTTCCTCGTAGCCGGCAACCTCACCGTCGTGCTTGCGCCATCATGACCAGCGCTCTCCGTTTTGTCCACCGAGTCGCCGGATCACCGCCATCGTCGATGTTTTGCTCCGCCGTGGTTGTTCGGATCGTCGACCTGCTTCACCGTTGCTTCTTTGGCCCCATTCTTTGATCCATCAAGTTCGGGGTGAGCTACTGGTGCTTCCTGTGCACGTCGAACCACTCATTCATTGTTCTTTCGATCCAGCTTTATGCTCCAGTGCGTTCGGGGTGAGCTCCTGGTTCTTTCCGAGTTGTTTATGTGAGCTCCTGGTTCTTTCCGAGTTGTTTGTGTGAGCTCCTGGTTCTTTCCGAGTTGTTTATGTGAGCTCCTGGTTCTTTCCAAGTTGTTTATGTGAGCTCCTGGTTCTTTCCGATTTGTTTGTGTGAGCTCCTGGTTCTTCCCGAGTTGTTTGTGTGAGCGGAGATTTGAAAAGGAATTTTCCTTTTTAGAAATAATTGAATAGTGCTGTAATTTGTTATTTTTATGTAGATTTATTTAGAGCTCCAAAAATTATGAAAATTTTTGTGTGACCTCTCTGTGATGTTTATTATTTAGGAAAAATATGAAATGTTGTTTTTCAATACTTTTTGAATGTGATAAAAATTGCTCAATTAATTAATAAATGAGTTTCCATGATTTTTCTAGGCTTATTTATGTATCCAAAAATTATGAAAATTGTTTTGTCCCTTAGTTATCATGTGATGAACATTTACAAAAATTTTGAGGACAATTGGAACAAGTTGATTTATTTCATAATTCTTAATTAATTAATTAATTCATAAAAGCAAATAGTAACCTTTAGTGATTTATGTTTTGTTTGAATTTTTGATTGAGTGATGTCCTTGGGTCATTAGTTGGTGATGATCCTTGGCAATTGATGTGAGTGTTACGAAAATGGTTTAGTTAGTTTAACTTGTAACGGTACCGCGAAGGAAAGTTGTTTTCAAGTTGTTAATTTTGCATCCATCATCAGGCATCATGTTTCATATTCCGCATCATGTTAAACATGGCATTGTTACTACGTGTAGTGAATGAAGGTGAGCACGTGGTAGTTAATCAAGTGGTTGAGGAGGTTGATCCGTCTGTGGAGGTTGGTGTTAATATCGGTGGAACGTCTTCGGACCCGGACTTTTCCGTCAACGAAGGCAAGCCCTGGATGCATACAACCCTACCTTCTATTTTACAAATTGATTTCGCTTTTGCTTTTCTTTATTGCATTAAGTGATTAGGAGTTAAGTGAAAACCTAATTGATGCATTACCAACCTTGTTATTCCATATTTTACCATATTACCAGTTTTAAATTCGTATATGCCTAGTTTTGCTTAGCTATGCTTAGAACGATGAAAGTTAGGTGATTACCTGTCATCTGCAAGTTTTAAATGGAATTTTGGTTACTTATGTTATCATGTGATATGGGAATGTGGAGTAATAAATCTAGACCGGGCAGACTCGGTGTATGGGAGCCACAAGACATGGAGGTCTTGTGAGCGGGTTCTTTCTGCCTGTGTCGATTAAGGTCCGTACCGTTGTTGAATTGCATGAGGTGAGACTTTGTAGTACTAACCACATACTCCAGTAAGCCTTAACTTGGCTATTCTATTACGAGAATGGCTACTCGCGCACTAGGAGTGGAGAGATGGCGGGAATAGCATGTACCCACGTGGCAATGGACTGGATTGGTGGAGTACTGTATTCTCAGGTGGCGCGGATCCGTTCTTGTTTTAGAGGATCCGAGGGTAGGGTATATGTAGGTCAGGGACCTGCATATGTCGTGTGGTCTGGAATTCCCAGCTGGGTTTAATCAATTCGAATCGTCGTTGCTCCTCGGTTATGGAGACTCAACTCACTGTTCATCATCGTAGTGTAATAATTGGAACTTGAGGATGGTTTGAGAAGGTGTTGGGTATGAAGTTTCATGATCTCAATGCGGATCATTTCAGCTTTGTATATGATCTTTATGAAGTTTTACATGTTGATATAATGAATTTTGTTAAAGTGCTTTTACGCAAAAGAACCTTGATTATTGCTAAAGCCATACCTTGAATCCCATGAGCCTGCATTCCTACGTTCTTTTAAATTCTTATTTTGGTTAAGTCTTGTTGAGTACTTTTGTACTCAGGGTTCGTTGACCCTTGTTGCAGGTGAGGCTCATGAGTAGATCTGTTTTGGATCGTGCTGCATGACTATTGTTCAGTGCGAGGATGATAAGTAGATGTGTGGCTCTTGGGCAGGGCAGCCTATTTGTGTGTTCTGTAATATGTTATAATGCCACTCCACTACTTTGTTTTGTATTATTAATTGAACTTAGTTGTATGGTTTGAAACAAATGGTTTGTAAACTATGTTATTGTAAGACTTCCGCTGTTTTTACTCTGATGTATCTATTTGAATAAACTATTGTAATACTGCAATGACTCTGTAATGTGATCCTGCTTGGAAATCGTGGATGATTCGGGGTTCCCCGAGGACACCCGACAGTCTTCTTAAGTTACCGGGAACGTATGCATAGATGTCAAAGGTCGTTGGACATTGACAGGTGCATGTGGGCCCTATAATTTAGGAGGTTCTGCCACAGAATAGTATCAGAGCAATCTTTACAAAGTTTTTGTTGTATTGGTTTATGAAAACTTCAAAATGATTTGGGATGGCTAAATTTAACTTGTTAATTTTATCCAAATTGCTTCTGACTTATCTTATTTCTTTCTCACCATTCCTTAATTGTTTAAAAAGGTTTTGTGTGGTGGAGAAGTAATCTTACTATGCCCTATATAAAAACAAATGTTGTTTATGTTCGTTTTAGGCTTTGGTGGTTTTGTTCGTAAGAATGATTCATGTATCATAATTAATTCACTTGTTACTTCCTTCGTCTCTGAGTCTGGGTGAGTAGTGTGTTTGGGTTGAGTTGTGTAGTCCGTCCTTGCTGCTCTTGAGACTGTGGTCAGATTATTTTACTTGGATTAATCCTGCTTGTACAGTATGGCTCGTACCAAGAAGACACCCCGTAAGTCCACTGGACCCAAAGGAGTTCCTCGGCACCAACTAGCCCCTAGGAATGACGGTGCTAGCAGTAGCAGCTCTAGGCCTGATCCTCAGGCGGAGATACAGAGGATTTCTCCAGAGTTGGCCCAAGCTACTAGAGATAGGGCTATGGACGTCATCCAGGTGGGCAGATTATAGGAGCAATTAAGACGTCTCACCACAGCTCACAGGAACTACGAACGTATGTTAGTTCGTACGGTGGAAGGAAGGAATGAAGCTTGGCATAGGGAAAATGTAGCTAGAGCTATAACTCATGAGTTAGAATTTTATGTAGATGACTTAGAAGAGCATAATACCTATCTGCATGAGGAAGTTCATAGGCTAAGCAATCTCCTAGATCCAAATCATGAACCCCAAGCTGATGCAATGGATCCCAGTGTTATCTTTGTCGATGGTAGTGAATCGGAAGAAGAAGAAGAAGAAGAAAAGAGTTTGCCATCTGGATCTTTTGGGGGAAATCTAAAGAGGCAGAGGGTGATTTATCATCCAGTAAATCATAATTGTCCTCCTTATTGTCCGCCACAGTTTCAAGCTGGTCAGCAATCAAATGTCCGTCCTGTTACAACTTATCAGAATCCACAACCGACAAATGCTTTTGGGGTTTCTGCTTCAACACCCCAGGGTCACAAGTATCCCTGTTTCAATTGTGGCAAGCCTAGTCATTTCTCGAGAGAATGTCCGTATCCAAGGCAGTCTAATCCCAATTATCAGAAGGCCCTTGCAAATCAACAACAGGGTCAGGCACAGAATAAGGGAAACAATCAGAATGTTCAGAAAGGCAAAGATGAAAGGAAGACAGGACGAGTGTTTTACATTCAAGCTGGGGAAATTCCGGAAGGGGAGCCAGTGATGATGGGTATGTTTCCTGTCGCCAACCATCCTGTAGTTATACTTTTTGATTCTGGCGCATCGCATTCATTCATCAATAGAACATTTGTGGTGAAGTATGAAATTTCAATTGGGGCAACAAAGGAAAATTTCTTTATACAGTCGCCCGGGGGACGTCTGTGTACTAAGGAAATGGTATACCAGGTACCCATAAACCTGGGTGGGCATATTTTTCCCACTACCATGATTATCCTTAAGGATCAGAATATAGATGTAATCTTAGGAATGAATTGGATGTATCAGCATAAGGCTGTTATAGATGCTTTGAATAGAACTATAAGGGTGAGTTTGCCAGATAGTACTTCTCAACTTCTCATCCAACTTCCAACCTTAAGAAGATCAGTGGGCAAAGTTTGTGCAACTGCCTCAAAGAGATTAGAGATATCCCGGTAGTATATGAATTTCCTGATGTGTTTCCTGAAGATTTACCCGGTCTACCACCTGATAGGGATGTCCAGTTTAACATAGAATTGCAACCTGGAACAGCTCCAATTTCTCGGAGAGCTTATAGGATGCCACCTAAGGAGTTAGCCGAGTTGAAAACTCAGTTACAAGAATTGATTGAGAAGGGGTTTATACAACCTAGTTCATTGCCTTGGGGGTGTCCGGCAATTTTTGTGAAAAAGAAAGATGAGACCCTGAGGTTATGTGTTGACTATCGTCCATTGAATGAAGTGACCATCAAGACTAAGTATCCATTACCTCAGATAGATTTGCTTTTTGATCAACTGGCCAGAGCCAAAGTTTTCTCCAAGATAGATTTGAGGTCAGGATATCACCAAATCAAGATAAAGCCTGAAGATATTCCCAAAACAGCATTTACCACAAGATATGGATTATATGAATACTTGGTAATGTCTTTTGGTTTGACAAATGCTCCAGCTCATTTCATGTATTTGATGAATTCAGTATTCATGCCTGAACTGGATAAATTTGTAGTGGTGTTTATTGATGACATTCTAGTATATTCCAAGAATAAGGAAGAACATGAGAAACACCTCAAAATTGTTCTGACTCGCTTGAGAGAACATCAACTATATGCCAAGTTCAGCAAGTGTGATTTTTGACTTAATGAAGTATAATTTCTTAGACATGTCTTGTCAGCGGAAGGAGTTGCTGTTGATCCAAGCAAAGTGAAGGATGTGCTTGATTGGAAACCGCCAACCATAGTTCATCAAGTTCAGAGTTTTCTGGGATTGGCGGGGTATTACCGTCGGTTTATTCTAGATTTCTCTAAAGTATCAAAGTCCATAACTGAGTTACTGAAGAACCAAGTCAAGTTTGCCTGGTCATCTGATTGTGAAGAGGCTTTCCAGACTTTGAAGAGACTGTTGACCACTGCACCAGTATTAGCCCAACCTGATATCGAGAAGCCGTTTGATGTTTATTGTGATGCTTCAGGTATTGGTATTGGATGTGTGTTGATGCAAGCAGGCCAAGTCATTGCTTATGCATCCAAGCAACTTAAGCAACATGAAGAACACTATCCGACTCTTGATCTGGAGTTAGCAGCTGTTGTCCATGCTCTGAAGATTTGGTGGCATTACCTACTTGGTAATACGTGCCATATTTATACAGACCACAAGAGCTTAAAGTATATCTTTACTCAGTCAGAATTGAATATGCGACAACGAAGATGGTTGGAGCTGATTAAAGATTATGACTTGGAAGTACATTATCACCCTGGTAAAGCAAATGTGGTGGCAGATGCCCTCAGTCGCAAAAGTTATTGCAATTGCCTGACAGTAAGAACAATGGGTTTGACCTTATGTCAAGAGATGGAGAAATTGAATGTAGAGGTAATTCAACAAGGTAGTTTGACCAATATAATTGTTGAAGCCACTATTCGAGATCAAGTTATTGCTCCTCAGAAGGAAAACAAGGGTGTAGCCCATATCAAGGAAAGAGTCAGGAATGGAAAGGTGGAATGTTTCAGCATAGATAATGAAGGTGTGCTATGGTTCAAGGATCGCCTGGTGGTACCAAAAGTTCCTGAGTTACGGGAATCAATTCTTGAAGAAGCACATGCTACTAGGTTATCTATCCATCCGGGGAGTAACAAGATGTACCATGACTTAAAACAAAGGTTTTGGTGGACCAAAATGAAGATAGAAATTGCGAGATATATAGCAAAGTGTGATACTTGTCAGAAAGTGAAAGCTATACATTTGAGGTCTGCTGGAGAATTACAACCATTGCCTATTCCAGCTTGGAAGTGGGAGGACATAAGTATGGACTTTATTGTTGGTCTACCCAAGACATCCAAGGGATTTGACTCAATATGGGTTATTGTAGATCGACTCACTAAGTCCGCACATTTTCTTCCTGTCAAGACTATATACCCCACTGTCCAATATGCCAAGATATATTTAGCAAGAATTATGAGTCTCCATGGAATACCAAAGACCATAGTGTCAGATAGGGGTACATAGTTTGTCTCCAGTTTTTGGAAACAACTGCATTCTTCGTTGGGTACCAAGCTCCTATATAGTACAGCTTATCATCCGCAGACTGATGGACAGACTGAAAGAGTCAATCAAGTGCTTGAAGATATGTTAAGGTGGTGTGTCCTTAATTATTCCAACAAGTGGGACGAATGCTTACCTTTGGCCGAGTTCTCATATAACAATAGTTATCAGGAAAGCATTAGAATGGCTCCATTTGAAGCACTTTATGGTCGTAGATGCAGAACATCGCTGAGTTGGTCTGAGCCCGGAGAAAGAAGATTCTTTGGAGTTTACCTTGTGAAAGAAACAGAAGACAAGGTTTGGCAAATACAGAGTAATTTGAAGATAGCTCAGTCCTGCCAAAGGAGTTATGCGGATAGACGACAGAGACCACTGGTGTTTAACAAAGGAGATTTTGTATATCTGAAAGTATCACCAATGAAGGGAGTTACCCATTTTGGTGTTAAAGGCAAGTTGGCACCTCGATATATTGGACCATTTCAAATTTTGGAGAGATATGGAAAAGTGGTCTATCGCTTGAAATTGCCAGAACATTTATCAGCTGTATATGATGTGTTCCATGTGTCTTAGTTGAAGAAGTGTCTCTGAGTGCCTGAGCAGAATGTTGAAGTTGAAGGAGTGGAACTTGAACCAGATCTGACTTATTCAGAATATCCTATCCGAGTGTTGGATCAGAAAGATCGTGTTACTCGAAGGAGGACAATAAAGTTCTACAAGATGCAATGGAATCAACATTCAGAAGAGGAAGCTACTTGGGAATCAGCATATTACTTGTTAGAAAAGTTTCCAGAGTTTCTTGCGTCATTATAGAATAGAGTAATGTTAGTTGAGCTCGGTTGTTACAAATTGTGTTTTGTAAAGGAACCTCAGTTGTTTTATGGATAAAAATTGGATGTTTTTGGAGTGACACATTTCCTTTTCCATTACTTACCCTATGGCTTTGAATCTCGGGGCGAGATTTTTTTAGGGAGAAGGATTGTAACACCCCGGGTGTTTAAGTATTAAAAACTGGACATGTCATCATATGCATTGCATGGCATTTGGTCATATTACAAACTTTGATATGCATTCACAAAAACAAGTTTACATTTATGTTATGAGTGTTGCCTGGTATGGTTTGAATTGAGTTAAAAATTTGGTTTGGATTTGAATTTTCAAGAAAACTCTGATTTTCAGTATTTAAATCCTACCCTGAAAACTTATTTCAAAACCTAAGCATATTTTGGGGTTAAGCCTAAAAGCAAAAGTGTAGAGCTTGTCAAGTTATACAAAGTTTGTTTTTGGAGTTTTCAAAGTTGTTTTATAAAATTTGAAGTAATTTGAAAAGGCATAATTCTTTAAATGTTCCCTTTTTGAATTCAAATTTGCATTTCAAAATGTAGACCAAATTAGGGGGTGGTTATAAAAGCAAAGCTGTAGAACTTTAAATTTGGAGCAACTTTTATTTTTGGAGATTTTTGAGTTGTTACATAAATTTGGGAGTAATTTGGATTTTTAAATCGAATGGCAGTTTTGGTAATTTTGATGAACAGTAACCACGGAAGCCAACTCACCGCTCTCGATTTTCCTTCTGCTTCCAGACGCGACGGTGGCATGCTTGGCTTCGCTGCTAGCACGGAAAGGCTCTGCGTGGCTTCTCCTTGCTTCTGAGCCACTCTATAAGGACTTCACCGTCGCCGTTTTTTGCCACTCTCCTCCTCTGTTTTCCAGTCGCCATCGCCGCTGCTCTGTCGTGCATTTGCCGTCACCGTAGTGCCTCCAACATTTCAGCAAAGCTTGTTCCAGCTCCACCTTTCTTCCTCGCAGCCGGCAACCTCACCGTCGTGCTTGCACCATCGTGGCCAGCGCCCTCCGTTTTGTCCACCGCAGTCGCCGGAGCACCGCCACCGTCGACGTTTTGCTCCACCGTGGTTGCTCGGAGCGTCGACCTGCTTCACCGTTGCTTCTCCGGCCCCATTCTTTGCTCCATCAAGTTCGGGGTGAGCTACTGGTGCTTCCTATGCACGTCGAACCACTCATTGATTGTTCTTCCGATCCAGCTTTATGCTCCAGTGCGTTCGGGGTGAGCTCCTGGTTCTTTCCAAGTTGTTTGTGTGAGCTCCTGGTTCTTTCCGAGTTGTTTATGTGAGCTCCTGGTTCTTTCCGAGTTGTTTGTGTGAGCTCCTGGTTCTTTCCGAGTTGTTTATGTGAGCTCCTGGTTCTTTTCGACTTGTTTATGTGAGCTCCTGGTTCTTTCCGATTTGTTTGTGTGAGCTCCTAGTTCTTCCCGAGTTGTTTGTGTGAGCGGGAGATTTGAAAAGGAATTTTTCCTTTTTCAGAAATGATTGAATAGTGCTGTAATTTGTTATTTTTATGTAGATTTATTTAGAGCTCCAAAAATTATAAAATTTTTGTGTGACCTCTCTGTGATGTTTATTATTTAGGAAAAATATGAAATGTTGTTTTTCAGTACTTTTTGAATGTGATAAAAATTGCTCAATTAATTAATAAATGAGTTTCCATGATTTTTCTAGGCTTATTTATGTATCTAAAAATTATGAAAATTGTTTTGTCACTTAGTTATCATGTGATGAACATTTACAAAAATTTTGAGGACAATTGGAACAAGTTGATTTATTTCATAATTCTTAATTAATTAATTAATAAAAGCAAATAGTAACCTTTAGTGATTTAGGTTTTGTTTGAATTTTTGATTGAGTGATGTCCTTGGGTCATTAGTTGGTGATGATCCTTGGCAATTGATGTGAGTGTTACGAAAATGGTTTAGTTAGTTTAACTTGTAACGGTACCGCGAAGGAAAGTTGTTTTCAAGTTGTTAATTTTGCATCTATCATCAGGCATCATGTTTTGTATTCCGCATCATGTTAAACATGGCATTGTTACTACGTGTAGTGAACGAAGGTGAGCACGTGGTAGTTAATCAAGTGGTTGAGGAGGTTGATCCGTCTGTGGAGGTTGGTGTTAATATCGGTGGAACGTCTCCGGACCCGGACCTTTCCGTCAACGAAGGCAAGCCCCGGATGCATACAACCCTACCTTGTGTTTTACAAATTGATTTCGCTTTTACTTTTCTTTACTGCATTAAGTGATTAGGAGTTAAGTGAAAACCTAATTGATGCATTACCAACCTTGTTATTCCATATTTTACCATATTACCAGTTTTAAATTCGTATATGCCTAGTTTTGCTTAGCTATGCTTAGAACGATGAAAGTCAGGTGATTACCTGTCATCTGCAAGTTTTAAATGGAATTTTGGTTACTTATGTTATCATGTGATATGGGAATGTGGAGTAATAAATCTAGACCGGGCGGACTCGGTGTATGGGAGCCGCAAGACATGGAGGTCTTGTGAGCGGGTTCTTTCTGCCTGTGTCGATTAAGGTCCGTACCATTGTTGAATTGCATGAGGTGAGACTTTGTAGTACTAACCATATACTCCGGTAAGCCTTAACTTGGCTATTCTATTACGAGAATGGCTACTCGCGCACTAGGAGTGGAGAGATGGCGGGAATAGCGTGTACCCACATGGCAATGGACTGGATTGGTGGAGTACTGTATTCTCGGGTGGCGCGGACCCGTTCTTGTTTTAGAGGATCCTATGGTAGGTTGGTATATGTAGGTCAGGGACCTGCATATGTCGTGTGGTCTAGAATTCCCAGCTGGGTTTAATCGATTCGAATCGTCGTTGCTCCTCGGTTATGGAGACTCAACTCACTGTTCATCATCGTAGTGTAATAACTGGAACTTGAGGATGGTTTGAGAAGGTGTTGGGTATGAAGTTTCATGATCTCAATGCGGATCATGTCAGCTTTGTATATGATCTTTATGAAGTTTTACATGTTGATATAAAGAATTTTGTTAAAGTGCTTTTACGCAAAAGAACCTTGATTATTGCTAAAGCCATACCTTGAATCCCATGAGCCTGCATTCCTATGTTCTTTTAAATTCTTATTTTGGTTAAGTCTTGTTGAGTACTTTTATACTCAGGGTTCGTTGACCCTTGTTGCAAGTGAGGCTCATGAGTAGATCTGTTTTGGATCGTCTTTGCATGACTGTTCGATCTGATAAGCGTATGTGTGGCTCTTAAGGTATGCTTATTATTTGTGTGTTCGAATGCCACTCCACTACTTTGTTTTGTATTATTAATCAAACTTAGTTGTATGGTTTGAAACAAATGGTTTGTAAACTATGTTATTGTAAGACTTCCATTGTTTTTAATCGATGTATCTATTTGAATAAACTGTTGTAATACTGCAATGACTACGTAATGTGATCCCGCTTTCGAAATCGTGGATGATTCGGGGTTCCCGGGACACCCGACAGCCGTATTTGTGTCAAAGGTCGTTGGACATTGACAGTGCATGTGGGCCCTATATATTTAGGAGGTTATAATGCAATGGTATCGAGCAATCTTTACAAAGTTTTTGTTGTATTGGTTTACGAAAACTTCAAAATGATTTGGGATGGCTAAATTTAACTTGTTAATTTGGTCCAAATTGCTTCTCGACTTATCTTATTTCTTTCTCACTTTTCTTTTCATTCTTCTTTTCTTTTTGTTTGTCTTTTCTTTCTTTTTCATTTATTAATTGAACTTAGTTGTACAAGGTGTTTTGATCACAATAAATTATGGTTTTTTTGTAATACTATAGTTGATTGTAAGACTTCCAACAAATAATTTATTATTTAGGGTTTTATTACTCACATAAGGCAAAAGAATAAATCACAAGTGGAATTAAGGATGCATGCATGAATTAATTTAGGAATTTAATTATATGTGGCATAAAACCAAACTATGCTTATGATTTTAACCTAGACATCTAATCCAAAGCTAATGTGATCACTCAATATCACATAGGGTTTAAATCATGGATGATTTGTATATACTTCAAGTAACTTAATATTCTCTTTATAGCCTTCAAATGACTTTCTCTTGGTGAGGCTTGAAATCTTGCACACATGCATACACTAAACATGACATCCGGCCTTGATGCGGTCACATAGAGTAGACTTCCAATCATAGACCGATATAATTTTTGATCCACCATATTGCCACTTGCATCACTATCCAAATTGCCATTTATCCCCATTAGTGTGCTAATAGCTTTGCCATCACTCATGTCAAACTTCTTGAGTATGTCTTTGATGTACTTGCCTTGACTCACGAATGTACCATTCTTCAATTGCTTAATTTGAAGACCAAGGAAGTAATTTAACTCTCCAATTATGGATATTTCAAACTCATTAGCCATCATCTTTTCAAACTCTTCATAAAAGTCTTGATTGGTTGATTCAAATATGATGTCATCAACATAGATTTACAACACAAATAAGTCTTTGCCAATCTTCTTGGTGAAAAGAGTTGTGTCAACCTTACCCATCATGAACCCTTTAGAGAGTAAGAAGTCCCTCAATCTCTCATACCATGCTCTAGGTGCTTGCTTCAAGCCATACAATGTCTTCTTCAACTTGTACACATGGTCGGACTTCTTGTCATCTTCAAAACTGGGAGGTTGCTCAACATATACTTCTTCATTGATGTAACCATTGAGAAATACACTCTTGACATCCATTTAATAGAGCTTGATGTTATGGGCACAAGCATAGGCTAATAAGATTCTAATTGCTTCCAATCTAGCAACCGGGGCATATAGTTTCTCCAAAGTCAAGACCTTCGACTTGTGTATATCCTTATGCTACCAATCTTGCTTTGTTCCTTACTACTATCCTATCTTGATCTTGCTTGTTTCTAAAGACCCATTTGGTTCTAATCACATTGTGTCCCTTTGGTCTCTCTACTAATTCCCATACTTGATTTCTTGTGAAGTTATTCAATTCTTCATGCACAACATTTACCCAATCAACATCCTTCAATGCTTCATCTATCTTCTTTGGTTCAATGGATGACACAAATGGGAAATACTCACAAAATGAAGCAAATCTTGATCTAGTTTGCACACCTCTTGAAATATCACCAATGATAGTGTCCAATGGATGATCCCTTACAATATTGGTTGGTTGGAGTATTGAAACTTGATTGATTGCACTTGCTTGATCATTGGGTTGATATGATATACTAACCACTTGATTTTGTTCATTGTCATAAGAGCCATTTGTACTAGCTTGATTTGTATCATCTTGCAAATTTGTGTTAGAGAGCACTTGCACTATATCATCTTCATCATCATTCACTTGCATAGGCCTCAATTCACCAACATCCATGCTCTTCATGGCATTTGAAAGTTGAATGCCTCTAACATCTTCCAAGTTCTCATTCTTATCTTGGAAACCCTTGGTTTTATCAAATTCAACATCATGAACTTCCTCAAGAGTACCACTCTCCAAATTCCAAACCCTATATGCTTTGCTAGTTGTTGAGTATCTAAGTAGGAATCATTCATCACATTTCTTGTCAAATTTGCCCAATCTAGTGCTTTTCTTCAAGATATAGCATTTGCAACCAAAGACCCAAAAATATGCAATGTTGGGCTTTCTACCATTCAAGAGCTCATATGGTGTCTTCTCTTTTAATGGGTGACAATAGAGGCGGTTGCTATAATAGCAAGCCATGTTGATAGCTTCGGCCCAAAAAGATTGACTCACATTGTACTTACTAAGCATAGACCTTGCCATATCAATGAGTGTTCTATTCTTCCTCTCAACAAGGCTATTTGATTGTGGAGTGTACTTAGTTGAGAATTGATGTATAATTCCAAATTCATCACACAACTCATTAATTTTAGTGTTCTTGAACTCACTACCATTGTCACTTCTAACTCTCTTGATGGTTGTTTCAAACTCATTGTGAATGCCCTTGACAAATGATTTGAATTTTGCAAACACATCACTTTTGTCAACTAGGAAGAATATCCAAGTGTATCTAGTATAATCATCCACTATCACAAATCCATATTTGTTTCCACCGATGCTAGTGTATTGTGTTGGCCCAAACAAATTCATGTGCAATAACTCAAATGCTTTACTAGTGCTCATCATACTTTTCCTAGGATGGGTGTTTTCAACTTGTTTGCCAGCTTGACAAGAGCTACAAAGCTTATCCTTTTCAAACACAACATCTTTTAAGCCTCTAACCAAGTCATGCTTAACCAATCTATTCAATTGTTTCATTCCAACATGACCAAGCCTTCTATGTCATAACCAACCCATGCTAGACTTAGTTAACAAACATGTAGATAATTGAGCTTCATTAGCATTGAAATTAACCAAGTATAGATTTCCATATCTAAAGCCTTTGAAGATCAAGTTAGAGCCATCTACATTAATGATTTCTACATCATCTACCCTAAATATGCATTTGAATCCAAGATCACACAATTGAGCCACGGATAGCGAATTGTAGTTCAAGCTCTCAACAAGCAACACATTGGAAATGCTCATGTCATTGGATATTACAATCTTACCAAGCCTTTTGACCTTGCCTTTACCATTATCACCAAATATGATACTATCATATCAATCATTGCCATTGGTATTGATTGAGTTAAACATTCTTGCATCACCAGTCATGTGTTGAGTGCACCCACTATCAAGAACCCAATGCCTTCCTCCGACTTTGTAATTGACATACAAAAGAAGATCAATTCTTTTTAGGTACCCAAACTTGCTTGGGTCCTTGAAGATTAGTGACCAAACTTTTGGCACCCAAATGGCTTTGTTCTTTGAGCCCATCCATGGTGTACCAATGAACTTAGCTTTCACACCATTTGTGCCTTTAGTAAGCACATAGAAAGAATTAATCTTAATTGAGGATAGATTAGCATTTTTGCCATTGTTCTTGCACTCATGCTCCTTATGACCAACTTGCTTGCAACTAGTGCAAAACCGACCATTGTTCTTCACAAAACAAGTCTTGTGAGGAGCAAAGGCCGCCTTGACCTTTCTTAGGGGTATAGCCCAATCCCTCTTTGTAGAGAGAAGCTCTTTAGTTAACCAAGCACATAAGCAAGCGGTCCTCACCACCATAGGCCTTAGCCAAGGTGTGAGTGAGCTCATTGACCTTCTCCTTGAGGGTATCATTCTCAACCATTAGTGAGGCATTACATGTGAAACCATCACTATTAGATGAGGTGGAAGTGGAAGTTCTACAAGAAGGGTTAGTGGGAGCAACAATGATAGATTTATAGAATGATTCATTAATTATATCACAAGTTAAGTCTTTGTCACATGTTACAACATGCTCCTTCTTATTTTGCTCATTAAGTAAAGAGGAATGAGCTTTTTCAAGCTTCTTGTGAGCCTTGCCAAGCTTCTCATGGGCTTCTTTAGCCTCTCTTGAGATGCATTGAGCTCACCAAAGGCTTGCTTAAGGACTTTTAGTTCCTTACACAAGCTTTTGCATTCTCTTCTCATAATGTCAAAGTGTTCTTTAGCATCATCTAGCATGTCAAGTAGTTCATCCTTAGTTGGTTCATCATCATCACTATCACTTTCATTTTCATTTTCATTTTCATTATCATGTTTCTCATTACTTCTATCATCATAAGTTTGTACCTTAGTGGCCTTAGCCATGAAGCATGATGGAGTGTCGAAGACAAAAGGCTTCTCATTGATAGCAATGTTTGCAAAAGCCTTATTCTTGGTAGTCTTGTCATCATCACTATCATCATCATCACTTGAGGAAGCATCACTATCCCAAGTGACAACATATGAATCACCCTTCTTCTTCTTCTTCTTGAAGGTCATATTGTCCTTCTTCTCTTTCTTGTTGTCATCATCATTGTCGCTATTGTATGGGCATTGAGTAACAAGATGATCCTTACTTCCACAATTGAAGAAGAGAGCCATCTTCTCATCATCCATCTCATCAAAGCTCAAGTCTTCATTTTCACTTCATGATTCTTGCTTTGCCTTGCCCTTGGATGATGTGGCCTTGAATGCCACACTCTTCTTCTTCTCATCCTTCTTCTCATCTTTCTTCTCCTTCTTTTCTTCCTTCTCATCATTGTCTCCATATGTATCATCGGTCATTATATCTCCTAACACTTAGTTTGGTGTCATGGTGTCCAAACCACTCCTTACTAGAATAGTGACCAATGTGCCAAATCTTGAAGGTAGGCATCTCAAGAACTTATGAGAGAAGTCCTTGTCCTCTACCTTCTCTCCAAGTGCTTTGAGATCATTGACAAGCACTTGAAGCCTATGGAATATCTCTGGCACACTCTCATCCTCCTTCATTTTGAAACTAGCAAACTTCTCCTTGAGGATATATGCCTTGGCACCCTTCACCACTTGAGTGCCCTCAAATGACTCCTCCAACTTCTTCCAAGCCTCATAAGCCATCTCAATGTTCTTGATTTGCTCAAATGTTCTCTCATCAATAGCACTAAGAGCAATATCATTGTTTTGGAGAAGTACTTCTTCGACGGCGGTGGGATTCTTCGGATCTTCTATCTCAATCTTGGTCTCCACCACTTTCCAAACATTCCTATTGATTGACTTGATATATGTTGTCATCTTAGCCTTTCAATAGGGATAGTTTGAGCCATCAAATTAGGGTGGCTTTTGATATTGTTGATTTGAGCCATTTTGACACCGAAGGTTGTTAAGCCTCAAATCACGGTGACCACGGCTCTAATACCTCTTGAAAGGTCCTAATGGCTAGAGGGGGGTGAATAGCCTATTAGAAATTTCTAGAACAACACTTAGCAAACTGGTTAGACAAATATGAGGTGAAGCGAGTATTGTGCTAGCCTACAAAAAATGCAAGCCACCTACCACAATTCTAGTTTGTATAGTCTCTATCCACACAATGACTATGTCACTACACTAAGTTAGTGTGCTCTCAAAGGCTAACTAAAGAGCCACACTAACCAAACTAACAAGCTCTCATGACTAACTACACTAAAGAGCTTGACAACTAGTTTGTGGTAATATAAAGAGAGAGAGAGAGCAAGATGTTTATACCGCCGAGTCAAGGAATGAACCAAACAATCACAAGAATGAATACCAATGAAGACCAATCTCCTCGAAATCAAATGATGACACAATAATTTTTACCGAGGTTCACTTGCTTGCCGGCAAGCTAGTCCTTGTTGTGGTGATTCACTCACTTGGAGGTTCATGCGCTAATTGACATCACATGCCAAACCCTCAATAGCATGCCGCACAACCAACACAAGATGAGGATCACACAAGCCACGAGCAATCCACTAGAGTACCTTTTGGCTCTCCACCGGGGAAAGGTCAAGAACCCCTCACAATCACCATGATCGGATCCAAGACAATCACCAACCTTCGCTAGACGATCCTCGCTAATCCGAGCCGTCTAGGTGGAAGCAACCACCAAAAGTAACAAGCGAATCCCGCAGCGAAACACGAACACCAAGTGCCTCTAGATGCAAACACTCAAGCAATGCACTTAGATTCACTCTCAATCTCACAAAGATGATGAATCAATGATATAGATGAGTGGGAGGGCTTTCGCTAAGCTCACAAGGTTACTATGTCAATGCAAATGGCCAAGAGAGTGAGGTAGAGCTGGCCAAATGATATTTATAGACACCTCCCAAACAATAGAGCCATTGGCTCAATTATTGGGCTGACTGCAAGACGACCGGACGCGCAGGTAGTGTGCACTGGACGCGTCCGGTCGTAGCCTAACCACCATGTGTCCTAGCCGTTTGAAACTATCCGTTGGCGTGCAATGGCTCACTCGCGTGCGCTCAATGACTATCGACTGGACGCTCCTGTTCAATTGACCGGGCTCACCACGTGTTAGAGTCCGGTCGCTTCCAGAGAGCTCCCAGAGAGGTAAAATTGCGACCGGACATGTCTGATCACAGGTGACCGAACGCGGCACAGGGTCCGGTCCTCACTGGCTTGTTCTAATGTTTGTGTCAGCGTACGTCATAGCCTGACTGGACGCACCCCCATCACGTCCAATCCTATTTCTTCTCAACGTCTGGTCAAAGGACCGAGGGCGGCCTTCACTGTGCACCACAGACCGAACACAGGGTCAGAGTCCGGTCACTACCCAAGGCAGAGTCCGGTCAATACGAAATAGCTCCTTTTGACCCCAAACGTCACCACCCTTGATCAAATGTGCCAACAACCAAGTGTAATACTTTGTGCATGTGTATTAGCATATTTTCACAAGCATTTTCAAGGGTGTTAGCACTCTACTAGATCCTAAATGCATATACAATGAGTTAGAGCATCTAGTGGTACTTTTATAACCGCATTTCGATCCGAGTTTTATCCCTCTTAATAGTACGGCTATCGATCCTAAATATAATCACACCCGCTAAGTGTCTCGATCACTAAACTGAAAAGCTCCTATCAATTTCATCTTTGCCTTGAGCTTTTTGTTTTTCTCTTTCTTCTTTTCCAAGTCCTAGCACTTAATCATCACCATGGCATCATCATGATCTTCACTATTGCTTCATCACTTCGTATAGTGCTACCTATCTCATAATCACTTTGATAAACTAGGTTAGCACTTAGGGTTTCATCAATTCACCAAAATCAAACTAGAGTTTTCAGCCGTGCGGCGGCGCACCGCGGTGGCACGGTCGCGTTAGTGATGACGGGGAGGTGGTAGCGGTTCCACTGGCGTGCGCAAGGTGGAGAGGGAGGCAAGGCGAATCTAGTAGTGCAGATGAATTGGCTCAGGAGGCACGGTAGGAGGGCTGCCCTCGACCATGGCCGAGAGCGGCCTTAATGCACGGCGGTGGGGGAAAGCTCCAAATTGGAGCTTGGCCGTCCTCGCTTCAAGGCTAGGTGGGGTTGGGAGGGGGGTCAGGTGGCTTAATGGAGAAGTCAGGGACGTGATGAATCGGACGATGGTGACTCAACCATGCCGAATTAAGCGACCAGGGTCGGCCGGTCGTGGTGGCAGAGAGAGAGGAGCAGGTCTGGCTCGGCTCGTCCTTGCCTTAGCGGCAAGCGGTCGGCCAGACCTGAGGCAGCGTCCATGCACCAGCTACGCGACAACAAAGCCAACCACGTGCGCGCGTGGAGGCAGGTGGGGGCGCGGCATGTGCAGCCGCAGCGCCATTAAGGCGAGGCAACGACGCAAGGCAATCAGGACAGCCCATGTGCACGCGGGGACAAGGCAAGCGGTAGCGTAGCACAGCGTCGCAGTGGCGTCGGTAGCGGCAACGCGAGGCAGGGCAGCAGTGTGGACGCGAGGACGAGGTGATGGCGTCGGCAGCCGCTCCGTCGCGGCGCGGGGCGGGCAGGCGGCAGCAGTTGCGGCTCCGCACAGCGGGGCCAGCGGCGGCCATGACTGGCCACGCGCGGCGACGCGCGCACGCACGACCAGCGCGGTGACGCCGAGCGCCCGAGCTTGGTGACCGTGTCCACCCGACAAGCCAATCCAACGTGCTGTACACGAATTTTAAAGGGTCGATAGCAACTAATCGGTTGTGGTTGACACTAAACCGCCATCACTATGCTAAAGATGGTCTATTAGGCTACCAATCCGAGATAAAATACGACGCCGTGGCCCCGTTCGGCTTACCCAGAAACCGGCTTGTTCGGCTTGTTTTTCAGCCGGAACCATGTTTTTCTCTCACAACGATTCAGACAGAACAGTGTTTTTAACCAGTTTCAGCCAAGTTTCAGCAAACTGAACGGGGCCACAAACCTCTTAACTCAATTTCACAAAATTAATCCCCAAACCTAACATTGTCTAGCTGTCAATAAACTTAAAAAATCTTCTAAGTCTTGGCTGAATTCAAATTCAAGTTCCATTTCTAAGCTACTAGAATTACTAGCTAGCAATGTTATTTCTCTACATCAAAAGTTACATTGTCATCTACAAAGTTTGTACTTCAAACTTTATTTAAGTATCACACATATGTTCTATAGTATTTTTGCTTAATAAAAATTGGTTTTCAACCCTACTTGATATACATGAGCTATTGAATCAACTTTGATTTAATATTTTTATTAATCATTTTAAGTTACAAGAAATTTATCTACACATTCTATCATATGCATTATCACATAAACATGATGCTCATGACATGTTTTAGTAGTTGGTTTAAGGCGTAACACCAAGGGTGTTACAACTTGTCAGTAGTTGTTTCCACTTTTAATGTCTTCAAACATACTGAAAATAGAGTCCTCCCATCCTACAAACCAGAAACAAGATCATCCTAGTCCGCCTTGTCTCCCCACGAAACGTTACCTAAGCTTATCGATTCTTCCCACGTTGCCATGCATGACACTTATTATTTACTGGCCACTGTTTCATCAGACCACCACTGGTCAAGTAATGACTAGGTCAATGTTTTCACCTTGTCTCTCCTCTGTATGGTATCGTATATTCGTATCCGAACCTGCTAGCTCCGCACGGTAGCAGTCCACGACTAGGCTGAGATGGATATGGATGCAGAAACCTTAGCGAGATATGCGGTGCGCTCGTGCGCACGAGTGCTTGCAATTTGCTGACGCATGTCGTCGCACATGTCTGAAACAACGAAGCACGCATGTTGAAGAAAGCATCTGCTAGGGATCTCACACGCAGCTCTAGTCGAGAAAGTAAACGGAATTGAATGAGGATTTGGCGTAGCAGTTGACATTAGGTTTATTACTAATGACGCTCATTTCTGTGCACACGCATCAGCCGTACTAGCTGCATTCAAAGTGTATGGACTAAACATATGTACAAGATTTTAATTGCACATCGAGTCCACCATCTTAAGATAAATGCGCTGTCTGTGCATGCGCTCATTCATCGAGTATTCGAGAACACCCTCTTTGAACCAACCAAGACTAAATTAAAAAGCTCGTGCGTGCGTGGACTTAGCTTCATCTGCGTCCGTGAAATTTGCTTAGGGCATTTTCAATGCAGAAACTACCATAGTTTCTATAAACATTAATTATACTATCACCTAAACGTTTTGTTGATGTGGCAATATAGTTATTGAAGAGAGAGAGAGAGCAAAAATCATAGAAACTGGGTCTAAGTTAGAAACCATGTTTATACGATAACCAAGACATGAAAGGGTACGATGGGTAGAGAATGGAGAGAATGTATGTGACTGGATAAAAAATTGTTGCGTAAAAACTATGCATTAAGGTCATGGTTTCTATATGCAATATCTATGAAAATTAATAGGTATAGAAGCATTGGGAGTGCCCTTATAACAATACTGACATTAATTTGGACCTTAACCTCGTCCGTGGACGTAGAGATATCACACAGCCTAGTGTTTTGAGTCGTTTGTCTTGTGAAATTAAAAGTCCGCTCGTCTTTTTGTTACTCCTCCTTTTCAAATTATAATACGTTTTGACTTCTAGTTGGATTGGAAAACAAACTATAAAAATAAAGAGCACATGTAAATAAATAAGTTAATAGATAAGATTTAAAACAAGACTAATAGTAATTGATTGACAAGTAGATTAGGAAGCAAACCCAAAATAAAGTGTCAGTAAGAAATGCAACAAATAAGTACCTAAACTTGAAACAAACAGCATTATAATTTCTTATTGGACTGAACATTAAAATATCTATGTAAGTCCAATAAATTAAAATATAATTTATAAAAGGGAAATAGTAATATGTTTTCACACGGATTAGATACCAGAATATCTAAATAAAGTGTCTAGAAAAATACAATCCGTAAGAACTAGAATTAGTGTTAAAAGCAAAAAAAATGGTAATGTAACAGTTCAAAACCCAACATAATAAAAACATTTTTTTTGCTAAACCTCAAATTTGCCCTCTTTCTCAAGTCATCTTGAGAAGCCCCACGCTACGCCAAATCTGATAATCATTGCTGGGATCGGAAGCCTCCATCACTACCAGACTGGAATCCATGCTGATGGTGATGGAGTGGTCTATCACTGCCGGGTGCCTGACTCGACAGTGATATATGCACATCACTGTCGATTCAGAGCAGAAACCGGCAGTGATGTTCATGTCTATCATTGCCGAACTGGGTCTTAAACCGGCAGTGATATGTTGAGTGCCACTGTCGGTTTGGACCACGACCTGATAGTAATACTCATGACACCACTGCCGGATCAAATTGTTAAGTACCACTGCAGGTCCAATACCACACTTGACAATCCTCATTTCTCACACACACCACACATTTCTCACAAGGTACAATACATCATATATATAACTATAAAGAACAAATTAACTTAATATATAGATAGATGCATAATGAAGTCCTTACAAACCAATGTCTCATTACTTAGTCTCCTACATTACTAGGTTATTAACAAACCAATGTATCTAATCAGGAACACACCCACTAGTCTTAGTTCGACCCTTTCACCTCACACTTAGTGATCTCTTTCACCTCATAAAATGAGCTTCTTTGCTTCCTATGTGTTGGTGGAAACAGAGTTAGGTTGCGGGAGCAACCATGACAAGAGATGCAATAGATCACTAAAATTGCAGACCAACCATACTTAGGCCTCAGGATCAGTACCTCAAGCACAAAACATAGTCAATACCTCAAGCACAAAACATAGTGCTGTCTTAATGAGCCGGACAACCTTTTCAACACCATACAAACTCTCTCTCTCTCTCTCTCTCTCTCTCTCTCTCTCTCTTTTTACCATTTTCAAATTTTGTAGACCTTTTATGCTCCTAAGTAACACCTCTTGTGCAATGTTCCAAAGCATTTCCTCCAAACAGTCACCATCATCTTCGTCCCCAACACATCCATCGTCATAGCCGCCACTGCCATCATCATCCCCATCATCGTCCATTGTCATTGGCACCACCACCTTGTTCATGGCCACCCATTTCATCACTCAAAAGCAGCCATATATGTGTCCATATATGTGTGGTCCTACTCATCTATGTCATGAAATTCTTCTTTCGGCTTAGCATCAAAGAATGATTTGTCATGATGGATCTAAATTGTGTAACCCTTCACAAAACCTTACATGATCAAGTGCAATCTGATTGTACTCACATCTTTTGAAGTGAGTATGTTCCTGCAGCTCCTACATGAACAAAAAAATCCAGTTTCATTCTAGGTCATAGCGTGCTTCTCTGCGGCTTCAATGAATCCATCCACTTCAAAGCAGAAAAGTGGCTTCATTCTTAATGAACTGGACATCCATGAGTTCATGTCCATATTTTTAGACATCAAAGCAAAAAACAATTAATTAATATAAATAACAATAATTAGTTTATAACATTTGTGCAAGGTCATTCTTGTTTCAAGTACAAATAAAACTGATCAACTTGACTTCAATCATATGACTGTGAAAAATATAAAATCTCCACATAGCTACCAATACATATGTAGGTACTATTATTAGCCCCTAATCAAATGGTTAATTATTTTTTACTTTATAATTATAGTTATCAAATTTAAATAAAATAACTAAGAACAATTAATATTCAACCCATTGTTGATGCAACTTAATCCTTCCAGAAACAATTAATGGATATCGACTAACAAATAATTTTAGTTCTAAATCTAGCCATAGATCCAAACTCTTAATCCCTATTCAAAAACTAAGTAATAGACCATAAAACTCAACATATGATCACTAAATAAGGGTAGAATCTTGTTCCTCTACTAAATTTAACCTTAGGACCTTCAAAGATTTGATCTAATTTCATTTATAATCGCTTCAACCATACAATGAGAGAGAAAATCAATAACCAAATTAATAAAGTAATCTACCACTAAACATTTAAACAGGTGTTAGGAATAGCGTGTACATACCTTCTAGAGTCAAATCATCCAAAAAAATCAAGAGCAAAACCTCCCCTTAAATTTGCAATTTTGGAGAAGTTGTTCAACACCCCACCCCTTTGCTTTTCCTCCTCAGCAATTTTGGAGAGAATGAAGGTGCTACTTATACACAGGCCCACCACACCGGCTTACAAATGGTGTTTTATAGGCAACTTTCAAGACTCCCCTCAGCTACAGTTTCAGTAAGCTCTCAAAATGTTCCTTTTGAGAGGCAACAGAGTGAATGGTGGTCAAGAGGTGCTAATTCAGCTGCTTCATCTAAAAAATAGGTCCCTATAATCGCTTAGTAGAGGCAGCTATCTGACAAATGGTGTTTTATATATATATTGCTTGATGAATTCAAGAGGACTATGCATACTATTTTTTATTTAGCCCATCATTTGTAATGAAGTATATTAATATAAGAATATCACTTGCAAAGTTTGAACAAAAATTGTTTTAATTTCTAGGAGTGGGATTATAAATACAATTTTGTACATGTACCTCAAAATTATTCCTTTGTTTAGAGTATTAACTTTGAAGAACCTGTTCTCTAAGAGGGTCCATATGGTATAAACTTTAAAATACAATAGAGGTGGATGGGTAATTTATAAGCAAAAATACATGAATCACCGAAAGCTCTCTCACAAAAATTTTTGGTTCTTTTTAACACTATTGAAACTACTGTAAGAGAAAGGCTAATAGTTACGGTCTTTGATGGCGTAAGTCTCTCTCCTCTCTCTCCACCTCATCTATTTTAGTCAGCTTTTATAGCCTCTCACACAAAATTTTTATACTTTTGTTCTAAGTGAAATCATCTTTAAACATTTAGTCAGTTTATAGCCTCTTATTATACTTGTTCTAAGTGAAAACTTTAAAACCCTAGAATTATTATTTGGAGCAAAATTTAGAAGCTACTCTGATATAGCAATAGCATCAGAGTGGCATAGGCTGCGCTGCACGGGCACGCATGCGTTATGTCGCACCATTTATAAAACCGCAGCGCATGAATGATAATTAGTAGAGCGGCAGCCGAGACGAGTGAGCGTATTGAATTGAAGAGCTAGCTACAGGCTGCTCTACTAGGTCATCTCATCCCACCCGTCTCTTAATTAGGACACTCTCAATCTAGAACTTAGAATCATTTCTATATTTATTAATTATCGTATCAACTAATCGAAATTATGATATGCACTACAATTGAAAAAGATAGTAGTAAATGATTTCTTAAATAAAAAATTATGTTTATACAGAAACCAAGATACGGAGAGAAGTGATAGATAGAAGATGAAGAGATAAAACATGTGATTAGATGAACAATTATTTTAGAAAAACTATCCATTAGAAATATGCTTTTTGTGTGTAGTACTATCTATCTAGATGAATTGATAAGTGTAGAGATCATCTTACAGTTTTTGGATCGGGACTATACTTAAGAGTTGCTCCATCGATCATTCAAGTACATTTACTTTGATGCTTTGGAGAACACTGTAGCCCATAAATCCTATTGATGGCCTCATTCAAGTTGTGGAAGCGATCCTAACCAGACTGCGCGCAATACTTTGAGCGATCAAAAAGAGGTGGAGTCGTAGCAGCAACCGTTGCAATGGAATTAAAAAAAAAAGAACTGATGGAACGATCCATTTGATCTTGGAGTACTTCTCTACTCCGATCATCGAACTAAACAAGATAAATTATGCCCAAAGCTAGGATGTGATAATGATCATCATCATGGTACTTCTATCAAACCCAAAAAAAGACGCTAGGTGACAAGGCCGCAAGAGCAGGAGACCATTGAGGACCCATTTTGTCTAACTGGACTAGTTGTTAGTCCAGCTAAAGAGTGTAGGTTAAAATTTAGACGACTAAAATTTAGTCTTATTTGAATATAGAAACGATAATGATACGCTGCGTCGCTGCTCCGCGCATCTCGCCCACGCCACTGGGTTCGTGCGCAACGCGCCTCGCCCGCCCGCGCGTCGTTGCTCGCTTCTGCCCGAGTGAAAGCTCTAGTTTGGTTTTGGTGAATTGATGAAACCCTAAGTGCTAACCTAATTTATCCAAGTGATCATGAGATAGGTAGCACTATTCCAAGTGGGCGAGCAATGATGAAGATCATGATGATGGTGTGACCATGGTGATGATCAAGTGCTTGAACTTGGAAAAGAAGAAAGAGAAAAACAAAAAACTCAAGGCAAAGATAAAATTTGATAGGAACTTTTTGGTTCGGTAATCAAGACGCTTACTGAGTGTGATTACATTTAGAATTGATAGCCGTACTATTAAGAGGGGTAAAACTCGTATCGAAATACGGCTATCAAAGTGTCACTAGATGTTCTAACTCATTGCATATGCATTTAGATCTAGTCGAGTGCTAACACCCTTGAAAATGCTTGTGAAAATATGCTAACACATGTGCACCAGGTGATACACTTGGTGGTTGACATATTTGAGCAAGGGTGGAGAAGTAGGTGAAGTGGAGGAGTTGGTTTTCACTGTTTTACAGTGACTGGATTCAAGCCACGAAGTGACCGGACGCAGGCCTGGTGAGTCTGGTCAGTAGAAACCGTGGTAGGGCAGCTTAGGGTGTTGCACCGGACGCTAACCTACGTCCGGTCGAGGTGCATCGGACGCGTCCGATCACTGTTTGGGCGCTCTAGGACCTCTTTGTAAACGACCTGACGCCGTGTAGTTGTGAGCACCGGCGTGTCTAGTCATAAGTTGGAAGCGCGCGGTGTTGAACTGATCTAACGCAGCGTGGGCGAGTCAGGTCATTCGCTGGTGAGTCCGGTCGTCCCTAACTCAACCGCGCGGGAATTTGTGACCGATGGGATCGGGCGGTCATCTTTCAAAGGCAAGAACACGTGGCAGCGGATTTGCGACCTAACGTTGAAAGTGGTGCGTTCGGTCAGTTTGACCGGCGTGTCCGGTCGCCCCGAGTTGGGCTGCAGTGAGAGTCAAATGGCTCTATTTCGTGGGGGCTTCTATTTAAGCCCCATGGCCGGCTCAAGCTCACTCTCTTGGCCATTTGCATTGTCATAGCAACCTTGTGAGCTTTGACAAAGCCCTCCCAGTCATTTGCATCACAGATTGATCATCTTTATGAGATTGTGAGTGAATCCTAGAGTATTGCTTGAGTGATTGCATATAGAGACACTTGGTATTCGTGTTTCGCTGCAGATTTCGCTTGTTACTCTTGGTGGTTGTCGCCACCTAGACGGCTTGGTGCAGCGAGGATTGTCGAGCGGAGGAAGATGCTTGTCTTCGGCTCCGATCGTGGTGATTGTGAGGGGTTCTTGACCTTTTCCCGGTGGAGAGCCAAAAGGTACTCTAGTGGATTGCTCGTGGCTTGTGTGATCCTCATCTTGTGTTCGTTGTGCGGCACACTATTGAGGGTTTGGCGTGTGATGCCAATTAGCGCGTGAACCTCCAAGTGAGTGTATCACCACAACGGGGAGTAGCTTGCCGGCAAGCAAGTGAACCTCGATGAAAAATCATTGTGTCACCTCTTGTCACCGAGACTCTATTGTAATTGATTGGCTTCATCTTGTGATTGGCACACCTCTCTACATGGCGGTATAAACATCTCAACCACTTGTGTATTTACATTTATAGTGTAGCTAAGCTCTTTAGTGTAATTAGTTTTGAGAGCTAATTTGTGTCGTATCTAGTGGTTAGTGAGTCTCTTTAGTTAGTCATGAGAGCTCACTAACTTAGTGTAGTAACATAGCCTTTGTGTGCCTAAAGATCATAGAGACTAGAATTGTGGCAGGTGTCTTGCATTTTAGTATGCTAGCGCAACATTTGCTTCGCCTCATAATTGTCTAACCATTTTGTTTAGTGTTGTTGTAGAAATTTTTATAGGCTATTCACCCCCCTCTAGCCATTAGGACCTTTCACCGAGCCCTCATCCACCTGGCCCCCCACCTCCCCCCCCCCCAACGGAAGGGGAGGCAGGGGAGGTCTGCGCCTACGCCCCCATCCACCTCGTGCCATGGACAGGAAGGGGAGGCCTGTGCCATCGTAGTTACCCAACAGGTCAGTCGTGACCACCGCTGACACTGTGCTTCAAGTGTTTCAGGCGTTTTTAGAAATGTTGCAAGCCTATGTTTTAAGTGTTTCAGTTGTTTTAGACGTATGTTTCAATTGTTGTATCTGTATGTTGCATATGTTACTATGGCTATACACACATATTTCAAGCGTATGTTTTCAAATGTTCAGATGTTTTCAGACTTATATTGTAAGTGTTTCATCTAGATGTTGCAAAAGTAGATCTGGATGTTGCATATGTTGCTATGGCTATACACGCATGTTTCAAGAGCATGTTTCAAGTGTTTCATCTATTTTAAGATGGTATGTTGCAAAAATAATGATACGCCATGGGCGTCCGTCTTGTTTGGATAGATTACTCCACACGTCCCGCCCACGTCGCCTGCAGCGCTGGGTCTGTGCGCCCCATGCCTCGCCCGCCCGCGCACCATTGCTCGCTCAGGTGGCTTGCATTTTAGTAGGCTAGCGCAACATTTGCTTCAGCCCATAATTGTCTAACTATTTTGTTTAGTGTTGTTGTAGAAATTTTTATAGGCTATTCACCCCCCTCTAGCTATTAGGACCTTTCAAGTGGTATCGAAGACGTGGTCATCGTGATTTGAGGCTTAACAACCTTTGGTGTCAAAATAGCTCAAATCAACAACACCAAAAAGCCACCCCAATTTGATGGCACAAACTATCCTTATTGGAAGGCTAAGATGACAACATATATCAAGTCAATCAATAGAAGAGTATAGAAGGTGGTGGAGACCAAAATTGAGATAGCCGATCCGAAGAATCCCACTGTGGCCGAAGAAGTGCTTCTCCAAAATAATGACATTGCTCTTAGTGTCATTCATGATGCTATTGATGAGAGAACATTTTAGCAAATCAAAAACATTGAGATGACTCATGAAGCTTGGAAGAAATTGGAAGAATCATTTTAGGGCACTCAAGCCGTGAAGAGTGCCAAGGCATACACCTTAAGGAGAAGTTTGCTAGTTTTAAGATGAAGGATGATGAAAGTGTGCCAGAGATGTTCCATAGGCTTCAAGTGCTTGTCAATGATCTCAAATCACTTGGAGAAGAAGTGAAGGACAAGGACTTCTCCCATAAGTTCTTGAGATGCTTACCCACAAGGTTTGGCATGTTGGTCACCTTGCTAGTGAGGAGTGGTTTGGACACCATGACACCAAACCAAGTGTTGGTTGATGTGATGACCGATGACACTTAAAGAGATGATGATGAGAAGGAAGAAAAGAAGGAGACGAAAGATGAGAAGAAGGATGACAAGAAGAAGAGTGTGGCATTCAAAGCCACATTATCTAAGGGAATGCCAAGCAAGATACATCAAGTGAAGATGATGGCTCATGGGATGATGATGATAATGAGAAGATGACTCTTTTGTCAAGAGATTTGGTAAGTTTATGGTGAAGAAAGGCTACCGTGCTAGAAGAAAGAAGTCTTCATACAAGAACAAAGAAGAGTCAAGGAGGTGCTTTAAGTGTGGAAGCAAGGATCATCTTGTTGCTCAATGTCCATACAATAGCGACAATGATGATGAGGACAAGAAGAGCAAGGATAAGAAGGAAAAGAAAGAGAAAAATGACAAGATGACCTTCAAGAAGAAGAAGAAGGGTGGTTCATATGTGGTCACTTGGGATAGCGATGCTTCCTCAAGTGATGATGACGATGATAGTGATGATGACAATACCACCAACAAGAAGGCTCTTGCAAACATTGCTATCAATGAGAAGCCTTCTCTCTTCAACACTCCATCATGCTTCATGGCTAAGACCACTAAGGTACAATCCGATGATGAGGAACATGATAACAAAAATGAAAATAAAAGTGATAGTGATGATGATGAACCTACTAAAGATGAACTACTTAACATGTTAGATGATGCTAAGGAACATTTTAACATTAAGAGAAGGAAATGCAAAAGCTTGAGTAAGGAACTAAAAGCCATTAAGCAAGCCTTTGATGAGCTCAATGCATCTTATGAGAGTCTAAAGGAAGACCATGAGGAGCTTGGCAAGGTTCACAAGAAGCTTGAAAAAACTCATTTCTCTCTACTTAATGAGCAAAATGAGAAGAAGCATGTTGTAACATGTAAAGTAGGCTTAACATGTGACATAATTCAAGAATCATCATATAAGCCTATCATTGTTGTTCCCACTAACCCTTCTTGTAACACATCCACTTCTACCTCATCTAGTAGTGATGGTTTCACTTGTGATGACTCACTAATGGTTGAGAGTGAGACACTCAACAAGGAGGTAAAAAAGCTCAATCACACCTTGGCTAAAGCCATGGTGGTGAGGACCGCTTGCTTATGTGCTTGGGTAGCCAAAGCTCTACAAAGAGGGATTGGGCTATACCCCCAAGAAAGGCAAGGTGGCCTTTGCTCCCCACAAGACTAGTTTTGTGAAGAACAATTATCGGTTTTACACTAGTTACAAGCAAGTTGGTCATGTAGAACAAACGTGCATGAAAAAGAAGCCACAAGCCAATGTATCCTCAATTAAGCTTGATTCTTTCTACGTGCTTACTAAGGGTACAAATGGTGTGAAGGCTAAGTTCATTGGTGCACCATGGATCGGCTCAAAGAAGAAAGCCATTTGGGTGCCAAAGAGCTTAGTAACTAACCTTAAAGGGCCCAAGCAAGTTTGGGTACCTAAAAGGAATTGATCTTTTGCAGGTCAATTACAAAGCCGGAGGAAGGCATTGGGTACTTGATAGTGGGTGCACTCAACACATGATCGGTGATGCAAGAATGTTCAACTCAATCAATACCAATGGCAATGATGGTTATGATAGTATTACATTTGGTGACAATATCAAATGCAAAGTCAAAGGGCTTGGTAAGATTACAATATCCAATGACATGAGCATATTCAATGTATTGCTAGTTGAGAGCTTGAACTTCAATTTGCTATTCGTGGCTTAATTGTGTGATCTTGGATTCCAATGCATATTTGGGGTAGATGATATAGAGGTCATAAGTGTAGATGGCTCTAACTTGATGTTCAAAGGCTTTAGATATGAGAATCTATACTTGGTTGATTTCAATGCTAGTGAAGCTCAATTGTCAATATGCTTGTTCATAAAATCTAGTATATATTGGTTATGGCATAGAAGGCTTGATCATGTTGGGATGAAACAATTGAATAGATTGGTTAAGCATGACTTGATTAGAGGCTTGAAATATGTCGTGTTTGAAAAGAATAAGCTTTGTAGCTCTTGTCAAGCCGGCAAACAAGTTGGAAACACCCATCCTAAGAAAAACATCATGAGCACTAGTAAAGCATTTGAGTTATTGCACATGGATTTGTTTGGGCCAACACAATACACTAGCATCGGTGAAAACAAATATGGCTTTGTGATAGTGGATGACTATACAAGATACACTTGGTTATTCTTTCTAGTGGACAAGAATGATGTATTTGCAACATTCAAATCATTTGTCAAGGAAATACACAATGAGCGTGACACAACCATCAAGAGGGTTAAAAGTGACAATGGTAGTGAGTTCAAGAACACTAGAATTGATGGGTTATGTGATGAGTTTGGAATTAGACATCAACTCTCGGCCAAGTACACTCCACAATCAAATGGCATTGTTGAGAGAAAGAATAGAACACTCATTGATATGGCAAGGTCTATGCTTAGTGAGTACAATGTGAGTCAATTCTTTTGGGCCGAAGCTATCAACACGACTTGTTATTGTAGCAACCGCTTGTATTGTCACCCAATGAAAGAGAAGATACCATATGGGCTCTTGAATGGTAGAAAGCCCAACGTTACATATTTTTGGGTCTTTGATTGCAAATGCTATATCTTAAAGAAAGGCACTAGATTAGGCAAGTTTGACAAAAAATGTGATGAAGGGTTCTTACTTGGATACTCCACTACTAGCAAAGCATATAGAGTTTGGAATTTGAAAAGTGGTACTCTTGAAGAAGTGCATGATGTTGAATTTGATGAAACCAAGGGTTCCCAACATGAGAATGAGAACTTGAAAGATGTCAGAGGTATTCAACTTTCAAATGCCATGAAGAACATTGATGTTGGTGAATTAAGGCCTAGACAAGTGAATGATGATGAAGATAATCAAGTGCAAGTGCTCTCTAATTCAAATGTGTAAGATGATACAAATCAAGCTATTACAAGTGGCTCTCATGACAATGAACAAGATCAAGTGGCTAGTATATCATCTCAACCCAATGATCAAGCAAGTGCAAGCAATCAAGTTCCAATACTCCAACTAACTAATATTGCAAGAGATCATCCATTGGACACTATAATTGGAGATATTTTCTAGAGGTGTGCAAACTAGATCAAGATTGGCCTCATTTTATGAGCATTTCTCATTTGTGTCATCCATTGAACCAAAGAAGATAGAAGAAGCATTGAAGGATGTTGATTGGATGAATGCTATGCATGAAGAATTGAACAATTTCACAAGAAATCAAGTATGGGAGTTAGTGAAAGACCAAAGAACCACAATGTGATTGAAACCAAATGGGTCTATAGAGACAAGCAAGATCAAGATGGGATAGTAGTAACAAACAAAGCAAGATTGGTAGCTCAAGGATACACTCAAGTTGAAGGCCTTGACTTTGGAGAAACAAATGCCCCGGTTACTAGATTGAAAGCAATTAGAATTCTGCTAGCCTATGCTTATGCCCACAACATCAAGCTCTATCAAATGGATGTCAAGAGTGCAATTCTAAATGGCTACATCGATGAAAAAGTATATGTTGAGCAACCTCTCGGTTTTAAAGATGACAAGAAACCTGACCATGTGTACAAGTTGAAGAAGGCATTATATGGCTTGAAGCAAGCACCTAGAGCATGGTATGAGAGGTTAAGGGACTTCCTACTCTCAAAGGAATTCATGATAGGTAAGGTTGACACCACTCTCTTCACCAAGAAGATTGGTAAAGGACTTGTTTGTGTTACAAATCTATGTTGATGACATCATATTTGGATCAACCAATCAAGACTTTTGTGAAGAGTTTGGAAAGATGATGGCTAATGAGTTTGAGATATTCATGATTGGAGAGTTGAGTTACTTCCTTGGTCTTCAAATCAAGCAATTGAACAATGGTACATTTGTGAGTTAAGGCAAGTACATCAAAGACATGCTTAAGAAATTTGGCATGAGTGATAGCAAAGCCATTAGTATACCAATGGGAACAAATGGTATTTTGGATAGTGATACAAGTGGTAACATGGTGGATCAAAAGTTGTATCGGTCTATGATTGGAAGCCTACTCTATGTGACCGCATCAAGACCGGATGTTATATTTAGTGTATGCATGTGTGCAACATTTCAAACCTCACTAAGAGAAAGTCATTTGAAGGCTACAAAAAGAATATTGAGACACTTGAAGCATACATAAAATATTAGTTTGTGGTATCCCAAAGGAGCAAAGTTTGAGCTAGTTGGATACTCTAACTCAGATTATGTGGGATGAAAGGTTGAAAGGAAGAGCACCTTGGGCATATGTCAATTATTGGGAAGATCACTTGTTTCATGGTTATCAAAGAAGCAAAATAGTGTTGCATTATCAACCGCCGAAGCCGAATACATATCCGCTGGTAGTTGTTGTGCACAAATACTTTGGATGAAGAATTCATTGAATGAATTTGGAATCAAGTTCAAGAAAGTACCATTGCTATGTGACAATGAGAGTGCAATCAAGCTAACCAACAATCTGGTTCAACATGCAAGAACAAAGCACATTGATGTCCGCCATCATTTCATAAGAGATCACCAACAAAAAGGGGACATTTGCATTAAGAGTATGGGCACCGAAGATCAATTTGCCGATATATTCACCAAGCCATTGGATGAGAAAAGGTTTTGCAAGCTAAAGAATGAGTTGAACATATTGGATTTCTCAAATATGTGTTGATGCACCCCCCCGCTTATATGGCATGCCTCTCCTTCGAGCAATCCAAGGTAAAAGTTGATTGGCATGACATACATCCTTTGCTAAGGACTTGTTTAGTGCATCTAGTCATTCCTCACATGTTATAGACTCATTTATGAAAATCAAATGAATTTGATGCGTGTATGGTACCACTATTGTTTCTATGCTAGACTTGATCTAGTGGTAGCATATGACATGTTTGTGGGCATGTGAACCAAGTGTTTGATCTAGAAAATAAGCTATAAGTGTTTAACTCAACATGGTACAAGATAACCCTTGAAATAAGGTGTGAAGAAGCTTGTCCTTGGATCAAACCAAGTTAAACATCTTTGGCAAGTGTTCTAGATTGAACCAAATTTGATAAAATGATCCTCACCTCATTGATTAACATTAATAATCTTAACTTATCTAAAATTTGAACCTTTATGGTCTTTGATGACAAAGGAGGAGATAAACAAATATATAAGTGATAGATAAGTGATAGGGGGAGAAGTAATCACTAAGGCGGAGAACTTGGGGAGAACTTTGTAAGGGGGAGAATTTTGACATAGGAGGAGAGATATGACAAAGTAAGGGGATCAATTAAAAATTAAGCACACAAGTAGGGGGCAAGCTCATAAACTTGATTGGTGCATTTGAAAGTGCATTTCATATGTTTGTTTGCATGTCACAAGTTTTAAATTTCAATATCCATGCTTGTGTGGTGTACGCTAGTTGTAGATTTGAATGATGAAATAAAAAACTAGCATGCATAGGTTGAGTAACTAGACTTGTGTTTATATTATGAAAACTAGACCCTTGCTTCTAAATATTGATCTCACGGGATATTCTAGCTTTTATGTGCATGTCTAGTTACTTGAAAGCATCTAGGCCCCTAGTTGGGTTTTGGTGATTAATGACAATACGTGATTACTGTGACTAACGTGTATTTTGCAGAGGCAATTAAGTTAGGTCACGGTAATGAAGATCGATTGGGCAATCATAGTGGTCATGCCCCTACGATCGAAATTATTTCGGTTTTCAAAGGATGGACGACAAGGTTAAGGATGGACTAGTTCTAAGTGTCGATTGGAGTTGAAGAGACACTTAGAGTAGTTTAGGACTTTGTTTTTCCTTTGGCTGTACTATTAAGGGGGGTATGGACGGGTAGCTTGACCTAGGTGAGTCTAGTGAGTTAGGTGTGGTGCACACTTGTTAAAACTAGCACTAGGTAGCTCCAAAATAGCCCTTAGATCCAATGGAGCAAACTTCATTCACATATGATCGAGAGTTGGAAGTGAATGGAGGGTCAAATATTGACTGGACGCTGGTTCCGGGTTGACCGGACGCTGGCGCAGAGTCCGGTCAGTTCATTTGACCAAGGTGATTTCATCTGGTGCGACCGGACGCTGAGAGATGAAGTGACCGGACGCTGAGAGCCAACGTCCGGTCGACTCTAGTAAGGTTCCAGAGAGGGAAAATCATGATCGGACGCGTCCGGTCGGTGCTGACTGAATGCTGGCCAGCGTCCGGTCACACTTTAAACACTGGAGTTCGGGGTGTACTGACAGGAGCGTCCGGTCAACATGACCGGAGCATCCGGTCACCCTGCAGAGGCACATAACGGTTCATTTTTCAGTCGGTATTATAAATACAACCTCCACTCGTGTGTGGGGGTACTTTTGCTCATTTCAACAGCTGAGAAACACCTTTGAGAGTGCCAAGAAGAGTAAGATCCTAGTGAGGTGATTGAGATTTGAGAATCCCAAAGAGAGCCCTCATTAGTGAGATCAAGAGTAGCAAAGTGTGCATCCACCCTTCTCATTAGGCTTGTCATGGTCAAGTGAGAGTTCATGCTTGTTACTCTTGGTGATCGCCATCACCTAGACGGCTTGGTGGTGATTGGGAGCTTGGTGATCATCCGGAGAGCTTATGGATGACTCAACTCAAGTTGTGAGCGGTTGTGGGTGATTCACCGTGATGGAGTGTCGAAGAATCAACCCATAGAGAGCACTTGATCCTTGCACGGATCAAGGGGGAGCTACACCGTTGCGCGGGTGCTCCAACGAGGACTAGTGGGGAGTGGTGACTCTCCGATACCTCGGCAAAACATCACCGCGTTCCTCCTCCTCTCTTTACTTTGAGCATTTACTTTGAGCAATTCAATTCTTGTCATTTACATTCTTAGAATTGCCATGCTAGAGTAAGATTGGAACATAGGTTGCAAGTCTTTTGTGCGGTAGAATAATTAGAAACATTTTCTAGGAACAAGGGGTTAATTAGGCTAACCGTAGGATTTTATTATTGCAAAGAAATTTAGAATTAGCCCAATTCACCCCCCCCCTCTTGGGCATCTTGATCCTTTCATTACTAATGGTGTTAAGGATGGTATATTAGTGCACTCCGATTGGTGTCACGCTTCAAAGGTACATCTCTTATACCTTAGCATCATTTGGTAGAAATTGACTCATACATTTCCTATCTAAGCATATGTGCAAGCTTCAATCCAAACTCTTAGCACATATATAGGGGAGCAATCGCTACCAATTAGGGTTCATGAAACTTGTCCATATTCTTTTACACATGGTAAATATGCTTGAGCAAACAACATGGATTCAATAAAAATTCAATTCATATCTTTGTGAAAGGGTTGTCATCAATTATCAAAAAGGGGAAGATTAAAAGCTCTAGTTTGGTTTTGGTGAATTGATGAAACCCTAAGTGCTAACCTCATTTATCTAAGTAATCATGAGATATGTAGCACTATTCCAAGTGGCGGAGCAATGATGAAGATCATGATGATGGTGTGACCATGGTGATGATCAAGTGCTTGAACTTGGAGAAGAAGAAAGAGAAAAACAAAAGGCTCAAGACAAAAGTGAAATTTGATAGGAGCTTTTTGGTTTGGTGATCAAGATGCTTAGTGAGTGTGATCACATTTAGAATCGATAGCCGTACTATTAAGAGGGGGTGAAACTCGTATCGAAATGCGGCTATCAAAGTGCCACTAGATGTTCTAACTCATTGCATATGCATTTTTACCTAGTGGAGTGCTAACACCCTTGAAAATGCTTGTGAAAATATGCTAACACGCTTGCATAAGGTGATACACTTGGTGGTTGGCACATTTGAGCAAGGGTGGAGAAGTAGGTGAAGTGGAGGTGTTGGTTTTCACTGTTTTACAGTGACCGGACGCGGGCCTGGTGAGTCCGGTCAGTAGAAACCATGGCAGCGCGGCTTAGGGTGTTGCATCGGACGCTGACCTGCGTCCGATCAAGGTGCATCGGACGCGTCCGATCACTGTTTGGGCGCTCTGGGACCTCTTTGTAAATGACCTGACGCCGTGTAGTCGTGAGCACCGGTGTGTCCGGTCATAAGTTGGAAGCACGTGGTGTTGAACTGATCTAACGCAGCATGGGCGAGTCAGGTCATTCGCTGGTGAGTCCGGTCGTCACTAACTCAACCACGCGGGAATTTGTGACAGATGGGATCGGGCGGTCATCTTTCAAAGGCAAGAACACGTGGCAGCGGATCTACGACCGGACGCTGAAAGTGGTGCGTCCGGTCAGTTTGACTGGCGTGTTCGGTTGCCCTGAGTTGGGCTGCAGTGAGAGCCAAGCGGCTCTATTTCGTGGGGGCTTCTACTAAAGCCCAATGGCCGGCTCAAACTCACTCTCTTGGCCATTTACATTATCATAGCAACCTTGTGAGCTTAGACAAAGCCCTCCCACTCATCACCATCATAGATTGATCATCTTTGTGAGATTGGGAGTGAATCCTAGTGCATTGCTTGAGTGATTGCATATAGAGGCACTTGGTATTCATGTTTCGCTGTGGATTTTGCTTGTTACTCTTGGTTGTTGTCGCCACCTAGACGGCTTGGTGCAGCGAGAATTGTCGAGCGGAGGAAGGTGCTTATCTCTGGCTCCAATCGTGGTGATTGTGAGGGGTTCTTGACCTTTTCCTGGCCGAGAGCCAAAATGTACTCTAATGGATTGTTCATGGCTTGTGTGATCCTCATCTTATGTTGGTTGTGTGGCACCCTATTGAGGGTTTGGCGTGTGATGCCAATTAGCGTGAACCTCCAAGTGAGTGTATCACCACAACGAGGAGTAGCTTGCCGGCAAGCAAGTGAACCTCGATGAAAATTCATTGTGTCACCTCTTGTCACCGGGACTCTATTGTAATTGATTGGCTTCATCTTGTGATTGGCACACCTCTCTACACGGCGGTATAAACATCTCAACCACTTGTGTTTTTACATTTATAGTGTAGCTAAGCTCTTTAGTGTAATTAGTTTTGAGAGCTAGTTTGTGTCGTATCTAGTGGTTAGTGAGTCTCTTTAGTTAGTCATTGAGAGCTCACTAACTTAGTGTAGTGACATAGCCTTTGTGTGCCTAAAGATCATAGAGACTAGAATTGTGGTAGGTGGCTTGCATTTTAGTAGGCCGGCGTAATATTTGCTTCGCCTCATAATTATCTAACCATTTTGTTTAGTGTTGTTGTATAAATTTTTCTAGGCTATTCACCCCCCTCTAGCCATTAGGACCTTTCACCGAGCCCTCATCCACCTGGCCCCCACCTCCACCCCCCCCCCCAACGGAAGGGGAGGCAGGGGAGGTCTACGCCTGCGCCCCCATCCACCTTGCGCCGTCGACAGGAAGGGGAGGCCTGCGCCATCGTAGTTATCCAACATGTAGGTCGTGACCACCACCGACACTGTGCTTCAAGTGTTTTAGGCGTTTTCAGAAATGTTGCAAGCCTATGTTTTAAGTGTTTAAGTTGTTTTAGACGTATGTTTCAAATGTTGTATCTGTATGTTGCATATGTTACTATGGCTATACACGCATGTTTCAAGCGTATGTTTTCAAATGTTCATATGTCTTCAGACTTATATTGTAAGTGTTTCATCTAGATATTGCAAAAGTAGATCTGAATGTTGCATATGTTGCTATGGCTATACACGCATGTTTCAAGAGCATGTTTCAAGTGTTTCATCTATTTTGAGACGGTATGTTGCAAAAATAATGATACGCCACGGGCGTCCGTCTTGTCTGGACAGACTGCTCCACATGCCCCACACGCGTCACCCGCAGCGCTGGGTCTATGCGCCCCGCGCCTCGCCTGCCCGCGTGCCATTGCTCGCTCCCGCCTGCGCTGAGGCAGGGGAGGCCTATGCCTGTGCCCCCATCCTCCTCACGCCGTCAGCAGGAAGGGGAGGCCTGCGCCACCTTAGTTCCCTAACAGGTAGGCCATGATCATCGGGACGCTATGCTTCAAGTGTTTCAGAGCGTTTTCAGAAATGTTGTAAGCCTATATTTCAAGTGTTTCAGTTTCAGACGTATGTTTCAAATATTTCATTTGGATGTTGCCTTTGCTGCTATGGCTATACACGCATGTTTTAAGCATATGTTTCAAATGTTTTAGATGTTTTCAGACTTATATTGTAAGTGTTTTATATAGATGTTGCAAAAGTAGATATGTTTGTTGCATGCTATGGCTATACACGCATGTTTTAAGAGCATGTTTCAAGTGTTTCACCTGTTTTTAGACGTATGTTACAAGTATTTTATCTGGATGTTGCATATGTTGCAAGTTGCAACTGTATGTTCCGAATGTTTTCATCTGTTTCAGGCGTTTGTTGCATTTGTTTGATCTGAATGTTGGAAAAGCATATCGTGGATGTAGGTGTGGAGGAAGCCTAATCCCTCGGTGGTCCGCTCCCTGGTGTGGCGAAGATGGAGGCCGATCACACGAGAGCGGCAGGGACGGGATGTCGCGGAGGATTGGCCTGGATGTGGAGCGGGATGGATGCGGGCGCGGCGCATCGCGCGGGATGGGACGTGGGCCTCTATGCTGCATGTGTCCGGCGTAGTCGCGGGAAGCTCCGTCCGGACGGACGCTGCCTCCGGCGCGGGATTGGCATGGGTTTGGACATGCGTTGGCGCGGGGTGTGCGTCGGCCGTGGGCGCGGGTGCAGCGTCCGGACGGACGCCGCATCTGGACATTCGGGCGCTAGGTCGCTCGAACATTCGGGCATCGGTCACTCAGATATAGAAACTGCTGAGAGGTTAGATGACTGAACTAAAAATTAGTCTACCATCTACCCGTTTGGATAGGCTATGACTAAACTAACACGCCTGACTAGCAGTATAACGGTGTCCTAATCATCTCCCGGTGAAAGACTTGCCCATCGCTCCATTTGAGGCACCTGACTGACTGACCTGAGAGATCTTCGTTCTTGGTCACGACTGCAACAGCAACCCATCCCAGGTGGCGACCAACCTACCTGTGTCTCTCTCAAGACGCGCCGTGGCCGTCCCCTTCTTCAGGTCGTTTTCCACCACCATGAACCGAACCGAACCCTGCTTCTCATCTGCCACCGAGCTCGAGATCGACGACTGTTGCTTCTCCGATCACTTCAACTCGCCTCTGCGGCGGCCCTGCCAGTGCCAGTTGCCAGTGCCAGGCTGCCCGCCGCCACCACCTCTCCATTCCATAAAACAGAAACATGAATATGAGCAATGAAGTGAGTGTGTTTAGGGTGGAGTATAATATGGTCAATTAAAGGATGCAAGTACTCCTCCACAGTGCTGCATTTAAGAAAACAATTGACCTCCATAGCTCCCTCCCTCCCACTGTCCATTTTCCCCTATAAATACTTGCTGCCATGCCATCTCTTCTCCCACGCTACAGTCCACAGGCACCACCACTCCTCTGCCTCCGAGGAAGGCAAGGGAAGGAAGCATCCTCATAGTCAGAGGCTCAGAGCAGAGCACTCCTGCAGCAGCTGCAGCTGCTGACCATCACGAGACGAGACAGTAAGCGCTCTCTTTGTGGAATTAATACTATCATTACTAGCAGCAGTATGATGGATCATCAGTGATTAACCTTGCTGACAAGCTTCATGGATAGCAGTCAGGCAGCGTCAGCGCGTATTACGTGATGAGCCGGGGCAGCAAAGGAGGAAGGGGCGCGGGGGGCCTGGACCTGAAGCTGCACCTGTCTCCGCCGGCGCCGCCGGCGCGTGGCACAGAGGGGGCGTCAGCGTCGTTGTCCTCCGACGAGGAGTGGTCGTCGTCGTCGCCGAGCTCGTGCCTATCGTCGGAGGGCGAGCGGGGGGAGCCGCAGCAGAGGCCGCAGAGCCACGGGCTGCAGTGGTCGGACAGCCCGGAGGCGACGTCCATGGTGCTGGCGGCCTGCCCGCGCTGCCTCATGTACGTGATGCTCTCCGAGGCCGACCTGCGCTGCCCCCGGTGCCGCAGCCCCGTCCTCCTCGACTTCCTGCACCACGCCGCCCGCAACAGCAGCAGCAGCCGGGAGGACGACGATCACAGCCGCAACAGCACCCGCGGCGGTGGCGGTGGCGGGAGGAACAGGAGGGCGTGATATGATCATCCACAGACCACAGTTCCACAGCACCACCACACGGCAGCATCGAGAACCCACAAGTTCTTCTCCATTATTACCATTAGTACTATTATTATAGTACTACCAGTAGCTTTAATTTCGTCGTTAAATTAAAAGAACTGCTCCAGTGTAACCGTGATATTTCATCCCGTCTGCCGAGACTGCGACGGTGAGGTGGTAACTGTGGTATAGATCACGGATACACTGGAGACCTCTCGGTTTTGCTCTGCAGTAGTCAAATCCCAAAAGGAATGAAAGGGAAAAAAAAAAAAGAACGTTTGGTTTTTCAATGTTCACGTTGGGGTTTTAATTTTCCAATTGGTCCTGTTCGTTTGTTGATTTCAGCCAAGGTTTATCATATAGTGTTTTCATCTCACAACAAATCAGCACCAGGACTTATCCAACCAACGATCAGGCTGAAGCTCCGACTTTTCTTCGAGATGGTGGCGTATCCTTGTCGAGAAGTAGAAAAAGCGACGAACAGTACAGTAGCGGTGCTGTTAGCGTTCCTCAGGGCCTGCAATTGTAACGAGGTTTAACGTCAGATTACTGAATTAATTAGATATAAAATAATAAATAAGCGATCAGTAGCGGAGCAGGTGAGACGTGAGAGGAGCGGAGAAGCTACTCACTGCTGCTGCTACAGTACCAAGGAAGGAAGTAGTAGTAATGGCATTGCATGACGCGACGCAATGAATATAGGCCAATTAATTCCTGACGCCACCCTCCATGAACCAGCACACACGCTTCCTTCCGTCTGAATATTGCGAGCAGCCGAGCATCGCGACGCGGAACGACCTTAATTGCCGCTGCACCCTTGGTCAACTTTGCCACCACCCCCGGACGATACATTCATTCATTCATTCATGGCCAATTCGCAAAGCAATTATACTATGCGATGAGCATCACGCCTCCATCGTCCATTGTCCAACCGTCCTCTCCTCTCCACGACTAATCGCGTCACCCATCTTTACGCCGTGTTCAGTTCCAAATTTTTTTCCCAAAAAATACTACAATATCCATCACATCGAATCTTACGATACATGCATAAAACATTAAATGTAGATAAAAAAAAACTAATTACACAGTTTAGTTAAAAATTACGAGACGAACGTTTTGAGCCTAAATACTAATTGTCAAATAAAAACAAAGTGCTACAGTAGCCCAAATTCTAAACTTCCCTCAACTGAACACGCGCTTAACATAGCTATAGAAACAGGCTGCCACAGCTCTTGACGTCAGTCCTGTTTCTTTTTTTTCAGAACTGAAAAGATTCAAAACCGGAGTAATAATAATCATCGCCAGGCAATAACTGCACTTGAAGAAACCATGTGCCGAACACATTTCTACATTTAGCAGGCAGCTTCACTCTCTGCTCAAGTGCCGGACATTGATTGGGGTGCTGGTTTCTGACCGTAATCTGTGGTGGTTGCACTTGTAAAGCACCAGACAGAAGTGATGCTACGCAACGCAGCTGGGCAAAAGAGAGAATCGGCTTTCCGGCATCGGCGTCGGCATGAATGGGGAGGGGGCGAAAGCCGGCAAGAGAAATCGAAATCTTCCACAGCCAGACAGGCCAAGCTGTCAATCTGAAGCAAGAAATGGATGCAACATCTACCAAACCTGATGTCACCTGCCATCTATGATGCGTCCGTAAGAGGCAGTCTCTCCTCTCGAATGTATGTACACTGTATAGTGCTGGTCTGTCGTATGATAAGCAAACCATCAAGCAAACACTGTGATATATAAAATAAAATGAAAACATGTGCTTTCGCCTGCTCTGCCATGAGCATATATGGCAGGCACACCGTTTACACAGACAGATACAGCCAGAGTCGCAACGAGCTGTTACCCGTCATCAGTCACAATCGACCAAACTGCAGCGTCACGCTTGGCACGGCGCAACATAAAGATAGCATAGCTGAGTTCACCAACACTTGAGGCAAACTAATGCAGGATCGGGCCACTTTTGCAAAAGCCTCAGATTTACACAAAGTTAAATATAATTATGACTACTTGCCTGAGCAGCAGAAGAACAAAAGGCTCAGAAGGATTCTGAGTATGTGGCTGAAAACGGAAACCGTAAAGGGTCAAAAGTTTTGAAGTGATGGGGTAAACAAAAATGAACTTTTCTTTAACCAAAAAGAAGATGCAAACTTCTTTGCATACCTTGTAACTGGTTGTTTCATTGAGCTTCTCAACACAGGAAAGGAACAAGATAATGACAACTCAAGGATCAAGATTGAAAGCGGATGCACAATATTAAGTTCACTTCCATCCAAATGTTAGTAACTGAAGGAAGAAACCATCCCTGGGGGAGCACCCACTGTAGTAATCCAGCAACAAGAAGCTATATCACGACCTGCTGATCATACAGAGAATTCCACAGGATGGTTCCATACCAGTGCAGTGCAGATGCACCCAAACAACGATAATTGATAATTCTCCACCCACAACAGTGCCATTTTCATGCTAACTCAACACCAGGTAACAATCAGAAGTAGAGAAGCCACTGAAGCAGAAGGGACTCAAAAGTGCCATACTCTCATCAATGTGCTCTTGACAAATATGAATACGCTGCATGTGCTAATGTCATACATGAAGGTAGCTGCTTACAGATATTACTTCTGGTGGACTAATATCCTTTATCCTCGCATATCGAGACCTTGATGAAGCAACAACTTTCAACTTTATCGTGGATTTGCTAAACATGATGCGGGTCCCACTCTTATAAAATCGCAAAACATCCTTGAGCTTGTTGACCACCAATAGACCTACTGGGATTGAACCTTCAAACATTGCAACTCAAAAGACACATGAGATGGACAAATGGTACCAACATCTACATGTGACAAGATCATAAAACACTGATAGAAACACAGTGTATTGCCATTTTCCAACATGAAGCCTTTAGGCATATACCTTTACCTATCCGAATCATAGCAGCAATGGAAACACCCAAGGTTCTTGTGTTACTTGTGGTTCTTGTGTTAAGGGCTCTACTAAAGTTGACAACACCTATTACTTGTGGTTCATATAACACTAATACTGGTAATGAAAATAAAATGTTGTTTGTTTGGATAGGTAGGTTTTACACTCAGCTCACCCAGGTTGGCAGGGAAAATTTGTTCATTTTCCCTTCCAATCTGAAGACATTTGGCCTAATCACATCCAAAGATGCCCTAACGCAAACAGAAATGAAACCTAACACTAACAGGAGCACACAAACCTTGTTATCCTCAAAATGGACTCTCACTCTCTCAGGATGCAAATGGCTATTCATGTAAAGCCTCGGAAGCAACTAGACTTCCTTTAATGACACTCCCACCAACCACTGCTGCTTCTGACATACTGATCCACAATACCAAATTCTTTGTTCTGCTCAAGTCGCTTAGCATAATTCTCAGTAGATATCGGACCTTTCTTACGCCTGCGATAGTAAATGATTTCCCAAGGCCACAGGCGTGCAGCACCAAAGTACTTCTCCACAGATTGATCTGATGAATCTCCCTCTTGTGCCTCAATCCCATAGTGCTTCAGAGCTGAGATCACTTCATTAGTTGTTAGCTTCAAAGACTTGTTCCTCCCATTTTTGGCCAGAACGTCCTGCTTTGATTTCACTGACAAAGAGTCTTCAAAGTTAGCATTCTGGCTTTGCACTCTATTGGCAGCATTATCATCAACCAAGTTCTTACCGAAGTCAGACCCTGTGTAACCAGTAACATTAGCATTCTTGTTACGAACAAGCATTTCCCCATTCAGGACCTTGCTGTTCAAAACTGAACCATTCCCTTCTTGATTGTTCTCATCCAGATTTTTTACTTCAGATCTTGTCCTGAACTCCAAATTGTCCTCCAATTGAGAATTCATCAGACCAACTAGATTTTTGTTCTCTACATCAGGAGATGACTTGTGCTGTGGTGAAGCAGATACTGAAAATGGAACAGGATGGTTGATATTTGATCTTGATCCTTCATGCTGAGTTGGTTGAGATGATTTTGAACTAGAATGTGCAGAATAAGTTGGAGAATGTGCTTTAAATCGAGGCCGGGATCGGGGGGATTTAGATCTTGAATCTGAGGAAGTCCTGTTGGAATGAGATCTCTTAACATTAGCATGGTTAGAGCGCCTTGAAGGTTCTGAAGAGGGCGATGACCCCCGAGACCTTTCAGATCTGCTTCTCTTGCGTCCTTCCTTGTTTGTTTGCGGCATGTTTTCACTGTAGTGGGCATGTCTCCTGCTGTCTCTCGGCCAATGCATTCGCATATTCCTCTCAGCAAATGGCTTCCTACCATCTTGAACTCTATGATTTGTTTGGTCCAATGGATGAATATGAAATTCTGGTCGCCTCCGAGCTGGTCGCCTCCTCGAGGGCGACCCAAATCTTCTCTGCCTCAGCTGCCATTTTTCCCTAAAGTTCAATCCATCTCTCCTTGGTATGAAGTTATCATCTATTCCATGAGGGCAATTACGTGCAATATGGCCAGCAACACCACAACTGTAACAGGTTGGAGGAGATCTTGATTTATCATGGCTTATGTCAACATGCTTGTCAGAGTGCTCTTTCCACTTCTCTGAAGAAAGTTTGTGTTCACGAGAATCATAAGAACTTGCTTTAATCACATTTTCTGTTTCTTCTTGCCTTTCATATCCATGATAAGGCTCATAGCGGTCAAAATCATCGCCGTCTCCACCAGGGGTACCTTTCCCAGCCCATCTATCATGCTCAATTATATTTGCATCAGCTGTACCACCTTCGTCAGTCTTCACCTCCCCTGGACCTTCATCATTTGTACCACCTTCATCCCTCTTCACCTCCCCTGGATCATCGCCAATGTTTTCTCCAGCATCATTGACAACCTCAGCAAATTTACCAGATTCCTTTTCTAGCCCAGCATCAGAATTATGACTCTGATCATGATTTGCTGGTTGATTATTCCGAGCTAGAGGATCCCTGAACCTAACATTGTCCCTAGCATCTCTGAAGTTTCTTCCGCGAGACAATTCAACAAATCTTGAACTTCTCCTGAAACCCTGAGAAAATCTGGGCTGCTGCTTTGACCAATTAACAGTAATGCACTCCCCACAAACATATTTCCCATGCAGGGCCCTCATGGCTCTAGTTGCATCATCATCAGAATCATACACAGCAAACCCATATCCATCTTTCAGGTTCACAGTGCAACGACCAAACCTCTGGAACAGATGTTCAAGATAACTTTGCCGCACATCTTGGGAAAGCCGCCCAATATGCAATGACATCTATAACAGCAAAAATATTCCTTGAGAACTCTACTCAGCAATTCAAAATAATGCAATGAAAGAAAGTAAGATAGTAGTATTGCTAAATTCACGATAACTACTCAAGCTGACAAGAGTATAACTGAATAACCATCCAAGGTACATAACAAAACTTAACTCATTGAATGTCACCTAATTCTATTGCAAAACCAACACTAATAAGTTGATTAAACTTCACAGTGTATTCCTTGTAGTAATTTTATGGGTTTAAATGATTCATAGGTGAGTTAATGCTAATGAATAGTGCCTACTTAACCCTCTCACTAGTACCAATGCAATCAGTAAAACTAGTCATTCTAAGAAATCACAATCAGATAGCACAAATAAGCTCCAAAGTAAAACAGCAAGCAAAAAATAAATAAAGCAGTTATAATCAATTAAATTCAAGTTGATCATGAGCTGACCCAAGCTTGCATATATATATTGTTTACTGGAACATGCTTTCTCACAACTCTTACAGCACTGCTTCCAATCGAAACAAAAAATAAAAAATCCGTGTCGGTATTGCTAAACCAGTACACATTAGCTTTAACCACAATCATGGAACTAAGTTTCCCTAGTGTTGAGAATAATTTTGAATATTAATTGTTCAATATCCTGGATGGATGGAAAGGATCATCCTGATTTGTTCACAAACACACCTATGGCCCTGTTCCCAGCACTAGTTTGCATAGTAAAATAAAGGGCAAAGGAATATTGGTTTACTGCATTTAGTATAGTACTAAGGTTTAACTTCTGTTGTGTGTCTGGATAGGCCAGCTTGTAAACTGGAATCAATCGTGTTTCAGTTTTCCAAACACTAGTTTCATGAAACAAAAATCTACCAATTCATTGCCAAAGAGTAACAGACAGGTCTGTAGTGAGGTAAGAGAATAAATATTGAATTCTGATGTGAAATGTGTGCCATTCCAAATACAAGATAGTACCATGATTCCCAGTTTCCCACATTTGCTAGTACTGAGTACACCATTCTGACAGCTAAGCATAGATGATTTACTATCGCCAAGATAGCTCTGAAGCAGGTTGCATCAAAGCATTCATTACTGCAATTGCAGGCTGCAGCTACTAAACAACAGAAGTTACAAAGCACATGTTCAAGTCAACTGCATCTCAGGATTTCAACCAAAAACCACGTTTGAGTTAGCTCTCCTCTTAGGAAAGCCAAGAAAAGCAATGTGACAACTGACAACTCCAAACAATGCATAAAGTATCACACAATTTCATTGCACAGTTTCATATAATGTCTTAAACAAACACTAGTACAAGTTACAACAAAATATCAGATTTCAGATTATGTATGGAAACCAACTTATTAAAGGGCACCGGCACAGCACTAGCAGTGTGCAAAACAGCAAATATTGCCAATCTACCGGACACTAAAGGTAATACATCAACCTAACATTACAAATTTCACAGCCTAGCAGAATATGCTAACAGCAGTCGCATCTCAAAGAAGCAGGTAGGCATCTAGCACAGGCACAGATAGTACAACATATAGATGACACAACAGGACCTCAAGGTGAGAAACATATACCTTGTTTATGGTCACCAAGTGATTATGTAAAACTTGAACCTGCAAACAAATCAGTGGACAAGGTCAAGTGATGGTTAACTAGAAGTCAAATACAGAGTATGAAACCTCAGGGGCAGCAATCTAACTAGGGTTCCGCCAAAAGTTTAAATCGCACAACTAGAAATTAGGGTTCTATCTAGGATCTAACACAGACAGCAAAACTAAAGGTAGGTTACCATGGAAATGGAACAGCCCACACAAACACCGCCGATTCTCGCGGGGAAACTCAAAAAAGGAAAGGAAAACGAAAACGCGCACCTTGCACCGCGTTCGGATCAAGATGGTGCGGGCATGAATCTAGTGCAGGATTCGGACGCAAATGTAGATGCGTGGAGCCTAGTTGCAGCTACTTACCCGGACTCGCGACGCTTCGCCTGGATCGGATTCAGATGCTAGAGCACGATTGGACGATTGCTTCGGTGCTTCCGCTTCGACTGCAGCAGCCTCTTCGAAGCGTCGGGCAGCCGGAATGGCGAGGAGTGGGGAACGACTGCACGAGGGGGTTTGGGTTCTGCCCCTGCACCTGGGCTGGATCGTCCGTCTGCTAGGCCTCGTTCGGTTAGGGTGAAATCCATCCGGAATTGTTACATTTGATAATATGCTATATAAATTAATAAAGCAATCTCGGTCAGAATAAATCCAGGTCATGAATCCCTAAGAAACGAACGGCCCTTAAAGAGAATTCTGGCCTAACTAAATTTTGATGGGCCAGAGGCACGGATATAAGCGTCGGCCGCCGTGTGTTTAGTGGGCCCAAACTAACAGGACGGGCCCACTGGAGATCTCCCCAGCTCGTAATCGTAACAGACCAGACGAGCAGACTCCTCACTCCACGCCACCCGGCACTCAGCTCAAGAAAGCACAACCACCAAGCTCTAGCGCCCAGAGGCAGCAGATCGATGAGGCCTTCCACGTCTCGCGCTCTGGCCGCCGCGGCCCTCGTCGCGGCGGCGGCGCTCGCGCTGAGCGTCGACGGCGTCGGCGCCACCCCGGAGACGACGTGCGCGGCGGTGGCGGCCCGCGACCAGCGCGTGGACTACGGCTTCTGCGTTCCGAGGCTGAGCCACCACCACGACAGCCCCGACGCGGACACCTGGGGCCTGGCGAAGGTGGCCGCCGACGTGGGCGTCGCCACCGCCGGGGACGCCGTCTACGACATCAAGACCCTGCTGGCCACCAAACCGCCGGGCGACGCCCAGGCGCGGGCGGCGCTGGAGCAGTGCCAGAGGCTGTACGACGCGGCGGAGTCGGCGTTCGCGGAGGCGTACGACGCGATCAACCGGCGCGACTACGCGGCGGGCAAGGGCAAGGCCGCGCAGGCTGCGTCCCTGGCGCGCCGGTGCGACGACGCCTTCGCGCGGGCCGCACTGCGCCCGCCGCCGCAGGTCGCGCGGTGGGGCGAGGAGTCCGCCAAGATCGCGGTCGTCTGCACGGCCATCACCGACCTCATCGACTGAGCCGAGCGATGGGTACCGTACCGGCCAGGCAGGTGATGCGCTGGCTTCTGCGTCGTCGCGATCCGCCGGCGTGCTGTGTGAACTTGTGATCCGTTGGTTACACGCCAGACAAAACGCGGACGAGATGGCAGTTACCCGAACTTGTCGCCGTTGAAAAATGTAATGTGATGATGGAATAAAAGCGTTTTATTGCAGCGCGCTGTTACTGTGCAGTGTTCATCTCTTTTGGAAGCCTCGTCGTTCTGCTACTACTGCCACTTTTATTACACGTCTGTATGGCCCTATCTATTGGCTTTATTGGACAAGTGTGTCAGGTTGGACGTTCAGGTCCTAATTAGAAGGACTAAACATTAGCTAACTATTATAAAACTAATTATATAGATGGGGAATAATTTACGACCAATCTATTAAACTTAATTAATTCATCATTAACACATGTACTGTAGCACCATATTATCAAATCATGAACTAATTAGGTTTAATAAATTCGTTTCGCAAATTAGTCTTAATCTATGCAATTAATTTTGTAAATAGTTTATGTTTAATACTGCAAATTAGTGCCAAACATCCGATATGATAGGAACTAAACTTTAGGAGGTGGAACCAAACACTTTTAGTTTAGGTGCAGAGCCCATAAACAAACATTATGAAGATTTGTTTTTGTTAAAACTGGTGGAAAATTGACAGATCGTTACCGCCTGGGATCTGTATTCTTGTACGTATTGAGCTGGTAGTGAAATGTGGTTTGCCACAGCGCAACGCTGCACGCTGCTGGAAATGCTTGCCGCGCGCTAGACTCCGGCCCTGCTCTGCGCACGCCGACGCCGCGCGCCGGGCCGGCGGCAGCAGCCCAGCAAGCGGCCCCATGGATCGGGGACCGGGTGCAGCCGGAGCCGTCCACGTAGTAGCACGCAAGGGACCCTGGGGCTGCGTTCTCCTGCCACTTGTCACCTTCCATGAGGCCAGCATGGGCCGCGTCCTGCCGCGACCGCACAGGTGCTGGTCCTACAGGCTACAGGGACACAGGATAACTCTTGCGGTCTTGCCCCGTTTGAGTCTCTGAAGCGTGAACCAGCCTCTCATTCTCAGTTCTCATCTCGATCGCTATACAATTAGTGACCCTTCCATCACCCCCAAGGCCCCAAATCTTCTTCTCGAGTCCCAGCAGCTCGGCTTCTTCAAGAGCCTTTTTGCAATCTTTGATGTTCCACGTACCGAAAAAAAAACAGACAGCAATAGCAATTTTCCTTCTTTCTTCGTTCCCTGTGAGGACCCAATATTTAGGGTCTTATTAGCTAGAGAGAGATGGCTGCCATCGCACGGTTATTATACTTTACTGCGTGTCTACTTTATTACAATGCGACTTATTGTATTCATTGGCCAAGAATGTGATTTGATTGCAATATGTACCTTTTGCAGCTAAATTAGATCTATTGCAATGTTTCTCGTCATTGCGCAAGGGTTAATATTTAATAGTGAGATTTGCTAGACTTCTTTTCTTAACGAAATATTGTGTGTTAGGTATGTTCACATTTGCGGCCCTGGAAAATAGAAAGAAAATCCAAATAGCCAAATAAGTGTGGACATGCTCAATTGGAAGCCTTAGGTCCTGATTGGCACGACTTCACTTGTTAAGCAGTTTTTTTTCTTCAGCTCCGTAAACAACTCTATCGATGGAGCTGGAGCTGTTTTGGCAAACTATCTGACAAAACAGCTCGACGTATAGGGCTCCTTAAAACATGCTCTCACTGAACCACATGCAGAACTCACCAGGACGAAGTGAAGCCACTATTTTCAGCTTTATCCCACCGTCAACGTGTGTGAAAGAACGACTTAGAGCTTCCTAGCTGAAGTTGTTTTGTTTTACCCTATTTGGCAAAAAAAATAGCTCCAAACTGCTCTTGATTTCTTGAAGCCGCCAGAGATGCCGTGTCAAACAACACCTTACTCATCAGCTTCGTGGCTGGTTTGCTATGATTTCCAGTTTCCATGAGTGCTTCGGTGCTTGTATCATCAATTTTCTACTCTCTCTCTCTCTCTCTCTCTCATGTTTCCTATACAATTCATTCCATAAGGCACACAGTATGATTTAGGTTAACATCACTTTTTTGTCATATATGTACATGTACTCACAATTTAAGTTGTAGTATAACGAAATACAAAAATATACTCATTCGTTCCGAGTTATAAAACATTTTAGTTTTTCTATATATATACATTAATATTACTATGTATCTAGACATAGTATATATCTAAGTACTTCCTCCGTTTCAAATTATAAGTCACTTTGACTTTTTTGGCCCATCCATTTTGCTATGTATCTAGACATATTATTATATATAGGTGCATAGTAAAATGGATGTACCAAAAAAGTCAAACGACTTATAATTTGGAACGGATGGAGTATATAGCAAAATCTATAGCTGAAATATTTTATAATTTGGAGTAGGGGGAGTATTTAACATCCTATACGCAGGATTTGTTGAAGCCATTTATTTTAAAATGAAACACAAAACAACTACTCATATACTCGCACGCCGCGCACACACTTGCTCTCTCATACATATATTGAGAAACTAGGCAATTGAGATTGAGGAAGTCATCACATAGTTCTCGCTATTAACAAGCATATTGTCTATGAAAATAATAATTATCCATAAATGCAAGCATTCATGCGAATCAAAGATCCAAACTTGAGTGGACAAGTTTCTGTATAAAGAACCAATACAAATACAAGAGCAGTGCAAATAATAATTGTCCAGTTCACAAATGGTTTAATATTTTAGGAAAGGAGAAAGATATACTCATCGTGGGAGTTTTGCATTTCATTTACTATGAAGGCATTTTAGCATGGTTTAGTCTTTCACTTAGCACCAGTTTTTTGCATTTTTCCATTTTTCTCAGTGATAGCCAACATAATTATCAACAACAATATGTTCATGCTGATTTTATCAGCTTTAAATTTTATTATGTTAGCTTCTCGGTATCAATGGGATTAAGAATTATATGCGTACTGCATGAATATGAAATCTGCATTACTTTTTTTGAAAAGAAAGAGTTTATATTAAGATAACGGATCATGTTTACAATCATGTTCTAAAGCTAACGACGCGCAGGCCAGAACACCTCGAGATAGAAAACCAGAAGAAAACTCTTTCCTACCAAACTGTCTCAATTCATTGGCCACTCCATTAGCGCTTCGGTAGCATTTTGCACTTCTCTTTGTTTCTTCTATGATGTAGCAATTCATAGACCGGTTTAAGTTACTATCTTTGAGAGCTTGGACAACATTTAGACAATTTGATTCCAGACAAATAGGCCCCATGGTGGATAGAAGGGCTTTGCGTGTTACGGACAACGCCGCTAAGCATTCTTCCTCTTCGACCGATCCATAGAACTTGTCACATGACCAATATGAAAAGACGACATCACCTTGGTGATTTCTAGCGACAAAACCTGTCCCTGCTTGTCTTTTGATGTGATCATAGCTGGCGTCCACATTTAGTTTTATCCATCCAGGGGTGGTGGTAACCACGGGTACTTCTTATCACAAACAAGCATGTTCGGGAGGCCGTATCGTATCGTGGATTATTTACTGCTGGCTGGTTTGGTGTGAGAGAAAAATACTGTTCCCAACTGAAAATTTACGATCATTTATGAGCAAACGAACAGGCTCAAGGGGAGCTGATAGTCTTTGAAGGAGAAGTTCATTAGCCGCACCTTACAATTGTGCTTAAAAAACACTCTTAGTTTATTCCATCCCTACCTATTATCCGAGCCGCTAAGATGGACGTGCAACGAGCATGGGTCCTACCTTATATAAAAAAACGAGCATGGTCCTCACAGTCATAGTACTCTGGCCTTCTTGAATCGTGATTGATTTTTTATAGGCTGTATGTAGGCTCGACGGGCTTAGGCCTTCTTAAATATATAGGGCGTAAAATTTTGGGATGTCACAACGGGTGTTATATGAGGATGTCGTATAGGGTATTCAGATATTAATAAAAAATAAATTATAGAATATGTCAGTAATCCGCGCAAGACAAATTTATTAAGTCTAACTAATCCGTCATTAGCACATGTGTTACTGTAGCACCATATTGTCAAATCATGGACTAATTAGGTTTAAAAGATTCGTCTCGCAAATTAGTCGCAAACTGTGCAAGTAGTTATTTTTAGGGGCTATTACGTTCTTGCTTCTATTTTGACGTCCAATTGTGATTTTACCCTGTTTCTGTCATCGTTGTGATTTTACCCCTATTTTTTAAAAACGAAGCTTAAGTTTACCCCTACTCTAGGAACAGCAAGTAACGGTGTTAAATGGGCTCAGTAAGGACAAGTTTGTCCATGTGAAATTGCCCCTACTTATCTAAATACATTGTGATTTTACCACTGTTTTTAAAAAAAATTAGTAGCATAATTGCACAACTTGTTACATATGATTCCACACATATGCAAATATAGATAGATAATATCACATCAAATAAAAGTGTAGCAAAAGTATCCATACAGTACCAAGCCTCATCCAACATACAAGTCTAACAAAAGCGATAGCTAATAGTGAGATATTACATGTTCAGTGTCATACATCACATTCATGCATCTATTCCCAACAATGCACCCAACCTTCCTCCTCTTCCTCTTCCTCTTCCTTCTGTTCCAGCCCCTTCTGCTCCTTCTGTTCCAGGTCCTACACTTGCACTTCCTCTTCCTCTTCCCCTTCCCCTTCCCTTTGCACTTGCAGTTGCAGTTACACTTCACATGAATGGAGAAAAATGGTTCAGTAAACAAGTTGACTAAATAAGCATTTTTTTCAAGCAATAATAACTTTCTAATAGAAATTCTCTACTATGAAACTTTGTAAAACACTGAAACATCAAAACAAGCACAAGTTACAAATGACACAGAAACAACCTAAAGATATGACAAGGTAAACCATCAACATTTAAGAGGGTGCTACGACAGTAGACTGCTGGGTCTATTGCTATGCAAACAAGGCCGTTGCCTTTATTATACAAAATTGCAAATTTATTATACAACTCTTCGACTCTCTGGAAGAAGACCGTTGCCTTTCTAATGCTGAAATTCAGGTTCGTCAGTTAAGCAGTGAGCGGCTAGCCAAGGAACTAGAGCAGAAAGCTGCATACTGGAAGCAGAGGGGGAAATTCAGAGCCATCAGGGAAGGTGACAGCAATACTGCTTTCTTCCAAGCTCAAGGCAACAGCCGTATGAGAAGAAACAAGATTAGAAGCATTGAAGTGGATGGGGTGATGATAACAAATCGTTATGGCAAAGTCCAGGCACTGAATGATCACTTCAAAACAATCATAGGCACTGAAGGTAGCTCGGTGTGGCAATTTGACTGTCAGGCCTTGTATCAAGGCAGTCCAGCGGCAACTAAGGACCTTGTTGATCCTTTCACAGTAGAAGAAACATGGGAGGCAATGAAGGCTATGGACCGAAATAGTGCACCAGGGCCAGACGGGTTTGGCCCAAGCTTCTATCTTGCAGCCTGGGAAACGGTCAAGAACAGCATCATGTGCTTCATGGATGCCTTTCACAGAGAAGAAGTGCAACTAGAAAGGGTGAACAGATCATACATGGTATTGATGCCAAAAAAGCCTGGAGCAACAACAGTCTCCGCTTTCAGACCCATCTGCCTTCAAAATTGCTACGTCAAGATACTGACCAAGGTCATGACTACAAGGCTGCAGTCACCAATCAAGAAGCTTGTTGATCTAGACCAGACTGGATTCATCCAAGGTCGATCCACACTGCTCGATCAGTTTGCAAACGCCACTGGACAGCAAATCAACTATAACAAGAGTACAATTGTGCCCATTCACATGGATGAAGAGACTGCTGGCTCTACTGCTATGCAAACAAGGCCGACTAACCATCAACATTTAAGCTGGGCTGGTTTCAGTTGCTACTTCTATTATTGATTTAAATTCAAGAAATACTTGCAATTGAATAAAAATCTACAGTTGTAATGATCTTTTGAGTAGTCATTTAAATATGGCAGGCAACGGACATTAAATATGGCAAGCAACTACAACTACAATTGTATCATCTTTTGAGTAGTCATTTAAATATGGCAGGCAACAGACACTAAGGAAATCCTCTTTTGAAATACAAATGAGCATGACTCACATTTTTTGTAAAGATGATTTATTTTGAGAAGATGAGCGATTCCTCTTTTGACTAGCAGTTGGACCTCCTTGGCAATGCTTCGCTATATGGCCTATTTCATTACATTCAGAACATGGTCTCCTTTTCTTACTGGTGGTGGCCTCATCATAGGACTTGATCCTAGAATTTTTTGGTCTTCCTGGTTTCCTTCTCAGTTTAGGCTTCTTGATTTTATAGCCCAAATCAACATGTGGCCAATTATCCTTGGATGTCATTGGATTGAAAGAACATGCATATGCCTTTTTAACCGATCAACAGAGAAGTATTCATGCACAAAGTCATCCATTCGTACCTCTCTACTAATCTTAGAAATGAAAGCTAAAGCATTGGTGCAGGGCTGTCCAGTTACTTGCCAAGCCCTACAACTACATGTTTTTTGTCCTAAGTTGATTGCGTATCTGAATCTGTTCACAGTTACTTCAGCTATTCCAGCCCCACACATCAATATCTCATGGCCCTTGATACTCTTGGCTTTAGCATTTAGAGCATTAGTCATAGCTAGAATGATTGTGCCTGACATTTTACTAGCAAGCTTGGTTCTCAAAACAAATTTCTCAATAATCATTTATCTTATCTTGTCATGCATATCCACAATTTAAAAATCCTTGGTTTTGGACACCCAACTGTTAAAGCTTTCAGAGAGGTTGTTGTTGATATAATCTACCTTGCATTCTTCCCCAAATTTGCTTCTACTCCACACAAATGGATGGTTGTCATCCAACCAGGATAGTGCACTAGGATCCTTCTCCTCTATGTTTCGCATGAAGTACTTGAACTTGTCATTTGTGAAGCTCTTGGCAGCTGCCCACATATTCTTACCATAAAGCTCACCGCTATACCCATTCTTCTTCATATTCTTCCACAAGTGCCTCATGCATTCTCTATGTTCCACTCCTGGGTACACATCATGTACAGCCACCTCAAGTCCTTTGCCCGCATCTGTACTAATGACCAAGCCTGTAGGAGTACCAATAGCCTTCTTTAAGTTTGTCACAAATCAAGTCCAACTTTCTTTAGACTCGGTCTCAATCACACCATAAGCCACTGGAAATAAGCAGTTTTGACCATCCACTGCAACAGCTGCTGCTAACTGACCCCTTCCCCTTCCAGTCAAGTGTGTGGCATCCATGGCAATGTAAGGCCTACATCCTTGCAAGAACCCAACAATGCATGGTTTAAGAGCAACAAAGAACCTACTGAAACACAAATCACCATTGTCATCTTCTTCGGTGTCTATGTCAACGATGCTACCACGTACTACTTTTAGAAGCTCAGCTTGATAAGTTGGTAGCAAGTTATAACTATCATTCCACTTCCCATATATGATGTCCATTGCCCTTAGCTTGCCTCTGAAAACTCTATCGTATGTAACTTCTATCGAGTACTTCTTCTTGAACCTATCTTGCAACTCCTTTGGTCTCATTTCAGGGTCTTCCCGCAGTAAATCGATAACTCTTTCAACTACTCATTTATTGGAGGCCATTGTTTCACCACAATTGTTGAATGAACCACAAGTATGCTTTAGACCACTAGTCTTAACCTGCAAAAAAAACAACAAGAAAAAAACCATTTTATTAGTAAATTGCTGCACACTAATACTTCTTACTTGATGCTGAATGTTACAAAAAATTTGAAATCACCTTGCAGCCAATGTACTATTTACTTGTAGATGCAAAAAACTTCCACTTGCAACCCTGATTTGCTTTCTTGCATATGGCTCTAAATCTGCTCTTGTCCTTTTTCACAATCTCAAAAGCATGATCATTCAAGATGGCATAATGTGTAACTGCAGACTTGCACTGATCCACGTCTAGAAACACCACATTTACATCAATACATGGATTATCAACATCATATGAGAAGGGTGGAGGGTCATATTCATCATCATCAACAACTGGTTCATCGGGATTAAACTTAGGGTCAGAGCAATCATCACAAGAATCAGAGGATGCAGCCAAGTCACTATCATATCTGCTATCACTTGCTGCCACAAGTGAATCAGTGTCAGAATATATGCCCTCCTCATCAACCCCTACATCCTCATCATGATGTGCGCCTTTTGCTTTGGATTTGGTGGCTCTCTCTTTTTTGTTTGTGGATGTGGCTCTCTCAGTAGTGTTTGTCTCATTGGTGGGCACTCTATTCCTTACAGAAGGGTGGCACCTATGTTTTGTTGGTGAAAATTACAATGGACCCTCAAAATCATTAATTTAGGCATTAATATGCACCTTTCCCTTCTCTTTATTGAGTTCAAACCACTCAAGCAACTGCTCATCAGTTTTAATCTCAATAGAAGGTCCTCTAGAAATTTCATCCAATGCATGCCACAAACTTATGTACTGTTTTGAACCCCGCATGTAGTGCTCAGCTATGAAATTAACTAGCTGCAGTAGGTCAAAGCTATGCATGTCAATAACTTGAGTAGGCAAGGTTCTACCCTGTTGCCATGATTTTGGTCCCCCATCAGACAAACCGAAAAATGACAGAACTCTAACAACAAGGCTCATATCCATGTGATTTGGTCTACAAATCATATCACCGAATACACAGTTAGCTAAATCGCTCTACAGACAGAAACTCATTCTTCCTACAAATTGATGCTAATTTTCCTACAGACCAAATCACATGAGCTCCAAATCTTACCTAGTCTCTTCACCAACGTCGCATAAATCCATCTCACCGGGCTTGCTGCTCCTGTCCTCGTGTGGCGTAGCGCCTAGAGGCTGCCTCGCTTCAGGCGCCCGCCCCACCACCACGTTGGGGCCCTGTCCGCTCTCACCCTTTGGCACGCCACACAACAGCATAGAGCCGCTTTGCAAATCAGAGTCATTTCCGAACATGGCAGATTAGGAGGAACTTCATGAACATACAAATATTGTTGAGCCTGCTTGTAAAACGAGATAGCATGGTTAGATAAACAACTTCCCACGAGCACAACCCAAAGCTCACATCGAGCCAAAAGCTCAGTAATCAAGTGACATGACCCACAAATAAGCACAAAACCAAAATCTAGCAAGTAAGCTACGCATAATCCATAGACAAAGAAGGGTGTTGTTGCCCTCTCTCACGTAATCAAGTCGCGACCAATCACCGCACACAACCAACCACTCGAGGAATCTTTAGGCGCGGCGCGGGCCTGCATCCCTAGCTAGGTCAACCCAGCCCAATCGAAAGTAATAGACTACTCATACACCAGACGCACGCTTGCAGGGCGCTGGGGACCGGATTCAAGCTAATGAAGAGCGGATCGAGGAGAATCGGGGAGGTCGCGGGAGGAAGGATCACTCACATGGCTAGTTGGCGACCGACCTGGCCAGCCCACCCCTAGCCGCCCACTCACCACAGTTTGGCGCTTCCTCACCACTGAGCCGCCACAACCACAGCCCAGCAGCTGCCCCCAGTGCCGCCTGACGCCAGCTGACCCTTTGCTTGGCCTTCAGAATCACATGACTGCCAGTTCCGCCGCCTTACGCCATGAGAGAGAGCGAGCGACCCGTGCCTCTGCTTTTCTTGAATGATGACGAAGAGAATGAAGAGATAAGGGGCAATTTGGTCTTTTGTCTTTGTGTTTAGATATTTTGATTTTTTTAATTTATTTTTTTCCAAGTGCATTTAACGGTCATCCAAACACAGGGGCAAACAGAGCTTTCATTTTATAAAAGTGAGGGCAAAATCACAAAGTTAAAAATCAGGGGTAAAATTACAATTAGACTCCTGAACAAGGGTAAGAACACAATTTCCCCTTATTTTTAAGTCTATATTTAATACTTCATACATTTATCAAGTATTCGATGAGATAGGAAGTAAACTTTATAAAAATAACTAAATAAGGCCTTAATCCAAAGAAAAGATCCAAACAGCCCACCATTCTAGCAACAGGCTAAAATGATGATAGGGACCACGAGGCCACGAGCATCGCTTTTGCGATCCGCGGCTATATAAGGGACAGAGGCACTCCATCAGTCGCGCACTCACGCCACACGCAACACACACCTCAATTTTGTCCGGTTGTCCCATCCCAGCTAAAGCAAAACCACCCGGAGCCCGAGCTGATCATCATTCCTTTCACGACACAAAGAAAGCACCAAGAAGAATCCCCTCCGTCGACGACGAAGGCGATGACGATGAGGCCGCTGCGGCAGCTCGTCCAGTACCTCCTCCCCGTCGTCTTCGTGCTCGCGCTCATCGGCTGCCTCGTGGGCGGCGCCAGCGCGACGGTGGTGACGACGTGCAGGGCGGCGGCGGACAGCGACGCGCGCGTGGACTACGGCTTCTGCGTGGCCGAGCTGGGCATGCACCGCGAGAGCCCCGACGCTGACACCTGGGGCCTCGCCAAGGTGGCCGCGCTGACGGGCGTCAACAACGCCGACAACGCCGTGTACGACATCAAGGCCCTGCTCGCCAAGACGCGCGGCGCGGACGGCCCGACGCGCGCGGCGCTGGAGAAGTGCGGGAGGCTGTACGACTCCGTCGGGTTCGCGTTCGCCGAGGTGGACGACGAGATCAACAACCGCCGCTACGCCGCCGGAAAGGGGAAGGTCGCGGAGGCCGTGTCCCTCGCGCGGCAGTGCGACGACGCCCTCGCCAAGGCCGCCGCCGTTCCGTCGCCGCTGGCGCAGCACAGCTCGTACAACGTGCGAATTGCTAATATCTGCACCGCCATCACCAACCTCATCAAGTGAATGAATACTGTATATAGTAGTAGTATATAGTACTGTATAATTACGGGAACAGGAGCACTTTGGTGGTCGATCGAGTTGACAGGTGACAAGACTTTAAAGTTTGTACACCTTTGGAAAACTTTGTACAAATAATAAAAAAGGGAGTTTTGTTATTCTGCGTCTTCTCCACTCTCCCCAATTATTTTGGCTATTCCGGTCTCAGATTGAAAAAAGATATCACCTTTCCTTACATTTTTGCAAACGGTAATGCTGACGGACACGCTGCCCCCGCACCTCGTGCCTTGCACGCCCGCGACCTCGTGCCTCGCGTGCCCCACCCGTGCTTCGTGCCTCGTGTCGTGGCGCAGCTCTCGTCTCACGTCGTCCGTGCCTCGCACAGCTTACGCCTCCCGCTGCGCTCCGCCGCACCTCGCGTCTCCTACTCGGACTCACGCTACACACAACCGAGGTCCAACCTCTACATCGTGGCATCGAGCTCCGTGCCGGCACAAGGCACCGCGTCAACCAGCGTCCATTGGGGGCGCAAGTAGATGAACACATGTTGCAACCGTATGTTTCATGCGTTTCAGATGTATGTTGCATATGTTTGATCTGGACGTTGCAAAAGTAGATCTGGTGTTGCATATGTTGCAATAACTATGCATGTACGTTGCAAGTGTATGTTTCAAATGTTTCAATTGTTTCAGACGTCTGTTGTAAGCGTTTTATCTGTATGTTGTACATGCTATACATGTATGTTGCAAGTGTATGTTTTAACTGTTTCAAACGTATGTTGCTAGTGTTTTATCTGTATGTTGCATATGTTGCAGTGTCCATACACATATGTTGCAAACATATGTCATAAATGTTTTATCCGTTTTGGACGTATGTTGCAGCAAATGCTCTATGTTGCAAGTGTTTCGTGAGCAGACGCGACAAGGGGGCGTAGGCGAAGGTGGTCCCCTCGGGCGCTGGCACAAAAAGGTCCCAAGTGCGCGCTTGCGAAGTGAAGTGCGGCAATGAGGCCATGGATGAAGCACAAAGCTGTATCTCTATAGGCGCAAAGAAGCGCGAGCACAAAGCTGAATCCCATGGGCTCTTTTCAAATTTCTTTTCTCAATCGTTAAAGCATGAAGTGCATCCATAGATGCATGATTAGCCAGCATAGGCGCAGAGCATGAGGTGAAGCAGATGCCTCGGTTTATGCCACGCTTTTGCGGGCGCCTGAGAAAAAATGCGGGCGGGCGGGCAACAGCGCTTAATAGCAATTTTGTTTCCTTGGCGGGGCGTCCGGACGTCCGAACGCTAGTCTCTCCGTTTTGTAAAAACGGAATTGAGATTTAAAAACACAACTATAGTATATTCTCTTTTCCTAAATTTCTTTTCTCAATCTGTTAAAGTCATCCCTCCTCTCAAACAAAGGGCAAGAAGTAGTAATTTTTCTCGGCCCCTTTTCTTTCTTCTTCTCCATTGATGTTTCAAGCCCACATTACAAAGCCAGCGGCATAGGCGTCATGCTGCCGGCACTGTGTTGTCGCGCCCAATGCGGGGCGGTCCGCCCCATTGTGCCGCTGCCATGCCTCGTCCGGCTGTGCCCCATGCCACGCTTTGCAGGCGAGCTCCGCGCCGCCGGCACTGTGTTGTCACACCCAATGCGGGGCGGTCCGCCCCCATTGTGCCGTTGCCATGCCTCGCGCGGCTGTGCCCCATGCCACGCTGGGCAGCCAAGCTTGCGGGAACGGCCGCACCGCCAAGTTGCCGCACCGGGTGGTCAAACTCGTAGGCCGGCCGCGTCGGGCGGGCGAGAACGCACGGCCGCTCTGATGGTCAAACTCTTAGGCGCGCTGTCTTTAGATATAGGGATTGAATTTTCTTAATCTAGTAGAGTTCCTCTTAAATGTTTTATATCTCTATTTTCAAAACACTAGTCTTGGGAACTAATAGTGAAATAGGCTCTCTCAACACACAATTTTATTTACTATTTTATAGACTAGTTGTAACATTTAATCATTGTATCGAGGACTTTGTAGACATTTGATATTATTATAAATATCAACATATTAGAAAACAATCATATTGGTTTACCGTATATACGTGACCATATCTTATATTACAAGTAAACATAGTATATGAAAATTGCGCCCATACTTTATATGCATTGATCTGTTTCTATTTTAATATTATGACACACGAGAATTAAGGAATTCATGAAACCAAATATAATAAAACTGGAAATGACCATGGATCCAAATCTATATGTACTTTAAAACAAGATGACAAGAATTAGAAGTTTTGCATAATTTTGAAAAGGAGCTAGTGCAATGCGAAAAGAAGCATAGGTGAAATTCCCATTCGATTACCATAGTTTTATAAAAATATAGAAAGGTAGCACAACAAACTCGAGCGTAGAGTTTGGGCACACTGAAATTTGTGGATCCCAATTTTCCCCAAGCTGCCGACACAAATTGGTTTGCCTCAAATGAATTTGCCTTTCATTTGGTTGAAACCCATATACTCCGGTTTGTTGAATTCCTCCTCTCATCATCTCGGGTTGCAGATTTCTCTTGGTAGAAATGCAAGAAGTTCATTCGTCTAGATGCTTGATGCAGACATGCAGTGATGCTCATCGGCAACGAAAAACAGGGAGTGTCAACAATTGATGATGATGCAGGACTGCAGGTGCCACATTCATCTATTAGCTCTTTGAACCAAATTTAATGATGGTATTGGAAGCTTACATTGCGTCGGAGGATTGGATGCACACCGTCGCGTCGTTATCCATGTTCGACTTTCCTTTATTCAGTCTTGGACTTAAATTTTAGTGAAAAGATAACCCTACCCTATTGTGATCTTTTATTTGTTTCTCTGGAGAGTGACATCCTTAAAATAATTCGCAGAAGTGCAGCTGAAACAACATCACACCCGTTCCCTGGAGTTAAAAGTCCTTAGAATTAGAACGCATTCATTTTTACAGGAATTTTATATTGTAAAAAAACGAAGGAATCAAATCAAAAGGGCCTAAATAAAACTGAAATCCTTGAAGCATGTGCGGAGAGTTGCTTAAACCGCCCGGACACTGCTGGCCGGCGGCGGCCGTGGGTTTGCATAAAGCTCTCTCTGATTGACACCGGTGGCATCGCTTTGCATAAAGCTGCGTGGGGCGCCCGATCGAGTGCAACGCGCTCCAGCGCGCTCCTGGTCAAGCACAAGCACAAAAGGCCCGCCTGCCGTTCCTTATCGTTACCGGCGACAACACGTACGTGCACGCACGTCGACAGCAGTTGGTGGCGCGTACAGCGTCCGTTCGCGCGGCCGGCCCCGCGCGCGCCGTCCTTGTTGTTCCTCTCATCTCCGATCCTTGTCTTCAGCGAAAGGTGAAGCGGACAGGACGCTAGCTATCCGTTCCGGCTGGCTCGGCCTCGGCCGAAAAGGAATGGCGTGCTAGCTGATTCGTTTGTGCTAACGCGAAGCAAAAAGAGGATTAGATCCCGCTGCCCCCTTCGTGCAGTGCAGATAGCTGTTGCTTCAAGCAAAAGGCATGTGTGTGGAGTGTGGTGTGCAGTGGTGTGGTGTGGTGTGGCTAGTAATCCCAGCCGGCACACAACTTACTGAAAGCAGCACTAGCTAGTATACACAATGGTTTACAAGCATTTCCACAGCTAGTGTGCACGTAGGTACGTAGTAATAGCCAGCTAAACTACCGAAGCTAGCAGTGCAACGTAGCCAATTTGAGGCTTACTGCCTGTAGCTATGATCATGGCCGGATCGGAGCAATATATAACAGGAAAACTTCACAGCTACTTCAAAGACGTGAAGACGGATCCAGGTCGCCTTTAGATCGATCAAATCACGCATGCCGGTCAGGATCCGCGGTAGCACGCACTCCGTTGTGTGACACACGAGCTTCCTCCTCTTCCATGCTCGTTAGTACGTCATTGCACAACAGAAAAGAAAAACCAGTACTAGTACTAGTAGTGTATAAAGTATGTGCCATACGCGCCAACTTGTGACACTAATGCATGCATGTACCTAACGTAACTGGTGAGTCGTGATCGAGCCACGGAGGCACCGTGCGGCTTCATCACCTTCTTGGCTGCCTCTTCAATCAGTCAGCTCGTCAAAAGCAGAGACCGACACGGCGACACACTACTACACAAAGCATATGTAGCGGCGGCTGACGATGGTTCGTAGAGGCGGCTTGATCAGCCGTCCCTATCAAACCGTCTCTATAAATCATGTATTTGTAGGGGCGGTTCCCAGATCGTTCTTACAAATCGATTTGTGGAGGCGGCTAGTGTTATCAGTCACCCCTACAAATCGATTTGTAGGGGCGGCTACAGCACCAACTGCCCCTACAGTGCATTTTCCGTCAAAAAATTTCAAATTACCAACACGTGCTCTCCCAAATCATTCTGTGACGAGTAAAATACATGATCAAGTATCCTGGCAAACTTGACTGTAATATTGTGGCCCAAACAAGATTGTTTAGCCAAAAGTTTCTAAACATCTTCTATAGTACAAGAATCACAATAATAACAAACAGACTCATATTATGACAACAAAACATATATCTATATCAAAAAAGACCAAGCAAGCACTCAAGTACTAACAAAACAAAAAATAGAGGTAGTATAAGAGCTGGACCACCATATGCAAGAGCAGTATAAAGTTGAACAAGTGTAGCTCCAGACCGGATCTTCTTGTATGCATCCTCACCGCTGTAATTAAGTATACAGATTGATTGAAATTATGTGCATTGAAAGTGCAAAAGATTCAGTTAAGTATACATAAATCCCATTACCTGCTCACACCACCACAGCCTATGAGGGGAATCTTGCCCTGCAAGAGATACACATCAGTTGTGCATGAACAAGGCTCCAATAACTAGCTATTTTACTAAAAGAATACAGCTGCTGAGCAGTGCAAAGATGCTTAAGCAAGGAAATGTAGTTTTCACGAAAGCAATAGGGGTAACATACGTACCCGTGTAAGCATATACATCTCCCTGAGAATGTTAGCAGATAAGTCAAACAAAGGTTTCCCACTTAATCCACCAGTCTCCAGAGCCAATGGATCTTTATCTGCAGGTGGTGGCCAGGAAACAGTGGTTTTTGATATAATCTGTTTGGTCAACATCGATAAAATAATGAGCAGGATTAGCACAGTATTTATATGAGACAAGCACAAATAGGCATGAAAGTTACACAAGATTATGCTAGTCAGTGCTATGGCGAAATTAGTTGTGGGAGGATTGTTAACCTACCAGGCCATCCAACCTAAGTGCAAGAGCAACCTGGAATACATTGAGAAAAGGCATAAGATTCTCAATTATATGATGTACAAGTTTGTAGAACAAGGCTAAGTTCAATATGTCACCGCAGCAATATCCTCAAGATCCTGCCTAGACAAGTCTGGTGCAATCTTCACAAGCAATGGTGGAGGTCCATCTTCAGCCCACTGCATCTCATCTCGTGCAGCTTGCACCTGCACATCCAGTGTGAGCCATACAGATTTCCCATGCTAACGTGTAGCGAAGACACTTCACTTAAAACAACTACCCACCTTCTTCACAAGATCTTTCAGTTGCTTTCTACCTTGTAATTTGCGAAGACCAGGAGTATTTGGGGAAGAAATATTTATGACCTTCATTAAGAGTGGAAACATGCCTCATAATTAAACAAGGTCCAAACATTAAGTCCACCAAGAAAATCCATCAAACTTCCAATATTTCATGCTTTGAGACACAATAACCTGACCAAAGTGTACTTAAGTAGCATTACTTGTCTAATAAATCATGCACCTGTGACTGTTCGACCAATGACATCAATATCAAGTTGAAAAAGAAAATGTTCAGACATTCTGTTTCTCTGTTTGCCAGGCAAAACTAAATGAGAATGCATAAAATGAATAAATGCAAAATTTCTGGTTCTAACAACAGAATTTATCTGAACCTACAGCTCATAAGAAACCGGAAATAGCAAAACTATAGTGTGAAATTAGTATGTGCAAAGGACGGGTACCAAGTAATCAGCATATTGTGACAATGTATGAACCCCTTGCACATAGTCAGCAGCAGCATCTTCACTGGTCTTGTTCTTGCCAAGATTGACTCCCAAGATTTCAAGTGATGCTACAGCTAGAAAAATAAACAGTAGCTGCATTGCACACAGAATATAGCAGAATGCAAAAACTTAGCCATCACAAACCTGTGATTGGTTCCTCTATTGCAAAAATAAACAGTGTACCTGCAGTGATGTCACTTCAGTGTACCTGCAGTGATGTCACTTCGAAGAGCGGCCAAAGGGGAGGAAGCAACTAGTTCATTATAGATTACTTTTGTTGGTCGATGCCTAGCAATCTGCAACAGAACAACACACACACACATACAAAACTGGATCAGCTAAAGCAACTAACATTCATATGTATACATACATCAACATGGATAGAACACAATAATATCGCAGAGCAGATTATTTGATTACACAGAGCCATCACAAACAATAATAGGTGAAGCAACATCTCCATCCATTTTGGGCAATAGATCTGGGCTCCAAAACACACGAGCCACAGAGAAGCAAGCCAAATCCACAAGCCTGATCCCCTCCTCACAAGTACCTCAGAGTAGCCGAGCAAACCACACACGCAGAACGTATTGCACAAGAGATGTACCTAATTGAGCATGTTTCTGCTAACCATGTACATTTTAGGCGCGGGAAATACGCAAGCAGGAGGAACGGTGTGCAGGATACCTAATAAAGTAAACAAATAACTGTAGTATAAATCACAAATGAAAACCTTAAAAGTAACATGTTTAATCAATGAAAGTTAGGAAGTCACAGAACCAATAGTATGTCAGCTTATATATTTAAACAACAATACAAAATAGAGGGAAAAGGTAGATACGTTCACTGTAAAAACAGATAGTAATCTGCATTGCTTGTAAACAACTCCAATGATAAACTGGTGTAAATATAGATAGTGTTGGAATGTAATTGGGCTCGTGGGCCTGTCTATCGTGACTCCCCACCTAGCTTATATATGTACACTGACTATGTCTGAGAAATACATTGAGTATTCCACTCTTTCATGGTATCAGACGAGGTTACGATCCGTACCCTCCACTTCCGCACACCTAAACCCTAGCCGCCTCCGCCGGCCAGCTCCACGCCGTCGCTGGGCACCATCCGCTCGCCGGCCTCCTAACCCCGCACGCGCGCCCTCGCGTCGTGCCCTACCCTCGCAGACAATCTCATCTCCTGGTCATCCAAACGTCAGCCAACGGTGTCTAGGTCTAGTGCTGAGGCGGAGTATCGGGCTGTGGCCAATGGTGTTGCTGAAGCCTGCTGGTTGCGGCAACTTCTGCAAGAGCTTTACCACCCTCTTCGCCGCGCCACTGTGGTATATTGTGACAATGTCAGTGCCGTTTACCTCTCCACCAACCCGGTCCAGCATCAGCGAACCAAGCATGTTGAGATTGATCTGCACTTCGTCAGAGAACGAGTCGCCCTCGGTGAAGTTCACGTCCTGCACGTCCCCACTACGTCTCAGTACGCCGATGTCTTCACCAAAGGTTTGCCGACGTTCGTCTTCACAGAGTTTAGGTCCAGTCTCAATGTTCGCGGTGCTCCCAGTTTAGACTGTGGGGGGGTGTTGGAATGCATTTGGGCTCATGGGCCTGTCTATCGTGACTCCCCACCTAGCCTATATATGTACACTGACTATGCCTGAGAAATACATTGAGTATTCCACTCTTTCAGATAGGAAGTTATGTAAGTCACAAAGCCCAGGCAGAACAGCTGCATTACAAAGATAAGACTAGGCTAAAAACAGCCATTAACCTGAGTTGGCTTGGCTGCAAAGAATTCTAATGATATAGTGGTCCTGTCAGCAAACGCGGGAGAATTCTACAAGGTAAAGAAAAGGGTGTGTTTGGTCCCTTTTTTTGTTTTCCTTACTTTCCTATACATGTGAGTGCACGTCGAGGAAAAAACATGAAGCAGGGCATGTATGCATGTTATGAATGAAAGGAACAAAAGTTACTCGCGAACACAAGGTTAAAAGAAGTATCGTTACAGACACGTACCCTAGATCAAATCTGAGTAAAGAGCTGCAGAAGAGGAAGGAAGAGGAAGATAGGAGGGCAGAAGGCCGGTGAGAGGCAACCCTAGCCTATGGATTAACTACAGCGGCGACATCATTTTCAGAAAAAAAGAGAGGACAACAGATTAGAGCATACGGAGAAGACGATCCGAATCAAAGCGGAAAATGACAGGCATTTTGTTTGAATTTCCCTTTTTTACAGGAAGAAACTAAAGCTCATCCTTGTTTACTGTTGAGAAAACAATAATATAAACTAATTCCTCATTTGGCAGCAACTAATAATAATAAGCCTCTAAGGGCGCCATGAACAGCCATTTTAAATATAAAAGATAAAAGATCCCTGACCTATAATAAGGACAAAAGGTATTAGATCCATTGTGATATGTATGTGTATTTAGTGTCCTACTACAAATATTATGTACCATTTATGAGAGAAAAAAAGCAGAAGAATTAGGCACATTTCACTATTTCTTCCTGCAAAGCAATACCAAATTCAAAGTAGATCAAAACCAACCGGACCTGATATGAATGTTTATGGAAACAAATAGGCATTCGTTGTGAGCAGATGGAATATGGCATCACCATCCTGCAGATTGGGGGAAGTTGCTCTCCTCCCTTCAGTCCTTGGTCAATTTGTTTATACTCAACCCAATCAAACAAGAAAACAAACAACATACCCAAATCAGTCAAACAAGAAAATAAACAACAGGCTGAAATAAATGAAATAAGCATATATAAACCAAGATTAAGCCATCTTTGCTTCCAAACAACATGCTGTAATACATTAACTAAACTACCTGACACAAGCAAACTGATGTAGAGGGGAGTCCCTTGACCGCTGCAGCGTCTCCTCGAGGTTGTCGGTGGTGAGGCAGACCGCGCCCGCGGCGACGAGGGAGAGCGTGGAGAAGGCGACGCGATCCGGTCATGCCACAAACCTAACCAAGCCACAGTGATCTAGTACATGGAGTGAGATCTAAATGACGCGAATAAGCACAAACCTATAGGACGAGCCCTCGGCATCAGTGGATCCGACCCCGTTCCCATCGCCGAACGCAGATCTCGCGCTACTACCGCCGGCCGCCGTCTCGCCGTCCTCCTTGAGCTCGCCGAGGAGCTCCCGCATGGTGAACGGACGGGACCCCAGCACCGCCTTCGCCTCCTCCTCCACTTCCTCCTCCTCAACCTCCGGCGGAGGCCCCTCCGGTTCTCGTGCGCCGTTCGCAAGATCCTTCGCACCGGCTGGCCTGGTCTCTGTGGGCTCCTCCATGGTCACTCCTCGGGGCTCGCTCGCGCGCGCGGCGGGATCTGGGAGCGGAGCCGGGAGCCGCTAAGAGAAGAGGGAGGGAGGAGAGAGGAGACAAGAGAGAGAGGGAGCCGCTGCCGAGAGAGAGGAGGGAGAGGGAGAGGTGGATGTGGATGCGCTGAGGGAGTTAGGGTTGGAATTTTTTTTCTCTCGAGCTGGAGGTGGCTGCTATATATAGATTCAGCCGCCTCTACAAATCCGTCCCTACAAATCGACTCATTTATAGGGGCGGCTCGTATTAATAGCCGCCCCTACTGTGCTATTTGTAGGGGCGGCTGCTGTGCTGGAGCCCGAGTACGTCACCGTAGGGGCGGCTCCAATGCCAGCCGCCTCTAAAAAAGGGCCCGTTGCTACAAACTGTTTTTTACGTAGTGACACTTTCCTTTTTCTTTTGAAAGATAAATCAGAATAATTGGAAAGTACTGGTGGGCACAATATGAGCAAGCATATTTCATTTTAAAAGGTCATTCGTTCTCAGCAACAATATCTAGCTACAGTACGTTCACAAGAAAAAACAAGCATGTCACGCGTATTCATGTCACTATTAATAAGCTAGCTTTGTACTTATTGAGTTATTGGGCATTCACTGGCTCAGATCATGAGCACCGATGTAGCTGGCGCTTTTGGATGATAACAAGGATCAAGGAGTGCATGATAAATTGGTGCAAAACGTCGAAGTTAAGAGTCATGTTTTTCTTCCGTGTCCAATAGTTGGCATTTTATTTTTTTGTATTGCGCAGATGACCATTTATATATATTCTCTGGAAAAGTTTGGAGCTGGATTTTTCTATTGTCTAAAGAACGTACTAATGTCAATACTATCATGCTATGTCATATGTTCCCCACATCACACATGCACATGATGCATCGCGCTAGCCGCTGCACTGCAAGGCCATTTGGGCCGCATGATTTCCATAGCTAGCGCGTCACTTCTCCTCCCTGCGCAACTGTTTTTGGGCCGTTTCTTCACTACCGTACGGGCTCGTCGGTCTGTCTCCTGTTTTGCCTTCAGATACGCAAAACATAACGCGCGCGGGGTCGCGCTCGGGTGGGAACGAGCGACCCCTGCCGCACGCGGCCAGGCCCATGTACGCTGTCCAGCTGCGGTCATATTTTTTCTTTTTTATAGTTTCTGTTTTTCAAAAAAAAAATTCAGTTTTCTGTCTATTTTTCAGTTTTTTTTTGGTTTCAGTTTTCAGTCAAGTTTTTTTTAATGTTTTTTTAGTTTCAGTTTCCAGTCACCCGGTTTGAATGTATTCCTAGATACTACATATTAATTGTAACTTCCCTTTTTTTTTTTTTGCTGCTACCCTCGTTCTTTAATAAAAGCCTTTAGTTGGCAACAAGTCATGTTTCCTGACTTTTTCTATAATGTGTTTTTATAATAACTTGCCCCCCTAATTGACAGCTTATGCAATATTTATTTTTATTAATTTGCCTCTTCAGGTTGCAACTTGTCTTCTTTTTATCCGCTACTCTCTTTAGAGGTTAGTACCATTATATAAATACTATATAACAAATTTATGATATACCCATGGTAAAAATCCATGCATACCATGTAAAAACTTTAGTTTATTTTTAGAGTAGCAAGCTTGGTATTACATGGTAGCAACTTCTTTCATAAATCTTCTAGCACGTTTTACACATAAATTGCTACTAAATAACATTCTTCGAAACATAGCCAAGTGTGGTCTAGTTTTGTTCGTATCGTCATGTAAAACATACCGGTGCAAACGAAATAAAAAACGAATACACCGTTCAAAAGTTATAGCAATTAAAAAAAGTTTTGTTTTTCTCAAGTCAGCTCATCAGCTTGCATGCAATACAACTGGAGCAGGAGACGTGAGTGGGATGGAGTGGTGCTGGGCGGAGGAGGAGGGACTAGGGCTGGACAAAATCGTCAACTCGCTCGACTCGTGTCCGGCTCGTCTCGGCTCGTTTTAACTTTTTTATGAGCTGAGCTTGAAATCTAGCTCGCTGTTTTAACGAGCCAGCTCGTGAGCTGCTCACAAGCTCAAACGAGCTGAGACCTAGCAATCCACGACCATTAATCCAGAAGATGATGATGCTGACCTAAAAGTGTATATCTATTCCATTGATATGTAATTCTTATTTTCAGCTGTTTCATATGAATTTTGATTTTATAATTGTTGTGGTACTTAAATGTTGATTTATGGATTGTTTTCCAGGGAGAAGACGATGACACTGACATTGAATTTGTGAACTTTCCTAAGTCTGTGGTGACAAGCAACTAGTAAGTATGCTGGAACTGCATGAATCATGGATGTACCAGCTATGACCATGTTCGCTTCTCTTATAATTCGTTTTTTTCAGCTTGTTTTTTTAGCCAGAACAGTGTTTTTTTTCTCACAACAAATCAGCCTGAACAATGTTTCGGCTTGTTTTTTCAGCGAAGCGAACGTGGCCTTTGTTATATGGTTGATACTTTTGATGAACTTGATATGTATTAATCATGTATGGTTGCATAATGGTGGACGTCACCTTCGAGAATTATTGTGGCATGAACATTATAAATATGTGAGTCATATTTTTTTATAACTCGCGAGATAAACGAGGCAGCTCGAACTCGCTAACGAGCCGAGCTGAGCCACCCCTCTAGCTCATAATATTAACGAGCCGAGCCTAGCCGAGCTGACTCGTTAGTCTAATAAACCAACTCAAGCTGGACCGAGCCGAACCGAGCTCGTTCTATGTCCAGCCCTAGGGACCAGCATTGATCACGTGCGTGAGCGGGCGGAGGGGGCCCGGCCAGGGTCACGCGCTCGTCGTTACACACGATGGGTTGCGCGTTAACTGTGTCCCTTGAGATAAGGGTGTGGCATGTCTGGTCCGGGTGCTCCCAAACACGGCCCTCCCGTGGCATGAAACTCGTCACTAGAGCTAGAGCATGAGACTCGACGTCTAAAAGCTAACGGTTCCAAAACTGAAATTTCATATATTTTTAAAGAAACTAGAAGTGTACCCACGCATTACCGCAGAAATTATTAATGATTTAGAATAAAATTAGATTATATATAGTTACTTATACAGAAGGATAACAAATTATAAATTAATGTTAGTAGATGACGTTGCATGCTGATGTAGATAACTAAATATATGTTAGCGGATGATGTGTCTTGCTGATGTATAATCATAATTGTAAATGCTAGTGGGCTATAAATGACTGAGGTGAACAACTTGCACGTTGAGATTGAACTCTAATGAGATTTAAGATTATAAGATATACTGTAGAGATTATTCCTTAATTCTTAGCTTTATGTCGTTAACAACCAATCTTTGTAGCTTACTACTATTATTAGTCAAAGATTTAGAGGCTCTTATTTAAGCCACATGCATTCGTTATTATTAGACCACCACTAGACAAGTGTAATTCTCAATCAATCTGGTAAATTCTAATGATAATCATTGATGGATCTATAATATTTTTTAGAAAATATTTGTGGTAGAATCGTCCGAAATAACACACTTACGAAGACACTTGTCTTCCACTAGACACTAAGCACCTCAAAGTTGAGCTACATCAGGCAGTTCTGTCGAGTACACCCCATTGGAGAATCCGAAAATCCACATTTTTCAACAGGATCATAAATGGGAGAATAAAGCTTACAACATTTTAGACATTTCTTACATCACTTTTCATGCAACATCGGAGTATAATATTTATTGTTTATAACAGCGAAATGTAACCATGCTATCAGAGTTTTAGCGAAAATAAAATCATTTAATGACAAGTTAAACATTAACATGATGACCCGTTATATACATCATAACAGATTATAAGTTTTTCCATTGTAAAACATTTTAGGTGGAAGTTTTAAATAAACTCCGTGCCCACAACGTTAAGGAAATCCTCGCTGAGCCCATCAGGAGGTTTCCACACACAAGTGTCAGCTCCATATATTCCTGTCACCTGCAACAGGGTAGAACAAACCCTGAGTACTCAATTGTACTCCGCAAGACTTACCCGTCAGGAGAAAAGAAAAGACTCTAAGGATATGCAAGGCTATCTGGCTTGTGGTTTTATTGCATCTGTAGGAATTATTACTAAGCGTGCATCCTTATATTCTATTTCATTAGCAGTCATCATTAGTTCATTAACTAACCATTTTATGTAAGCACCTGTGCTACTTTCAAGTAGGTGGTAAGCAATCAGAACCATTTTACCATCTTTTATATTCTAGTTCTTACTACCGTGCTAGATCGTAGCCAAGCCGTACCGTATCACACGATGATTCGCGAACCAATGTATCCCAGCTGGGTATCCTAAAACACACGCCCTGCTTGTACTCCAGGCACAAGTTGGACCAAACCACCACTCTCTTATTAAGGGGTCCAGGTCCCTGTCCAAACTTGGACTCCAAGCTCCCACACCTGAGTCCCAGACTTAGTGTGGTGCTTAGACCTCCACCATCCCCCCTCTAATCAATCGGTCCAGAAAGAGCCGGAACCCACGATAAGAGAGCAACGAGCCTTCCCGTCCCTATAAGAAAGTATGTGCCTAGGATAATAAGTCTGTGACTTGACTAGAATCCAATACAACGGACTGTCCTTAACCGACACAGGAGGAACAAGTGCAATCCGAATCTCGCTCGAATGTCAAACCAAGTTCAAATCCAAAGTACCATTCTGTCCGGTCTCTAATTATCATTCATATATATTCCATATGATAGTAATATAATAACAACAATAATATCTTTCCTATCTCTCGCGAGTGACAGGCAATCACTCGACTTCTACCGGAGTCCTGTAGCATAGCAATCTACACGATCCTGTCATACTAGTAAGACTCATAGGATAAAGATATATATATATATATATATATGCAAGTGGGTTTTATTCAACTCCTTAAACTTAATGCACAAGCATAAAATATAGTATAGAATAATAGGGGTTATGCGCCAGGGCTTGCCTGGGTATAATGTAACCAAGTTAGCTTTCATCTTGGTGGCATAATCATCAAGTCACTATCTGCTTCTGCTACTCCCGATGACTCTGCGATCCAACATCGCTCTTATCATGAAATACGTGGATGCAACACAAGGACATAAATAATCAACGGCATCCGCAACTCTAAAATACGATTACGTCTCACAAGCTAACGAGCTAGCTCTAACGGCTAACGCACCAGGCTATGTGGCCGAGTAAGGCGTCGTTTCCTAAAAAATGTTTTAGTTCTACAATCCCAAGATGTTTTGATATTTTATTGATTAAATATATATATATATATATATATTTGAACTAGGGCTCATTTAGCTACCTTTGCAAACTAATTATTATGGAGCTACAAAAATTACAGTGAGCCTATAATAATACTAGGAACTTACTGTAAAATTTTTAGAATTAACACTAGCACTAATTAATCATAAAAATTCCTACATGTTCATATTTTAATAATATTAAAGCATGTTAAAGTATTTAGAGCAACCTTGAAATATTTTAGAGTTATGTGAACTAAATACACTAACAGATAGATTATGATTTTAGAAACCTAACAAAATTAGTTTCACAGTTTTTGGTCAACTATCCGAAGTTATATTGAATTCCCAAGTTTGCCCTAGAAACTACATTAGAAAATGTTTTAGAGAAAGAAAGGGGGCGGTGTCAAGTAATTCGGCCTGGCGGCCCAATGGCCCAACATGAGCGCCATGAAAGCACAAAGAGTCGGCCCAATGAAAGCCCCACTGGCGAAAAGAGCCTCAAGGCTACCGGCATTTTTTTGTAAAAGGGCCCTCGAATTTCGAACAAATCCACCCACGGTCCAAACACTATTTATCTCTCTCTCTAACATTCCCACTTAACCCCTTGGGTTTCCTCTAATCGCTGATGCGTGGTCCTTGGCAGCGGCACGCGTGACGGCGCGGCACCCGCCGGCACTCGACGGTTACCCCAGGCACCTTGGGGGTCTCCGGTGGCCTAGGGTGGCCGAGCATCTAAGTTACTATGGTTCACGTCTAGGGGCAGCGGTTGGGGATTCAGAGAGGTACTGCAGTCTAGCTGACCACGGTGGCGGCTGGAGCAGCACGGTTCACGGCGGTCGGCGAGGCTGTTCCTACGAACTAGAGCGGCGACGAGGACAACGGGACGTGACGGAGCAACAGGAGATTACCACAAGTCTAGTCGAGGTGACGGTTGAATCGGAGGCGGCCCGAGCAGGTCTGGCCACGTGCACCTTTGCGGTACGGCGACATTCTGAGCGCGGCGCGGACGCGTCAGTTCATCGCCGATGAGGGTTCCGGCCAAGCTAAGGCGAGCACCAGAAAGAGGAGGTCAAGGTGAGTTCGAATGACCATCAATTGAACTACTATCAATTGACAAGAGACACACCCCCAACCAGGCTAAGGCATGACGACGAAACTGACCGGCGACGAGCAAAACTTGGAACTGGTCGGCAATAAAGCTTGGCTGTGCCTTGGTGCGGGTCGGGCTGCTAGCTAGCTTCCACACCTAGCTACTGGGGCATTGAATCGAGGTGCGATATCCCGTGCAGCGCGAATTTAACTCACGGAGCGGTGCGGTTCCGACGACGGCAACGGCAGACGAGGCAGCGGCTTCGCGACAAGGGCAACAACGTGATGGGATAGCGGAGGCAGGCAGCGACTCGACAATAGGTGGATCGAGTGGTCGAGACAGGAGCCACATTGGCGACGTACGCGCGCCGACCCGTGGCCTCACGCGGTGACGACGCAAGGAGCGTAACTAGCGACACATACAACCGATTCCAGTGACGTGCACGACTTTTAAAGCGCCAACCAAAACCAAACTAGCTCGGTTGAGACCAAACCAATTCGACAGGGCTCAAGAGAGTACTAAGGGCTATCAAGAGAAGCATCAAACACAAACTTAGATGGATTACCGAGAGAGATAGAGACACGCCAAAATAGGTTCGCCAAGCAGTGCGCTTGTTCATGAACTGAGTCCAAAACAAGGCCAACAACACGTTCTATGGAAGTTTGAGCATTTTTTAAAACACCAACCCAAATTCAAACTAGCCCATGAACTACCCCATGCTAAAGTACTCACTATGGTACAACTAACAATGCAAAAACACGAATCTAGTGTTTAAGAAATTTAATCAAAATTGAAATGCCAAAATGGCATCGTCATTAGGTTTTCAGACGGTCATTTTAGTTGTAGAGACTGGAATTAAATTCCAAATTTAATCCTTGAGCTATCAAAAATACTATTGAACAACATTTATTTACCGAAACAAAAGGTGCATTTCCATCTACTAAACTTATATTTCAAATTTTATTTAAGTACTATATACAAGTCGTATTGTATTTTTGTTTATAAAAAATTGTTTTTCATGCCAAACAATTAAAACGACCTATCCCATTTTTATTGTTATGATTTTCATTAGCACTTTTATGCACTAAGTAAGTTAACTTGGGATATTTAGTTGAGTCCACAAAAGTGAGTCACATAGGATTCACTTATCATTTTACATGTGTTTTAGTTTTTTAAAACCTGAAAACTTGTTTGGCTAATCCCTCTTGGGCCTCAATCTCGGTATTAAGCAAGCTCGTAACACCTGTCTTTGCTGTCTTTGCTGGTTTCGTATTTGTGCACAACCAAACACAAAATCGATATCCTATTCACGGCAACCAAACAGAAGCACGGACAATGCAACTGAATAATGCAGGACAACCAAACAACGCTTGGAAGCATAAGGCTATGTTGGACTGGATATCATATACTATACTATTATGCAGGCTACCATAATGCGAGTAACCAAACAGACCCTATGTGAATACACATATACATCTTGAAGGGACATCGACGTCTAAGAGTCGGAGGTGAATTAGACAACTTAAAAACTAAACTTGGCCTCTATTTTCTACTTATCAAAATTTATGCAAGATATTTATCTAAATATGCAATTAGGTTTTGCCAAGCGTTGCTATCTCTACTGAGTTTTGCAACCAAGTTTGTGATCCTATCACTAACCTCGCAAGCTACACTATGAATGTAAATAGGGATGCTGTTTCGCTGGTTAAGACGTAATAGAGTGTGTGATAGGATAGATAGCTATTAAAAGGGGAGCTCTATTAGACAATTCGGCCCTCTAGTGCCACTAGGTGTGTTAGAATACTTTGCATATGCATATAGGCCGAGTGCACAACGAAGATGAAGCGCAAAATGTTTACAAAACTCTCTTTAGAAAAGTCTAACTTGCTCTAACATATTTGTGAATAATATTTGATAGTTGGCCGTTTGAAAGGAGGCACTTGGGTGCTCTCAGTGCTGCTTTTTAGCATGCACAGGTGGTGTCCGGTGGTGTGCAGCTACCACGGCTTTGGTTTTCATGTGCACAAGTTTCAGCCGAGCACCGTGGCTCTCGGTGTACACCGGTCATCATGCATCAGTGAGCACCGGTGTGCCTTGGCCAAAGCGCGCAGCCGAGCGCGTGGAAGATTGAGATGGGGTCGCCTAGAAATTTTCTCAGCATGCGCTGGAAATTTTCTGAGCACCGGTCGTCTTTGGTGCTAGCACCGGTGTGAATTATTTAGAGTTTGTGCCCGAGATAGAGAGCAACGAAAACACACCGGTGGTAACCGGTGTGGTACCAGTCGTGGCATTCCAGAGAGCATGTAATCGCGGCTTTCAGCATGGTAACAGTCGTCACCGGTGGTTGCACTGGTGGCACACTTCTGGTCATCTGATAGACTCCAATGATTGAAAATTCTAACGTTGTAGTTAGCCGTTGGGCAGGCATCGGTCATGTCTAGTGTGGCAACTGGTGCCCCCGATCAGTCAACTGATGCTCCCGCAGCAGACCCAAATTTGGGTAACGGTTCACTCACTCACTTAGGGCTATAAATAGGTGGTATGGCCGGCCTTGTTCACTCTATTGGAACCCCATTCAGCTGACCAAACCTTGGGAGCACAAAAGAATACACTCCACTCACTTGCATCCTTGATTTCATCATTTGGGTGAGATTGGAGAGCCTCTAGTGCATTGCATCGAGCTCTTGCATTTTGTGGCACTAGTTGGGTGCATTGGGCTGGTCAAGCTCGTGTGATTCTTGGTGATTACCGTCACCTAGCTGTCCCGGTGATTGGAGGATCGTTGAGCGGAAGGTGGTAATTGTTTATGGCTCTGGTCGGTGATTGTGAGGGGTTCTTGTACCTATTTCCCGCGGGAGATTCGCAAAAGGAAACTCTAGTGACATCGTGGCTTGTGGAGCCTCTCTTGTGTTGTTCTTACGGTGCCCTTGTGTAGGGCTAGGTGTGTGATGCCTATTAGCGCGTGAGCCACCAAGTTAGTGTCTCGCCACAGCATGTACGTAGGTTGCCGACAAGCAACCGAACCAAGGTGATATATCTTGTGTCACATTGTCTCCTGGTATTCTTGATTGACACTTGCCCGGTTTGGTATATCACTCTTTCAATTACTCTTTATATACCTTCCCAGTATACTTTTGTAGAGCTTGCTTGCTTGTCTAGCTAGTAGAGTAGTTTGTAGTTGCAATTAGTTATAATTAGCTCTCTTGTTAGCTCTCTAGCTTGGTACTAGCTTGTTTGATCGTGTGAATTCAACCTAGAGATCATAGCTACTAGAATTGTATAGGGGCTTGCTTGTGGTGAAATAGAGCTAGAGCAATAGTTGTATAACCGCCACCTTATTGTATAACAAGTTGCTCTAGTGTCTTTGTATAAATTTTATAGGCTATTCATCCCCTCTAGCCATTTAGATTCTTTTAACCTGAGAAAGAAAAGGTTAAAACAGCATTGAGCAGAGACATTAAAGTTGAGCAATGCAAAAACATGGAGCTAGCTGAACAAAATTCTATGGGGGAAATAAACACCACACATGGTAAGGGTGAATACTTGTGTATATTTTCAGAAGGGTAATCTGTTCACTAGACACCTTTCAATGGACACATAAATCGATGGAGTTCATAGGCAAGCAAACAACAATGAAACAACCCATGGCATAGGACATGCCATGTGCCCCCATACAATACTACTAACATAAATTTATTAAATAAATCTGCAAAATATGTATAATACCAAGAAAGAAGCACACTCCTATAAAAGCACTAAAGCCTATCAACAGTGTTGGGTACTTGACGAATATAAATAGACAAAAGTGCATGCAGCAGTACTTGACGAATGTAAATAGGTAAAAGTGCATGCAAATGTTAACACAATTTATTAACCTATATGTATGGAATAAGGCATAGCTCAATGAGGACAAATAGACTGTATGTCAGTTCAGCAAATGACTGAAAAACATGGAACTATTCTAGCAGTTAACTGCATGTTAGTTGAGCAAATGAGTGAGGACAAATAGGCTGCACACCTCAAGTGCCGCAACAATACCATGGCCATGAGTGGGAAAGAAACTAATGGAAACAGGGATCCCGATCTTCCGTTAGGGAGAGGTAACTATCGTTATGGCGAAGAATGACACACCGATCCGGCTTCAGATTGAAAGATCGAACCCTACAATCTTAGCACCACAATTCCTCTGGTTATCAACCGAGACACGAATCCGGTAGACCTCGCCAAGAAGGATAATCCCTACCTGCGCAACGAAGAACACAAGCAAGAACAAGAAAGAGAACAACCAAATTGCAGATGAATGATTAATCTCACGATGTTGGGGTCTCACAAACCGATGAACGGCAAAACTGTTCTTGACAGATTAATCTAAGCAAAACCCAAAACCTAATGATGGCGGCGGCGTATGAATATAAAGGTCTTAGGGTCATCGCCTACCCTAGACGCCCCCCTAACGGGCTCAAAGATGATACACGACCCATTGGACCAAATACGGTGACGTAGCACCTAGACAGATTCTGGACGCTGACTTGTTTCGACAATCCATGGATTCCGAAGAGCTTTTGATATGAGACCACTTGGATTGGCTTCCTTATCAAATTAGCTTTCCAACCATATGTGGATCGTCGAAAACGGAGTCCAGATGCGTCCTTTATGACCAGTTTAAAGCAGACTGGTTCTGGAGGCCGAGACAGACTCGAAATCATGTTGGACCGGGCCTCCGGTTTCTGATGGACGTCCTTGCTGGTCATCATCACCTCCACCTCTTCCTCTAAGTCCCTCATGACCCTCTCTAATGTTCCTAAGCAAGATAACATCATTAGGTAGTAGTCTATTATCAAAAGTATGAAAATGATCGCTTAAGAACGAGCTCACCTCTAAATTGAGTTGACGCATTCGAGCTCGGGTCATTGGACCTTACATGACGGTTGGAGGATTAGCGGGTACATCCGAAGGAGTGATGTCCTCATCATCGTCCCCCTCTTGAAACTGAGTCGTCTTCGACTCAAGCTCATCTTCTTCTCCCAAATAAGGCTTCAAATCTGCAATGTTAAAGGTGGGACTAACCCCTAACTCGGGTGGCAACTCAAGTTTGTAGGCATTATCATTTATTTTCTCAATTATCTTATAAGAACCAACTGCTTTTGGCATTAATTTAGACTTATGCAGCTCAGGAAATATATCTTTTCTCAAATGTAACCAAACCAAATCATCCGGTTCAAGTTTAATTTCTTTTGTACCTTTACTACCAGCAATTCTATACTTTTCATTCATTCTTTCAATATTTGCTTTAGTTGTTTCGTGCAACTTACGAATGAAATCAGCACACTCTCTAGCATCACTATGTGTTCTTTCAGTGGTAGGTAAAGGCAAAAGATCAATAGGAGCACGGGGGTTAAAACCATACACTACCTGAAAGGGACTTACCTTGGTGGTGGAATGTTCCACCCTGTTATATGCAAACTCCACATGCGGCAAACACTCTTCCCACATCTTCAAATCGCGCTTCAAAATTGCTCTCAACATGGTGGACAATGTTCGATTCACTACCTCAGTTAGCCCATCAGTTTGGGGATGACATGTTGTAGAAAACAACAGTTTGGTCCCCAATTTATTCCACAAAGTGCGCCAAAAATGACTCAAGAATTTTGCATCGCGATCTAAAATAATAGTAGAAGACATACCATGCAAGTGAACGATTTCTTGAAAGAAAAGGTCAACAATATGAACAGCATCGTCACTCTTATGACAAGGAATAAAATGTGCCATCTTAGATAAACGATGAACCTCCACAAAAATACTATCCCTCCCCCTCTTAGTCCTTGGCAAACCCAACACAAAATTCATAGATATATCAACCCAAGGAGTAGAAGGACCAGAAAGAGGCATATACAAACCATGTGGGTTCAATCGCGACTTAGCTTTTTGACATGTAGCGCACCGAGCCACGTACCGTTCTACATCTCGCCTCATCCTTGGCCAAAAGAAAAGTGTGGACAGCACCTCCTCCGTCTTCTTGGCACCAAAATGTCCCATCAATCCGCTCCATGTGCCTCCTGCAACAACAAAAGACGAACGGAGCCAACTGAAATACATAGGCGGTTAGCTCTAAACAAAAACCTATCATTGATCATAAACTTATTCCATGTACGTCCCTCTCTACAATTCAACAACACTTCCTTAAAATTAGGATCAAGTGCATATTGTTCTTTTATTGATTCAAACCCAAAAATCCGACAATCAAGTTGGGACAAGTTATATCGTCTAGACAAAGCATCAATAATCACATTATCCTTCCCTTTCTTATGTTTGATAATATAAGGAAAAGATTCAATAAATTCAACCCATTTAGCATGCCTACGATTCACATTATGCTGAGAACAAAGATACTTAAGCGATTCATGATTAGAATGAATAATAAATTCTTTAGGCCACAAATAATGACACCACGTCTCTAAAGAACGGACAAGTGCATATAATTCCTTATCATACGTGGAATAATTCAGAATAGGGCCATGTAATTTTCACTAAAGTAAGCAATGGGTTTACCATCTTGCATCAAAACACCCCCAATGCCAACTCCACTAGCATCACATTCTAGTTCAAAAGTCTTACCAAAGTTTGGAAGTTGCAGCAATGGTGCGTGTATGAGCTTGTCCTTCAAAGTGTCAAAGGACTCCTCATGTGCCTTTTCCCAATGAAACACCACCCCTTTCTTCGTCAACTCATGCAAAGGGGCAACAATGGTGCTGAAATCTTTGATGAAGCGGCGGTAGAATCCTGTAAGACCAAAAAAACTCCTTACCTGTGTGATGGTTTGGGGAACCGGCCATCTCTTTATGACTTCAATTTTCATCTCATCCACCTCAATTCCCTATGGAGTTACAACATAGCCAAGAAAAGAAACTCGATCCGTGCAAAAAATGTACTTCTCAAGATTACCAAATAATCGTGCATCACGTAAAGCATTAAAAACATCATGTAAGTGATCCATATGTTCAACAAAAGACTTGCTGTAAATCAATATATCATCAAAGTAAACTACCACAAAATGACCAATAAAAGCTTTAAAACCTCATTCATTAAGCACATGAAAGTGCTAGGTGCATTTGTCAAACCAAATGGCATTACTAACCACTCATACAACCCGAATTTGGTTTTATACGCGGTTTTCCATTCATCTCCAAGTTTCATTCTAATTTGGTGGTAGACACTTCGCAAGTCAATCTTGGTGAAAATTATAGAGCCACACAACTCATCAAGCATGTCGTCTAGCCTAGGAATAGGATGATGATACCGAATAGTAATATTATTGATGGCTCTACAATCAACACACATACGCCAAGTTCCATCTTTTTTAGGAACCAAAATTACAGGAACAACACAAGGAATAAGGCTTTCACGTACATACCCGTGGTCCAAATGGTCTTGGACTTGCCGTTGAATTTCCTTAGTCTCCTCAGGATTGGTTCGATAGGCAGCACGGTTGGGCAAGGTTGCTCCCGGAATCAAATCGATTTGATGCTCTATCCCTCTCATAGGTGGCAGCTCCAGGGGTATCTCAGCTGGAAAAATTTCCTCATACTCCTACAAAAGGTTAGTGACAGCAGGAGGCACCGAGCTAGCAATATCATCAAGCGAAAACATAGCTCGTTTGCATACCAAAGCATAGCAAATGTCATCATTAGAAATTTTAGCAAAGTCACATTTTGTTGCAAGCATAACACCACCCTTCAATTTAATCCCCTCTGCCTTAGAAATAGATATAGACTTATCCTTTTTAGGTGGGAGAATAGAATTAGCAACTTGCTGATTTTCAGATTGAACATCATTCAAACTAGCAGTGTGTTCTCTATCAGCTTGTATAATTTGAGCAGGGGTCAAAGGTACCAAAGTAATTTTCTTTCCTTTATGCACAAAGGTGTATTTATTACTTTTACCATGGTGTGTAGCATCATTATCATGTTCCCAAGGATGACACAATAAGAGTGAATAGGCTTGCATAGGTACCACATCACAATCAACAGAATCAGCATAAGAACTAATGGAAAATAAAACTCTGCAAGTTTGTGTTACCTTTGCTTTTCCAGAATCATTTAGCCACTGAATATGGTATGGATGTGGGTGCGGGCGTGTGGTCAAGCCAAGCTTCTTGACCAATTCAGAACTCACCAAATTATTGCAGCTACCTCCATCAATAATGACACGTGCTCGACGGTTGCTGATGACGAAAAAAATCTAGAACAAGTTATGGCGTTGTAGCTTCTAAGGTTGCTGTACTTGTGAGCTGAGCACCCGCTGTACAATGATGCTCCTATAGGCCGCCGTGGCCTCGTCACCAAGGACTTCGCCATCCTCCTCATCTGTATCTTGGTTTTCTTCATCCTCAATGTCAGAGGTGCTGATGTAACCATCTTCTGTAGCAAAGTATGCCCGCTGACTTGGGCAGTCCTTTTGCACATGGCCAATGCCATGGCAGTGGGGGCACTGAATGCCTGAAGTGTGTCCCGTCGATGCAACGGATGAGGCACTCTTGGTAGGCACCTGCAAAGAATTTTTACCTGAATCTGAAGGTCGTGCGGGAGGTGCCTTAGGTGTAGCGGTAACTCCAGAGGCTGCTGGTCGCTTACTCGCTGGTGGAGGTGCCCGAAAAGTGGTTGGCTTGGTCAGCCCCAAAGATGGTGCCGAGCGTGGCGTGTATGTGGTGCTGACCTTGCTCTTGCTCTGCTGTTCACGCCCCTGCAATTCCTTTTCTACAAGCATAGCAAACTGAAACAACTGGTTGACAGTGTTAAATTCTTTATAATCAACAATGTCCTGAATCTCGCGCCTCAAACCCGAATAGAAACGACAAATGGAATCTTCGTTCCCCTCCACAACACTACAATGCATCAATCCCTTTTGGAGCTCACCATAGTAATCCTCTACAGATTTCTCTCCTTGTTCTAAATGCATCAATTTTTTACGCAAGTCTCTATGATAAGAAGGAGGAACAAAACGATCACGCATAGCTATCTTAAGTTCTTCCACGTACCAGGTAAAGCATCCTGTGCAGCTAGTCCATTCCACCAAATAATGGCAAAGTCCTTAAACTCACTAGTACCTTGTCGAACTCTATGATGCTCAGGCACAAGGTGGGCACTAAACTTTTGTTCTACTGTCATATCCCAATCAAGATATCCCTCAGCATCATAATGACCCAAAAAAGATGGTATTATGAACTTAATCTTAGCATAAGGATCATCGGGCACTCGATGATTATTACCTTGATGGTGGTGGACACCACCCATACCTGTCGTGTTGCGGCGAAGACGTCGTCGTAATCTTGCTTGTTGGAAGGATGTTCGATCTATGTTTCTAGTGGCATCATGCACCGTGTCTTCTGGCAAGAGACCATCGGTGTTGCTGCCGGAGACATCGTTGTTGATCGCCACCAAGGTTTCTAACTCAGTAACCTTATCGGTTAGTGTAGAAATTTGTTTGTCCAATCTCTCTTGCTGTTGCCAATGTCGAGTTCAATGAGTGCGTTAGTAACGGCCTTCCTGATGGCCTCGTCATCCTTTTTTGGGCATTCTCTACAGCAGCTTGCAGTTGCTCTTGGCTGACACACTCGTTGAAATCCTTGGGGCTGTTATCTCCAGTCTGATCACCTCCTGCCATTGTAAACACAAAAACAGGAACAAACGGTGAAAGTTATCCCTACCAAATGACTACATGGTTGCAGTGGTGTCACTTTTCACAGCAAGTGAAAGCGTCTTACCAAGCTCTTATAAAGTTCTTACCAACGCAAGTAGTGGACGGTACAACCGGCGATTGGTTTGTGATACCTGTGAGGCAGTGGTACTGAGATTGCAAGGGCCTTTTTCTGTACTGACCTAAAGAGTTTGTGGAGCTTGGAAGGCACACAAAGAATAATATGTATATTTGGCACACAAGTCAGTAATAGAAAGTAATGCTGAATTATAGTCCAAAGTACTTGTTCTCGTTGCTGGTCTAAAATATTCCAAACGCCAAGTGTGACACAAAAAAGTATGGTGGATAGCAAGGTACCAGGTGTATGAAAAACAAGTATGGTGGATAGCAAGAGCAACACAAATAAGGAACTAGACAACACAAGCTAACACAACTCACTTTGGCCTTCTCTATGTGCTCTTTTAGATATTGTTCCTCTTTTGCCCCTCTCTTTTTTCTATTTTTTGTGTTGTCGTTGTTTTTTTTGGGAAACTTCGACTTTTTATTTTTATTTTTTTGATATTTTTTTGTCACTTAGGAGCACAAAAGAAGTAACCACAGAAAATATGAGCTTAAACAAGTAAAAGACGTGGCCTGTGGAAAATTCAGAAGACGTGCTCAAAATTGACAAAAAGCTTGTGACCATGAAAAGAGGATCTTGTGACCCGTTTTTTGCCAAAATAAAATTTTCTAACCCCGACACCGCGGGGGACGAACGGATCCGAAATTTTTTTCTGATCGATTTTGATATATGGAACGTCGAAATCCGAGTTCGTATGCGAAAACTAGACCAGTTTTATGAAATGACTCCGAATTAGAGGACAAAACGGAAATAATGCGCGCAAAATTGGTCACAACAGCAATGATTTGATGGAAATGATAGGGAAAAACACACGAACTGGACTCTAACACGACCTAACCAGCAACAAGACCTCGATCAGGACACAAACTCAACACGACGGACTTTGAAACTGAAATATGCAAAGGCTATGGCACGGAAGGTTCTAGGACAGGAAAAAACGAGTATGGCACTGGACTATGGGACGAATGCGAAACACTCAAAACTAGAGGATAAATGTGAACCTGACGGTATACCTTAGATCTGATTACCACTTAATGAAAATGGGGATCCCGATCTTCCGTCAGGGAGAGGTAACTATCGTTGTGGCGGAGAATGACACACTGATCTGGCTTCAGATCGAAATATCGAACCCTGCAATCTTAGCACCACAACTCCTTTGGTTATCAACCGAGACACAGATCTAGTTGACCTCACCAAGAAGGCTAATCCCTGCTTGCGCAACGAAGAATATAAGCAAGAACAAGAAAGGGAACAACCAAATTGCAGATGAATGATTAATCAAACGATGTTGGGATCTCACAAACCGATGAACGGCGAAACTGTTCTTGACAGATTAATCTAAGCAAAACCCAAAACCTAATGATGGCGGCAGCATATGAATATAAAGGTCTTAGGGTCGTTGCCTACCCTGGACGCGCTCCCCCTAACGGGCTCAAAGATGATACACGGCCCATTGGACTAAATACGGTAACGCAGCATCTATACAGATTCTGGACGCTGACTTGTTTCGACAATTCGTGGATTCTGAAGAGCTTTTGATATGAGACCACTTGGATTGGCTTCCTTATCAAATTAGCTTTCCAACCATATGTGGATCGTCGAAAACGGAGTCTGGATGCGTCCTGGATGACCAGTTTAAAGCAGACTGGTCCTGGAGGCCGAGGTTGACTCGAAATCATGTTGGACCGGGCCTCCGGTTTCTGATGGACGTCCTTGCTGGTTATCATCGCCTCCACCTCTTCCTCTAAGTCCCTCATGACCTTCTCTAATGTTCCTAAGCAAGATAACATCATTAGGTAGTAGTCTATTCTCAAAAGTATGGAAATGATCGCTTAAGAACGAGCTCACCTCTAAATTGAGTTGACGCATTCGAGCTCGGGTCATTGGACCTTGCATGACGGTTAGAGGATCAGCGGGTACATCCGAATGAGTGATGTCCTCATCAGTAATGGAAGAAGATGTTAACTGAACTTTACAAAACAAAGGAATTATTCTAGCAGTTAACTGAACTTCACATATAAATGACACACCACGCTTCTATATGAAGCACCTTGACCTACAAAACAGCAGTAATAACTAGATATATAGATACCACGCTTCTGTGAAGCATCTAGTTTGGGAGGAAAACATTAATTCTTAAACAAATAGTTCAAAGCTGGCCTTTGCAAAGAAAGCTATATTTAGCCAGTAAGAAAGCTTGTATATGACACTTATTAAAAGTTTGTAGCATTTCTTTTAATTACAAGTAACAACTATCTGCATATCCAAATATTCTTTGCAAAAGTAGCCATATTAAGTCATGTGAAGTATGGAATTAAAAATTTTCAAATGCGAATCAATGAATAACTCATAATCAGAACCACAAAAGTAGTACATAGTTAGGATTGAACATCATTATGAAGTAAAGCATTAATACTGCCCTGTCGCATACTATTACTTGCCTTGTTCGACTCGCTGAAATTTGGCTAATGCTGCTGCCGCTGCTGATTTGTTGTGAGAGAAAAACAATGTTTCCTTCGCTGAAAAAGTACTGCTGATAAGTTCAAGCAAACAGGGACACCGTACAAAATACAGTATTCTAGTATTCCAGTGTGCAGTCTGAACAAAATACAGTGGTCATACTGTACAAAAAAAATCAGAGAGGGAGAAATAACCAGCCTGTAGGATGTAACCTTGCACAACTACTGGGTAAAGTTCAACTGCTCAAGTGATGGTGGATGCTCCGTATTTCCCCTCTTCCAACTGGTGTAAATCAAACAGCACAATTTGTTTCAGATAAAAAATAAAAAATGAAACAAGACAAAACAAAATTTCCGCAAAGAAATAAAATAAGGGCTTCAGCTTGCGTACATCAGCACCAACAAATTTTATAGAGATGACTGCAAAAGCCTATGCACCGACGGGAGAGACTTTCCCAGATGGTTTCTCGGTGCTGACGGAAGCTGCGCAGTCGAGGGGAAAGCTGTGTACTGACAGGAGAAAATCAGTCTGGGGCGGTGTCTCGCCTTCGCCGTTGCCCGCTTGCCCAGCCTTCCAGCCGTTTTCTCAATCCTTTTCCGGAGCTTCTCCCGTTTCTCCACGTCCTTGCCGAGAGCTGGACAATGGGAGCCCGTGTGGTAGTAGACCAAGAACAGGCCAGGCCGCAAGGCCTCTTAGAAGCCTGACTCTAGGGCCCAGGCCTGTTAGCGGGCTAAGGTCCTCTGAGACCTCTATACACAGCCCAGCCTGTGTCTTACTTGGGCTCACAACCTTTGTTATCAAAGACTCTTCTACATGGAAAGAGTGACAGATAACTTTTCATTAGTTGCACTCGCCTAGTTGGAAGGAGTCTCTGATGTCATATTATTAGAGACTCATTTTAATTCCGCATCATTAATTAAGGTGTCTTCTTTGTACTATTTTGGCGTGGTATCTCGATCTCAACACCATATTTAGCGATTTGGTTCCAAACGTAGTTCTAGCTATTTTTAGTCCCCTATATATCCTCCCTTCACGTGTTCCTCATGCGAGTCTAAACATAATATTTTGTCATCTGTTATGTCTGGTCTAAGTGTCACACTGATTATTTTCTCTTCTCACAATTGAACCATGGTTCGTCGCGGGAGCATGGTGTCGAGCCACAACTTAGGACAAATGTGGCCTGTGGGCATAGGTGACATATGCTATAGATTTATATGCCTCTTAGGGGATGGTTTGGCTCGACTCGCCAGCATATATAGGGCTAAAACAAGTTTTTGGGGTAGAAGGAGTAGTATATAACTTATGGCAACAAAAGTTTTGATCATTTGAAAATATTTTAAATACAAATACAATGTAACTTCTTTGTATTATAACTTTTTTATAATTAGGCTACTTGTTGGTAAAAAGTATCAAACCTTGAATTTTAAAATACGTGTATATCTTATATTTCAAGATGAAGGAGAATATAGTAGTGAGCTGTACTTGGTCCACATGCAAATCACCTTCATTTTCTACCATATAAGTTAGTATTTGTCTGTACATTTAACTAAATCCTGTCACTTTAATATAGAAAGGTTTGATAAGATTTGTAAGCATAAACACATAGTTGTCGATGTAAAATATGTCAATAATTACATACCTAATTTGCCTTGCCTATAGGCTATAAGTACTCACCTAGTCTGCCTACTTTTCTCAACACAGCTACACTTTTCGTCTCTCGTAGAAAATCGCTCCTTCTGCCTAGCACGTCTGTTCTCTCTTTTCTGTTCCTACTACACCAAAAAGGATGAGTCCATGGACTTTCCTTGTTACCACATCCGCCATCGTCGCCATTCTTGTTCTCCACGGTGCCGACGCTACGGTGGTGACAACGTGCAAGACAGCTGCCGATAGCGATAAGCGTGTCGACTATGAGTTTTGTGTGTTAGAGTTGGGCAAGCATGCACCATGAGAGCCCCGATGCAGATATCTGGGGCCTTGCAAAAGTGGCGGCTCTGGTCGGTGCTCCCAACACTGGGAGTGTTCTCGTCGAGATCAGGTCCCGTCTAGCCAAGCCGGGAACAGACGCCAAGACGACGACGGCGCTGCGACAGTGCCTTAAGTTGTACGACGAAGTACATTATGCGTTCCTGTGGAAGGAAGAGGTGGGGTTGGCCACACCTCTTGCGCTCAGGTCCAGTTTAGTTGCAAAAAATTTTACAAAATTTTTCAAGATTTCTCGTCACATCGAATCTTTGGACGCATGCCTAAAGCATTAAATATAAATAAAAAATAAAACTAATTATACAGTTTAGATGAAATTCCACAAGACGAATCTTTTAAGCCTAATTAGACTATGATTGGACACTATTTGCTAAATAACAATGAAAACCGCTACAGTAGCATTTCGCCAAATTTTTTTGGCATCTAAATAAGGCCTGAGATAAGATGATGCATTCACTAAGGTTGCCATCCCATCGCCTCTCAACCAGAGCAGCAGGTACACAACGAAGATATCCACCGTCTGCATAGCAATTACCAACCTCATAATGGCGCCAAGTTTTGTTCATCATGGCTGTACCATTGACTGATTTTTTATTGAATAAAAGGTCACCTCGTTTTTTTATTTGTGGTAAATCCAAGCTTCAAGGACTACCATGTATTTTACCCCCACACGGTTTATTAGTAATGTTTGCCTGGTCTGCATATCAACATGGATTTATATTAAAATATACTTCCTCAGTTCCAAATTATGGCCTTGTTCGCTTCACTGAAAAAACAAACCGAAACACTATTCCAGCTGATTTGTTGTGAGAAAAAAACACTGTTCCTGCTAAAAAAACAAGTTGAAAAAGACGGATTATAAGATAAGCGAACAGTTGTTTTGACTTTTTTTATACATCAATTTTGCTATAGATTTAGATATAATAATATGTCTATATATATAACAAAATGGATAAACAAAAAAATCAAAACAACTTATAATTTAAAATGGACGGAGTATATCGCACATAGATTCTGTAGGCGGAGAGTGCTTTGGTTTAGTGTTTGGCTACCGTAGTTGGTGTCGTCCATGTCTCAACATTGATATGGCTTTTTTTTTTGGTTAATTGACCTATAGAGAGCAGCCACAGGTTACTGCAACAGCGTGCGCTTCACATGGTGTGGAGTGCGCTGAATGAAGGCCCTCTACCCTTTGGTAACATCACAGTGTTGCCCTTGCCGATGCATCCTCCCGTCGATCTCCTGTTTCGGCTCACGCTATTTCAAGGGTGTCTCCTCCGTGTTAGAGTGTACATAGTCACAGGGCATGCTTATCCCCTACTAAAGTTTAGCTACTAAAATCAATGACTAAACTTTATTCATCTATATTTAATTCTAGTGATTAAAAGTGACTAAAGACTATTAAAATAGTTCAACAAATACCAAACTACCTCTAATAAATATCCAAATCAAGATGGGGGATCAATAATAATGAGAGGCAACCCTTATCCACTGGATACTTTAGCACACTTTTAACTACTCTTGGGTGACTAATATGACTAAACTACTTTCACTAGCCTAGATTTTGACATCATTGTCGGTTCAAAAACCCCTTCACTATCGGATTTTGAAACCGACAGCGACGTACCGGCAGTGATGAAGGTTGACATCACTATCGGTTCTAATAAACCAACACTGATGTCAAACCGGTAGTGATGTGGAAAGCCAAAAAATGCAAGCTACACAGTCATGCATCCGGCGCTCGAACCCCTGACCTCCTGCTTCGCGTCTTCGGCCCCTAACCACTCTACGTGCAAGCTGTTTGTGTCCAAACGAGATTTTTGTTCTAGCCATTTTATATTTATCTGATTTTAAAATGAGTATTTGGGACCCTAAATGTATTGAAATGAAAAAGTTGTCAACTACAATATTTTATAATTTTTCGAGATCTACAACTTTTATTTCGGTAGTTTCTCCATTCGAGGTAGTCTCTAAATTTTGAATTTCAAATTTGAGAAATTTAAACGTAGTTTTCATGACTAGATGATTTCAAATGAAAAAGTTGTCAACTATGAAGTTTCATAATTTCTTGAGATCTACAACTTTTGTTTTTTGTTTGTCCATCCGAGATCATTTAAAAAATTCAAATTTAAAATTTTTGAAAATTCAAACATAGTTTTTTTTGACAAGATGATTTCAAATCAAAAAGTTGTTAACTATAATGTTTCCTAACTTTTTGGATCTACAACTTTCATTTTGGTAGTTACACCATCCGAGATCATTTAGAAACTTTAAATTTCAAATTTTAAAAATTCAAACGTAGTTTTCCTTGACAAGATGATTTCAAATCAAAAAGTTATCAATTACAAAGTTTCATAACTTTCTTAGATCTATAACTTTTATTTTGGTCATTTGATTATTTACTCATCCAATATAGTGGTAGTAATATAAGAAACTATAAGAGCAATATGTAACATTTGTGAACAATGTAACTACCACTTTATCGGATGAAGAAATGACCAAAATAAAAGTTATAGATCTTCATAAGTTCTACAACTTTTATGTTCATGACTTTTTCAGTTGAAATCATTTAGTGTTCCAAAATGACGTTTGAAGTTACCATTTTTTGAAATTCAAAATTCAAATATATAAAACACAGTCACATGAAAAGATGGATAAAATAATAGCTATAACAAAAAAAATAAATTGATAGAGCATGATTTTAGAAATTTTTAGAAAAAAAATCATTAAATTTGAAGTTAGTATGAGGGAGAAATACTAATTACAAGTTTTAGCCAGAGATTAAAAAGAGAAATTAGAGTTCTTCAATAATTTCAAAATTTAATTTCAATCAGCATTTTGAAGTAGTAAATGATTTCAAATGAAAAAGTTATCATCTATAAAGTTGCATAACTTCTTGAGATCTACAACTTTTGTTTTGGGCGTTTCTCCACGAGAGGTCATTTGAAAACATCAAATTTTAAATTTTAGAAATCAAACATAATTTTCGTTAGATAGATGATTTTAAATGAAAATATTTGAACATCCAAACGATCTCAAATTAAAAAGTTTGAACTACAAAGTTATAGATCTCGTCGAGTACTATAACTTTGATATAAAGTTCGTCTTCATCAGACATCATATGAGAAATTTATGAAGTTTTCTTGTAGTATATAATTGTCGGTTCAAGCCAATAACCGACAATGATAGTATCAGTATCGGTTTTTGGTTAAAACCGACAGTGATGACCCAATATCACTGTCGGTTCTTGGCTAAATTTAGTCTATTTTTAGTCAATTTGTTTGGTAGTTTAGTAGCTAAACTTTAGCAATGAGGAACCAAATAGGCCCTTAGTGATATAGTTAGGCTAGTGTACCTGGTCTTAGTGCTATAGATAGGTTAGGTGTATCTGGTCTTAGTGCTATTGATAGGTTAGATTGCTCTCAGACATTCATCCTCGCATGTAAGCATGCAGGCACTCTATATATACCAACCAAGGATCCCAATACAATCCATCCATTCATACCAGTGTTCACATTCTTTCATGGCATCAGTCATTTAGGTTCAGATCCTACCTAGCTACCGCGCACCCCCGGGGAGAGATCGATCTCTGCCGGGGCAGCGGCACCGTTTAGGCACCCGATACTATTGATCCGGCTGCCATTTTTTGTCATCGTCGTCATGCAGCAGATCGGGTTTACGATCCCACTGCTGCTGCAGTATCTTTTCTATTTTTTTTCGATCACTGATCGAGATTGAGTCACCCACCGCCTATCGACCTCACGTGTACTATTCCGGCATTGGCATCGACTTCACCGTCATCTACATCAACTGTGCGGCTTGGTCGGAGCTTGTGATGCCGAGGGGACGCCTTCCTGCGTCACTTCTCGGTCATTCAGCATGCACGTCTACATCGTTGGTTTGTCATCTCCACCATAGATCGGGACGCCTCCGCTGACTTCTTACATCGTCAGTCCGTACAACTGATTATGCTCGATCCATCTAGCTCCCGTGACGTCCACCACCGAGTTCTACGCGCACCTTGTTCGAGAAATAGGGATGCTGGCTTGCTGCTTTGTCACCTCAATGGGCCACAACACAACCGCCCGTGTGCCTGCTTTTGGCATTGCATCTACTCGCCATCCCCTGTGCATCGACGACTGTGTTGCGCGATCTTTGTTGCGCCATCTGTCTGCACAACAAGGTCTTCATCCTGCTATTAGGCCTTCATCATCGAGCTGCAGCTACCCGCATCGTCGATGAGCCCTGCTCGCCAGGCGTCCCCTTGTGTCGTCGCTGAGACATGCTCACCGACGCGTCTGCTCCCGCACTGCTTCTTCTTCGTCCAGCACAACCACGTCGTCAACGTCACTATCTCGTCCCCATCTACTTCATCTACTCCGACAACCGCGTGTTGCGTCTTCTACCCCACCGCTCCGCGCGTCGCAACCATTGTCGAGACTCTCTCTGCTGGTCCCTTAGACGCTGATGCATGGTCGGAGCCCTCTACCTTGTATGTTCGATATTGGCAACACCGGTGTGTGCGTTCATCCCCGACATGTTGCAGGGTCTGGCAAACCCAGCCATGCCTCGGCGCAGGCGGCTTGACTGCATTGACTTCGGCATCGACCCTCCCGTTCCCACCCCGTCTGCCTCGATTGCATCGTCGCCTTTCTTCTATGTTCACGACGCCCTTGACTACATCGACTTCAGCATCGCCTCCTCCCACGACAACTGCCTCGACGCGTCTCCGTCATCATCCTGGAGCCCCTTGTGCGCCCACAGCTCCAATGACATGGAAACCCGATCACAACTTTGTCGACCTCGGCTACCTCCAGCACGACTTCTTCGAACACGGCAACTACGCCCTTCAGCTCAACTACCTCAACATGGGCACAAAGGGCTATCATCTGCATGAGTCCTCGATGGTTTTCTCTCCAGTCCCAGGGTCTGCACTGTGCCAAGGTGTGACTACGGGGGATGTTCGTTGACTTCTTCTCCAGTCTCACCGTCTGCGGTGCTCCCGCTGTGACTGCAGGGGGATGTTAGTCTACCTAGTCTTAGTGCTATAGTTAGGCTAGTGTACCTGGTGTTAGTGCTATATATAGGTTAGGTGTACCTGGACTTAGTGCTATTGATAGGTTAGGTTGCTCTCAGCCATTCATCCTAGCATGTAAGCATGCAGACACTCTATATGTATCGACCATAGATCCCAATGCAGTCCATCCATTCATACCGGTGTTCACATTCTTTCACTCCATAACTGTAAGCCGCTGGTGATGCTTCTCAGTGTGCCACTTTCTTAGGTTCAGATCATGTCTGTGATAGCTGCCCATTAGTACCCTATGAGGCCCCTATTGAAATTTTTCCGCTAAATCTCTTCCTCGACGGAGGCTCACTCTAATGATGTCCTGCTGCCCAAATCCACTGCTAGTGTGGGCATGGCCGCATGGGTGACCTCATAGATTTGCATCCGTGCGGGCAGTCATCACACCTAATGACCAGAAGACTACACATCTTCAGGAGTGGTGCCATCCTGGACATCACAACATCAGCGCCGTAGCTTACCAAGGGCAGAGGCCGAAGTTGCCAATGAGCACCACCAGCAGCGTGTTGAGCCTTGCCACATGTGGATTCACACCGGCTACAACAGTTACAGTAAAGCCACCTATTGATGCCGAATTAGATCATACACCAGCATGAGCTAGCTTGCCCGAGGTTGCACATGACCTATCACGCAACGAGGAAAACCCAAGCTCAGCAAGACAAACCAGCCGGTCAGTAGAGTTGGTTTGAAACCCGTTCTTTGCATAAAGAGCTCGAGAACACCTCCCGAGAAGACCTGTTGGGGGACATGCATGCCGAGGTTGTCCTAGGGTCGGCAAGGCCATCTAGAACGTCACTGAATCTCGTTTAGAGACGTGCCGAACAACAGGTGGTCAGAAAAGTTAGGGTACAAGTGTAGTAGATTGTTTTTAACATTTGGATGTTGAAGTTAGGGTACAAGTGTAGTAGATTGTTTTTAACATTTGGATGTTGGATTTCTAAATCAGGAATGATCCAATGATTTTATAAGGGATGGTCTTATCCCAGTAGGCAACATATGCAAGACACATTTTACAAGTTTTCCACATCAAAACATGAGCCAGAACCGAGTTGGACTCTAACCGGTCTCAGACTAGGAAAACTGGCTTAGCCATCCTGAAACCAGCTAAGCTAGTTTCCTTGGGGCCAGGGCAGCTGTTGTCGAGCACTTTACAAAGAAGCTAGCCTAGCCAGTTTGAGAATCCGGCTAGGTCAGCTTTGGCGGATTGGTCTCAAAACCATCTTTTCTTTGGCCGGACTCCAAACACAATGATCCAAATGTCTTTCTTGATCACCTTGATGCCTAGGATCTTGTGGTATACTCCCTCCGTCATGTAATAGAGTGCATTCTAACATTCAAAATTTATCCTCAAATACAATGCATTCTATAGGGCAAAAACCAATTTTACATTAAACACTTTCCATTTATCAACCAATCACCATTAATCACATTGACGATAGTGTCTGATTAGGAAATAAAATGAGGATACATGCGTCTTTTATGTTCTCTCTTAATTTGTCTTAAAAATCCTAAAATGTACTATATTACAGGACTGGAGTAGTCCATTACACATGTTGGTACACTTTTGCTATCAACATATAATATGCCCCATATTTTTAAGTGAAGTTTATGCGAACCAAGCACCAAATAGCAACGATGTCCGACTCATCAGATACTCAGCATCTAAGGGCGTTGTATACATGATCATTTTGTTCTAAGGGCAATACATATATTGGCCATTGTTTAGATAACACCCTAGGCTTCTTGACAAACACTTGTAACATATTTCATCAAATACCTCATGTTAATTGCTCTTGGGAGATGATCAATTTGCAAAGTGTCCAGCATATATGAGTTACCAAATATCACTTTGATCACCTTTAATGGGCCTTTCTAGTTTGGTGACCACTTGCCAAATTTGTTGCCTTTTGTCTCAAGCGGTAGAATAGTCTTCCATACTAGATCTCCAACTTGAAAAGATTCCTTGTTATATGCCCGGGCAACTCGTGCTTTGTCTTTCTCAATGTCCTTTAGAGCTTGCATTCTCTTGTCGGTCACCTCGTCAATATCCAGTTGGGGTGTTAGCATCAACCGTGTCTCAACATCGATATGTCATTTTCTGGTTAATTGACTTATAGAGAGCAGTCACGGGTTACTGCAGCAGCATGCACTTCACGTTGTGCAGCGATTAAAGGCCCTCTATCCTTGGATAACCTCGCAGTGTCACCCTTGCCGATGCATCCTCCCCTCGTGCGCTAATCTGATTCCCCTCCATTTTCCCACGCATCCACCTCTCGCTTTCTCTTCCTCCCTATAATAAGCCCATGTGAGGTAGCGGGCGGAGCCACTGGTGATTGGTGGTCGGCAATGGTTCACACACTGTTTCAAAGGTGTCCCTTCCACACCTGCTTCTCAGCGTGCTGCTTTCTTGTGTCCAGATCGGAAAAAAATTAGTGGGGACGGTTCCTATGGGGCAACTATGGGCACATACCTTGGGTTTATGACACCTGTTCATGCAAGATCATCCGATACATGAGAGATGTATAGTTTTCCATTTCAGTTGTTACTCCTAAATTCAGACAACAATCATATGTGTTGGATAATTTTTGCAGCACAACTGAAATAAAATCATAGGGTGGATATGGTGCCCATACCTACACCGTACCATAGGGAGCATCCCCACTACTTTTTTTCGACAGACCTCTTCCTCAATGGAGGCTCCCTCTGGTGATGTCCTGCAGCTCACTTCTGGTGTGAGCGTGGCCGCATGCGCATGGGCGACCTCTCAGGTTTGCGTCCATGCGGGAGGTCATCGCCCCTGGAGACTGCGCATCTTCGGAAGTGGTGCCATCCTGGACATCATGGCATCAGTGCCGTAGGCCGTAGCCTACCAAAGGCGAGGCGCCGAGGCCGAAGTGGTCAATGAGCACCAAGAGCAGCGTGCCGAGCCTCGCCAGGCGTGGATTCGCCGGCTACCACCGTTGCTGCAAGGTCACGCATGATCTTGGCATGGCATTATCATTGCCATGCGCCCATGCCATGAAGGTCCTCCACGCAACAAGTGGACTGCCATGCACCTGAGTCGAACCTTATTTTTCTCCTCTTTCTTTCCACCGTCCTTTTTACCATTGAATCATTCATAGGGAATTTTACTACTAGCCCTAAATGAGAATAGGTTTTATGAATCTAGGCTTTCATCGCATTGAGCTAATTTGTAGCTGATTCTATAATTATTCATGACATGTCGATGATTTTCAAGATTCCCAAGGCCCTAACGTACTTGGGTTAGCATCTTAGTATTGCTACAAAGATAATAGAGCATCTCCAAGAGTCTTTTTTAAATTCACTCTCTAAATCCATATTTGAACAGATATTGAATAAAATTTACTTTCCTCTAAATCCTTATTTGGAGACGTATTTGAATAAAAATCATTTTCGATATCTTTATTACACCCTCCAATAATCTCTTTATACCTTGTACACACTCTTCATCTTTGGCTAGAGAGAAATTCAGAATAGAGGATGACAAATATCTGGAGATATAATTGAAGAAGCTGTTGGATATTTTTTAAAATAAAAAAGCACCATCGTCTCTTGTAAACCTCGTGCTTCATTTTTCCCTACTTTTTCAATCATCCAGGTCATTCCTTTAACTTATTATGGTAAATAATATGACGACATAAGTGCATAGTTTCCAATACAGATACGGCTGACGCTAAATATATTCTAGAAATATGCAATACATAGCTGTAAAGCCAAGATGCGACATAAATTATATTAACATGTAAAATAAATACCTGACAGTAAATCGAATATATGACAGAAACTACACTGAATATGCAAGATAATTATACATAGCTGTAAAATCCAAGATTGACAGGAGCTATATAGTACATATTAAAGACGACCTAAAATAAATACATACTCTAGTTATTCTCTGTCCAGGATGCGGCAAAAGCTTTTCTCGTTCAGAGACGGTAGCCGAGTCTATAAGTTGGAGTACTGAATAGTCACCAGCAAGCGCACCTACCCTTTGAGCTTTGGCTAACCCTGTCCCAAACTCCCAATAAACCCCACCCCTGCGTGTCCCAAGGCGTCCAGAAATGAGTCCATCAAAACCTTGCATTGTTGCCGCATCGGCTCTTGTCGTCCTCCTCGCACTGAGCAGTGTCGTCATGGCGATTGTGGTGACGACGTGCAAGGCAGCAGCGGCCATAGACAAGAGTGTCAACTATGACTTCTGTGTGCTGGAGCTGAGCAAACACCATGACAGCCCTGATGCGGATACTTGGGGCCTGGCCAAGGTGGCAACAGGGGTTGGCGCTGCAAACAACGCGGAGAGCACTGTCGCCGACATCAAGACCAAGCTAGAACCATCCGGGGATGAACGTCAGGACGAGGTCGGCGCTAGGGCGTTGCCAGAAGCTGTACAACGACGTGGATTTCGCGTTCCTCCAAGCAAATGACACAATCAACAACCGCAACTATGTGGCCGGGAAGGAGCAACTCGGGCTCGCCGTCTCTCTTGCTCACCAGTGCGACGATGTTTTTGCCAAGGCTGCGACGACGCAGTCCCCGCTCAAGCAGTACAGCGCATACACGGAGAAGATAGCAGCCATCGGCATAGCCATCACCAACCTCATCTAAGTTAAGAACACATCCATGTAAGCCTCAAGTTATGTAGACGGAAACTTATATGGAGTGGACCAAATAAAAGTGTACGTGGCCCCATTCAATTTAGTTTTTTTTTAACTGTCACGGAGAAAATCCCCACCTAAATAGTATTGATATATCATCAACAACATCGTTTTTAGAAAAAAAAAACAAAGGCAAAACATTTTCATCCGGTTAATTTTGGAAAAAAAATCAGACTAATACCATACAACAGCCATAGCGCAAGGGAGAGCTTGTGTGGCATATCTACTAATAACAAAACAACATAGAAGAAGTTAGTCTGTATTCCCAAAGATAGTGGTGGTTTGGGTGTACTGAACTTAAGCATCCAAAATTAAAGTTTGCTCCGAAAGCATTTCCATAAATTCTTTAATGGAATGGATATTCCATGGGTTCATTTGATCTGGGAGAAGTACTACTCAAATGGCAGGCTTCCGGGGTCTTCTAGGCATGGCTCTTTTTGGTGGAAAGATATCTTAAAGCTTTCCAATTCTTTCAAGGGTATGTCAAGAGTTATAATAAAAGATGGAGCCACTTGTTTCCTACGGCAAGATTTGTGGACAGGCCAAATTCTGGATCAGTCTTTCCCAGAGCTTTTTTCTTATGCTAAGAACACTTTGATTTTAGTCAAGAAAGCATGCCAAAGTCAGGAGCTTTATGATCTCTTTCATCTTCCTTTATCTGTTGAGGCCTTTCAGCGATTCCAAGAGTTCTCAGAACTAGTGGATAATCTGAATTTGACTGAGGATACAGATGTCTGAACCTACATTTGGAATTCTAATATCTTCTCCTCCCAAAAAGCTTATGCCCATCTCATTGGTACAAGGCAGGTTCACCCAGCCTTTTCATGGCATTTGAAGAGTTGTAGTCAGAACAAAAGAAACGTTTTTTTCTGGTTACTTCTGAGGGATAGGCTCAGCACCAGAAATTTGCTAAGAAGGAAGAATACATTTTTGGAAGATTACAATTGTGCTGCATGCAGCCTCTGTACTTAAGAAACTTTTCTGCATCTCTTTCTAAATTGTTTTTTGCAGAGCAGTGTTGGAGCACTTTGGTTTTGTCAATCCAAAATTCTATAGATCCTTTTGACACCATTACCTCCTTCGAATACAGCTTTTGTTGCCCTTTTCTATGGAAATAATCATCTCAATGAGTTGGACCATTTGGTCAGTCAGAAATGATACAATTTATAGAAATGTTTAACTATCTATTCCAAACGTAAAAAGACACTTCAAGAATGATTTTGCCTAAGTTATTCTTCTGTCAAATAAGTCTTATAAACCTCGCGTTAGTCAATGGCTAGAAGATTATTTGTATTAGCTTTGATTTTCTTTGTAACTTTTTTTGGTTTCTTAATGCTTGTTGTAAACTCTCTTTCATTAATAAAAACACAGTTCGGACGTTGTCGCCCACGCCCACACGGGGACAACTCGTGCCGCCCAGACGACTCGCTCTACCGCGCCGCACGCCAGCACGCGGGACCGCTTGCGCCCCCTCTGCTTCTCACGCGCATGCACGCGGGAACAGTCGGTGCTCACTTGGCGGCGCCCCAGTAGCTGCAGTAGGCGGTTACGGCAGGCGGTTACAACATGTGCAATACCAAATCTACTTTTGCAACTTATAGATAAAACAGTTACAACATACATCTCAAAAACATTTGCAAAACACATGAAAACACTTGAAAAGCCATTGCAAACATATGCAACATCTAGATTTACTTTTACAACATCCAAATAAAACACTTGCAATATATGTATGAAACACCTAAAACACTTGAAACATATGCTTGTAACATGCATGTTATGCAACACCTAGATGAAACACTTGAAACATATGTCTGAAACAACTGAAACACTTTAAACATATGCCTACAACATGAAACATACGCTCGCAACATACACAACATTCAAATGAAACACTTAAAAACATATGTATGAAACACTTGATACACGACATCGCTGGTGGAGGGGAGGCCGGGGCTGGTTGATTCTGAGTGTTGGGGATGGAGCCGACAGCGCGCGAGCACCACCAGCACAAACCGCACTCGTGGGTGCCATTGGCTCGGCTGGGGATGACCTGAGGCTCCCCGTCACGTGCGCCCAGCGGCCATTGGCAGGGGCAGTGATGGCGGCCCATGGTGACAAGGCATCCTAATAGCGCTAGGTTGGGAAAGAGGCGGGGGACGGAGGTGTTGTGCGAACTGAGGGAGGAGGAGGGATGGTCGGCTTGGGTGAAGGAAGGAGGCAGCGGTGGCACCACGGGGCTGTGCTACTGCCAGCGGACACGAGAGAGACCGAGAGATGGGCAGGACAAGAACAAGAACAGGGAGAGCGGGACTGGGGTGTGGCGGAGGATGGCCGCAGGGGCGCATGGCATGGACGGGGAGCGAGCGGACGACGCGGTAGGGAGCGGGGACGCCCGCGTCTATCAGTGCCGGCCCTAAGGGGGTGCAGGAGGTGCGATGGCTGGGGGCCTAGGCGAGATTAATGTAGAAGTCAGCACCAAGAGGCCAAGCCAGCCAAGACAGCCCATCGAATGCAGACGCTATCGGAGCCAGCAGAACACCTACTATCAAGAATGCACCCAAGGAGGTGGAACTAATAACCACCGAACGTTAAAAACTCCCGGACGGACAAGAGCGCTACTGCGCTCCTTGCCCGAACGATGGGAGTTTGGTTCCGCCTCACCCGACGCCCGTGGGCCAGCTCTGCCTCACCCAACGGCTAGAGGACGGTTCCGCCTCGCTCGAGGGCTGAGGGCTCAGCTCCACCTCACCTGAGGGCTAAGGGCTAGACTCCACCTCGCGCGACCCCCGAGGTATAGACTCCGCCTCGCCCGACCCCGAGGGCTGGGCTCGACCTCGCCCGACGGATAAAAGCTAGGCTCCGCCTGCCCAACGTCCGAGTATGGACCTTGCCTCGCCCGATGTCCAACGGCTGGCTCCGCCTCGCCTTACAACCTCACCTCACTCCCTCATGATGATAGGCAAAGGGTAAGACAAGACGTTCGGGTCAACCTCAGCATCGAGGACCATGCCCTACGCCCCTGTAGGAAAGTACCGTTAGGGCGTGACGGGATGGGCACTTAGACCCTTCCAGGCGTGGCAGAGCCTAAATAGTGTTGCAGGCGCGTGCTCCTCACCCTACAGAGTTGTAGGCGCCGCCTTCAACCTCCGGGCGAAGAACCCAACACGGACATACGACAACCACTACGTTCCAAGGGGGGACTCCTGCCCTCTACAGTGGCAAATGAGCAGTCACCGCGTCATCCGCTCCCCACGGGGTCGGAGATCGACAACCCTGTCCGACACACCGCCCGAGGGGGCAGGACGGGACGCATCCACTTGCTAAATGAGGCCATGGCGTGGCCAACAAAGATCAACAAACACGCCACCCCTGACACGGTCTGCCACGTGATGCAGGGTAGGCGCGGGGAAAAAGGGAGACCCGGATCCTTCGAAGGACCTTCTATACTTTTAGTATTATCCTCTTTCTCCCATCTGTAACCCCTGCTCCCCCCTTGGTCTATAAAAGGGAGGGCAGGGCTCCCCACTAGAGGGACCAACTTTTAACGGACAACTCACACACAGAGCGAACTCATAGAGAGCTCGGTTCGACACATCACACACACAGCCAGGCCGCCACCAGGCTCTTGACATCCTTTCAACCCTTCCATTAGAGACCTGGGACCAGTCCCTCTCTCGACCGTTTGTACCCCTACTACGAACCTTTTTCGGTGCTAATAACACGAGCAACAACAGACTGGACGTAGGGACTTTTAGCCCGAACTAGTATAAACCTTGTGTCCTTTAGCGCACCATCCGGGCCTAACGCGCATCAATTATAAATTTACTAGCCGGTGCTTATTCGAAACACCGACAGTTGGCGCGCCAGGTAGGGGCCTTTGCGCTTTCCAAGCCAGGCCATGGATGGCTAACCACAATGTTAGCTAGGTCCTAGGTGCACACGTGCGCTTTGGGAGCCTAGATTTCATCATCACGGTGGGGGAGAGTTGGTACGGGTGCACACCACCATCCAATCTCTTCCCTCCATTGGCCTCGACCACGAGAGGCTTGGGCACCAGCTCGGCGTCTTCCTTGGACCCTAGTAGTCTAGGAAGAACCAGCGTCGCCTTGCCCTTTCCAACAATGATGACATGGCACGACCTTCCAGAGAGGGGCACCTCTCTCCAGAGCGCCACGTGCGGAGCGCCCCGACAGCATTTTTGTTCGGTCTCCGCAACGCCACGGCGACCGCTGGCCACCTCGTGGCACTACGCATGGTTCAACCGCCCGCGGACAGCGAGTTCGTGGGGTAATTGAACATGACATGGAGTCTCTCCACAAGCTCCTCACTGAGGAGCCAGGATCATCCTCTAGCTCTGACTCTAGCAGGGGGAGCCATCACCCTTCCCGGGGATGCTTCATGGCAGAAACCCCTGAGGGGCGCGTCGAAGGCATCTTTGAGGAGGAGGCAACCCCGACAGGCAATCCCGATGCAGGCCCGGAGGGGAGGTAGCAGCCCCATCTCGCATGAGGATGGAGTAGCTGAGAGCCTGAAAAGCTAGAGATCGATGAGGCCGGACAAGGGCTCGTGCAGGAGTACGTGGAAATCAGCCGCAAGATCGAACGCCGTGGAAGCGGCAGGCGCGCACGCGCCACGACCCGTGATGTACACCAAAGGATCCTCACCGATGATGGGACCCTCCCTCACTTCGTTTGGGCAAGCCAGAACATCGCCGCTGTGATGGCCTTGCTTCACGGCCTTCCAGAGGCCGCGACGTCCGATGATCGTCGGGCCCGCCGAGAAATGCGCATGTTGCTCGAGCATGCGGAAGCGCAGCTCATTGTCTCGGCAATGCGAGCTCGACACCAGCCAATGCACGCCCTCGGTGCGCCCCACCAAGAACGCGTCGGTTCACCAGACACCGCCAGGCGGCAGGCAGCACTCTCGGCCACAACCGCGATGCACGCAGCACCATCGATGCCCGCAGACGCACCTACATTGACTCAAGAGAAGGAGCCAAAGACAGCTACCACCCTCGACGTGGCGGATGCTACGACAGCTGCGAGGACCGGAGCCCAAGCCCCGGCCTACCGGGCCCTCAGGCCTTCGGTCGGCACATCCTCAACGCCGCTTTCCTACCAAGGTATCGACCACCTACCAACATCCCTAAGTACTCTAGGGAGACAAACCTCGGACTTTGGCTTGAAGACTATTGGCTTGCCTGTCAAGCCGGTGGTGCGGATAATGACAACTTCATTATCCGCAACCTTCCACTGTTCCTCGCCGATTCGGCACGAGCGTGGTTAGAGCACCTTTCATCCGGCGCCATCCAAGGTTGGCCGGACTTAAGGGAGATCTTTGTGGGGAACTTCTAGGGCACGTACAAGCATCTTGGGAACCCCTGGGACCTCAAGAACTATCGCCAGAAGGCCGATGAAACCCTCCGCGGGTACATCCGGCGCTTCTCTCGACAGTGCAACGAGCTTCCCAACGTCGCCGACGCCGACATGATAGGAGCCTTCCTGTCCGGGACAACCTATGAGTCTTTGGTTCACAAGCTAGGACGCAAGGGCCCACAAACCACCAAGGAACTCCTGGACATCGCCACCAGCGACGCCTCAGGAGAGGAGGTGGTCAGAGCAATCTTCGACCATTCCGATGGCAAGGCGAGGCGGGATGAGGGCGCCAGCAAAGGCGCCTCCAACCGTTCCATTAAAAGAAAGAGTAAGAAGCAACGGCCCGATGACTCGCTCGTAGCCACTGCTGACCGCAAGGGTGGTTGGAAGCCCGTGGAGGGCACTCCGAATCACTTTGAAAAAATGCTCGAAGGGCTGTGCCCGAACAATGCCTTTCCCATAAAACATCTGCTCAAAGACTGCGGCCTCATGCGAAAGTTCTTGCTTGGAGTCACCAACAAAGGGAAGTAGGGAAGGAACCTGCCCCCACCGCAGATGACGCCGAGGAGAGGGATGACGCCTTCTCGACGCCGAACGGCGCCCTTATGATCTTCGGGGGATCAACGGCCTATGACTCCAAGCGATGCGCCGAAGGTCGCACGCCGCGAGGTCTATACGACCGGACCGGCCGCACCTTCCTTCCTTCGGTGGTCAGAATCCGCCATAACCTTCGACCGGACCGACCATTCGGATGCCATCCCACACCCAGGAAGGTACCCGCTTGTTGTCGACCCGATCGTCGGCCCAAAGCAACTCATGAAAGTACTGATGGACGGAGGCAGCGGCCTCAACATCATGTATGCCAAGACGCTCGACGAGATGGGCGTCGACCGGATGAACCTCCGTCCCATCCAAGCGCCTTTCCATGGAGTCGTGCCTGGCAAACAGGCCGTGCCACTGGGATAGATCGATCTGCCCATCACTTTTGGGGATCGGTCCAATTACAGGACTGAGATCCTCACCTTCGATGTGGTAGGGTTCCCCGAAACTTTCCACACCATCCTAGGACGACCATGCTACGCGAAGTTTATGGCCGTCCCCAACTACACATACCTCAAGCTGAAAATGCCGGGCCTACATGGGGTCATCACCATCGGCACCTCCTTCCAGCAGGGCATACGAGTGCGAGGTCGAGTGCAGTGGCCACGCCACAGCAATCGTTGCCTCCGGGGAACTCGCCGCCCTCAAGGAGGAGGTCGCCGAAGAAACACCCAACGCAAAGAAATCAACTGGGTCATTCGAATCGGTAGAGGGCTCCAAGGAGGTCCTCATAGACCCCAGCAGCTCTGAGGGTAAAATGTTACGCATTGGTACCGCACTCTCCTCCGAATAGGAAAGCGCGCTCATCGACTTCCTCCGCGACAACAAAGACATCTTTGCATGGAAACCCTTGGATATGCCAGGCATCCCGAGGGAGGTCGCCGAGCATACTTTGAAAATCCACCCAGGCTCCAAGCCGGTGAAACAACGCCTGCGCCGCTTTGACGAGGAAAAGCGCAGGGCCATCGGTGAAGAAATAGCAAAATTGTTGGCCGCCGGATTCATCGGGGAAGTACACCACCCAGAGTGGTTAGCAAATCCCGTTCTTGTACGAAAGAAGAGCGGGAAATGGAGGATGTGTGTTGACTACACGGGTCTCAACAAGGCATGCCCAAAGGACCCGTTTCCTTTGCCACGCATAGACCAAATAGTCGATTCTACCTCAGGGTGCAAAACTCTCTACTTCCTTGACGCGTACTCCGGCTACCACCAAATCACGATGGGAGAGTCCGACCAGCACGCGACGTCTTTTATCACCCCCTTCGGATCATTCTGCTACATCTCAATGCCATTCGGTCTAAAGAACACCGGGGCAACTTACCAGCGCTGTATGCTCAACTGCTTTGGGGACATCATCAGGCGGACCGTTGAGGCCTATGTCGATGATATCGTAGTTAAGTCCAAACGAGCTGACCACCTTGTCGCCGATCTTGAACAAACCGTTGCTAAACTCCGGGCAAATGGCATCAAACTCAATCTTGAGAAATGTGTTTTCGGGGTCCCGAGGGGCATGCTGCTCGGCTTCATTGTCTCCAAGCGCGGCATCGAAGCCAACCCGGAGAAAATCTCAGGCATCACAAAGATGGGGCCGATCCAGAACATAAAGGGGGTTCAGCGGATCATGAGGCACCTCACCGCCCTCAGCCGATTCATCTCATGCCTCGGCGAATGAGGACTCCCCCTTTGTCAACTCCTAAAGAAAGCCGACCGCTTCGAGTGAACAGCCGAGGCCCAGTAGGCGCTCGACATGGTCAAGCTACTTCTAACAAAGCCCCTGGTCCTGGTCCCTCCAAGCGATGGAGAATCCCTCCTACTATACATAGCGGCCACCACGCAAGTGGTCAGCACCGCCCTGGTAGTAGAGCGGGAAGAAGAGGGGCACGCCTTCATCGGCGAGGTACTATCTGACTCCAAAACCCACTACTCCCAAATCTAGAAACTCCTATACGCCGTACTCATCACCAAGAGGAAGCTGCGCCACTACTTTGAGTCACACACCGTGGCAGTCATGATATCGTTCCCCCTCGGCGAGGTCGTCCACAGCCAGGACGCCATGAGAAGAACCGCAAAATGGGCACTCGAGCTGATGGATCAAGGCATCATGTATGCACCTCGAATGGCGATCAAGTCCCAGGTGTTGGCTGACTTCATCGCGGAATGGACCGAGGTCTAGATGCCATAGGCGGTCGTCGATCAAGAGTACTGGACGATGTACTTCGACGGGTCGCTGATGAAAAAGGGGGCCGGCGTGGGGCTGGTCTTTGTATCACCCCTCGGGGTCCGCATGAGGTACATGGTTCGGCTCCATTTCCCCTCATCAAATAATGTCGCCGAATATGAAGCGCTCATCAATGGCCTATGAATCGCCATCGAGTTGGGCATCCGATGTCTCGACATCAAGGGCGACTCCCAGCTAATCGTCAACCAAGTCATGAAGGAGTCGAGCTACCACGACAACAAGATGGTGGCGTACTGCCAAGAAGTCTGACAGTTGGAGGACAGATTTGACGGTCTCGAACTCAATCACATCCCAAGGCGCCTCAACGAAGCGGCCGACGCGCTCGCAAAAGCAGCATCTGGCCGAGAGCCAGTATCGACTGGAGTCTTCGCCAGTGATCAACACAAGCCCTCGATGCGCTATGAGGGGTTGGAACGGGCCGACGATGGCCCATCTAATCTAGCCCCGAGGGCCGACCCACCGGCTGCTCCGTCGACCCCGAGGTCATGGAGCTTGAAGAGGATCCAGTAGTAGAGCCCGAACCATCCGAACGACTGGAGAACGCTTTTCCTCGACTACCTCCTCCGCAACACACTACCGACGGACAAGACGGAGGCTCGATGGCTCACACGTCGTGCCAAGTCCTTCGTTCTTGTAGAAGGCGAACTCTACAAATGGGGCCACATCGGGATCTTACAGCTCTGTATCCCTGGCGAATAGGGAAAACTTCTGCTGAGCGACATCCACGGTGGGGTCTGTGGTCACCATGCCGCGCCGAGGACCTTGGTTGGAAACGCATTCCGACAGGGCTTCTTCTGGCCCACTGCAGTAGCCGACGCCGAACAAATTGTACGCACCTACGAAGGGTGTCAATACTATGCTCGGCAAACTCACCTCCTAGCCCAAGCACTCTAGACGATTCCCATCACGTGGCCCTTCGTGGTCTGGGGACTCGACCTGGTCGGGCCATTCAAAAAGGCGCCCGGGGGCTTCACCCACCTACTTGTCACCATAGACAAGTTTACAAAATAGATCAAAGCTCAGCCGATCTCCACAATCAAATCCGAGTAGGCTATGCTGCTCTTCCTTGACATCATCTATCATTTTGGAGTACCAAACTCCATCATCATAGACAATGGCACGCAGTTCACCGGCAGGAAATTCATTCGATTCTACGATGAACAACACATCCGGATCGATTGGGCAGCCGTTCCACACCCCTGGATGAATGGGCAGGTCGAGCGCGCAAACGGCATGCTCCTATAGGGCCTCAAGCCTAGGATATTCAACCGGTTGAACAAGTTTGGCACACGATGGGTCGCCGAGCTCCCCGTAGTACTATGGAGCCTAAGAACAACTCCCAGCCGGGCCACCGGCTACACGCCTTTCTCCATGGTCTACGGTACCGAGGTCGTCCTCTCGACGGACCTCGACTATGGAGCGCCAAGAATCGGAGCATACGATGAATAGGGAGCCGAGGCATCCCACCAAGACGCCATGGACCAACTAGACGAAGCCCGCGACATTGCCCTCCTCCGTTTGGGCAAGTACCAGCAGGCGCTACGGCGGTACCATGGCCGACGGGTGCGGGACCGAGCCTTCAACGTCGGGGACCTTGTTCTCCGCCTCGTACAGAGCAACAAGGACCGCCACAAGCTCTCCACACCCTAGGAGGGGCCATACATCATCGCAGAAGTACTCCGTCCAGGTGCCTACAAGTTGAAAACCATCGACGGCAAGGCCTTCACCAATGCCTGGAACATCGAACAACTATGTCATTTTTACCCTTAAATAAACGCATACTTTTCCTATCAGTTTTTGTCTTTACATATCCCCAATCTTTAGTGACATCCAACCCCTGCAAATCACGAGGGGTCAGACCTCACTCGGGGGCTGATACAATTGATACAAGTACGTTTATCTTGCAAACACTTCCTGTGCAATCTTTTCAAACATTCTCTAAAGTTTTCCGTTCTTCTCATTACAAGTCCTAAAAGCTAAGATTTCGGGAACAAATTTTGAGTACAAATAGTAGGACTGCGGGAGGCCCATGCCCCAGCGGTTACGACCTCTTTGCTCACCAACGTAATTAGAAATAATTTGCCCGCACTCCTAGTTTTTTACATACTTGAACCATGGGAAGGGTCGAGGGCACCGAAACCTCTTCTACAAAAAGAGGAAGCTGAAAAGCTGTTTGTCGTAACAAAAGATGAAAATTTGTTCATTTTTGCACAAATACACCACTTACAAAGTGATTTCATCATGAAAAGGACTAATGTACTCTTAAATCCAAAGGACTGTTCACTCAGGGGCTCTCCCACAAAACTTATTCAATTACAATCTTTGCCTAGCTTTACTACGAGTACTACTGCGGCCGTCACGCCACGCTCTCCATCGGCAACGACCGGGCATGTACAAGGGCCAGTTCATCCACTCGGCCACCGTGCCATGCTCTCCATCGGCAATGACCACCCATGTACATGGGCCAGTTCGTCTACTACGGCCGTCGTGCCACGCTCTCCATCGGCGATGTCCTACCGCTCTATGGGATCCTCGAAGGTGCCATCATCTGCAATGTCGAGCACCACGTTGGCGACTGTGGTGCCCCTCCGCCGGGGCATCCAGGAACTACGCCATCATCATCAGCCGCAACCCCGACAATGGTGCCTCCGCCGGGGCATCCAGGGACTACGCCATCGTCATCAGCCGCAACCCCAACAACGGTGCCTCTACCGGGGCATCCGGGGACTACGCCATCGTCATCAGCCGCAACCCCGACAACGGCGTCTCCATGGGGGGCGCCTCCCGCCGAAGGAATGCCACAACGAACGACGGCAAGGCCGACGACGCTCGACACCCTCTAGTGCTCCTCCTCCTTCGGCAGCGGCAACGCCTTCTCAGCAAAGGCGGCCCGCACCATCTCATCTACGTTGATGACCTCCGGCTCGACATCATGCTCTAGATTCATGAGTGGACCTATGAGTCCTCTTCTCCCTAGCACTACTCTCTCCTACTCAGGAACCGCTATGTTCGGTGGAAAGGAAGGAGAAGAAGTGGTGGCATAGAGGCTGGCAAGGAAGTGGACGAGAACTCCTCCCCACCCCCCCTATTTAAAGAAGGGGCTCAGCAGCTGAGGAAAGGCGAAAGGTTGGGACAAAAAACTCTCTGCCTTCCCCTATTCAATGCAAATGCGAAATCAATGCTGACAGAAAGCCAAGGGGACGCGACGGAACCAGCGGGACGCGCTCTGGTCGACAGGACGTCGCATGGTCAAACAGGACATTGCCTGGGCATGGCCCACCACTAATGCGTCCCGGGCACGAGAACCAGGGCATGCCCGCATGCAGGCGACTCTCCGCTTCCCCAGGCAAGATCGTCGAACAACCCAACGACAGAACCTCCATCCAGGGAGAGCCCAGCGGGCCTCCTAGGCCGATCGGGCGGCCTAGGTAAAACAATAAATGGACGACCGCTGAAAAGGTAAGTACCTCTATTTACTTACTTTAGGTGATAATTTCTTCACTGAGCTACCGACCCTAGCAACAACAAGGGCACGGACATTGCTCGGGGGCTATCGAGGGTGTCTATTTGTTTAGACACCCTCTTCGCCTAACCCCTCCTTACGCTTAAAAACCAGAAGCATGGTGCATGGGTATAAAACTCTGAATACAACTGGATGAACTGCCAGACCCTACGCCTCGATGGCTACGGTGTTTTTTGTTCACCAGCATAAATCAAACTCATAGTTCCCTGCACCGCAAGCCTCGGCTCCCGCCTTCCCAAGAAGGGTTTGGAGGGGTCCCCCTGCAGAACCCCCTTCGAGGGGAAGCTGTCGGGTCGACTAAATCAGTCAAGCGACTCGAATCACCGCCGAGAGACAAAAACAAAGAATAGCGATTCTTATGCAGGTTATTCCAACCTCGCCGCAAACATCAGGGCCCGAACCCCGCATGGACACATCTGGTAGGAGCTTCCCATCGCTCATATCACCAAGGTAATCCTGCTTTCATTTCAACTTAAATCGTACATTAAACTCATGCAGTTGCTGCATCCCAAACGCCTCGTGTCGCTTCACGAAGTGGTAGTCACCTCGTTCGATACGAGACGACAAATGACCGAGGTTTGAAGGTCGGCCCGCAAAGGGCTCAAGGCCGCCTCGCATCAAACAGAGCCAGGGAGAAATAACTGAGACGAGCCCCAGCGGCCCTGACCAACCCCGCTCAAAAGCGGACAGGGGCATCTCGACTTTTTCTCATTTGATTCTAACCCCGAGCCAAACCCATAGAGTCTCCACCGAGGAGAGGCCAGCGGGCCACCTGAGCCTATCGAACGGCTCGGGCATCTACCGGGAGGCAGGTTAAGAAGTAGTGGAATGCCACCTAAGGGCTCTACCGACCCCGTCAGCAAATGATGGACCCGGATTCCACACGAACGTACCCGTTAGCGAGCTCATCGAGTGCGGCACTCGAGCCGTCGAGGCAAGTGTCATCAACTCAGCCCCTCCGGTTGCGAAAACCAAGGACGCGGTAACACGCGAAACACGGCCGACCCCCATCAAACCCTAACAGGGCTCGAGGGCTCGAGCCGCTCGATCCAAGATCGAAAGACCGAGGTTCGAAGACCGACCCACAAAAGGTTCAAGGCCACCTCGCGTCGAACAAGGGCCAGGGGAGAAAAACGCAGATGAGCCTCAGCGCCTTTACCCAACCAGCATTCAGGCAGATAGGGTCATCTCAACCTTCTAGTTCAAACCAGCCCCTAGCCGAGCCCATAAAAAACCCCATTGAGTGGGAATCTGTTGGAAGGCGGGGCAGGGAGCAACGGAATGCCACCCGAGGGCTTTGCTGACTCTGTCGCAAAGCAACGGGATCGGATTCTGCCCGAACATCTCCGTTAGCGAGCTCATCAGGCATGTCATTTGAGCCACCGAGGCAAATGACACCACCCCAATCCCTCCAAATTGCGAAGAATTGTGGACGGGATGAACGTTATGAAACAGGCCAGCCCTCGACCTAATCCCCACCACGCGCGGGGGCTCGGGGAAGGCCGAGCTAGCGGTAAAAACCAAACATGCGCGTCACAAAGCGATCGTCAAAATCCTAAGTAAGGGGCACAAGCGAATACAAAATGTAAGTTCACTTCCCTCGCTCTGGTCTCCAGTAACATCCGACCCCAGCAACCGTAGGGGGTCGGATCTCACTCGGGGGCTGATAAAGATAGGTAAGACTGCAAGAAACCCACGCCCAGACGGCTATGGTAATTTTTGCTCACCAGCACAATCAAAACTTCCCCTACACACCTCGGGCCTTACGGTCTGAAATGAGCGGAAGGGTCGGATCACATAAACTTCTTTTCATCACAAAAAGGGAAGAAGATAAGACCGAATGAAACGAAACAAAATTACAAAACGAATCCACGAAACCGTTTCTAGGACACGAAAGTACCGACACTTGTTCACATATTACGAATAAATATTTATCGAACTAAATTCAAACTAACTACTTCCGCGGAGGGAGAACCGCTTCTTTCACCCTGTCCGCCAGGTTCCGCGTAAGCGGAGTCACCGCCTTCTCCATCTCGTCTAGATCAGCATCTTCATAGACAGGTGCAAAGCCTTGGCTCATCACCTCCAGGTTGATCTCCGATCATAATGGGAACCGGCGACAACAAAGGCTTGGGTGATCCCGGCGTGAAAGGCGTCCTCCTCAAGTTGGCCCACCCGCGCCGTAATACCCGCGGCACGAACCACGAGCGAGCTGGTTTCCATCAGCTGTGTCACCCTCATGGCATCGATGACCACCCCGATAATGACTTGCAGAAGGTCGTGCTCGTCACTCTTGGTCTGAAGGATCCCTCGCACTTTGGCAAGCTCCTTCTCTAGCCTAGCACTGATGCTGTCGGCGTCCAACCTTTGGTTCATCGCAACTCCAAGATCCGCCTGGAGGGAGTCAGCCACCCGACGTGCCTCGTCACGCTCCCGGATGGCCCGGTCACGATCCTCACGGGCTGTACCGCACTCCGAGCGAAGTCTTTCCTCGGTCCATCGTAGCTCGTCCCGCTCCTCGTGCAACCAGGCGATCACCTCAGCGTCCCGGTCCACCCTCTGCTGCAACGCCACGGACCTCTCCTCAGCCTTCAGCTTAAGGTCCCGCTCCATCTCCAGCCCTGCGAGGAGCTCACCGGCCCGCTCACTAGCTACAGCATCCTTCTATAGCAGCTCGTCCTGCTCCTTTCGAAGCCTAGCGGTCGCCTCCTCGTCCACCTTCACCCTCGCCAATAGGTCCTCGAACATCCCGTGGAACTCCTCCGCGTCCCGAACATGCCTCGGCCTCCCGCTGCTGGGCGGCAGCAAGCTGCGCGCCCACGTCTCCTCGCAGCTGGACCTCCTTGGTGAGGCGGTCCCACTCCGCCTTTTGCTCACGGAGGAACCGGATTTATTCCGGCTACGAGCAACGATACACTAAAAAGAAGACCGGTATCAGAAATATGAAAACACAAAAAACACATGAAGAGGGAAGATGAAGGGGTACCTGGCCAGAAGGGATGAGGATCTCGCATAGGGCACCACTGTCCTGGCTCAAGGCATCCATCACAGTCAAGAACCCGATGTCAAGATTCTCCCGCTCCATGCTCTCGGAAGCATCATCGAGCGAGAAAAGAATCGACGCTGGGTCCTGAGCTGCAATCCACTAGAGCGGGGCGCCCCCGATAATAGGGCCGGGGACGACCTTCTGCGGGTCCTCTCCACCACCATCACGACACCCGGAGACCCTCCGGTCACGTCCTCCTGCATCCGGCCTGCCCCGGGCGCCGTGGCCTGGACCTCCGGTGGCGCAGATTGCGCCGCTCCCTCGGATGCCACCATGGCGGTGTCCGACCTCGCCAGGCTTGTCGTGGTCATGGCCACCTTCATCTAGGTGTCCGATGGCATGGACTACGCTGCTCCCTCGGACGCCACCATGGCTGCATCTGACTTCGCCCGGCCCACGTTGGGCGCCGTCACTTGGGCCGCCAGGGGCATAGATTGCGCCACCCCTCGGACACCACCATGGTTGCGTCCGGTTGCTCCTGGCTTGGTGTGGTCGCAGCCGCCTGCTCAGCAACCACCGAGGGCACAGGCGCCACAGCGGGCGCCACCAGACCGGCCAACGAGGCCGCAATGTCAGCGCTGCTCCTGCCCAAAATAGGGGCGACGTCGGGCAGCGTCATCCGTCCCGCCTAAAGGGCAAGGCTCTTCTTTAGCGCCGGCCCCAGAGGGTGGCCCCGTCGTAAGAATCTGCAAAAGGGAGAAAGGCATAAGGTCGGAACAGAAAGATAATGGGAAAAAACAAGGGGGATCGGTGACATACTCTGACGCTTTTGGGCGGCGGGTACGTTTTGGGGACGAACCCCCAGACCCCTTCTCCAACTCATGTGGGCCGGACTATTTCAAGCCTGCCCCCTGCTCTGAGGCAGGGGGGCTCGTCTCCCTTGTCTCATGGGGCACAGCGCCAGAGCCGCTCCCCTCCATCGGCTCATGGGGCACGGCGCCAGAGCCACCCCCTCCATCAGCTCACTGGGCGCGGTGTCGAAGCCGCCCCCCTCCACCAGCACCTCGGGGATAGTCTCAGATCCATACCCTCCCATCCATTGATCCTCCGCCAGCACCCCGAGGGTGACAGCGGATCCACCGGCTCCCACCAGACCCAGGGGCAGGCCCAGCTCCACCGTCCTCGCAGACTCGCTTCCCTCTGCGTGGAACAGGAAGGGTCCCTGCGTGGGCAATGAGTCCTCGTCCACTAGGTCACCCCAATCCACGCCAGTTGCTTCCTCATCAGACTCGTCGTCATCATCATCATCGTCACTGCCTATCTCCTCTCCTCTCCTCGATCTTGAGCTTGTTGCCTCCGTATTGCCTTTTTCTTCTCGAGCTCCCTCGTCTTCTTGTCCCAACCGGCCAAGGCGTGGTTCGCTGTCGCCCGAGCTGGGTCCTTCGGCAGTGGAGCCGGGCTATCCTTGAAGAACAGTCCCCCCGGCTGGTCCTGTTATCTCGAGGTTAGCATCAGGGGGATAGAAATTCAAGTGAAAGGAGGAGCAAGGGGAAAGAAAACTTACGAAGTCAACAAACCCCGGTTTTGGCCGCATTGGAGGATGCCCCGGCACCGGATACACGAAGTCAAGGACGACACCTACAGAGTCCTTCGTAGGCTCCATCACCTCCTTGATGCATTGCGCCACTTCAGAGGGAGGGAGCGCCTCGTCGACAAGCATCGTCCCTTCAAACGATGCTTCAGGCACCATCTGATACAGGGGAAGCGCACGCGCCATCAGTGGCGCAACCCTCCTCGTGTGGTAGGCGCCGATAATCCCCAACCCGTTCACACCCCTCTCCTTTAGAGTTCGGAGGACGGTGAGAAGGCCGTTGAGATGCTTCTTTCCCTTGGCCGTGACACCTCACCCCCACGACTCCGGGGCCTCCAAGATGTAGCGCCCAGTGAAAACTGGCAAGGGGGCGGCAGCATCATTCTTGACATAGAACCATTGCGAATGCCACCCCTTGTTGGAGGTGGACAAACACATTAGTGGGTACGCTCCTGCCCGGTTGTTGTGGAGGTGGATGCTAGCACACCCCACCGGTGCGTGCAGCTCTTGCTTCCCGACCCGCCTCTTCACAAGATTGATAGCGAAGAGATACCGCCACAGGTCAAAGCGGGGACTGATCCCCAAGAACCCTTCACACAGGGTGACGAACGCCACAATATGCTGAATCCCATTGGGGGTAAGATGCTGAAGCTCCACTTGATAGTAGTCTAGCAGTCCCCTAAGGAACTGATGGGCGGGCATGGCGAATCCCCGCTCGTGGAAGTGGGCGAAAGACACGACGTACCCTTTGGGCGGCTGCGGCTCGTCCTCTTCACCAGGCAGCCACCACTCCTCGGCGGTGGTCAACGGGCGAAGGAGGCCTCGACGGACGAGGCCCTCTAAGCACTGAGGGGAGATGTTGGATTTGTACCCCGGGTCCATCGCGACAGTGGGGGAGCAGCACGGGGAAAAAGGCAGCAGCGAGTTTGACGGCGGGAGCAGCGTGGGTGCGAGAAGCTCAGGCAATTGGCGGCGGAGGCTGAGAATGCGAGGGCAAGGAGGCAAAGTACGGAACCCTAGGGGTGAACCCTGCGGTTATATAGGGGCGATGGATGCGAGAAGGGCAACGATCCACCTCGATCTCTGAGCCCGCCACGACACACCGCCGTGTCACATCACGGGACACGCGCACACGATCCCTATCCCTTCCCACAAAAATCACGCCAGGCGGTTCGCCTTCCCCAGGCGGACCAGGACTCTCTTCCCACCGAGGGGACACGGGTCACAAAACTCTTCTCTCCGGCCCACCTAGGGCCCCAGTGCCCAAGGGTCCGGGTATTCTTCCAAAGACTTGTTCAACTAGAATCGCTTTCACTCTCGGGTTCTACATGAAATGATAGCATATGGCCCAAAAATGGGATGGGCCACGAACCAACAAAACCAACATGGACTCAAGGACTTGAAGCATCACTGGTGTGGCCTCGATCCGCAGCGGGCCCCAAAATAAACTTGTTCAAATGCCAGCCCTCGAATGAAATTCCCCACGAACGGAATACCATGATTCCCTTTAAAAATATCCAGCTTGAACATTAAAAAACGAAGTCTTATGGCCTTACCCACGGAGGGTCCGATACTACCCCTCGGGCGATTCTACTTAAATCACCCGGGGGCTCAGGGGCTACACCCACCGGGTGCGCTCATGCGCACCCTCTGGTGAATTAACTCCGATGAAATCAAAACACCCCCCGAACGAGTCTGTCCAAATCACCCGGGGGCTACTGTCGGTGACCTAATACCAGGGTACCCAAGGAGGTGGAACTAATAACCATCGAACGTTAAAAACTCCGGACGGACAAGAGCGCTCTGCGCCCTTGTCCGAACGATGGGAGTTTGGTTCCGCCTCGCCTTGGGACGCCTGCGAGGCCAGCTCCGCCCTCACCCGACAAATGGAGGATAGCTCCGCGGCTGAGGGCTGAGGGGCTCACTGCCCTCGCCCGAGGGCTAAGGGCAAGACTCCGCCTCCCTTGGATAAAAGCTAGGCTCCGCCTAAACGTCCGAGTGGAGGTTGATCGGACCTCGCCTCCGCG